>OY101448.1:46880126-48080126 GCA_956483635.1 Panzeria rudis | reverse complement strand
TGGTATTTTTATACCGCCTTCTGTGTTCTTGATTAATGTGATTTTTTATATCGAACTAATTCCTTTCGTTTTAATTAAATTTTTGTACATACGACGCTAAGGTCCGTGTATTTATTAAGAAGGAATTGGACATGATTTAGTATTAACGGAATAAGGATACGTTAGGCAGCTCAAATATAAACAGCATAACAAAATAATGTATGATATCTTTTATACGTCAATTGTAGTCTTGTATACAAATTACTTTGGGCCGTGCTTGAGAGTAGGACTGCGGAGACAAGGACTGCGATAGAAATATCTTGCAGTAAGGACGACCAGGGGATGATCCTAAGGCGGTGAACTGTCTCCACTTTTGTGGAGCCTTATAGTGGACGAACTCTGGCATAGACTAACGAGCAATGGCATGCAATGTCAAGCATATGCCGATCACATCGTTATCATTGCAAGAGGAAAATTTGATGAGACGTTGTGTGATATAGTACAGAACGGGTTAAGAATAGTGAAGAAATAGTGTCTATCTGTAGGGTTGAATATCTATCCTGCAAAGACTACCATTTCTCCTTTCACAAGGAGGAGGACACTTCCATGCTGGCAAAACATCCGAGAAGATAGCGTGCAAATAGAAAGCTCATCGGAGGTCAAGTATCTGGGAGTGATATTAGACGCAAAGCTATTATGGGGACAGCATTTAGAGTCGAATGTTGACAAGGCAACAAAAGCACTAAGAGTTTTGTAGATTTGTTGCAGGTACAACATGGGGTTGCACACCCAAAAGCTTGAGATGGATATACACAATAATAGTAAGAGCTATCATCACTTATAGTGATATTGTCTGGTCGGACAGGGTCAGGCTGTCTACGACCAGAGATCGGTTAGAGGAATTACAAAGGCTGGCATGCCTCTGTAAAACAGAGGCTATGAGTCCTCATTGAACTTTCACCTCTGAAGATTGTGATAGAAACTGCTGCCAGGTAAATAGTAAACAGCATCGCGGAAAAAAGTACGGGCGGGGACTGTCTAATTAGCTAATGGGAGCAAACTGCTATGGGCAACAGAAGGGAATGGAGGGAAATGGCATCCCCATATTCCTTTGCACCTGCCACCATTAGGTGGTACACTGATGGCTCCAGAACCACGGCTGGCTCTGGTGTGGGAGTTGTAGGGCCAAGGACTAACTACTACGAGTCCTTTGGAAAATCGTCTACCATTGTTCAATCGGAAGCTTATGCCATTGAGAGATGCGCATAATTTAATCTTGACAGGGGCTACCGAGGAATAGAAATAGCCATCTGCTATAAAAGCCGCATTCAGCTAAATCAGTTAAGCACCATGAATAAAGTCACACTCTGCTGGGTTCCAGGAAACGCTGGGGTGGTAGGAAACGAAAATGCATACAAAATGGCCAGAAGAAGGGCTGTGTACTAGCCATGGTCGGAACAGAACAGTTTTTCGGACTTGGTGATCAAGAGTACTAGGGAACACCTCTGGTTGTATCTCCATAGATTGAGGCATGCAAAGCTAACGATTGGGACGTATAACCAAAATTGTTTCATAGCTCTCCTGTCCCTGAGTGAAAACAATCTAAGAATTCCCACAGGTTTGCTCGCAGGCCATTGCAGACTGAGAAAACACTTTAACAGTTTTGGCATTGAGAGTAACAGCCTGTGCATATTCTGTGATTCTGTCGATGAAACTCCAGAGCATATCCTGAAGGACTTTGAAGCGTTATGCTACAGAAGATATACCCAATTCAGCAAGCACCTATTGGAGGATTAAGAGCTGCCAACACTAGAGCCAGTGGCAATCTTGAGATTCCTCAGGAGAGTTGGTCTAGATGAGGTGCTCTAGCATCTGGCAAAGGATGCAATAGATATACTTCGGTCGCAGTGTCCTGTGGTTTCCGTTTAGTTTAATTCATTCATTCATTCATACAAATTACTGGCGGAAAAAGAATACAAGTATGTTTTTATACACATTTCTAAAGAGTAATTTAAAAAATTTTCCACACAACAAAAATTAATTAAATTAAGCATATATATTTTACTCTTGTGTGCGCATGAAATGGCCGTCTTAACTTGGGCATTTTGGACATTTGTATTAAAAGTTCGTCATATTGAAGATTGAATAACATTACATTCATAGAAAAATGTTTCTTGGCATTAATAACGCCTACCATCAGAATTCTGACATCAATGCTATGACAAATGTCAACAAAAAACGAAAACAGACATCAATCTGATAACAAACGTCATCATAGAGTTTGGACATGGTTAAAGTGTAATCTATGCTATGAGAAGGGTTTGATCTCTTCAATAAAATAAAAAAATCCAAAATTCGATAACAAAATAATATTTAAGATTTGCAAACATCGTTTCTAAACCTGCATAGTTTCGGTGATATCGTAAAAGTTTGCACCAAAAAAATAACATTTTATAAACTTTTTGAATATTTTTTTTAACTTTATAAGAAATAAAAAAGTATAAACAAGGAACTAGCTTTTTGCACTGCAGCATATAGATTAATATATTGCATATATATATTACATATTATATATATTATATTAAAATTGGTGCACAACTTTAAATTTTACTCACAATTCAGTGAGACAATTGAATGGGAAAAATTTATATTCCACGCTGGTAAGACCGAAATGAAAAAGCTTGAAATAGTTAGTTGAACATGCTAAGAAAATACAGTTAGTGAAGCTCCGAACATTTAGAATAAATTCATTAATAGGTGCGACTCGCTCCGAGATGGCGTCAGTCTGTTAATTAAGCTTACTAAAATTAGTAGGACTTTCACTACAGTGTTGTTGCTACTGTCGCTGGTAGTGTAGGTAAAGGGCTCTGGTGAGCAGACTGTGGTAGTCTCGAAACAGCTGTCAGTTCAACCTTCAATATTTAGATGCTTTAGAACTTCCTTCTTAAATAAAAAATAATTTGACCGAAAGATTAAATTGAAAATGAACTTAAGCCAAAGTAATTAAATAACTTTGGATAAAAACCATCCAGTTCGACTAAAAATTCCTAAATGAGTTGTTAAATTTTTTTTTTGTAATTTTTAATTTTTTTTGCTTAAACATTTACGATATCCTGAAACCACTGATCATATTAAAAAGCCATGCTTGCAACTTTCTATAAATAATTTTGTTGTTGAATTTTAGATTTTTTGCATTATTGAATATTGCAAACCGTTCTCAAGTTATGCTAACATATATCGTGCAAGTGCCTTCATTTTTGAAACAGCGGCATATCGCGAAAATTATAGCTGATAGAAAAATTTTAATTAGTATTTAGAATCAGCATAACATATGTAGTCGGTAACACTAAAATTTTTCGCGGAACGTGATGTTCTGTAAACATGTGTTACTAAAGTGTAAAATATGATTGTAAGCAATGTGTTATCGTTTGTAATTTGTGTTTTGATACAAATTTTAATGTTTGATTTTTGTATTTAAATGCGTTTTTAAAAAGTTAAAAAACATGACACGGCATTGATGTACGCTCTCATCATTCTTACTATGACCGAGCTTATAATAAAACTAAGCCCGCATACATGCACAGACAAAACATAAAAGCAAACGGGGGTATGACAATTTTTCGTCATATTGATGTCACTTAGCCTTCATATGTATGTCGCATCAATGATGTTTATGTTGACTATGTGCTGCCGATGTTATAGATGATGAGGTGGCTGAAATGATAGAGGTGTCAGCATATATAAATGCGATGAATTGATGAGCCTCGGATCAAGACCAACATAAGAAGAAAAAATAATATAACAAAAAGTAAAGCTAAAATAGAAACAAGTAACAGTAAGAAAAATCATTTATTTATTTATTTAGTTGTTTCAGTCTATGCACAAAAAAAATGCTTACAGACTATGAGTAACAAAAATACTTACGAGCTAACGCTTATAAAATAAATAGGGATTAAAAAGGAGAAAATTTCCAGTTTACAAATAACACTAGTTCACAAAAAAATTCACCTCCAAAATGAGATATGGCATTAATTTATTTTTCTTAAGAACGGTTTTTGAGATATTTGCGAAAAACTATTTTTTTTTTGTTTTTACCCATATCTTAAATGAAATTTTGTTTCCAACATGCGAAAAGTAAAATTGTTAACATCGGGCAAAATTATAAAAAGTTACAATATATCTAGTGAAAACATCCGAATTTGAATTTTAATAAAAACAAATTTTTATGGTGTATGAGTATAAGAAAAATGACAGTGGGGCAGAATTAAATATTTTGGAAATAAATCAACCATTTCTAACTCTTTAGTCCGATCAGTATAAAATTTTATATGGAGATATCAGAGGAGTGTTCTTATTTAATTTAGGAAGATGGGCTTCTCATATTTCTCAGGCTCAGAGGTAGGTATGAAGTGCAAAGTAGTGCACTTCGATCATGTAAAATTTTTCAACGCTTGTTATTTCTCTGTTTCTCACTTGATTACAAAAAATGTTGGTGTCCTTATATACCTTTTAAAGTTCTAAAAAACTCTTTGGTTAAACAAATATCTTGTATAGTTAGTGAGTTATACTCATTTTAATATTAAAATTTCTCAATTCCTTGGTCCAGTATATTTAAGATATCAGATCGAAATAACAACCGATTGTCACAATTGTTTCTTTGCTAGTTACATAAGAAAATTTCGAATAGTTAAAAAATAGTTGATGAAAGTATTCTTTCAGAGCTGGAAGATATACAATCTTTAATTTGAAAATTGAAAACTTCTGAATTTATGACAATTTTTGCCAGAAAGCACCATAAATGTTTTCTCTATAAAATTTTTTTCTCAAGGACCAAATAATTATTATATACATGTTAAAAATGTATATTCAGAAATATGATTCTAGTAAAACAACTTAATCGAATTTACTATTTTTGGTGGGCATGCACACTTTTGAAAGCTACCTATTTTTTAGATTTATTGGAACTTTCTTAGGAATTCTAATGATTGTCAAAAACAAATCATAGTTTTCACGTAATTATAGCTGCAAAATTTCATTGGAAAATATCAATAATGAACGTTTTTAAATCATTAAGAAAAAAATTAATATGCACAAAACACCACATAGCATCATTTTTCCACTTGTTTTGCCGTAAGTCTTTCATAAAAATTTTAATTCTAAAAATCTGAATACAGTGTTGAAAACTACACATAATTTTGGTAGCTTTGATATGCGATATGTCGACCTTTCTTTTACAAACGAGTAAAAGTAATGGAATGGAAGCGAAAATTCGTACTGACCTGAGGACCAACGAATGAAAATTAAAATTTTGATGTGTTCACTAAATATGTTGTAACTTTCTCATATTTTGTCCACTACAACTAATTTTACGCTTGCTATATTTGGAATACAATTTTCCTTAAAATGTGGGTCTAAATTAAATTTTTAAAAATTTATTTTGCGGTACTGGAGCGACTTAAAATCATAAATTTAAAAAAAACGATAAAGATTTTTCATATCTAAAGACCTGTAACTCATTGAATTTTGATCCGATCAGCACGTGAATATCGGCTGAAAGAGGAAAAACATATCTATGCAACAATGCCAAACTTGCTCAATTCAAGTAAACAGTACTCAAGATTTTTGGAAATGGCTTTATAAACTTAAAAAAAACACGCTTTTCACGAATATCTCGAAAACGGTTCTTAAGAAAAATAAATTAATGTCATATTAGTGGTGAGTGACCCAAAATTACCTTAGAAAATATTTCCTTTTTGAGGTGATCGCAAAAAGTTGAGATATTGTGAACTTGTGTAATAGTTATTTTATTACACTAGATAGAAAAAGTTTGAACATAGTTTTAACAATGCTGAATTCAATGAAAGATTTATGCTGTTTCTGCAAATTAAGATTGATTTCATAGAGCTGAGCGAAAGCATATGTTAGAGTGCCATTACGCGCATAGTTAGTCCGATGAAAAGGTGTATCAAAAAGCTTAGTCGACCTAAGATTCCTAGGTGGAATATAAAACTGTACAGTATAAAGCAAATCAGCGCAATCAATGCCACTAAATCAGTTCTGTTAATCACTAAGTTGATAGCTGCATACAAAATATAGTCTTGCGGGCCTTCAAAAAGGCCTGCTAGTTGAATTTTAACACTGGGACAATGTTCAAACACATGCAATGAATATCATGTGCTCGTGTTTAAAGCACAGGGGAATATACGTTATTAAAAGTTAAAGTAAAAGCAGGTAAAAGTTAATAATATTATAACAGTGAAACAAAAAAACTTAAAAACGAAAAATATGTAAATAAGTTTTTATTATTATTAGTTTTTAATATTATCCTTCGTGTTTAAAATTCCCGTGTCATACTGGATGATATTTTGATGCCGCTAAGTGGATATTGTTCGAAAAAAATTATATTCAAAAAAGTGAAGCTTAACGTATAGTTCAAATGTTAATTGAATTTTAGTTGAAACAAAAACGAAAAACTTGAAAATTTTGACCTTTCAAATTCCTTTTAAAAATAAACATTTTAAATTAAGGAATCATAAGCAAAACTTGGATAAACCTTTATGGGAGACAAATAGTCAATTTGTTTATTAGCTGTGCGTGTGTGTGTGTGTCAAAAAGTTTGAAGTGGCTCCTTTTAAAAAGAAGCATAATCATTAAATGAACGAAAATGTTTCATTCTATTTATAACATATTAGAACCTTTACGTTGGATGAAATATATTTTTCAATATTACTGTGACATGACAAGTCATTGTATGTGATAGTCCTGATGAAAAGGGACCTCATATTTCTAGCAAAAACTTTCAGTTAAAACAAAAATACTTGTTTGTGTAAAACTAAAATTATTTAATTTGTTTTGCGGGAAATCTTCCAAAATAATGTCAAACTTTAAAGTTTATTTACTCAAAACTACATTTTTACATTTATGATATTCAAAAATTCATATCACGGTAAATTTTTGGTATTTCGTGGTAAAAAAAAAACAACGTTCTTTTCGGTATTTCATCTAGTTTTAAAAAATGTCGCTTACTCATTTCAGCCTCAGGAGTTTCATATGTCTACATATGCCAGTGCAAACACAGGCAACTATTGTAAAAAAATCAAAAATTGAAGTTGTGTGTATTTAGTCGAACTATATGGGTTTTATCCAAAGAAATTTATTATTCAGGCTTAAGTTCGTTCAATTTAATTGTTACAATTAAATAATTTTTTATTGAGAAATAATTTTTCAAAGCACGTGGCAATTGAAAAGTACAAATACCAATTTCTTGACTTTTGTAAAGGTCGAACTGAACATCGATGTTTTCGGGATTAACGACAATCCCATCGTCAGAGCTCTCTATACTCTAGGCTACTCAGCCCCCAAAGTCAAGCGGTAAATATCTGGCATTAAACCAATTGCATTAAAGCTCTATGTATCCTGGCTTTAAGCTTATTTTATGGTGGTTTAGAAATATACCATACTTGGCACTTATCCTAATCAACAACCACACTTGTGCTTCTTGTTTACATTTCTCACCCAAGATTGAGAAAGCTCCTTTCTCTAGTTCTTAGGGTTTACATATGTTTTGTTTTATCCGTATTACACGGGAAACTATCTAACATATTTTGTACTACAGTAGTTTTCCGGTTTAACGAACCAGTACTTTGTCAGGCCCGTTCGTTAAACTGAAAAGTACGTTATACGCAGTACTTATGTAGAATAACCAGTTTATGGATAAATAAATAACTAGAATTGTATTTTTTATTGTAAGATAGCGGTACTTTTTTTACTCGCTTTGTTTTTAGTTATTTGTATAAGAAATTTCTTAAAATAAGTTTTTTAACTAATATTATGAATCTTATTTGTTCGTTAAACTGAGTGCACAAAAATGTTTTTGTTCGTTATATAAGATAATCAAGCGAATTGCTCTTGAACTGTTCGTTAAAAGCGATGTTAGCAGAATCGAATGTTCGTTAAACTGGAAAACTACTGTATGTGCCTCTAGTGTTAATAGTTGAAGTTGTGTGTATTTAGTCGAACTATATGGGTTTTATCCAAAGAAATTTATTATTCAGGCTTAAGTTCGTTCAATTTAATTTTTACAATTAAATCATTTTTTATTGAGAAATAATTTTTCAAAGCATGTGGCAATTGAAAAGTACAAATACCAATTTCTTGACTTTTATAAAGGTCGAACTGAACATCGATGTTTTAGGGATTAACCCCCAAAGTCAAGCGGTAAATATCTGGCATTAAACCAATTGCATTAAAGCTCTATGTTTCCAGGCTTTAAGCTTATTTTATGGTGGCTTAGAATTTTACCATACTTGGCACTTATCCTAATCAACAACCACACTTGTGCTTTTTGTTTATATTTCTCACCCAAGATTGAGAAAGCTCCTTTCTCTAGTTCTTAGGGCTTACATATGTATTGTTTTATCCGTATTACACGGGAAACTATCTAACATATTTTGTACCATGTGCCTCTAGTGTTAATAATTGAAGTTGTGTGTATTTAGTCGAAGTATATGGGTTTTATCCAAAAAAATGTGTTATTCAGGCTTAAGTTCGTTCAATTTAATATTTACAATTAAATCATTTTTATTGAGAAATAATTTTTCAAAGCATGTGGCAATTGAAAAGTACAAATAGCAATTTCTTGACTTTTGTAAAGGTCGAACTGAACATCGATGTTTTCGGGACTAACCACAATCCCATCGTCAGAGCTCTCTATACTCTAGGCTACTCACATAGCTGCCAGAAATGCCGATTTTGTACGATATGACAAAAAACGATATGACATACTGTGTTATCATATCGTAAGCTTTTTACGATATGACAACACTGGGAAAGCCATAGACGATGTATGGTTTTCTCAGTGTTGTCATATCGTAAACAACCTACGATATGACAGCACAGTATGTCATATCGTTTTTTGTCATATCGTAAAAAATCGGCATTCCTGACAGCTATGGATGTATGGTTTTCTCAGTGTTGTCATATCGTAAACAACCTACGATATGACAGCACAGTATATCATATCGTTTTTTGTCATATCGTAAAAAATCGGCATTCCTGACAGCTATGGCTACTCAGTCCCCAAAGCCAAGCGGTAATAATCTGGCATTAAGCTAATTGCATTAACCCAAATATGCCCAATGACCTATATATAGTACACCATAATTTTTTCCTGGCTTTAAGCTTATTTTATGGTGGCTTATAAATTTACCATACTTGGCACTTATCGTAATCAACAACCACACTTGTGCTTTTTGTTTATATTTCTCACCCAAGATTGAGAAAGCTCCTTTCTCTAGTTCTTTGGGTTTACATATCTTTTGTTTTATCCGTATTACACGGGAAACTATCTAACATATTTTGTACTATGTGCCTCTAGTGTTAATAATTGAAGTTGTGTGTATTTAGTCGAACTATATGGGTTTTATCCAAAAAAATTTATTATTCAGGCTTAAGTTCGTTCAATTTAATTTTTACAATTAAATCATTTTTTATTGAGAAATACTTTTTCAAAGCATGTGGCAATTGAAAAGTACAAATACCAATTTCTTGACTTTTGTAAAGGTCGAACTGAACATCGATGTTTTCGGGATTAACCACAATCCCATGGTCAGAGCTCTCTATACTCTAGGCTACTCAGCCCCCAAAGTCAAGCGGTTAATATCTGGCATTAAACCAATTGCATTAAAGCTCTATGTTTCCTGGCTTTAAGCTTATTTTATGGTGGCTTAGAAATTTACCATACTTGGCACTTATCCTAATCAAAAACCACACTTGTGCTTTTTGTTTATATTTCTCACCCAAGATTGAGAAAGCTCCTTTCTCTAGTTCTTAGGGCTTACATATGTTTTGTTTTATCCGTATTACACGGGAAACTATCTAACATATTTTGTACCATGTGCCTCTAGTGTTAATAATTGAAGTCGTGTGTATTAAGTCGAAGTATATGGGTTTTATCCAAAAAAATTTATTATTCAGGCTTAAGTTCGTTCAATTTAATTTTTACAATTAAATCATTTTTTATTGAGAAATACTTTTTCAAAGCATGTGGCAATTGAAAAGTACAAATACCAATTTCTTGACTTTTGTAAAGGTCGAACTGAACATCGATGTTTTCGGGATTAACCACAATCCCATGGTCAGAGCTCTCTATACTCTAGGCTACTCAGCCCCCAAAGTCAAGCGGTTAATATCTGGCATTAAACCAATTGCATTAAAGCTCTATGTTTCCTGGCTTTAAGCTTATTTTATGGTGGCTTAGAAATTTACCATACTTGGCACTTATCCTAATCAAAAACCACACTTGTGCTTTTTGTTTATATTTCTCACCCAAGATTGAGAAAGCTCCTTTCTCTAGTTCTTAGGGCTTACATATCTTTTGTTTTATCCGTATTACACGGGAAACTATCTAACATATTTTGTACTATGTGCCCCTAGTGTTAATAATTGAAGTTGTGATTGAAAACAATGTGTTATCGTTTGTAATTTGTGTTTTGATACAAATTTTAATGTTTGATTTTTGTATTTAAATGCGTTTTTAAAAAGTTAAAAAACATAACACGGCATTGATGTGCGCTCTCATCATTCTTACTATGACCGAGCTAATAATAAAACTAAGCCCGCATACACGCACAGACAAAACATTAAAGCAAACGGGGGTATGACAATTTTTCATCATATTGATGTCACTTAGCCTTCATATGTATGTCGCATGAATGATGTTTATGTCGACTATGTGCTGCCGATGTTATAGATGATGAGGTGGCTGAAATGGTAGAGGTGTCAGCATATAAATATGCGATGAATTGATGAGCCTCGGATCAAGACCAACATTAGAAGAAAAAATAATATAACAAAAAGTAAAGCTAAATTAGAAACAAGTAAAAGTAAGAAACACGATATGACATACTGTGTTGTCATATCGTAAGTTTTTTACGATATGACAACACTGGGAAAGCCATAGACGATGTATGGTTTTCTCAGTGTTGTCATATCGTAAACAACCTACGATATGACAGCACAGTATATCATATCGTTTTTTGTCATATCGTAAAAAATCGGCATTCCTGACAGCTATGGCTACACAGTCCCCAAAGCCAAGCGGTAATTATCTGGCATTAAGCCAATTGCATTAAAGCTCTATGTTTCCTGGCTTTAAGCTTATTTTATGGTGGCTTAGAAATTTACCATACTTGGCACTTATCCTAATCAACAACCACACTTGTGCTTTTTGTTTATATTTCTCACCCAAGATTGAGAAAGCTCGTTTCTCTAGCTCTTAGGGCTTACATATGTTTTGTTTTATCCGTATTATACGGGAAACTATCTAACATATTTTGTACTATGTGCCTCTAGTGTTAATAATTGAAGTTGTGTGTATTTAGTCGAACTATATGGGGTTTATCCAAAGAAATTTATTATTCAGGCTTAAGTTTGTTCAATTTAATTTTTACAATTAAATCATTTTTTATTGAGAAATAATTTTTCAAAGCATGTGGCAATTGAAAAGTACAAATATCAATTTCTTGACTTTTGTACAGGTCGAACTGAACATCGATGTTTTCGGGATTAACCACAATCCCATAGTCAGAGCTCTCTATACTCTAGGCTACTCAGCCCCCAAAGTCAAGCGGTAAATATCTGGCATTAAACCAATTGCATTAAAGCTCTATGTTTCCTGGCTTTAAGCTTATTTTATGGTGGCTTAGAAATTTACCATACTTGGCACTTATCCTAATCAAAAACCACACTTGTGCTTTTTGTTTATATTTCTCACCCAAGATTGAGAAAGCTCCTTTCTCTAGTTCTTAGGGCTTACATATGTTTTGTTTTATCCGTATTACACGGGAAACTATCTAACATATTTTGTACCATGTGCCTCTAGTGTTAATAATTGAAGTTGTGTGTATTTAGTCGAAGTATATGGGTTTTATCCAAAAAAATGTATTATTCAGGCTTAAGTTCGTTCAATTTAATATTTACAATTAAATCATTTTTATTGAGAAATAATTTTTCAAAGCATGTGGCAATTGAAAAGTACAAATAGCAATTTCTTGACTTTTGTAAAGGTCGAACTGAACATCGATGTTTTCGGGATTAACCACAATCCCATCGTCAGAGCTCTCTATACTCTAGGCTACTCACATAGCTGCCAGAATTGCCGATTTTGTACGATATGACAAAAAACGATATGACATACTGTGTTATCATATCGTAAGCTTTTTACGATATGACAACACTGGGAAAGCCATAGACGATGTATGGTTTTCTCAGTGTTGTCATATCGTAAACAACCTACGATATGACAGCACAGTATGTCATATCGTTTTTTGTCATATCGTAAAAAATCGGCATTCCTGACAGCTATGGATGTATGGTTTTCTCAGTGTTGTCATATCGTAAACAACCTACGATATGACAGCACAGTATATCATATCGTTTTTTGTCATATCGTAAAAAATCGGCATTCCTGACAGCTATGGCTACTCAGTCCCCAAAGCCAAGCGGTAATTATCTGGCATTAAGCTAATTGCATTAAAGCTCTATGTTTCCTGGCTTTAAGCTTATTTTATGGTGGCTTATAAATTTACCATACTTGGCACTTATCGTAATCAACAACCACACTTGTGCTTTTTGTTTATATTTCTCACCCAAGATTGAGAAAGCTCCTTTCTCTAGTTCTTTGGCTTAACTTATCTTTTGTTTTATCCGTATTACACGGAAAACTATCTAACATATTTTGTACTATGTGCCTCTAGTGTTAATAATTGAAGTTGTGTGTATTTAGTCGAACTATATATGTTTTATCCAAAAAAATTTATTATTCAGGCTTAAGTTCGTTCAATTAAATTTTTACAATTAAATCATTTTTTATTGAGAAATACTTTTTCAAAGCATGTGGCAATTGAAAAGTACAAATACCAATTTCTTGACTTTTGTAAAGGTCGAACTGAACATCGATGTTTGCGGGATTAACCACAATCCCATGGTCAGATCTCTCTATACTCTAGGCTACTCAGCCCCCAAAGTCAAGCGGTTAATATCTGGCATTAAACCAATTGCATTAAAGCTCTATGTTTCTTGGCTTTAAGCTTATTTTATGGTGGCTTAGAAATTTACCATACTTGGCACTTATCCTAATCAAAAACCACACTTGTGCTTTTTGTTTATATTTCTCACCCAAGATTGAGAAAGCTGCTTTCTCCAGTTCTTAGGGTCTACATATCTTTTGTTTTATCCGTATTACACGGGAAACTATCTAACATATTTTGTACTATGTGCCCCTAGTGTTAATAATTGAAGTTGTGATTGGAAACAATGTGTTATCGTTTGTAATTTGTGTTTTGATACAAATTTTAATGTTTGATTTTTGTATTTAAATGCGTTTTTAAAAAGTTAAAAAACATGACACGGCATTGATGTACGCTCTCATCATTGTTACTATGACCGAACTTATAATAAAACTAAGCCCGCATACACGCACAGACAAAACATTAAAGCAAACGGGGGTATGACAATTTTTCATCATATTGATGTCACTTAGCCTTCATATGTATGTCGCATGAATGATGTTTATGTCGACTATGTGCTGCCGATGTTATAGATGATGAGGTGGCTGAAATGGTAGATGTGTCAGCATATAAATATGCGATGAATTGATGAGCCTCGGATCAAGACCAACATTAGAAGAAAAAATAATATAACAAAAAGTAAAGCTAAAATAGAAACAAGTAAAAGTAAGAAAAACGATATGACATACTGTGTTGTCATATCGTAAGTTTCTTACGATATGACGACACTGGGAAAGCCATAGACGATGTATGCATAGCTGCCAGAAATGCCGATTTTTTACGATATGACAAAAAACGATATGACATACTGTGTTATCATATCGTAAGTTTTTTACGATATGTCAACACTGGGAAAGCCATAGACGATGTACGGTTTTCTCAGTGTTGTCATATCGTAAACAACCTACGATATGACAGCACAGTATGTCATATCGTTTTTTGTCATATCGTAAAAAATCGGCATTCCTGACAGCTATGGATGTATGGTTTTCTCAGTGTTGTCATATCGTAAACAACCTACGATATGACAGCACAGTATGTCATATCGTTTTTTGTCATATCGTAAAATATCGGCATTCCTGACAGCTATTGCTACTCATCCCCAAAGTCAAGCGGTAAATATCTGGCATTAAGCCAATTGCATTAAAGCTCTATGTTTCCTGGCTTTAAGCTTATTTTATGGTGGCTTAGAAATTTACCATACTTGGCACTTATCCTAATCAAAAACCACACTTGTGCTTTTTGTTTATATTTCTCACCCAAGATTGAGAAAGCTCCTTTCTCTAGTTCTTAGGGCTTACATATGTTTTGTTTTATCCGTATTACACGGGAAACTATCTAACATATTTTGTACTATGTGCCTCTAGTGTTAATAATTGAAGTTGTGTGTATTTAGTCGAACTATATGGGGTTTATCCAAAGAAATTTATTATTCAGGCTTAAGTTCGTTCAATTTAATTTTTACAATTAAATCATTTTTTATTGAGAAATAATTTTTCAAAGCATGTGGCAATTGAAAAGTACAAATACCAATTTCTTGACTTTTGTACAGGTCGAACTGAACATCGATGTTTTCGGGATTAACCACAATCCCATGGTCAGAGCTCTCTATACTCTAGGCTACTCAGCCCCAAAAATCAAGCGGTAAATATCTGGCATTAAACCAATTGCATTAAAGCTCTATGTTTCCTGGCTTTAAGCTTATTTTATGGTGGCTTAGAAATTTACCATACTTGGCACTTATCCTAATCAACAACCACACTTGTGCTTTTTGTTTATATTTCTCACCCAAGATTGAGAAAGCTCCTTTCTCTAGCTCTTAGGGCTTACATATGTTTTGTTTTATCCGTATTACACGGGAAACTATCTAACATATTTTGTACTATGTGCCTGTAGTGTTAATAATTGAAGTTGTGTGTATTTAGTCGAACTATATGGGGTTTATCCAAAGAAATTTATTATTCAGGCTTAAGTTCGTTCAATTTAATTTTTACAATTAAATCATTTTTTATTGAGAAATAATTTTTCAAAGCATGTGGCAATTGAAAAGTACAAATACCAATTTCTTGACTTTTGTACAGGTCGAACTGAACATCGATGTTTTCGGGATTAACCACAATCCCATGGTCAGAGCTCTCTATACTCTAGGCTACTCAGCCCCCAAAGTCAAGCGGTAAATATCTGGCATTAAACCAATTGTATTAAAGCTCTATGTTTCCTGGCTTTAAGCTTATTTTATGGTGGCTTAGAAATTTACCACTTGGCACTTATCCTAATCAAAAACCACACTTGTGCTTTTTGTTTATATTTCTCACCCAAGATTGAGAAAGCTCCTTTCTCTAGTTCTTAGGGCTTACATATGTTTTGTTTTATCCGTATTACACGGGAAACTATCTAACATATTTTGTACCATGTGCCTCTAGTGTTAATAATTGAAGTTGTGTGTATTTAGTCGAAGTATATGGGTTTTATCCAAAAAAAATTATTATTCAGGCTTAAGTTCGTTCAATTTAATTTTTACAATTAAATCATTTTTTATTGAGAAATACTTTTTCAAAGCATGTGGCAATTGAAATGTACAAATACCAATTTCTTGACTTTTGTAAAGGTCGAACTGAACATCGATGTTTTCGGGATTAACCACAATCCCATGGTCAGAGCTCTCTATACTCTAGGCTACTCAGCCCCCAAAGTCAAGCGGTTAATATCTGGCATTAAACCAATTGCATTAAAGCTCTATGTTTCCAGGCTTTAAGCTTATTTTATGGTGGCTTAGAAATTTACCATACTTGGCACTTATCCTAATCAAAAACCACACTTGTGCTTTTTGTTTATATTTCTCACCCAAGATTGAGAAAGCTCCTTTCTCTAGTTCTTAGGGCTTACATATCTTTTGTTTTATCCGTATTACACGGGAAACTATCTAACATATTTTGTACTATGTGCCTGTAGTGTTAATAATTGAAGTTGTGTGTATTTAGTCGAACTATATGGGGTTTATCCAAAGAAATTTATTATTCAGGCTTAAGTTCGTTCAATTTAATTTTTACAATTAAATCATTTTTTATTGAGAAATAATTTTTCAAAGCATGTGGCAATTGAAAAGTACAAATACCAATTTCTTGACTTTTGTACAGGTCGAACTGAACATCGATGTTTTCGGGATTAACCACAATCCCATGGTCAGAGCTCTCTATACTCTAGGCTACTCAGCCCCCAAAGTCAAGCGGTAAATATCTGGCATTAAACCAATTGTATTAAAGCTCTATGTTTCCTGGCTTTAAGCTTATTTTATGGTGGCTTAGAAATTTACCACTTGGCACTTATCCTAATCAAAAACCACACTTGTGCTTTTTGTTTATATTTCTCACCCAAGATTGAGAAAGCTCCTTTCTCTAGTTCTTAGGGCTTACATATGTTTTGTTTTATCCGTATTACACGGGAAACTATCTAACATATTTTGTACCATGTGCCTCTAGTGTTAATAATTGAAGTTGTGTGTATTTAGTCGAAGTATATGGGTTTTATCCAAAGAAATTTATTATTCAGGCTTAAGTTCGTTCAATTTAATTTTTACAATTAAATCATTTTTTATTGAGAAATAATTTTTCAAAGCATGTGGCAATTGAAAAGTACAAATACCAATTTCTTGACTTTTGTAAAGGTCGAACTGAACATCGATGTTTTCGGGATTAACCACAATCCCATGGTCAGAGCTCTCTATACTCTAGGCTACTCAGCCCCCAAAGTCAAGCGGTAAATATCTGGCATTAAACCAATTGCATTAAAGCTCTATGTTTCCTGGCTTTAAGCTTATTTTATGGTGGCTTAGAAATTTACCATACTTGGCACTTATCCTAATCAACAACCACACTTGTGCTTTTTGTTTATATTTCTCACCCAAGATTGAGAAAGCTCCTTTCTCTAGTTCTTAGGGTTTACATATCTTTTGTTTTATCCGTATTACACGGGCAACTATCTAACATATTTTGTACTATGTGCCCCTAGTGTTAATAATTGAAGTTGTGATTGGAAACAATGTGTTATCGTTTGTAATTTGTGTTTTGATACAAATTTTAATGTTTGATTTTTGTA
This sequence comes from Panzeria rudis, assembly GCA_956483635.1. Taxonomy (NCBI): domain Eukaryota; kingdom Metazoa; phylum Arthropoda; class Insecta; order Diptera; family Tachinidae; genus Panzeria; species Panzeria rudis. The sequence goes on along the minus strand of OY101448.1, from coordinate 48,062,985 downwards.
TTTAAATGCGTTTTTAAAAAGTTAAAAAACATGACACGGCATTGATGTACGCTCTCATCATTGTTACTATGACCGAACTTAATATAAAACTAAGCCCGCATACACGCACAGACAAAACATTAAAGCAAACGGGGGTATGACAATTTTTCATCATATTGATGTCACTTAGCCTTCATATGTATGTCGCATGAATGATGTTTATGTCGACTATGTGCTGCCGATGTTATAGATGATGAGGTGGCTGAAATGGTAGAGGTGTCAGCATATAAATATGCGATGAATTGATGAGCCTCGGATCAAGACCAACATTAGAAGAAAAAATAATATAACAAAAAGTAAAGCTAAAATAGAAACAAGTAAAAGTAAGAAAAACGATATGACATACTGTGTTGTCATATCGTAAGTTTTTTACGATATGACGACACTAAGAAAGCCATAGACGATGTATGCATAGCTGCCAGAAATGCCGATTTTTTACGATATGACAAAAAACGATATGACATACTGTGTTATCATATCGTAAGTTTTTTACGATATGACAACACTGGGAAAGCCATAGACGATGTATGGTTTTCTCAGTGTTGTCATATCGTAAACAACCTACGATATGACAGCACAGTATGTCATATCGTTGTTTGTCATATCGTAAAAAATCGGCATTCCTGACAGCTATGGATGTATGGTTTTCTCAGTGTTGTCATATCGTAAACAACCTACGATATGACAGCACAGTATGTCATATCGTTTTTTGTCATATCGTAAAAAAATCGGCATTCCTGACAGCTATGGCTACTCAGCCCCCAAAATCAAGCGGTAAATATCTGGCATTAAACCAATTGCATTAAAGCTCTATGTTTCCTGGCTTTAAGCTTATTTTATGGTGGCTTAGAAATTTACCATACTTGGCACTTATCCTAATCAACAACCACACTTGTGCTTTTTGTTTATATTTCTCACCCAAGATTGAGAAAGCTCCTTTCTCTAGCTCTTAGGGCTTACATATGTTTTGTTTTATCCGTATTATACGGGAAACTATCTAACATATTTTGTACTATGTGCCTCTGGTGTTAATAATTGAAGTTGTGTGTATTTAGTCGAATTATATGGGGTTTATCCAAAGAAATTTATTATTCAGGCTTAAGTTTGTTCAATTTAATTTTTACAATTAAATCATTTTTTATTGAGAAATAATTTTTCAAAGCATGTGGCAATTGAAAAGTACAAATATCAATTTCTTGACTTTTGTACAGGTCGAACTGAACATCGATGTTTTCGGGATTAACCACAATCCCATGGTCAGAGCTCTCTATACTCTAGGCTACTCAGCCCCCAAAGTGAAGCGGTAAATATCTGGCATTAAACAAATTGCATTAAAGCTCTATGTTTCCTGGCTTTAAGCTTATTTTATGGTGGCTTAGAAATTTACCATACTTGGCACTTATCCTAATCAAAAACCACACTTGTGCGTTTTGTTTATATTTCTCACCCAAGATTGAGAAAGCTCCTTTCTCTAGTTCTTAGGGCTTACATATGTTTTGTTTTATCCGTATTACACGGGAAACTATCTAACATATTTTGTACCATGTGCCTCTAGTGTTAATAATTGAAGTTGTGTGTATTTAGTCGAAGTATATGGGTTTTATCCAAAAAAATTTATTATTCAGGCTTAAGTTCGTTCAATTTAATTTTTACAATTAAATCATTTTTTATTGAGAAATACTTTTTCAAAGAATGTGGCAATTGAAAAGTACAAATACCAATTTCTTGACTTTTGTAAAGGTCGAACTGAACATCGATGTTTTCGAGATTAACCACAATCCCATCGTCAGAGCTCTCTATACTCTAGGCTACTCACATAGCTGCCAGAAATGCCGATTTTGTACGATATGACAAAAAACGATATGACATACTGTGTTATCATATCGTAAGTTTTTTACGATATGACAACACTGGGAAAGCCATAGACGATGTATGGTTTTCTCAGTGTTGTCATATCGTAAACAACCTACGATATGACAGCACAGTATGTCATATCGTTTTTTGTCATATCGTAAAAAATCGGCATTCCTGACAGCTATGGATGTATGGTTTTCTCAGTGTTGTCATATCGTAAACAACCTACGATATGACAGCACAGTATGTCATATCGTTTTTTGTCATATCGTAAAATATCGGCATTCCTGACAGCTATTGCTACTCATCCCCAAAGTCAAGCGGTAAATATCTGGCATTAAGCCAATTGCATTAAAGCTCTATGTTTCCTGGCTTTAAGCTTATTTTATGGTGGCTTAGAAATTTACCATACTTGGCACTTATTCTAATCAACAACCACACTTGTGCTTTTTGTTTATCTTTCTCACCCAAGATTGAGAAAGCTCCTTTCTCTAGTTCTTAGGGCTTACATATGTTTTGTTTTATCCGTATTACACGGGAAACTATCTAACATATTTTGTACTATGTGCCTCTAGTGTTAATAATTAAAGTTGTGTGTATTTAGTCGAACTATATGGGCTTTATCCAAAGAAATTTATTATTCAGGCTTAAGTTCGTTCAATTTAATTTTCACAATTATATAATTTTTTATTTAGAAATAATTTTTCAAAGCATGTGGCAATTGAAAAGTACAAATACCAATTTCTTGACTTTTGTAAAGGTCGAACTGAACATCGATGTTTTCGAGATTAACCACAATCCCATTGTCAGAGCTCTCTATACTCTAGGCTACTCAGCCCCCAAAGTCAAGCGGTAAATATCTGGCATTAAACCAATTGCATTAAAGCTCTGTGTTTCCAGGCTTTAAGCTTATTTTATTGTGGCTTAGAAATTTACCATACTTGGCACTTATCCTAATCAACAACCACACTTGTGCTTTTTGTTTAAATTTCTCACCCAAGATTGAGAAAGCTCCTTTCTCTAGTTCTTAGGGCTTACATATGTTTTGTTTTATCCGTATTACACGGGAAACTATCTAACATATTTTGTACTATGTGCCTCTAGTGTTAATAATTGAAGTTGTGTGTATTTAATGCCAGATATTTACCGCTTGACTTTGGGGGCTGAGTAGCCTAGAGTATAGAGAGCTCTGACGATGAGATTGTGGTTAATCCCGAAAACATCGATGTTCAGTTCGACCTTTACAAAAGTTAAGAAATTGGTATTTGTACTTTTCAATTGCCACATGCTTTGAAAAATTATTTCTCAATAAAGAATGATTTAATTGTAAAAATTAAATTGAACGAACTTAAGCCTGAATAGCAAATTTCTTTGGATAAAACCCATATAGTTCGACTAAATACACACAACTTCAAATGATTTAATTGTAAAAATTAAATTGAACGAACTTAACCCTGAATAATATATTTCTTTGGATAAAACCCATATAGTTCGACTAAATACACACAACTTCAATAGTTAACACAAGAGGGACATAGTACACAATATGTTAGATAGTTTCCCGTGTAATACGAATAAAACAAAACATATGTAAGCCCTAAGAACTAGAGAAAGGAGCTTTCTCAATCTTGGGTGAGAAATATAAACAAAAAGCACAAGTGTGGTTGTTAATTAGGATAAGTGCCAAGTATGGTAAATTTTTAAGCCACCATAAAATGAGCCTAAAGCCAGGAAACATAGAGCTTTAATGCAATTGGTTTAATGCCAGATATTTACCGCTTGACTTTGGGTGCTCAGTAGCCTAGAGTATAGAGAGTATAGAGTACAATCCCCACAATTGCCACATGCTTTGAAAAATTATTTCTCAATAAAAAATGATTTAATTGTAAAAATTAAATTGAACGAACTTAAGCCTGAATAATAAATTTCTTTGCAGAAAATCAAAAATTTTCATGAATTATATATCGGATCACGAAAAATACATATATCGGAAGCTGTACAGTTATTATGTTATTATACAATCTTCACGCCTGCCTACTGTCTTTAAACATTTGTATGTATATGCACCCATTCACTTAATCCGGATAGTTGGCTGGATAAACGGTATTATTAGGTTATATGTTGATGGTGTTGCAATGAGATATTTTATTATTATTTTGTATTGGGGTCATGTTATCTAACATTATGAACAAATCCTCACACAGTCAAACAATTTTGCACGTTCAAACAAACAAAACATATTCAAGGAAAACCACACAAATAAGTTTATACAAATAGGTATATATGTTTATATATCTATATATATTCTTTATATAATCGATAAAATAAAACTTAACTTTGTTGGCTTTTTAGATAATTGCATAGCAAAGTTTACGATTAAAGTAACACATAAAAACGTTACACATGTACATAATGGCCGGACATAAAAATAGTTAAACGCATACATCAACAAATAGAATACGTCTGTGTGAAGCTTTGTATGTTTAGTGAATGTAAATGCTATTACAAATTTACTAAACATGTGAAAATAAATTGATTTTCAGTTGATATTGAACATTTGATATTCAGATAAAAGCTAACACTATCTTTATTGAATTGATTGATATTTAAGTGTGTTTTTGTATGTGCACTTCTCTCGATGTACTTTGCTTCATTTTCTTTTTGTATGGGTGGACAAAAACACACACTTTTAATTTAATCAATCACTTCGTTTTGTCAAAGCAGCTCTTAATAAATGACCATGATCTAGTAAAGTGAACACATAATGATATTTTGTAATTGGAATTTTAAATCAATTTTAAATTAAGTATTTATTTATATTATGTATATACTCGTATGTAATTATTTTTAGTGCTAATGATTGTACGAATATATATCCAAAGAAATTGAATTGTTTTGGCTTTAGTTCGGTTTTAATTTAATTTTTCAATTAAATTATATCATGTAGAACAAGAAAATTTTTTACTGCATGGAGGTTTGAATTGACATCTCGATAACTCCCCCTTTAATTTTTAATAACTAATAGGCAGATTAAAAATAAATATTCTCTCGGTTTCAAGATACTATTGCGGATCAATAAGTCCCTGACTTTTCGAACTTCCCTCGTAGTTATATGAAATCGAACATTGTTCCCATCAAGTACCACCTGTTAATAGACTACTGTCAAATTTTTAGCAAGTGTCGTCATTTACTTTGCGTTTAACAGCTGTTTAAAACATACAACCTCGTGTATTTTTCTAAAAATGAAAAAAAGTTAATTTCGAGTGCTCATTAAGCATTATTTTTTGCGAAAAAACCAGCAATCAAACCAAGGAAAAGCTCGATAAATACTATGGGGAATCTGCACCATCGATTTCAATGTTAAAAAAGTGGTTTTCTGAATTCGTTGCGGTCGCACAAGTACGTTCTGGACGGCCAATTGAGGTCAGTACACCCGAAAATGTCGAAAAATCCACGATATGGTGTTGGCCGATCAAAAGTAACAGTGCGTGAGATTGTTGATGCCATAGGCATTTCATATGGCAGTGGGCTTAAGAAAGTTGTCTGCAAGATGGCTGCCGCGTTTACTCTCAATTTACCATAAACGTAAACGTGTGACAAGTTCAACGGATTGTTTGGAGCTGTTTAACCGGGCTACGAATTGGTACCTCATCCGCCATATTCTCCGGACTTAACCGGACTTAACCGGAAAAGTAAATTTTTGTTTTGCAAAAAAAAACCTGTTGCATGCAAAAAGTCACAGACTTATTGATCCGCCCTCGTAGTTTCGGTATCGAATTTAGGTTTTTTACTAACTAGCAGAATGCTTCATCAATTATGCCAATTTATGTCGTGCAAATGTTATAAATTTTGTCATAACTGTTTATCTCGAAAACTAGATCTAATAAAAAATTAATTTTTTTAAGTTTCAACGGCTGCAGCTCAAAAAAAATGTTCGTCCAATCAATTCCAAATACATCTTGAATGAAAGAAAAATTTACAATTATAGCATTCAGATGAGCCATTCTCGAGATATTTGACAATAACTGAATAAAATTGCAAAAAATAAGTTTTTCGCGGATATCTTGAAAACGATTTCTCGTTAAAAAAAAATTTTCATATTTGGGTTCAATGGATCAAAATTAGTTTTTTTGAACCGCTTTCTTTATTAAAATTTATTTAACGCTCTATAAAATGTTAGCTTTTTAGAGCAAAAGCTAATTTTAGTCACATATTGTGCACCTTTCGAGCAATCTAGCTGGTCTTAGCGTTTAATGAAACACGCTTTCATTTGTTGTTTGCAACTTCTCAGTAAAAAATTTCAGCCTTACACGTAAATGTTTTTTTTTTCAATTTGCTTTGCATTTTGAAGAGCATCTTGTGCAATGAAGCGACTGTCAGATACCTGCCAGACTGCGGCTACTCTGTTTAAAATAATAAAATCGAAACAATAAACAAATTTCCAGACCGCTAGAAAAAATTTCACTAGCTCTTGCACTGTAAAGTCTCATTATAATGGCCCTATTCACAATCTTGTGCAAATGGTCTTGCATCGTAGCATTTGGAAATTGGTATAGTATATTGATACTCACCACTTAACAATTGTTAGTGGTGAGTATCAATATACTATACCATTTTGCAAATGCAACGATGCAAGACCATTTGCACAAGATTGTGAATTGGGCTAATGTGTTTATTTTATTTTGTTGCCTCTGAATTGTGTTGAAAAATTTAAATCCATTCTGGACTATTTTTGCCAAGCCATTCTTTTCGAATTTTGTATTTGACCTCGAATTAATATGTTTTGCACATATCTTTCTTAGTAGTTTCGCAAATATTTTCATTAAAATATTTTTTTATTTCCAATAATCATAATGACATTAATATATGGGTTATTCCAAAAAAGTTCGACTCGGCAATGGTAAGTATTAAGAAGGATCTTAGCAAAAGTTACTAGAACAGAGTTTAACGTTTCTACGATGCATGTGTCCTTTTTAGTTTTTTTCAATATTCGCTGCAATTTTCAAATTATCATCAGTCAAAGTTCGATTGCTTTTTATCCTTCTGTGGCATCCTTGGTTCAATTGTACAAAGAAAAAAAAATTTAAATTATTTTTAATTAAAAAATTCGTTGTGCCAAGTACAAAATTAATTAAATTTTCACCTACAAGCGAATTGCTAATATTAAGTAAATTTTTGTACCAAATTGAATTGAAATAATTTTTATTAAATATATAATAATAATAATTAAAAGTTTAATTAATATATTTCAATTAAATTTTAATCATAATAATTAAAAAAATGGGCAAAAATTTGCGATTTTGATTGGATATAATGATGGATGGATGTGTTCCAAATGGGCTAACGACGTTATGTTGAGTTGAAAACTTACTTATTAATTTCGTTTTCGTAATAATTAATTTTATATTTTTACTTACTGTTTGTTATTTTAATTTCATCTATCTGAGGGTTGAACTAAGCTCCTTCTATTTTGAAATCCAAACCACCTTCCACTGAGCCAAAACAATGTTTGCAAACAAGCGGCAAAAAGTTAAAATAAACTTACTCTTAAACTTTCACTGTCACTGAGTATATATTTTGCTTTTATTTATAAATGGTCCACACCATGGTATAATGAGTATACATGTGCCGGCATCCGATTATTTTTTGCTCTGTTAGCTTTATGTATAACGTACATCAAAAACATGAATTTTTTGACAAGCATTACCTAGTTTTTCTGTATTGTAGTATTTGTTTGCATTGAATGCTTTGCTATATATAAAAGCTCGTTGAAGTTCTTGTTGTTTCACACATTGGTTATCATTTGTATGTATGTGTACTATTCGTGGGTATACATACAAATGATAGCAAATGTGTGTAATAAAAAATCATGTGTTGATACTAATAATTAAATATTTAATTATATCAATTAAATTATTTAATTGAAAGTTTGATTTTTTTATATTAATGATTTAATTAGAAAAAAACTTGTAATATTGTTTTTTGTGTACCAAATCAGATTTTGAAAACAAATTTTTTATATTATTTATGCATCTGCAAGGCTGAAGCAAATGTCAAAAATTACGACCAAGAAACTAAATGTCTTTTGGATTAATATTCCGCAAAACGGCCGTATTCTCCGTTTGCCCATAAACTTAAAAAAAATTATTACTTATTGTATAATATACTTAGTGTATAATACTTATTGTATAAAACGCATATATATTAATTTAGTGCTTCACAAAATCCTTTTGAAATAAATTGTTCAAAAAATAATTTCATTAAATTTTATTATGAGTTTTTTCAGGTAGTATAACATTTTTTGTACAAATATAGTATTATTTATGGATATTTCTATTTTCATTTAAATATATACATGCATAAATAAATGGTAATATATATTTTCATTGCAGTATCAATTATTATAAAAACAAAGTTGAAAGAAGAAAAAAAATAGTTTAATACGCTAGAATTTGTTCCCAATTAAATTAAATTATTTAAGAATAAATATTTGTTCAAAAAGCATTTTATAACAATTATGTATGTATTTTCCGTTTGTACAGGATATACAAAATATGAATAAATTTTTAATAAACTTTGAAAAAAACAGTTGTGCAATTTTGTTATAAGTGAGAGCTTAACGATGGAATATTATTACTGTTTATGGCAAACAATGATAAAAGACTTAAAAGGATAAAAAAAATTGCTCATGTGTTTAATTTCCGAAGAATTTCTGGCAGCTGTAAATATTTTTCCAAGCAATATTTTATTGAAGAAGAATATTTACTATTTTGTTGTAGGAAACAAAATATTTGATTGTCAGCAATTATATTTCTTTAACGGATGGAGAGGCAGTAAATCATAAACTATCTGAGTAAACTGTTTAACAAAATCAACTATTTTTTTAAATAACAATGTTCTAACGACTGATAGAAAGGTCCAAAAATATACGTATTTCCACGTTTTGAAAGTTTACGCATGGGACTCTTTTTAAAAGCAGTTAAATGTTCCTCTGTTTTGCTCATTATTATAGCGAAACGGAAGAGGAAATCTTGTAATCCTTATATTGTAATTATAAGGTGTGTTCATCACTTTTATAAATAACACTACGATAAAATTTTTTGTGGAATATTTAACACCTTAACTTCTGCTGTATGGATCTTGTTGTCCCATTCTTGAAAAAGAGTCAAATCCCCTTGTAACAGCAATATAGAGAGCTCAAATGTTCTAACAAAGATACTAGTCATAAACTGTTTCCCTAAGTGTTCAAAATTCTACTTTAACGTTAGAGAAATAATACAAATCTGAAAATATAGACAAGGGCTTATTTTCCATTTATCCGCAACTGTTGGTAACATATCCCACCAAATCAGAATTTACCCAGTCTCATAAAAACACGAATGAGATTGTATTGTACCTATCAGGTCCTCACATTTTACGGCCAACATTTTTGGATAGGAACTCGGCCTCATTTTCATATTTAGGCTTTATGTGCGGATATAAAATATTCAGGGCAAGTCATATTGTTAATACATCGGATATATTATCATTTGTGCTTTTAACATTTTTGTTTTGCTTTATCCTGTAAAATTTTCAAAATCCACTACTATCCACTTGCACATATTCATTTTTCGGTCATACCAATTAAAAAAATATATATAGAAGAAATAAAAGGAGCAAATACTTAAAATCAAAGTAATTGCTTTTTAATTCAATTATACGTGGACATAGTTTACAAGAATTAGGTAGCAGTTGCTTTGCAAAAACAAAAAAAAAAATAAAATAAATAAATAAATTCTAAAGTTGGAGGAGAAAATGTGCAATGTAAAGCAAAAATGAAATCAAATTAGCTACAAAGCTAACAGCTGCATGAAAGTTCGCCCGAAAATAAAAATAATTGGCTCGAATATGTTTCTAGCTTTTCCTTTTACTAATTAAAGCAACAAAATATTTGATATTTTATTGAAATCTAAATGGAAACATATTTGGTTATTAAACGTTAGCAAATTTTATGATTTTTGCTATTATTCATCGATAAGTAACGAAAATTTTTTTTGTAAAAATTTTACAACTAAACTAAAAGTGCTTATTAAACTCATTTACGCATATTTAGCTTAAAACAAATATGCATATAATTATTACTACTAAACGGTTTTATTAAACTTTTTTAGTTTAAATATGTTATATTCGTTATATTTCAGCTAGCCCCTGGGTATTTTGTACAAACTTAATAAAGAGTCTAGACTAGTAATTGAAAAATAAATTGAGAGCACATAAAAAATAAAGAGTTTAAGGTTGTTCTATCGTGCTATTATTTCGGTTAACAGGTTTTTAATAGAAAATCAATACTTTTTTCTGACTGTTGTTCCTGTGAGGTAAATGTTTACGTTTGTTGCGGTAGAAATATAAAAGTGAAAATACATACTATTATGCACATCAGTGTGTGACATTTTAAAATAGTTGGTTATATTGGTTATGTATGACTTTTAACCTATAAAGTATATTTTGGTTTGTGCATAGAAAAAATTAACAACAAGAAATATTCAAACAAACGTACGTGTGAAACTAAATTTCATTTTTAGTGAATGTGTTGTTTTATTTTCTAATGGTTTACTTTAAAATTTTCGCTGTATCATAAAAAAATAAAAACAACCTCCATGATGATATAAAAATAAATAGAAACAACAAGAATGATCGCATAAAGAGTGCAATGTCGGCATTCATACAATTAAAATCACATGTAAATTGTAAAACGTTTGTTTCCTGAAGATTTCTGATGGTGCTGTTGGCTGAAGCAGTTAGCGATTTGACGACGCAATGATGCCGGGTTTGATCTATGTCATCATCAGCAGCATAAATTTTTCTGATGTGCATTAGTGTGTTGTTGTGTTAGTTGTTGTTGGACTGTTTAAGTGATGAAGGCATAGATATTACTGATCACTAAAGGCCCTTTCACGTTGTAATACAAGCTTTGAGATTTTTATTAGATTTTGTAGGACGAAAATCAAATCAAAAGCAGTCTGACTGTCAAAAAATCTTAAAGAAAATTTTTTCATTACATTTTGTTTCTATATGCCAAACAAAACGTAACATAAATAATTTGCAATAAAGCAAATTTTTTCTTACTTCTTTCTTATTTCTATGTTTGTTTGTGCAAAAGACAAACCTGATAAAATGAAAAATGTGATTGTTTAGAAAATTGCCTACGTATTATTTCTTTACGTATTATTTATTAATACTAAATCTAATAGCCTGAAGGCCGCTTAAGCAGTACGGGCAGCGATTAATACATTTCATTGATAATGTAGATTAGAGTGGAGCGTTTATGCATGAAGAAAAAGAAGTCATCCAATCGATTTAGAATACCTCCAGAATGTTACATATAGCTAAATAGTATACAAAAAAAAATATTAATTTCTTTCGACACATCTTTAAGCACTCTAACACGTCTGGAAGCTAGAGAAATTATATGCATTTTAAGTCTGAAAATTTCTATTATTTCGGCTTTCTAGTTCAATATTTTGAATTAATGTAAGTTCAAATTATTTTTATTAAGAGTGGAGTGTTGGAATATTCAAACCAGATTACCAGAACGGATCAGTACTACTGATCTCGACAGGCCGCTACACTGTCTCATCAGTATTCTTGTTCACTTTTACCACTTGTGAAGGTGTATGCTTTTTACAAGGAAACATCAGCTATTTAACTCATTTTTGCCAGCAAATAGAATACAAAACTTATTTTAAATTCTTTTAAAAATTCTTTAAAACATTTTCAGACTTATTCAGTCCTATTCAATTCAAAAATAAAAACAATTACGTAAAAATATGAATTTTATTTTAATTTCCTTCATTAATATATGTAAAATTGTTTTTAGTAATATTTTTAAGGCTACACGTAAAAGACAATTTTGTGCCTAATGAAAAAAGTTTAAGATCGAAGAGATTTGACAAAATGTAAGAAATTTTGTAAGCCATTAAGTAAAAAAAGCTGATATTATTTTCCATACAAAACTATTTCCAATAAAAAAAATTTTTAATACAAACTGATTTAAATTAATTTTGTATAAAAATAATTAAAAATAATATAGCTGTTTTCGCTTAAGGACTAATAACTTTCTTATTTTATATCAGAATTCAGCGATTGCATTCATCATTTTACAGTTTTATACGATCGGCACAATCAGTGTATTGAATGAAAGAATAGAGAGATATCTATACCACAGTGTACAACTTATTTTATTCAGATGAGCCGTTTTCGGAATTTTCGCCAATAAACGAAAAAACTAAATATAATCCAAAAAACTTGTTTTTCACAAATATCGGGAAATGTGCATTAAAAAAAATAAGTAAGTATCATTTTCGTGTTCAGCGACCTCAAATTATCTTAGAAACTGTTTTTTTTTTGCAAGATATGACGAGAACTTAAAAATTCGGAAATTTGCTTCATTATTTCATCTTAACCCGGTATTTCCAAGCACTTGTTTGTCTTATATATTGTTGAAAAGCTGTATACTTATGTAATTCGACCTTCTGATTATGAAAATGATGTCAATTTTCCAATACATTGCTACACTTTTCCGGAAAACATGAAAAACTAGCGTTACCATATGGTAACCCTGGGTCGCTTGGGGTACAGGTTTTTTATGAAAAAGAAATTGTTTTTTGGCCGTGCTTGAAAAAAATCATTCACATAAGTAGCGAGCTTAAAACAAATTTATTAAAATTATAAGCAATAATAATAAGCAAGCGAAATATTCGTTAAACCGAAATAAATCATGGTTTGGTGTGATAATTGGCAAAACACTTCACGCAAAATACTACGTTGCATTTTATACATAATCTTGGGCTGTTAACTTTGCAACGCTCACCGGCACAATGCCTACGATTAGATGGTACTACAAAATGCCCAGTCTGATTATAACAGAGAGTGTGATCAACTCGACCTGGTTGTTGTGTGGGAGGATATCGAACCAAATGATATGGCTTTTGTACCCTAATATTTGCAGTACTTGGCAGTATTGTCGTCGAAATTCTAGTTGAATCATTGTTGGCTGCTCTCTTCCATGAAGCTGCCATGCATTTTGAACACAGGCATCTATCAACCAGGTAAAAGTTCTAGACCACCAGTTTTCTCCTCTGTGTCCGATGCGTTATTGCACCAAATTTTGAAAGAATCTGTCAACTCCACACATATATTTGTTGTATTTCGTGATCGCAAAAGATCGTGTACATTTATTTTGACTCCACTTGCTTCAGAATAACGCTGTGCCATTGATTTCAGATTTTCACCAAAGCTGGTAGATAAAATACAGACAACATTATTATCCTTCCATTCCTCCAAACAAATACCAGTGCTTTGCATCGAAACTGATTCCGAGTAACCTCTCTCCATTGACTTGAAGTTTGTCTTATGGACCAGTGCCCAGCTTGCTGGAATATGATTTTCACATATTGTTTCCGTAGCATTACATCCGCATGATTTGAGATAAGCCAACAAAGGATAACTGGGAGCGGTTTTAATTTACCATTAAAATCATCGATCATACTGACCAAAGGAGCGGCGTATTTTCCAAACTTGGCTTTATACTCAACATTATTACGAGGATTCTTTCCCTGGTAAATTTCAAGGTAGCCTGATAGAGTGCAAAGAGACCAAACTTTATAGCCAAATCGTTTGTCTTTGATCAACTGCTTCCATCCATGTCTACCAAAGTAAGCTATCATGCTTTTATTGAAAGATTTTGTTCGGCATGAAAGTGTTTAATCATTTTTCCTTTCAATTGATCAGTAAAAGGATGTAGTTTCCACATTTTATCGAGACTTGCGCCGTTTTTTGAAGGTGCCTTGGAGTTGCCTTCGATGTGAAGACTTTGCAAAATCTCTTGAAAACGATTTCTAAGCAAAGATAAATCTCTGAAAACCGTAAAATTTATAAAATGCCAACAAAATGTAAATATATCTATTAGATAAATTTACAAAACAGCAGAGAAAATCATATGAAACGCAAACAAAATGTAGCCTAGCCAACCCACGATATGGTAATGCCTTAAGTAAAATTAAAAAAATAATACTACAAAAATTAATGTTTTCTTCAAAAAAAGTTCCCGTTTCATAGTATATTTCGTTAGCTACCAATTAGTGTAATTATTTACGGACGTGCCATATCGGAAAACGGAATATTATATTCTTTTTTTCTGTGTGTATATTTTCAGTTTTAGTGCTAAAAATGCTAATGATTTTCAGCGTTTCAAAAAGCGGTTTTTGTATCGAATATGTAGTACACCAACCTGGCAACTCGCCATACAAAAAGGTTTGTAAGCACCAACTTTACTCTATAACAGTAAAAACCCTGGTTTCGCTGAAGCAGTTTTTTTCTAATGAGATATTACATAATATTAAAAACTTAGGAATCATTGCTCTCGAATAACCCTGCGTTTAGACATGCTAGTACTTCCATGCAAGTTCTGTCTGTGTACGCATTATCAATGAAAATGAAAATAGTATTCATTTCTCTGTCTTTCTCACAGCAGAATCAAAAAAGTGTTAGTAGAAAAGTTTGAGTGTATTGAGTTTTTCGAACTTGCACTTGCATGTGTAAAGGCTAAGTAAAAGTTGTTAATATTGTATTTTTTTTTGCCAGGCTGTTAAAAATTATCCTTGGCACTTGGATGCTTTAACTCAACAGTTTCTGCGTTGTAAAATATTTAACAGGCTTCATAATTTTGTACTTTATCATACCCATTTCTTCTCATTCACTTAATGATCTTTACAAATCATTCTTATCTTAGATTTATCTACTCCACCCCTTATTAATTATTCTTCATGCATTTTATTCCAATTGTATGTCAATTCTTTTCTGTTTTTCCTATTTTATTTTTCGGTTTTTATTGTTTATGCCCACCAAGCTTTTGTGCCTTCATTATCTTTTATAGTGCTTCAAGTATTGTTGTTCTTATTGTAGTTTTTTGTTGTATAGGAATAATAGTACATAGGCTACAGGGAATTTTTATTTATGGTTTCCATTTTAGCTCTTCACAGGCCAGCAGTATGTACGCATCTACATATACAAAAGACAGAAAAGGATAAATCAACAAACAAACAATGCAAAAAGAAAAAGCCAATCTGTGTATAAGATGCACAAGCTAGTTTCTATTAAAATGATGGCCTTGAAAAATAGCAAAAAATCTATGCGGAAATTTTTCCATAAACCATTTGCTCTTTACTGTACGTGCTAAAGTGTCGTTAATGTTCTGTTGTATTGATGTTTTTATAGTACTAAAACATCGAGTACCAACAACGATACATTTTGATGATACTTGTGGTTACAGATGCATTTTATGTGATTACACAAACATATATCGTCAAAGAAAATGCAAAAAGCCCTATCTAACATTTGCAAAGTTTTACTGGAGGAGCATAAAAATTGTTTAAATGAAAACTATATTGACAATTAGTGCAAAATCTTACAATAGAACTATAATAGGTCCCATAAATTTATATATTTATTGTAAAGTTTTGAAATAATTGTCAGCAAGTTTGATGCTTCTCCTGTTAAACTTTTAAAATGTTAGATATCGCTTTTTGCGCTATCTGTGGATGCGAATGTGAAAATATGTCGGTGTGTCCACTTAGGCCAAGTATCTATCACCGACGACGAATTGATGACAATCCAAGTCAACTATTGACGAGATATTCGAACAAAGTGCACAAAAGTCATTAGCGACAGCAGTGGTAACATGCTACTAAAATTTTCGTCAATGAATATATAAAAATTTTTAAAAATGTAATAATCGAATCGAATCCACAAACGTCATACTGTTAGGCCAGTATACTACCCACGAATCTACCGAGGTATTAAAAGAACTTTATACAAAAGAACGTTTTGTGGGCAACTTAAATTCTTCAATGTACATAAATGCAGGTACGACAACTTCGATGTAGTTGCTACTCTTGTTGTCGGCAATAAAACTGTATAGATGTCATATTGCATGCAGTTGCTCTTTATCTTGTTGTCAATAAGGTTTTGAAGCACAAGTTTTCATAACTTTGTCACACCAAATTCTTTATACACAACAACGTGTATATACGTATTTTATAAGCGACAAATCATTATTTTTCTCGCAGACATCATCGATGAAAATGACGTCGGTAACAACTGGTGCTACAGGGTTAATACATAGCAACATCACCAGTAGCAGTAGTTTCTTCAGTTAACATACGTTTTTCTTATTAATTTTTCTGGCCTTCTTTTTTTCGTTTTTCTTTGGAAATCCATCTATTGTTGTCTGATTAAAAAAACATTCGCAATTTTGGTTTATACTATATACACTGTCGATATGAGGATAATCTTCACATTTGTTTTACTTTTGTTTATTTTTTCTTTAGTACACAATATGACTTTTAATTATAGCAAAAACTTTTATGTATTGATTTGTAAATGAAATATTATATACAAAATGATTGCAATAAAGGTATTGATAGTTTAATGTAATTTTTAACTGCTAGAAATATAATTTGTGAGCATTTTCTTTTCTTTTATGAGTGACTATTCTTTACAAGGTATGTGTCTGTAAAAGTTAAAATAGAGTATAATGTAAAGGTTCCCATAAAGAATACTTAAAGACGATTCTAGAAAACTTTTTTCTTTGGAGATATGGACTCTGTGGCATGGTAGGAGAGTACATATTTTATTTCGTAACAAAAATTAAGACTACACTTTTACAGGTATATTTTTGTTTTTGGTTCTTTTTGTTTAATTTTAAATTTTAGGGTTCCGTACACCAAAAGTGTAAAGGAAATATATTGTTGTCGCTACGCTGTCTGTCCGTGCGCCCTTCCATCCGCCCGTCCGTCCATCCGTCCATCCGTCTATACATCTGTCTGTCCATCCGTCCGTCCATCCGCCCGTCCATCCGTCTATCCGCTCATCCGTCCGTCCATCTGTCCAACCGTCCGTCTATCAGCCCGTGCCTCAATCTATTCATGTGTCTGTCACAGCCTGTTTTTTCGAGAACCGTGAGAGGTATGGACCGAAAATTTTCACAGAATATGTATAACTACCCTACGGAAAATTGTCTGAAAAATGATACAAGAGTACTCGTTCTATTATTTGAGAAAATGAGACTGGTACCAAAAATAAAGAGTAGTGAATGGTGTAAAAATACATATTGTTATAAATGGTCACATATTAACCATTTTCAGTCAATTTAGTTGGTACTCCGGCTAGTATTGTAGTGAACGGCACTGAACAAATTCGATGCACCTGGATTAAGGCCTATCGCATAGTTTCTAGTTATATAATATATATTGTCTCTCTTCAATGAGACTGCCATGCTACTCAGGAGCCTGTTCCGTAACTATATTCAGATATTACCTCCAGCTTAACTGGTATTTATAACATTGAAATATAAGTTCCCCTGTGGTCGCGTGGGTAGTGTACTAGCGTAGCATGCCCAGGTTGTCGGTTCGAATCCTATTAAATGCAATTTCTACTTGGATTTCTAACAGTAAAAAAATAAGTTAATCGATAATTACAGCTAAATTTTGGAATAATATTTATATATAATCTTATTATTATACACCGATTAGGACTCCATAAGATAGTTCAGAGACAAGTTACAAGGTGCTTACAAAGTATCAATTAACCCCATCCTAGGCCATCCCCATGTAAAAGTGGTTGGTCCGCTTCATAGGAAGTGTTAGAACTCGGACTGGTCCCTATCACCTGGTGGATCGGTCACGTGACTTGTTTTGTGTCAGTTCGATTTACAACAAATATATGACAGCTAAAAATTAGAGGGTGCTGTAAAACGAGCAACCAAATATGTTGAAATTCCAATAAAATATACAAACACCTATACATATATAGACACTTGAAATTTTCAAAATAACGGATTTTTTTGCTACAAACAAATGTTTCAGTGTTTGCATTTTTTAATGAAAATTTGCAATATAATAATTTTTCAAGAAAGTAAATGTATTACAAATTTTTGTAGTATCCCTTGCGAGGTAAATTTTTGCCTTAAAATAATGTTAAGTTATAGTTTTTATAGAAATTAAAAAATTTTAAATTTTTTCTAGAAAAGAAATCGCTATTAGTATATTGATATACAGACTACACCTACTAATACTGAAATTTAAACAAAACAAAGACTAAATGGTATTCTACCAGTTAATGTAATTTTGATTATGTAATTTTGAACATTAGCTGTATCTTGCAATTCGAAAGAGGCAAACTCTTTAAATGTTTACAGCTAGTGGCAGTATTTAAAAAGCAACAGTAGCAAAAGCTAATAAAAAACAATATAAAAACTGAAGTTTATGTTATGAGATTATGTAATTTTGAAATTTGGCCATATGTTCTTAGTAAGCGTGGATACAAGGGCGGGGGGTGGGAAGGGGTTATCCCCTCCCCAAAACGAGTAAATTTCTATAGAGTGTCTAAAAGAAGTTTGGAAAAATAGTATGTTTTACTTAGAAAATATTGCCAAAAAGGCAAGAGAAATATATGTATCTATATCAGAGGTCATCACAAAGAGAAGCACTTAAAATGAGTACTCGGGCACCAGTGGCTTCGCATGGTAATATCTGATCTATATGGTATTCGTACGGAACCCTTCGTGTGGGAGCCAAAGTCGCACTTTACTGAATTTATTAATTGGTGTTGTTGTTTGATATAAACGTTTATGTTATCGTTGTTGTTGTTGTTTGTGTTTAATATGTAGCATGTATAAAATTTTGAAGCATACTTTAGGTAGGTTTATCTTTTTTTTTATTCTCAAACAATATGGAAACCAGCTAATTAGGGAGGATATTTCAAAATATTTTATTAAATATTATATAAAAGCATTTTATATATGTATGTATGTACATTAGGGTATAACTAATGTTTTATGACAAATTTATCTATCACCATGTGAAAGCCAATACTAAATTAATAACAAAAATCGCTATTGCAGGTCCTTTTAACCGAAAAACTTTCCGCACCAAATGCAATTTCTAAAAAGCCATAGATATTGGTCTTTTTATTAAATTAATATACAAATAAATTTATTATTGATTTTGACAAAATTTAGAATGAATGCGGAGTCTGGTAAAACTACTATTTGTGCAAACTCTGGGCTCACTACTTTGCCTACCTCGCGAAATATCGCAACTTAAAAATAGAACAATTCGTAAAAAATTTACAAAACTGACTTCAGAAAATTATGCATATACTTAAAACTACTTATCCTAGATATTCCATTAAGATGTCATATTAAAAGACACAAAATTGCCCTTGAAATGATATATGCCTTAATTATATTTTCCATTATTCAAAGCTACAATTTTACGGACTTTATGTTCACGGGCGAGTTTCTCGTAGAATTATGTTGTTAAAATTCTTAAAGAGATACATGTTAAGGGCAATTTTGTGCCCTTTACCATGACACCTTAATCTAATCTAGGATAAGTTGTTTTAAATACATATATATTTTAGTGAGGAATTTTCCTATCCTAAAGTCATGATATTTTGCGAGCTAAGCAAAGTAGTGAGCTTGGATTTTGCACCAATATTAGTTTTGCCACAGGCATCATTCGTACCAAATTGGTAGGTCTTATATCTTTCTACAAATTTACCCAATTTAAACTCTTTTGGTGCGGGAAATTTTTTGATAATATCATAAAAGTAAGATGGTGTTTCTTTATATTTTTTTATGGCCAATTTGGCTACGGCATGTAAAATTTGATATTTGCAAAAATAGTAAAAAGTCATAACCCTAATGCACATATATGAATTTTTATCCATTTAAAATTTCTTCAACTTGCAGAACAGTTTTTATTCATTACTGAAGGCTTTAATATAAATATTTTCAGCTAAGCTTCACCAAAATGACTTGAGTTTTTGTTAGTTTTTGTTTCTTTTAAGTTAATTCATAATTATACTTTTTTATATAGACAAGGAGCATAGCTCTAACCAGGTGTCCCTAAGACACCGCTCGTATTTATTATTTTTTGTCACGCCCCAGGATACCGCCCTTATAGTTTTTTTATTATGCATATCGCTGTCGCATGTTGTTTGGTGACAAACTCTACATCCATTTCACCGATCTCTTAATAGAAAAACAAATTTATTTATATATAAAATATGTACTTAATTAAAACTTTTCTAAATTGATCATTAAGTACTATCAGCTTACGGACGCTAAATAAACACTCAGTTACGCATTTAGAAAACTTCTATATTTAAAACATAAGAAAACAAATATTTTTGAAATAGTTTTTTTTTATGCCAAAAACTTTTAACTTCTTAATGACCAAAGTAAAATTCGAAAGCAAACATCCAATGAACAACTTTGTATTCCAGAAATGTTTTTGACACTTCACGCTGACGAACACTTTACTATTTCTTTTTTTCTACTTGCATGACATGCTAATTTATTTCCTTTTTGTAAAATAAATGGGGAAAAACATTTAATACGCAACTAAATTGAGCGTTTTCTTAATTGGCCGTTTTAGATTATTATCATACGAATACGAAATAAACACTCACTCTTAAGTAGAAAAATATTTTTAGGTTCAGGTTGTTGAAAAAAAATATTTTGTCACATTAACATAATTATCCTTGGCTCTAAAATTTGATTCATTGAAAATGTTGAAAGCATATAGTGGGCAATACAAATTGTGGCATATAAGTCGTACATATCATATATAAATTTAAAATTAAGTAATAAATATAATTAAGTAAACTGTTCATATGTTGTGGTTTCAGTTTGTTGATGTAACTGCATTTTAGAGGGGCCAAATCATCAGTAGACTTCAACCATATTTTCGAAAAGTTCGAAGTAATAAGTTCATTAAATGAATAAAAAACAAAACATTTTTGTTTTAACAAAATTAACTTGAGCAATTATAAAATTCTTACATATTACGAAAAATATTTAATATAAACTTGTTTCAGAGATGTTTTAAGGAATTTTTTTTTGTATTCAAGAAGAAAACCTAATCTATAAAACTTAACTTCTTATTGAACATTATAACAAAATGATCATCACTGAAAATTTTAACATTTTTTCGAAAATGCTGAAAAAGTTTGTAGTGTATTTTGTAATGATATATTCCCATCGATCCTATAAGGAGCATAGGGCCTCATATAATCATTTGAGGTTTCGTTAATCATAGGATCTCGGATGAGTATATGATTAGTCTGCTGCATCCCAGTCTGATGATGGGGCTGCCATCTAAGCCTACAGACTGGCTCTTCATAGTACACGTTTATATAGCGAACCGCTTAATGTAAGTACAGACGTTCGCTTGCAGCTGCACCAACTAGGTGAACAAGCGCTAGCCGTTGTTGAGGTATATGTGGTATTGGGGTACATATTGAAAGGCGGTACCCACTCACCTTGTCGATGTTGCGAGGCACAAACATCTGCTGATTGTCCGGGACTGCTTATTTGCGGAGAACCACTTATTCGCAGCTAACCTTCATATCTAAAGGCCGTTCACTATCTGCAACCTGTGACCCGTCCGGTTGCCTTCAGCTCGGCACCTCTGGGTCCTCAATCCCTAGGTTTTCCGGATTTTGCAGTTTGTAGTTATTTATTCTCATTACCAGAATTTGGGTAATGGTAAAACCTCAAGTATAACCATAGGATAATTGAAACTTGTTTTCTTGAATTGGCCCAATTTCCTTGTTGTGCTGCAATTTTTTTTTCATCGCTGTCAACGGAATCCAAATACAAAAAATACATTAAATGCTGACTAAGCATTTGATACTGCGTAGAGGCTATTCACATAGTATGTAAAAAGCGATGAAGGTGGGGGGTGGGTTATAAAAACTCCGAAAAAGGCGTTACGTAATATGTGAATAGCCTCTTATGTCTAATTATGATCCTTAAATTGTAATTTCTTACACATTGCAACTTTTTTACCATATGATTTCAATAATTTATATAATAAGCTAAATTAATTATTTTATGTTGTAGTATCTAATGTACTTATATAAACAAATGTAAGCAATTTAAATTTTTTTCTAACACAAGTACAAAATATTGTATTTTTTAGCACTCACTGTATCATATTCAGAGGACCTTTAATATAAATTTACTTTCGTGTTTTTTTATAATTTAGTCATACAAATCAACAACAACAGACCGACATACGTTTTGTCAATATTGAATTTTCTACAATGTTGCTAGACGCTTTTATTAGACTTGTTAACTTTATTCTATGTTTATTTATTTTGTATGCTTTTTTTTAATTTTCGTGCATAAGTTCCTAAATTAATGTCAGTTTTTTTAATGTAGAAATTCAAAGCAATCACGATAGACCATACTTAAGAACATACTCATATACCCATTTCCTTATACATTAAATATAATCTCACCCTCACACTCTTACACTTGTATACAAACTTCCCAACAAACACCTCAACAACATTATCTGAAACGTATGATGTATGATGGTATTTGATTTAAAATGGTATTAGAGCATTCCATTGTAACTTTTGGATTTAGAATTGCACTAACTACGAGTTATAGCTACAATGAAGGGAAGGAAAAGCTTCTAGCCAGCTATGAATTTCTTCTTTGCTTCAATGAAAATTTTTCATTGATAATAAGATAACATAAGATTTCATTGTATTAATAAAGAATGTTTCAGAACGTTCCATATACAAATTATTGTCAAATCATTTCTTTGGTATAATAAAATAAATAAAACGAAATAATGAAATGAAAACACTTCATTGATTTCGTCGCACACGTACATTATAAAAAGTCACATAAATTCATTATACTTAAGTATATTCATATGAAATAAGGTCAGTCATGTTTGCTGGGAAGCAAAAATTTAATACATTTAAGAAAAATGTTAAGCAAAATTTAGTCATTAACATAAAAAGCGTTACCACGTGAAACCAAATAAAGCCACTTAAGTTAAATGGAGTGTTATGGAATGTGTATATTGACGTCAAAAACAATTTCAGTGAAGATATTATAAGGCTTCGGCTTCTCTCACATTTTACGTTTTGACAATACAAATGAAACAAGAATGAATGTTAATTTTTCAAAACATGGCAGGTGACGTAGAAAAAAGGTATAAATACATCAAAATACATCAAAACTTCTATTTGCCGACAGGTAAAATTTGTCTATTGAATGGTTGAAAAGGAAATATTGTTCATATTTATCTTTAAAATTAATATGCTTGATATTTTACGCTTAATTGATTATTTTATATAGATTAACTTGTGCAATTATTGTAATGAAACAAAGTTTGTTGGCTGTTTACATCATTTATAAATAAATTATAGTTTCTGGTGCATAACGATAAATTAAGAGATTCCAGAATTAATTTTTTTAAGTAATCCTGTTTCACTTAAGCTCATTAGTACTTAAAGTAAGAAGACAAAACTTACATTTACTTAGAGTTTTTTGTGTACCTATCGTGGCTACTACTATATAAAACTATCTAATATACAAAATTTGTACTTTTCAGAAGAGCTCAATGAGCCATCAATTGTGAATTTAAAGTCAGCGTATTTCTAAAAGTGTCAGACATAAAATATTTCTTATTACGAGGCGTATCGTTTAAATTGGAGTACCAATTGGATAGTTTGACATGGTTGGGACTATATCACAATGGACTTTTTTTATATACTAGTCTAATTTGTTATCTCAAAAAAGTTAAAATAATTTCGTTTAATAAGAAAAACTATTTTCAGAAACTTATTTTTCCGCACAACATTGGGGTATAATATAACTTAACT
The DNA here is from genome assembly GCA_956483635.1 of Panzeria rudis. Taxonomy (NCBI): domain Eukaryota; kingdom Metazoa; phylum Arthropoda; class Insecta; order Diptera; family Tachinidae; genus Panzeria; species Panzeria rudis. The sequence goes on along the minus strand of OY101448.1, from coordinate 48,039,360 downwards.
CTAATTTCCTATACCGAAAGCTCGCTCAAAAAATTTCGTTATCTTTAAATTTCATTCTGAACCATGTTTTGAAACCACTGATTTCTTGAAACATTAATAAATCTCAAAATAAATAAATTCAGTTAATTTGCGTTTGATTGAAAAAAATGTTATATCTTTCTAAAATTTACGTTGTTAAAAAATTAAATAAATATTTTTTTTTGTAAAAAAAATCTAAAGCCTGCTCACACGTGAAGATAATCTTTTACATGAATATTTATGTATTATTTGCTATGTATTTATTGCTTACAAAGGCACCTCACGTACATATAATACATACATGTCGACATTTGCAATTACAACACAGGATAAAGTCAAAAGAAGGAAAAATGATTGAACAAAAAAAGAAAAACTGAAGTAAGTGTTGTATTTTACACGTACGCGCGACTGGTTTGGTTTTGTTCTACATGGTTATTAGGGCTAAGGGTTTGTTTTTACATCTCTCGTATTTATTCATATAGCAATAAATATATATACATATTGACATTTGTGGGAGTTGGAGTATAAATATGCAAATGTAGTGGGTGCGAGCAATTACTTATTCGCACGAATTAACAAAAGATTATTTGACTGGTGCAAAAAATGTATACTCGCAAACATTTGGATTGTTTTTTTGTATTTTATATGTCTTTTTAAGGTAACGTATAAGGTATATCCGCATAAAAACATATATCTAAAAAAAGGGCAAAGTTATTATCTGATATTTAGGTTCGTAAGAAGTACTGAAATGACAACGAGGATAACCTTTTCAGTATATTTCTCATAAGTATTTTCCATACTAGAAATGTAAGCAAATATTGCCAAAAACACACAGGTTATCTAGAAATTAGATGGTATATATTGTACCTACCAATAACTTGATCCTGATTTAGATCTCAGTACTATTTACGGCCAAAATTTTTAGATATGAACTTGGCCTTATTTTCACATTTATGTTCTTGTGGTGATCTCACATTTTTTCCAAGTTTTTATTTCTTACAATAAATATCACTATAACTTCACATAATTTCTTAATTGGCTATAATTTTCTACAATGATATTTCTATCATTGTAGAAAATTATAGCCGTCATAAAGACGACGTAATTTGATATAAATCATTTATCAAGTTTTTTCGTTTTTGACCCAATGACACTTTTCATCATTCAAATGTCAGCCTTTACATCAGCTGTCATCAATGGAATGATTGAAACAATATACATAATTACAGTTTCTTACTTTAACTTGTTTCTATTTTAGTTTTACTTCTTGTTATTTTTTTTCTAATGTTCGTCTTGATCGTAGGCTCCTCAATTCATTGCACATTTATAAACTAACGCCTCTACCATTTCAGCTAATGTCACCATCCAAAATATCGGCAGCACAAAGTCAACATAAACATTATTGATGCGACATATATGTGATGACTCTGATGATGTGGCATCAATATCATGAAAAGGCGTAATACTCTCGTTTGCTTCAATGTTTTGTCTGTGCATGTATGCTGTACTGTCTTGATAAAGTGACTTGCATATCACAGTGCAACATGATGAAAAATAGCCATATACGGATACCACTACGTGATAAAAGACAAAAAAAAAAAGACCAGTGTATCCCAGTTTTGCAACAAGTCATGCACTTTTTTATGGGCCCCCAAATATTTGGGGTCTCGGTGTCATTTTTGCAAAAAACTGATAATTTTCTCAGGCTCAAATCTTGCAAACTGTTCGGAATTTTTATTTACTCTCTGGCGCAAAGTTGTAGCCCTTGTTATGGAGAACAAAAATTATGAAGACATTAAATCAAAAAACTTCATCCTCAAGATCAAAATCGCAAAAAACTTAAAAAAATTCGATTTTGTACTTTTGCGGCTACCTAAACGGTGTTAGAATCATTCCTAGGAAGTTTATATGTTGTAAAAAGTTGTTTATTATAATTGTAAGTACATTTTTATAGTTTATTGTTTTCTTGAATTTTAAACGGTTTGCTACCTATGGACCTGAATAGGGGAAAAAACGTAAAACAAATATATATTATTTTTTAAAGTTTTTTGCGATTTTGGTCTTGAAGATGAAGTGTTTTTGATTTTATATATTCACAATTTTTGTTTTGTATGACAAGAGCTACAACTTTGCTTCAGAGAATAAATCAAAATTCCGAATGGTTTGCAAGATATGAGCCTGAGAAAATGATAAGTGCATGACTTGGGGCAAAACTGGGAGACGAGGGGCTTGTTTTTTTGTTTGGTCTTTTATCACGTAGTGGTGGCCGTATATGGTTATATTTCCATGACTTAAAATATTACACACAGTGTATTGCATTATTAGTTCTGTCATAGTAATGATGATAAGTGCACATCAGTACAAAGTCATGTTTTTTAACTTTTTAAAAGTGCGTTTAAATAAAAAAAATTAAAAAATAAAACAATAGCATTTGTATTAAAATACAAATTGCAAACATTATTACATTGTTTACTTATTTCTTTTATATATATGTTCTGTATTTCATGTGAAATACAGAACATATATGGTCTGTATTTCATGTTCTGTATTTCATGTGAAATTAAAAGGTGCGGAATAATCAAAACATTGTTGTTGTCATTTAATATTTATAACAACAATGCTTTGATAATTTCGCAAATTTTAATTCTACATGAAATACAGAACATACCTGATTGTTACGTTTTTAGTCCTTTACATAAAAATGAATTTATTATTTTCACAGGATTCATTGAATTGCAATAAAAATAAAACAAGGATATTTATTTTCACCAGTTAACTTCGTGGTAACATTATTTATTTATTACTTTACTTTGACAAATAAACGTACAACTAAACGCGATGTAATTACTAACTATTCTTGGCGATAATTACTCGTCTAAGTTTAAAAATACACTGCATAACGTTCGTCCTGCAGCCTTCCTTTTATAACGAGTGATTTTTTTGCTATTATCTTTTTGGCAACACTAGTTTTGACAGCTCACGCACGTTTTGTATCTTGTGTCACTGTCAAACATCTTCAGTTTGGTCTATAATTTAATCATGAATCGTCTTACAAACGAACAACGCTTGCAAATTATTGAATTTTATTACCAAAATGCGTGCTCTGTTAAGAAAGTTCATCGCGCGCTTCTTCCATTTTATGGTCAGTTTAATCGACCTACTGAGGCTTCTATTCGGGCTATTGTAAAAAAATTTGGCACCAAATTTACATTGTTGGACATTAAACCACCAACACGTTTACGTAGAGTGCGAACTGAAGAAAATATCGCAGCCGTATCGGCCAGTGTTGGTGATGACCGTGAATTATCGATTCGGCGCCGTTCGCAGCAATTGGGCCTCTGTTACTCCACTACGTGGAAAATTTTGCGGAAGGATTTGGGTGTGAAGCCTTATAAGATACAGCTGGTGCAAGAATTGAAGCCAAACGACCTACCACAACGCCAAATTTTTGGTGAATGGGCTCTTGAAAAGTTAGATGAAGATCCACTTTTTTATCGAAGAATTGTGTTCAGCGACGAGGCTCATTTCTGGTTGAATGGATACGTGAACAAGCAAAACTGCCGTATTTGGAGTGAAGAGCAGCCAGAAGCATTGCAAGAGCTACCAATGCATCCACAAAATCAACCGTTTGGTGCGGATTATGGGCTGGCGGCATCATTGGGCCGTATTTCTTCAAAGATGATGCGAATCACAACGTTACTGTGAATGGTGAGCGCTACCGTGCGATGATAACAAACTTTTTTCTGCCCAAAATGGAAGAGCTTGACTTGCATGACATGTGGTTTCAACAAGACGGTGCCACATGCCACACAGCACGCGAAACAATGGACCAATTGAGAGGCGAGTTCGGTGAACAGTTTATTTCACGCTTGGGACCAGACAATTGGCCGCCCAGATCGTGCGATTTAACGCCTCTAGACTATTTTTTGTGGGGCTATGTTGAGGCTAATGTCTATAGCGACAAGCCCGCTTCGATTGACGCACTGGAAGCCAACATTGCCAACATTATTCGTGAGATACCGGCCGAAATGTTGGAAAGAGTATGCCAAAATTGGACTAAGCGGATGGACCATTTGAGGCGCAGCCGCGGCTAACATTTGCATGAAATAATCTTCAAACATTAAATTATATCGACCCAACTATCGATCCAAATAAATATTTCATGCATTTTTCTGAATTTTATGTGTTTTTTTTTACTTTCCGATAGTTCTTATAAAATCACCCATTAGTAAAATATAAAACCTTTTGGTAGCTTCTCCAACTTTCTGGAATATAGTTGACTCTTTTTATCTTCAACTGTACCGTAATGCAGGTCGATTTCATCTTTAAGTATACGGCATGATCATATAGTCTTGATTTCTTACGGATAAGGTTGTTTAGTTGTCGTTATCTACACTGTCTTTTGATATTCTTGAATAATCTTGGATGTTCTCGGTATTGTTTTCAGAAAGTTCTATTTCCGCTATTCTGGAATTCAAGCGGCTATTTCAAAAGTGCTGCCAATACTTTTATTTTGACATTACATAGGGAATGATCTATTTACGCACCGACCACACGAGCAATTGTATATGTCTTCATACAAGCAATAACGCCGGCAGAATCACGGCGTGAATTGCCAATATTCTTGCTTGTATTGCGTGGTAGCGAATACGAACAAATTTTAAAACATTATATTGACAATTTTGCTATATTCTTTTAAGTACATACATATGTAATTTATAATTATATAAAGAATAATTTTTTACATTTTTCAGCGATGTTCTTTTCAAAATTAGCTTTATTGTTAACTTTTTTCACTTTTCACAAAAAAAAAACTTTGAATTTGACAGCTTGTGTTAAAAGATTATTGTTCAGCAATGTATATAAACATTTGTTGCTGAATATGTATTTGAACACATATTCATACGGTCCACACGCAAATATCTTGTGTCGGCAATCGAATTCGACGGTTGCCACGGCAATAATTGTCAAACTTAATGCTCGTGTGGTCGGGGTGTTAGGGTTATCAAACACAGATTTTCATCAGAGCTGTCAATTTTATTTCGTTATATTTGAATCTGCATGTTTTATTTCGTAACAATATTTTAAACTTTAATAATATATCCAAAGAAAATTAATTATTTTTGGCTTGAGTTCGTTCGGTTTTAATATACTTTTTAAATTAAGTTATATTTTTATTTTAGAGATAAATGTGAATCATGTAGACAAAGAAAATTTTGACTGCACGGAGGGTTAAACTGACGTTTCGATAGCTCCAGCTAATCTCATCAGAGATCCTTACCGCTTAGACCAGTCCACCAAAGTCGGTGCTTTACAGTCAAGTGTTGAATATCATCTACTTTTGACCAATTCATACTGCCAGTCTTAGAGCTGTATTTTATTTGATAGTTATTGATATTCACTTTTTGTCTTATCTTGTGTTAAGCTGCTTTTTATTATTTCTCTATACTAGTATGAGTTATCATTGATAATTACAAGTACTAGTATGTGTGAATGTTGGTTTGTTCAGTTCATTTGAACATGTACATCCTTTTTGCTAGGTGCCTTTAGAGTTTATATACACAGAAATTTAATTATTTTTGGCTTGAGTTCGGCTTTAATTTAATTTTTCAATTAAATTATATTTTTATTTTGAAGATAGATGTGACGAATGTAGACAAAGAAAATTTTGACTATATAATAAGTGAAATCGTATTGATGTCATTCCAGTCATATCATTGATGACACTTAAACTATGACGAAATTCTATGATGATGTTTGTCATCAGATTGATGTCTCTTTTCGTTTTATTGATGATATTTCTCATTGAACTCTTATAATAAGGCATCATAATTTTTGTATGAGTGTAATTATGTGATTAGCATATTATTTGGCACAACGTATTTTTTTATAAGAATAACTTTTCCCTTTTAGAATAAAAATCCTTGTCTAGGGACCCTTGTGTCCCTAGACAAAAAGTTCCCCATACATTATACAGGTGTATCAATAGCTATATCAAATAATTTTTCGATCCCCTTTAGATTCGTTAAGTTGATGTTTAACAGTATAATTCAAAATTCCAAAACATCTCTTTTTTGGTCGGCGGCTAACCAAATTTCTGACCGAATAGTTACAAGACTTTCTTAATTAAGATATATTTTAATGCCTTAAGAGTATATGAAAATTCAACGGTAAATGTTTCCATGGTATGCAGATTTGTTTACAGGTATTTGTGTGTTATCTTCTTGTATATGTGTGCAGAACCGCCTGTTAATTTTGTTGGTTTTGTGTACCCTGTAATTCCAAAGACAAGTTTTTAATGACCTCAAGTTGGTTTAATAACACATGTTATACACACTTATGTACAAATATGTATATATATATATAGCTGCAGCTGTGCGTTAGCATTTTTTTTTTCTAGAAAAGTGAGTTTTATTTTTTGTAATTAATGAATTTGTATCATTATACAGGTACATATATACAAACGAGTGCTTAATATATACAATATTTGCCAAGTTTAACACTTGTTAGAAGTTAAGTGAATTCCGCACAAAAATAAAAATGTGAAAACAAGGCCAAGTTCCTATGCAAAAATCAAAGTGAGATCCATATGAACACCAATATCTTGATAGACAAAACTCCAACCTGTTAACTTGGCAATATTTTTTTTCATAATTATTTCTCATATTAAATAGGTGGAGAATAGTTATGATTATTTTCCATATTGGAAAGTTTAAAATTAAATAAAATGTGCTTTAAAAAATTTAAGAAGCACTTATAAAATAATTCTTTCATAAAAAATTGAGTACGAAAAAGAGCACTTTTTTATCATAAAGTATTCCCACGAGAACTAATGTTGTGTGTTTGATATTTCAAAAGAATCGGCTTAGGAGCAATAGATAAATTGAATGTTTACTTTACATGGGCGTGACTATGTGTGAGCAAAGTTTCATAAGATTCCGTTCAGTAGAAGTAGTTGAAAGCGAATGTATATTTACTTTGCATGGGTGTGAACCTGCCTACTTTACATCTGGTCCAAACTGGATGTACATCCCTTTTAGTAAAGAAAAAAATCTTTAATTCGTTTATAAATGGTGGAGTTTTGAGAGTACATTAAGTTTTTTTCCCGGACTTTATTGTTGGCCGGGAGAGCGGGACATAAAAAAGTAATTCCCGCGAATTACCGGGAAATGAAGAACGTAATAATATATTTAGCAAAAATTTTAATTTCCGAAATTCATTAGTTTTTATATGAGCAAAAAAATTATTGAATCAATTTTAAATGGTTTTATTTAGCTCATCGTGTTTGTGGAGTTTGTGCGTGGCTGGAGTTTATGGAGTTTGTGGAGTTTGGTTCAAAAATTAGTGTTTGAAAATTTAATCCTTTCCTGTCGACCGAATGATCTGAAATTTTGTAAGGCCCTTTACTTTTGGTGACATTTTAATGTTGTAATTAGCCAAGTGGGCTGCGCCACGTCCATAAAAAGTAATATTTAGCTTAACCCCTTCGTGGTAACCGATTGATCCAAAATTTGGTACGCACCTTTTACTTTTGATTACTATATAATAATAAAATAAGAAAAGTGAGTTTAGCTACGCCCATAAAAAGTAATATTTACTTTTATCGCCTTCCTCTTGACTGATTTATCTGAAATTTTTTAGACAATTTTAGTTTTTATCTTAAGTTATATATAGCTTAGCTTTACCCCTTTATGTCGACCGACTGATCTAAAATTTGGTGAATACATTTAATTGTAATAAAAGATTGATCTGATGACATTACGTTTATGTGTATTCAGTATTATTATAAAGAACAGATGGCCGGCTCTACAAAATGACGAATTAGTTATCTGTTTACAAGCACCTCAATATGGATATCAAATGAAAGGATTTAACTAGTCGAATATAGTACGCAATGAAAAACTTCCAATTGCAAAATGGCGGCCAGTACAACATGGAGGACTATATGCATGCATATATATTATCAGATCCCTCAATATGGGTATTAGTTAAATGATAGCGTCTGTCTACTAGAAAGCAGTATACCACGAAAAGAAGTCCAAATCCAAGGTACAGTGCGTAACAAAATGCCAAATCATATAGTTTTGATAGGACATAAAGTATAAAATTAAAAAACTTAAAAATAAAGTAAGTAAAAAAAATTCAAGTTAAATGGTTTTTTTTTTGCAATGAAACAATATTACTATGCAGATAATGCACTAAAACCCAAAATATAACTACATAGTACCAGGTATCAGCTACCACACCGCTCTCCTCACCAACATAGGGCATTGAGCAGACTAAAATAAAACCGTGGGTCAAGTCGAGTTTCCGTTATCTATAGTCAACAGCGCCCCATGATTTTATTTTAGTCTGATCTGTTGGTGTTGGTGAGGAAAGTGGTGTGGTGTGGTAGCTGTTACCTTGTACGTAATCATTATTTAGCTTTTGGGTGGCAAAATCAGCACCTTTTTATGTATACGAGCCCTAACCACTATTAATTCGTACAGCTAAAATATTTTGAAAAATCAACATTCAAAACTATATATTTAAAAAAATAATAATGACTGCTCCTCAAAAGTTAAATTTTCTGAAAAGTTGGCTTCTTATCTTTAAATTTATATAAAGATTTTAGTACATATTTGTTTAAATGTTTTGAAAACACAAACTAAAACTAAAGTTCATTGTTTGTATAACAAATTATCTAACCACTATTTTTTCGTTCACTGTATAAATTCGTCTTAAAGTTACACGAAAAATTAGATCATGAAGAAATAATGAAAATTTACCGTTATAATAAAAGAAAAGAGATTTCAGAGAACAGAAAAAGCGTAATTTTTTTTTTATATAATTAACTTCAGTTTTAGTTTGTGTTTTCAAAATTTATACTAATATGTACAAAAATCTTTCTATAAATTTAAAGACAATAAAATCATCTCTCAGAAAACTTTCAGTCAATATTATTTTCTAAGATATGTACATTGTACATAGTTATAAAACATAATAAATATGTTATGTTGACCTGTAAAAAAATGCTTGGTGTACGAATTAATAGTGATTAGAGCTCGTATAAATAGATTTTAGTCCCGGAAATTTCCGCATAAATTTTCCGGGAAAGCGGGAAACGAAAATAAGCGATATTCGCGGAATGGGAAATCCCAGGGAAAAACCCTAGGGAACATACATAAAAAAGAAAAAAAAAAATACATGACGAAATGATAACATTTCTCTATTTTACAATCTGTTAAAAATAAATTATAGTAGCAAACAGTATGCATATAGAAACTACAGTATTAGTGTAAAAATTTTAGTCAAATATTTGTTTACTTTTAATAATAACAGCCTTAGTTTGGCTGTAATCAAATAATTATGAAAAGAACTCATATATGCAAACAAAGAGTATTATAGAAAAGTTCTATATATTTAAATGTGCGAGCGAAAATAATCAAAAATTGTTGTGAATTTTTTTCATCCTTTTAAATTGTTCGAGCAATAAAAAAAACATTTTAACTTTTCTTGCTGCCAGGCAAACAACTTTGGCCACCAAAAAAAAATGTGTTTATTTTTAATTTTTATTTTGTATTGCACATAAAATTTTTGAACACGAACCATTTATGTAATTTGTGTAAACTTTTCAAATAGCTTCAAATATTTCTACAAATTCAATGTTTGCAAAAACCAATTTAAAACAATTTGTATTTTAGTCACATCTACAGGTGATATTATGAAAAAAGTTTTTCGTAGAAAACCTGTAATTGTAAATTTTTATAAAAAAAAAACTTTAGATGAAGCAAACAAAAAAAGAGGTTTAACCATAATTTCCATCGAAATAATTGTTAAAGTTTTATTCCGTGAACTAACACATGTCATGTTGGAAATTTGTTTTGCTTTTCAGTTTTAAAAAATAGAAATAAAAAACGTATACAATATACATATGTATATACGTATAAAGCACATAGTTTCTACATAGAATTGAATCAGATAATAGCTTTTTAGTCCCATTTGTATTTTTATATTTTTTCCAGTTGTCAGATTTATATGTGACCTTTTGCATGTGAACACATTGTAAATGTATTTGCAGCAGAAAATCAGGAACATTTTATACTAATCTTAACAAATCTGGGTTTTAATGGCATGTAATATCTGATATATATGAACTTATAAATACATAAATAAGTCTGTTTGTTATGCACACGATACTTGTTTAAATAAGCTTTAAAATGTAATGTAGTATAGGAGGCTGAATTCCAAATAATCCTTTATGTAGAAAGCTTGGAAAATTATACGAAACCTATAAAAGAGCCAATCAATTATTTGCCAAATATTGTAAAATATACATACATAGCATGTATATATATGCATACATAGGTACGTATATAAAATAACAAAATAAACTAGTTGTACTAAGCATTGTATCGGTTGTATTTGTTGAAATTTAGGAAAACTTTTAAAATTGTTATTTATATTTAAAACAACAATAATATAAATAACAATAACATAAAACTTAGCACATAGAAAATATACAACAATTGTTAGTGCACCCTTGCGAAATCCTTTAATAGATGACTTACTATATTTTCTTCTTAAACGTTTTTTTTTTTGTTATACATTTTTTGTACTCACATTTTATACAGTTATAATTCTTTTCATCACAATCAACTCATTAAGCTTTTATTCATAAATTGTAACTTTTTCACAAATGTCCACTTTATAACAGACAGTACTTGAACTTTTTATACTCACAAGCGGTTTTTAGTTCGTCTACGTTTAAAAGCAGACGAACTAGGAAAGGCATAAATGAAAAACTGAAGAATTTCAAGTAATAGTATAACTTTCATAGAAAAGTATTTTCTTTAATTTTTACTAAAAATAATGCAAAGTAAGAAAATAGCTTAATAATAATATTAAAATAAAAATGTTCATGTTCGAAATATTTCACGCTGACCTGATAAAGAGATTTATTAAGAGTTTTTCGAGACTAATGGAAGGAGGAGGTGGTGAATTATTTCACTTAGATCTGTAAGAAAAGGTTTGCTTTATTCTTCCCAATGATTTGTAACGAAAAAGAAAACAGCCATTTTAGGGGGGACTAAAGATATGAAAGATCTGCAATCTGCGGCAAGAATACTGTGCAATAAGGCAAGACTTACGGGGAGGATAGAAGATGGCAACAGCTATAAAATGTTGTCAAATAGGCATAAAAGGGCATCATTGCTTGCTACCTTACTGTGAGGTCGTGATTTTTAGAATGATATATTAAGTTACAGACGAATAATACACTGCACAGTGTTTCATAAAACTGCTTCTTTGATTATAAAACGATGCATAAAATATATATTTAATGGATTTTTTTTATGAATTTTAAATGAAAAAAAAACATTTATGAAGAAAATGCGAACTATGAAGAAAATGATAGTACTATCATATTAATCATACGTATTTTAGCCCTAAAAAAGTAGAAATTCGCATTTTCATCACATATTTTTGTACAAAATATCCAAAACTTGGAGTGGGAATTCCATGGGATAAAAAAAATAAACATACTTTACTAACAGGCTCTCCTATTATTTTCTTAGAAAAATTAATTTCAAATATGCACAGACTTTTTTGTTGTTTTTTTTTTTATTTTCATTAATACAATTTATACTGTCGAAAATATAAATAATACACATTATTATATAACAGTTTTTAGAATATTAATTTGAAATTATAGTTAAGTGAAAGCTAAATTACAAGTGGTTCGATCTGCTGTAGCAAATAATCTTTGATATGAGTTTTAAAACTAGAAATTACTTGAGTATTACGCAAATTCAAAGGTAGTTGATTATATTCATGTGGTCCAGCATATTCAATTCTCTGCTTTGTTAACTCCAGACGACATCTAACTGAGTTTACACTAGAAGCTTGTCTAGTTATTCGTCTTCAAATTACGAAATCGGCAATATAGTCGAGGCCAAAAACAAAAATTTAAAAGTTCAAATCCAAATATCTTCAAAAATATACATCCGTAAACTTTACAACTAGTTTGAAGCCAAAAAAGTTTTTCATTCCGGAGGTTGTCAAATTTTACATTCCGTAGCTCAACGCTGGCGGTATACAGATAGAATAGGGGAAAGAACTGGTTAAAAGAGCAGCATTGCGACTTCTGTGGATATTTTGTGCCAAAGATAACAAATTAAATCAAGCTCTGCATGACTCTTCTTACGAAAGTCATCGGAGAGGTTGGAGAAGACCACATAATATCATCCGGACACAGAAACTCAGAATGATAAACGCGCCTTTCTACTAGTTCATAGGACAATATATTCATAGAGAATGTGTGCCGTTGTCTCACCCTCTTGCAAGCATAAACGGCACAAGGGTGAACGAACTTGGTTACTTTTTCACAAAGGATAGTTCAGTCCAAAGCAACCAGAGAGAGTACCAGTAACAAACCGTAACTCATTTCTGTTGAAATTCAGAATGGCACTATATGAAAATGGCTGCATGAACGCCTTGGCTTGCCTAAAACCAGAAGAAGCTATCCACATTTTCTTTGTGGTCGATTGTCATTTCCTTTGATTAAGGACTTGACAGTCGACCAGTTTACTCCATAAAAGGGCTCTAAGCGCATAAGAGGAGCAGCAGCGATCCTCCTGGACAATTCATACGCTTCATCGTTACACGAATTCAACAGGATGATCCGAGTTTCATTTAAAACCAAGGTCGAGCTCTATGATTTATACTTACTTCATTTTATAATCGTTTTTTAAGATCGAGGTTTATTACCCTTGTTTTCAGATCCGAATCACTGTGCGCACATGTTTATGTGTGATTCACTTTACCTTCCACTGTGGGATCCAATTGTATTGGTTATATGTCGCCATATATTCTTACACGAAAATATAAGTAAATACATATAAATAAATATTGGATTTAAGTACCTAGAAATAAGTTTTGATTTGGAACTGTCATATCACAAAAAATTTAGTAAGAATAAGAGGAAAGTTTTTACTCATAATTTAGTGTTAATCCTGACATTACTTAAGGTACGGTCGCACTTGGCAAATATTTCCCGAAAAAACCTGACAAACAGACAGTCTTAAATTGTATTTCCTTTAATTCCAATGTTTTCTTAAATATGGATTCGCATTTATTGAAAATAATATAAAAATAGCTTTTTGTGGCATAATTAACTTTCTTTTGTGATATAAAAACCAAATTACATCATGCTAACCCTGAGCATAATTAACTTTCTTTTGTGATATAAAAACCAAATTAAATCATGCTAAGCCCTGAGCAAAAGTAGTGACTACATTCAACCATGCAGGTTCTGCAAGGACTATATCACTACAGGCTGTTTGCGAATATAAACGGTCCTTGTATCTAAATTATGGGAATTAAAGTTCTTAAGTCCGAGTGAGTGGAGTGTCGATCAGGCTGATATCATAGCAGCTGTAAAGAGAACAGATTTGTTTGACGAAAATGTGACTGCTTTAAAAGAGTGCAGTGTCAAATCGATACTATTCAACGACTGTAGGAGAGTCCTTAACGTGTTAATGGAAAAATATAATGTCAGACTATCTTAGGTGTCAGACAAGAATAGGTATGTTGTAAGATGAGGCAGTAAATGATGGATCGGTAAGGATGACATTTAGCATTTTAAGGAGCTCAGTAATTACGTTTTGGTTAGAACAATTTATGCCTGCATGATGGCGAGAATCTTAAATTCTACTACTTGACATGAGCAAAAAAGTTATTAGAGTCATTATAAGTACGTTGACTGGCTAGTAGTCGATTAAAAGCAGGAACACTTGCACCCCTAAGTAGAGGGTCAAGAAACTATTTAGCATATTACTTATCATTGGCGGAAATTGCAATGCCACAGGCTAAGTGTCTAGTACTAATAGTAAGCGAAATTGTAAACTTGATGATCACCAAAGTTATGAGAAATTGTTTTATCTTTATTTATTTTCGCAATATATCATTCAGCTCGATTAGCAGGGATTTGCAATGGAGCAAATGGCGTTACAGATGTACTTTTGCTAACCTTGTCTTGTGTGTTTCTAAATTTCTCCTGCAAAAAAATAAATAAAAAATTTTATTTACATCTTATATCGATTTACTTGCCAAAACAAATCTAAATTTATTTGGCGTTTTTCATCAAATATTTTCTTTTAGAGCATACGTATTTTTTTATTTTTCCAAATTTCTGAAATTCAATTTTATACATTTTACTACATACTTTTATGTTTCTCGTTGAATTATTTCAACGAAATTGCACTTAAGACATGCAAATCTACCAAATATAGAGTTCAATGCTAAACCACCATCATCAGCAGTGACAGCATATTATGGCAAGTACAAGAGTTAAGTGCAGCAATCTATGACTGATGGAAAATAAAACAGTTTTCGTTAGAAATGAAGAAAATGTATAAGTGCACGAAAATGCTTCTTCCTTTTAAATCCCACCCAAAGCAATGATTAACGTTTACATTGAAATTGATTGCAACTGACTTTGCATTATTTTAAGCTCCATTTTCTTTTGTTTTCAATTCGAAGCATTTTTTGGGTAAATTTTCAAAATTATATAGGAAAATGAATTTTATTGTTTCTTAGAAATTGTAGTTTAGCTTAATGATTTGTTGATGGCATAACTACCAACTGGAAAAATTTTGTGCTTAGCTTTTGACCATAAAGTTCACACTATTACTTCAGTTATAAATGATACAATATAGCTTAAAAGTGAATTTCTTTAATTCTTGGAATACAAGACTAAATTTACACTGAAATTATTCATGAAATTTGTGGCACACAACTTTTTTATTTGTCAATTATTGGGTGAAAAAATTCGTATGAAGTTAATTTTTCGATGGTTCTTGTCAAGTTTCTTGACGTCCCACAGAGGGAAAAACAACCAATCTAGCGGTGGAAAAACTAAAAGAAAATTTCGAATTAAAAAAAAATTTAAATGCAGTTTCAAAGAGCACAAATCAGTTTATTTCAAAATCAAATTTATTGACCACTAAGCTGCCTGATTCGAAAAATATGGCCTTCTAAACATTAAGAAAAAATTAGTTTGTAGTTCTTTATATATTTTTGTATCAAATTTGTTGGCGTATTGAATCGCTATTGATTGACGTTTTCTGGCAAAGTAACTTTTTTTGATAAGTTTAACATCAGCTATTTTAAACTGTTTTACTTTATATATTTGCTATTTCAGTTAAGATTTACAAGCGTTAAGTTAAGTTTATAAGCAGAAATTTTTATTTAATTCTTTTTAAAAAATGAGCTTAAGTCACTTTTTTATAAAAGACGTTGTAAAAACTTTATTGGATATTTCGCTACTCCTTTGTGTAGCTTCTTCAGGATAATCAATTAATTAATTGTTACTTATTGATTATCCTGAAGAAGCTACACAAAGGAGTAGCGAAATATTGAATAAAGTTTTTATAACGTCTTTTATAAAAAAGTAACCTTAAGCTCATTTTTAAGACACTTCAACATCAAGAAAGGTCGAAAAATTAGTCAAAAATTTAGTTTTTTTTAAATTTTTGCAGAGATTTAAGAAAAGTAAACCCGAGAGTCCCTGACAATTTAGTAAAATCTTAATGCACATATTATAGAGTAACATTGTTCCAAAAATTAGTTGCGAAGACTTACGTATCCGACTTTAACATCAGTTTTCCTAACTACAAACTTCTTAAAAATTCCCTACTTGTTTGTTTTAATTTGCTTCCGAAACCAATTGTTTACCAATTGTTTAAAATACCAATGAAGTAGTTGTTTTCAATTTTACGAAAAATTTTTAATGCATTTTGAAATTTGAAGGCACTACGAATTTTATATTTTAAAACATTTGGAAAAATAGCTAATTTATTTACATACCTTATAGCCCACAGCCTTTCCAGGTATACGTTTTTTGACGATCAGACTATTAATTTGAAAGATATAAGCTTTCCGACGACTAAAGACTTTTATCGGTAAAATTGCTCTTATATAACAAAATATAGCATCCAGAGCGTTAAAAATAGCTGTCTAATTTTTAAAAAATTTATAACCCACATCCTTGTCTACAACTCATCTATACATTTTTGTAGATCAGACCATTAGTTTGGCATTTACGGCTTTACCGAAGACGTAAGAATTATATTGGTAAAGTTCGTCTTATATAACAACATATAGCGCCCACTGTGTAAAAATAGCGTATTTATTTACAGGCTTATAGCCCAGAGCCTTTATAGGCATACGTTTTTTTGTGGATCAGACTATTAGTTCGGAAGGTATAAGCTTTACGATGCTTAAAGTGTTTTATAGGTAAAATTGGTTTTATGTAACAACATATAGCGCCCACTGTTCTAAAAATAGCTACCTAACTTTTAATACACCTTGTAGCCTACATCGTTCCCTATAATTCAGCCGTATATTTTTTGTGAATCAGACTATTCGTTTGGAAGATGTGATTTTTCCGCCGCTAGATTGGCCTTATACACTTGCAAGATGCAAAAAAGAACCTCATGAACAACATTTTATAAAAACATTTCTTCACATAAGTTTAGTCTAACATTTTAATAGAACTTTTTTTTTAATTCTTGTAATTGTACAAAGTAAACAATTTGCAATCAGTAATTACAATTATTGTCTCTATATTTGGCAGAACTAGACATGTGGGGTATTTGCGAGAGCATAGCTTTGTCAGTGTTCGGGTTAAAGTTGTGGTAGCAGCATAGTAAACGATTGGCACCTATTTCTTCATGTTTCAGCGCCGGTAACGACTGTAACCAAAATCTGGTTCGATGGACCATAAGAAAGTTGCAATCGGTTATTTCAATTGTTGTCTGTAATTGGTGGTACCAAAGTATTTTTGGACTATAGATTTACATTAGTAGAATGAAATGGTTATTTTTTGTGCCACAGTGCACCTCATCGGCATTATTAAATTCTTGAATAAATTATTTACTGAACTAATATTAAAAAGTTTAAAGTTAAATCCTTTTTAATTTCATTTTATTTGCTTTTGCTTTTCATAAAACTTTCTCTTTTTCGAAAACCATAACAGCACATGATTTAAATTAATTTTACGTGTTGCAACTTTAATTACTTGCAAAAAATTCGCTTTTCATTGTGCCATATTACAATTACAAGAAATAAAGTTTTTATTTGTATTCCAAGCGTGGAAAACAAAGATTTTAAAATGGTACAACATATTAATTTGAAAAGTTTTCTGTTTTGTTTAAACGGATTGAGAGAGTAAATTTTACAGAAGAGCTAATATCGTTTTACATGCCCTTACAAAATATTACTTAGTAAAGCTTGGTGGTATAATTGATTAAATCATTTTCAAAAATTTCATTTAATTGTGAATACAATTTTAAGCGATTTTAATTAAATATGGCTTGTTTTGCTTTGAACATATTTATCTACATTAATAATAATTGGAAAACAACAGATTTTTTTTATTAAAATAAAAACTATTATAAAAATTTTTGTGCATTAGTTCCTGGATACATCGGATACTACTGAGCAAAATAAAAACAATTTTTCCACAAAACTGGTTAAATATGATATAATTGCCGAAGTTTTTGTTTTTATTTATTCTGAATAGAACAAGCCGTACTCCAGTTATGTTAACATTTTTCGTGCAACTGTTTAATTTTTTAAATAAATATATATCTAGAAAAGTGGAATCAATCAAAAAACCAACTGCAGATTCGAAATCGTAACACCAAAATTATATAAGAAACTTCTTTCAGTTGCTCGACACAAAAACCTTAAAATTTTTGTCACATGGTTTTTCGTTTTATTTCATCATGTGTAATGTGTTATTAGTTTTAATGAATTATTTATAAATGAACGCAAGTGTTTTCGACTAAAACTTTTTAGCAGTCGAGAAAAGTTCGTTAATTAAATGTAAAATAACAATAATTTTTCGCCGAAATCACATTTTTCCATTCCTGTTTGAACAGAAGGACCCACTTCTATTCCTGCATATAGAAATTCAAGAACAAAAAGGTCCACAAATACGTTAATAAAGAAAAATTTTCTAATTGAGCTGTCAACGAGAAAGATTCATTTTACCACCAACGATAAAAAAATAAATAAATAAATGAACAGCGGACAAATGAGCTTACTGCCTTTTTTATTCTTTTTGTTTTTCATTGTGCTGAAAACTATAAAAAAAATTGGTTAAGTTTACAACAGTAGTAATTACATTGTAAACGCCAAACAATTATAATGGTACCAAAAATTATTTTGAAACGAAATAATTGTAAAAAATATATAAGACGTTTTTATTCAGTAAAGGTTGTTAAGAATAGAGAATAAACTTACTAAGCAAAAAACAAACAAGAACAAGGAAAAAATATAATAAAAATTTAGTTTTAGAGGGCGGATCAATAAGTCCGTGACTTTTTGAATGAAACACAGTTTTTTTTTGCAAAACAAAAATTTATTTTTTAACATAATCTCCTTTTAGCTCAATACACTTAGTCCAACGTTTCTCCAGTTTTTGTATTCCTTCCGAAAAGTAGGATTGTTCGAGGTCCTTAAAATAAGCATTTATTTGTTCAATAATTTCATCGTTGGAGCTAAATATCTTTCCACCGAGCCATTTCTTTAGGTTTGGAAATATGAAGTAGTCACTAGGGGCTAAATCCGGATAATATAGAGGATGAAATACCAATTCCTAGCCCAATTCATAGAGTTTTGCCATAGTTTTTTTACATTTTACGTTTACGTTTATGGTCAATTGAGAAAAAAAGCGGCACCCATCTTGCAGACAACTTTTTTAAACCCAGCTGATCACTTAAAATCGAAACTACACTGCCATATGCAATGCCTATGGCATCAACAATCTCACGCACTTCTTCTACTACTCTTCGATCGGCCAACACCATATTGGTCATTGTTTCAACATTTTCGGGTGTACTGACCTCAATTGGCCATCCAGAACGTTCAGCGTTATTTGTACTTGTGCAACCACAACGAAAGTCAGTAAACCATTTTTTTTGCCATTGAAATCGATGGTGCAGAGTACCCATAGTATTTATCCAGCTTCTCCTTGGTTTGCTTGACGGTTTTTTCGCAAAAGATTATGTTTAATGAGCATTCGAAATTTAGTTTTTTCCTTTTTTAGAAAAATACACGAGGTTGTATGTTTTGAACAGCTGTTAAACGCAAAGTATATGACGACACTTGCTCAAAATTTTACAGTAGTCTATTAACAGTTGGTACCATGATACAATAATACAAGGTAAAGCTGTTAGCGCAGCTGTAGTTAGGAGTTTATATTTCGCAAATGTCAAATACGTTTTAATAAAGATACAAGCTTATGAAAATTTAGCGGCGGCGGCTAAGCAAAAAAATTTACTACGAGCCGCCCTGCGGAAAATTTGGTGACAATTGATCTAAAAGTACTCGTCCTATGACTTGAGAAAATGAGACTGGTACCAAAAATAAGGAAAAGTGAATGATGAAAAAAGACATATTGTGTAAATTGTCACATATTAACCATTTTCAGTCAATTTAGTTGGTATTCCGGCTAGTATTGTAGTAAACGGCACTGAACAAATTCGATGCACCCGGATCTAAAGCCTATCACATAGTATCTATAAAATATTAATTGTCTCACTTCAATGAGACTGCCATGCCACTCAGGAACCTGTTTCGTAACTATATTCAAATATTAACTCCAGCTTAACTGGTATTTATAACATTGAAATGTAAGCTCCCCCTGTAGTCGAGTGGGTAGTGTACTAGCCTGTCATGCCGAAGGTTGTTGGTTCGAGTCCCACCAAAGACACCGCTTAAATATAAAATACAATTTCTAGTTGGATTTGTAGCAATAACAAAATAAATTAATCGATAATTACAACTGAATTTTGGAATAATATTTATATATAATCTATATTATTCTACACCGATTAGGACTCCATAAGATAGTTCAGAGACAAGTTACAAGGTGCATACAAAGTACCAATTAACCCCATCCTAGGCCATCTCCATGTAAAAGTGGCTGGTCTGCTTCATAGGAAGTGTTAGAACTCGGAATGGTCCTTACCACCTGGCGACCGGTCACGAGACTTGTTTTGTGTCAGTTCCATTTACCGTAGGGCGCCTTTTACGAATAAATTTTTATGTTAACATTTTTATATGAAACATAAAATTTTCTGCTGTAAACAACAATTTTATATTACCATTAACGGCCTTTTTACAATGTACGATTGGACTTTAACGGCAAGTTTTGTATGTCAACCTTGTCGGTAAAATCCTTGTTAACTTTTAATTGAAAAGGGCCGTACGTAAATTAAAATAAGCAATGCAATTTTCATAGCTTAACAAGACTTAAGATTCGTAACAAAACGATGTATCCGGCGGCGGCTCGAATTTTCAAAAACGACGGCAGCGGCCGACTTTAAAATGATCAACTTGTTTCTCTGTTTTTGACACTTAGGAAACATTTTACACCAACAAAATGCCTGTTGTTTTTGTATTGTTGTAATTGTTGTAGGGACAGTTCTACCTGTTTTTATGGTATCATGTGTGGTATTTGATAGGAATAGTGTTGCATTTCATATAAGTACGAGGGAAGTTCAAAAAGTCACGGACTTATTGATTCACCCTCGTATAAGAAAATAGTTTTAGTTATTAGACTCAAAAAGCAGATGATAATTCTTTTGTTATTACAACACACCTTCCAAATGTGCTAGTTTTATTAGTCTTAAAAAAATCGAAGAATTTAAAATTTGTTATTAATTAAACATACTGTATAATGATTTCTAACGAGAGTAGTTGAGGACCTGGCAAAGAAAATCAGACCACTTTCGTTAACTGTTTTTTACAGGATAGGCAAATAACTGAATAACCTAGATTTTATTCGCAAAGTCAGTTTTCGTTTTTTTTAAGGTAGTATCGAACTGGTTTTGAATGAAAATATTACGTGACTTTATAGATGTTTACTTAAATAGCCCGAAAAAAAAATTAAAAAATATCATTTACTGAGAACATGTTTGGCTTTGTTCGCCACCTCCCCAGTATTAATCATACAAACCAACAAAATTGCTAGTTTCCGCAAAGCCTTGAGTTCCTTTCTTCTTCCGCACAAAAAATATTCATATTTAGCGCTCATTTATAATTGTAGTAGGAGGTTAAAAAATGATAACCCAATGCGTGCGCATATACATAAACATATCAAAAAACAAACTATATAAGAAATATTGAAATTTTTTTATGTATGTGGCTGATTTTCATTCAAATGTACATTTTGTGTGTTATGTTTTACCAATGTAACTTATATTCATATGAGAAGGTAGATTTCATATTATAGCTTTCGCCTCATTCAATTGATCTGAAATTATATTATGTTTTTCGATTTGTTAACATTTTTGTGTTTGCTTTCGCGATTGTTCCAGGAATGATTTTTGCGAAAAGAAATACACTACGCAAAATGAGTATAGGGGTTGAAAGCACTATACATCTACTCTCTAAAAACCAAAAATTATAATAATCGCAGAACGAAATTAAAAGTTATGACTATTTTTTCATTTTTGACTTGAGCTCGCATATAAAAATCAAAAATTATTATGTTTTACAATAATTATTTACAAACATTTATACATTAGCAAAAAGGAAGCTAACTCTTCTATCGAATTATGTTAATAAAATCGACGAACAATGTCAAAAGTTATGTCAGTTTAAATAAATTTTTTTTTGTAGCAAATTCTTCGAATATATAACAGCCCATAGTGTGAAAGAAGCAAAATATAAAAAACAGGAGTTTGTAAATAGATAATGTTCTTTACGTCGTTTTTACTCTTCGGCTGCTATTAAATTTTTTAACGTCCTAAAACTTATAGCTAAATTGAAGGGGTTAGTGTAATAACTTGGTAAGCCACGTGAAATCGAAAATTGGTTTTATGTGCTCATTTCCTTGCTATGTACAATAGCTTTACATCCTAGTGAACTTGTGGGATAAATTGTAGTATTTTGCAACTTATTGTGCTGCGTATTTAAAGCCTACAGTTCCAAAAACCATATTTTGTTTATACTTAAAACACGATTTATATCCTATTTTGTTTTTGGTGCTTATCGATTTATTGCACTATGCCCTTAATTATATTTAAAACATTTTTTACGTAACGTTCAATACATTCTTATACGCATTTAATTTTTTTTTCATAGTATTTAAGAAAGTTCAAAAATTTTTATATATTTAGAAGTACGAACCTACGCTGTTATTTTAGTGTATATGTAAATGAAATTTTAATAATTAAACTTAGTAATGAAGCATACTAAAAAGCATAACACTCAATACATAAGACTGCGTACAACAACAATTTTTTAAAATAATTTATGATTTTTAATATTTTTCATAAATGTTATGAGTAAATAAAAGAAGCCAATGCAAATATTCTAAAACCGTTATAAATTTAATCCCGTTTTTGAAAAAATTCAAAGTTTCTTAATGTAAAAAAACAACAGCATCCATTACGGACACGCCATTTTGTATGAAGAGAGTAAAAATAGTTTTTTCGTTTTTAGGACATAATGGACAATCTTACAGAAAACAACTTATTTACGTTAATTTATAATATGCATATTAAACTATTTTTCATTTTACAATTTATGTGTTTATTTTGTGCAATATTTTACTCTACTTTCAACGGACACGAAAAAAGCATTTGAAATGAGAATCAGTAATGTATAGAGTTTAAAAGCACTAAGTATGACCAACTCCTTTGATGAGTTTATTTTACTATTGTATTTATTTTAGTTTATTTGCTATGCCGACAAAGTGGGTGGTGTGAAGTACATTAATATATGTTCGTATTACTCGCTGCTGGCACTGCCACAGCGATCAGTGCTATGCTTTTATCACTTTAACAGTCCAAAACAAAAAACACAATAACACATCAATGCACATCAGAAAAATTGATGATGTTGTTGGCTTGCCTGAAACTAGTCTTTAACTCAAGACCGCAGAGTTTGTAGTCAAACGCGCTAAGCATTCAGCTAACAACAAATAATACAATACATATTTTCAAAAAAGACAATCAGGTATGTTATGGAAATTGATTTCGAAAACGAAGCACTTTTGAAAGTCGCTTTTAACGTACTTTTTATTAAATTTTTATAATTTTTATGATCAAACTCTTTTGTGATAAAGAGATATTTTTATAATATTTGTGATAGAATTGTTTTTAATAAAGCAATATTATTAAAAAACACCTTTCAAAACTGCTTCGTTTTCGGAATCGATTTCCATCACATACCTGGATGTAATAAATATTATGGTTTAACTATTGAGTAGTATGAATAAAAAACAATATTTGCTTGAAAACTCAAAATTCTTACTTTTATATTCAATAATTTCCAGAATTTTGTGTTTGAAAACAAATTTGTAAGTAGAAAGCAAATACTTTTTCTTATTGAGACTACCCATTTTGTATTTGGGGGAGTCTCCACACAGTCATCAAAACGTCATATTAATGGTAAATACCTATAGTATTGTGACAGTTTTTTTTCCAATTTTTTCCGTCAATAACAAATTGACAGAAAGGGGAGGATTTCAATTAAATTTGAAATATCGTGTGGCGATAAATGTCAGATTGAAAATTCGCGTTGGTATTCGACGACTATTTGCTCAGATATTCTTATTCGTGTTCAGAATACTAAGAAAATATATATTCGTAAAGCGGCCTTCAGACTATTAGATTTAGTATTAATAGTTGTCAAAAACTCAAATCTTAGGTAAAAATCCAACAGTGTGAAAACAAATTGTTATGATATTACAAATAATACGTAAAGAAATGTGACAGTATTAGGGTATTCGTAATTTTTACGAAATTTTCTAAACAATCACATTTTTCATTTTATCAGGGTTGTCTTTTGCACAAACGACCATAGTAATAACAAAAACAGTTGTGTGTTAGTTTGCCGGCATAAATAAAGAAAGAGAAACGAAAAAATTCGAGTTTTTGCAAATTATTTATGTTACGTTTTATTTGGAATGTGATAGTTTAGAAACAAAATGTAATGAGAAAATTTTCTTTAAGATTTTTTGACAGTCAGACTGATTTTGATTGGATTTTCGTCTTACAAAATCTAATAGTAGTCTCAAAGCTTGTATTACAACGTGAAATGGCCTTAAAGCTGTTTTTAGACTATTATACAAGCTGTCCGACTTCTGCACAAAATGCAACACTGATATAATGTGTTGTTATTGCTTTTTTAAAACTTTCCATAAACTCATTAGATCAGCGTTGCATTTTCTACAGAAGTCGAACGGCTTGTGAGATAGTGTAAAGCAGGCATAAGTAACATCACTGGTATGTATATTAATCATACGCTAATGCGCTAATCAATAAAACTCGTTGCAAGTATGCAATAGTTTTTATTCGTGATTTTCTAACTTCGGCTGCGTATGAGTCATAAAAATTGATGGGATGATAACATCTTAAAAGTATGCAAAATATATTCATAATAATTTGCAGCACAGGAAGAGTATAGCGTTTGTTTCATTAAATATAAGTTATACGTTTCTTTTGTAACTTATTAATCCGTCAGGCAAAAAAGATATAATTTCACAATTTTACACAGATTACGAAAAACGTAATAAACTAAAATAGGGAGTCATCTTGAAGGCATTACTACACTTTGAAGTTTTGTTAATATAACGTTTTTATGGACCTCAACCGTATGTCTAATATTATAACAATCTTAAACGGTAATTCATTATTGACATTAAGGGAACAAAGTGGGAGAAAACAACGTAAATATTAATATGCGTATATTATTTAAATAAGAAAAACTTTCTGCCTGTTCCACAATGTCGAAAGAAAATATAAGCGATCGAAAGCTAGTCGTTCGATTTCAAATAAAATTGGATTTCTCTATGGCGACAGTTTTCATTAGAACTTACTTTCTTATGTCATTTTTTATTTCTTACGTATAATAATTTCTAATATTGCCATATCGAAAATTTCTCGTTTATTTGGCGATTTCCCATAAAACATTAAAAATTCTACAAAATTGCTTAAATAAAAATACAACTGCACTTAACAATAAGGAAATATATTAAAAAGTGATCGCAGTTGCACAGCAAATGCTTTTGCTTTTCTAACAAAAGTGTTAGTTTTGTTGTAAAGTTGCGACTACTGTATTTGATGCGCCTTGAACAATAAACAAAACAAAAGTTGTCAATGTGCTAGTGACTTTTTTTTAACAAATTGTATAAATAATAATGTGCGTAAATAATAAAAATATTATAAGACAATTCAAAATTATTTCAATGAATAAAATAGTACGCCTCGCAAAAATTTCATTGAGTTTTCTGCAAAAATGTTTGCTAGTCGCACAACAAATGAATGATTTCGTATGAATCGGATTTCGTATGAAAACTAGGGATGTAACAGATTTTCCGATACATCGGTATCGGCGATATTTTATTGTCGATACGACGATACTTTTAAATTTTTTTTCAGATTTTATTTTTTAGCAATTCATTTAATTTTGTTAATTTTACCATGAATTAAATTTAATTCGTTGTTTTTTAAATCTTGTTAATATCAATTTTAAATATTAATAATATTTTGTGCAGTTATTTTGTAAAAAAAACATTTATATTTTTTTTTAATTTAACCATGAATTCGAATTCAATTCGTTGTTTTTTAAATCTTATTCCCAAAAAAAAGACACTCCAAAGAAGTAATGAAAATGTAGAATTCGCGATCCGCAAGTATTGCAAATTTGGATCATTTCTAATTAATTTTACATATCCTTGTCATTGCAAGAAGTTCTCTTTTTCGATTACCAATCACAGAATTAGAAGCGATGTTAGGAAGTCTATAATGACTTTTCCTCAAGGAAAAAGGATGAAAAATTACTCATTTTTGTTATTTTTGCTATTAAGTTATTTAGACGAATATTAGTTGATAAATGTCCCCGATAAAATCAATTTTTTAAAAAGCGATTCAAGTATTTTTTTTAAATTATAAAGGAATTACAAATGTTATATAACTTCAATAAACTTTTACTTGCTTTTTTACTAATTATCTGGATATTTTTAATATAGATTCTTTCGAAGCAATGACAATGCAGTTCCACAAAAATGACTTGAAATTTTTTATACTGGGCTAATTCAATTTTAAATATTAATAGTCTTGTACACTGTAATATTGTATAATAAAAAAAATATCACTGCTTGAGTTTTGTTAATCTAGACTTGAACGCAATCTTAATATGCGTATCGATATTTTGAGTATTATTAGCTGGTTCTCATAAGGGCATCTCTAGTAAAAGTGTCAGTTACACTTTATGTGGCCTCTGATACCCGTAGATTGTGTAAAGAAGAAAATCTACAACTTTAATTATTTTTACATTTGGCATGATTAGAAGGTCATCATTACAAATATGTTGAAGGATCGGTGCAGTTGAACGCTCATTCTAGATAATAAAATCGGTGTAATATCTAGCGCAAAAGTTAGTTTTTGATATTCTGCGTTTATTGTTTCATTGAGCTTGTCTATCTTTGAATATTCTTTGTAGTGCTATATCCCGAATATTGTCTCTATCATTAAACAATAAATTTTCTGAGTGCGCAAAATAATTATTTTTTTAGGTAACAAAATCTATATATTCGGGTAAAAATTGAGACTACATAACCAGCTGAAAATGTAATATAAGTATGTTTCCCTCTTTCCTTAGAAGACACCGTTTGCTTGATTAGACAGCATATCGAAGCATATAATTTAACAGCTTAGTTGACAAACAATCGTTAATTTTCTGAATATTATCTTGATGTTATTTTCTCTGCTATAATAAGCAGTCGTTATTTTAAATTAACACATACTTAAAAATAAGCCAATTAGATATGTATTCCCATGAAGATTATTAAACGATACGACCTTTTCCTTTTATTATGAATACTGTGTAATCTTTATGCATATAATAAACATTTTGCTTAAAAGCGAATAACTCTTTATTACAAACAGCTAGTAAAATAAAGACGAATGAAAGGAACAAAAACGTTAAAGAAGAATAGCATTTTAAGTCAACATTAATATTACCAGGGCCATTAACAGGATATTAACAGCACTTGCAAAACAGCACAAACACACACACAAAAGCCATGATTTAAAGCTGGTAAAGCAAATTTATTATGTGGTTTTCGTTGCCTTTAAACAAATTGCTTTCAATGCATTGCATTTTATTCAGCTTTGTTAATATGTATTACATAGATGTGTTCTTTTCTACACTCTTTCTTTTGATATTCTTCACTTTCATTATTTTTGTAGATTGTTGTTTGTTCTACAATGTTCTTGGCCAGACAGCGAGAAAGTAAGGAAATACAGTGAAACATCCCATAACCAGACATTCACCATCACAGTAATTTTGTCCGGTTATGAGAAGTGTCCGCTTATGAGAGAGATAAACATTTATTGTTTTGAATATTCTATTTTATATTGTTACATATTTTTAAAGCAATGGAGAACTAATCTATTGTGATTGCAAAATTTCGCTTGGGGCATCAATCAGTGTACATTTTATTTACTTTAGAACCACTCGCTCTAACAAACATACTCTTTTAATGATCATTATATCGATTTGTGGTAACGGCGGAACTACCAATATCATTGGCATGAAAAGAAATATGAATCGTAAATAAAAAAAGATTAGCTACATAAAAATTGAATAAAATGCTGGTGCATTTGAATGCTTCTGCCTGCTTATGAGAGGTATTTTCAGCACAATATTTTTAAAATTTGTTGTCCACGTACGGTTTATAGATTTTCAGGTTTTGGGAATACATTTTGCAAGGAATAAGCTATAAAAATCTCGGTTCTAAAAAGTTTGTCCGGTTATGGGAGGTGTCCGGTTATAAAAGGTGACAGTTAGGAGAGTTTTTACTGTACATTAACCACGACTTAAGTAAACAGGAGAAAATTGGTATACGTACGCAGTTATATAAATGTTCTATACATTTATTTATGTATTTATGTATATGGTATTTTCAAATTGTGGTAAGATATTACTAAAAACAATAAACATTTACAAGGTTGAGCCAACAGCAGTTTTTTATGTTCCTTTTAAGTATATAGGTGTTTGAGGGTGGATTCAAGCTAATGTGTTCATTTGTGTGAACTTGTAGATTATAAAAAATTTTTGCTTTTAATCTAGACTTGATGAAATGTGAATAAAATTTAAAAATAATACAAAATAAAATTCAAGTTTGTTTTATGCTTGGGTCAAAACACTCTAAAAAGAGTTTCTCATTAGTTAGTGTAAATGTTAACAGTTAGTTCTGATCATGTTGTCCAAATTATAAAGCTTTGTTGTTGTGAACATCTGCTCCGATATTTTACTCCATGACTAAAATTTTAACTGAGAATCTCTGAGCACATTTCTTTATATGAACACCACCCTTTGGTTTGTTATAAAAAATCCGTAACACATATCGTGTAAGGCTTACGTTTAATGTATTAGATGTGCTTAGCACATGTACAAAATCACCATAATGGATTTATGTAAAACTTCACGAGAAATAATTTTATGCAACATTTTGACCTTCTAGTGCTTTGGTGTGTTGGTCTTTGTGGCCCCTCTCTTAAAAAGGGTCAAAAAACTTCCCTTTGACGTCGAGATAGCGGGCTGAAATATCCTACAAAAAATGTTTTCATAAAAACTTATTAAAAGTTTTATGAGACAATAAATTTCGGAACTAAACTGGAATGCCAGAAATCAGTACAAACTTAAAATGTGCTTGCGGGTTAACTTCGTATTTAGTTTTTAATGATTTCTAGCGTTCCAGTTGAGTTGAGAAATTTAATGTCTTTTAAGACTTGTAATATAATTTTGTGAGGAATCTTTTTGTAGGATATTTCAGCCCGCTGTCTCGCCGTTGAAAGAAAGATTTTCCCTTTTTTACGAAAGGGTCATAAAAGACCCATACAGAGAAGAGCTAAAAGGTTAAGTTATTCCATGAAATTATTTCCCGTGAAATTTTACATAAAAGCACCTAATATATTAAACATAAGACTTACACAACATCTTATACTGATTCTCTATAACAATGACCAAAAGTGGGGGCTCATATCCAGAAATTTGCACAACTTTGAAAATCATGGAGATGCCATTATCAAATTTTACAGTATAATCAGGACGCCCTAGGCTAATTCTGGTAAAATTATAAAAATATAAAAAGGGTCAAAGTTAGACAAATTTTAATTTCAATTGCTCATTTCCTGTTTTAACCAGGAAAAATTTTTTTTAATCAAATTTTGTTTGAAAAGATCGAACGATTTCCTATAAGAATCACTTATTTGAGTTTTTTGTTTTATTTTGGTCTATAGTTCGCAACAGTAAAATTTTTTTTCGCTTTGGCAAAAAAAATTCCATATACACTTATACCTACTAGAACTATAGTTATGCCAAATATCAAGTAATTTGGACAAACAAAATATTTTTTGGGTTGTCCGCATCAAAAATAATGCTTCATGTCCAACATAATTTAAAACGAAATTTTTAAAAACTCGATGGATATTTTTAAGCGATGGATTTGGAATTTCGTAGAAATATTCACTATTTTCGTCCAATGCTGTATGTGGCGTGTATGATTTAATCGATTTAAAATTTCAATTGCAGTAATTTTTGAAGTCTATTTTTCTGAAATATTGAAAAGAAAAATATTTTAGTTTTGAAAATTTAACAATTAAGCTCTATTTTTGGCAAAATCTAACCAGAGATATTGGGGAAATATAGAATATGGTCGCGGTAAAAATCCAAAAATTTTAAATTTTAAATAAATAACTTTGAAAATATCCATAATATCGTAATATATTTAACTATTTTTTTCTTTATTTGCCTATAAGCTTCACACTAAATTTCAATTTATTTAAATCGAATGATATTTTTAAAAGTTATGATGCCGAAAAAGTTTTCCATGCCCGAGGTAGGCAACTTTGGCACAATGTAGCTCAACGTATAATTTAACAGGTTGGCCCAAATTTCTATGTTGTTAAAGCTTATGTCCTTATATATGACTTTCAAGTACATCCTTTTGTATACAGATCGGAAGTTTCAAAGATACAGATTTATTAACTTTTTTTCAATTCGAACCACTGTGTGCCGTTGGCTCATAAACTGAACATCTTTGTTTTGCTTCATTTATTTAACATATAAATTTTGTTTAAACAAATTTTCACTTTATCTATTTCTGGGTAAATAGACATCTACCGGATGAACTCAAGGATGAGCTCATAACTAAGATCCCAAAAAAAGGCAATATGTCTGAATTAAAAAACTGGAGAGGCCTCATGCTTTTAAATATGAACAAAAAAGATCATCACTGCCCACATATTGAACAATCGAATCACTGCCACTATTGAACCTAAACTGCGCAATGAACAGTCTGGTTTCAGGAGAGGCAAATCTTGTATATACCATATCAGCAGCTTACGTATAATAGTAGAAGAGTCTATCGAATGGAGGTCTCTCTCATGTATGTTATTTATTGACTTCGATCATGCATTATATATGTTGCACCAACCGGCGATATGGGACGCTTTAAGATGTAAAGGTATTCCTGAACCACTAATTCAACTTACAAAATGCTTATATGATAAAGCATCTTGCCGTGTATTACATAAGGGACTTATAAGTAATAAATTTACAATTGAAAATGGAAAGCGACAAGGTTGCATGCTCTCTCCCCTTCTTTTTAACATCATTCTAGATATTGTAATGCCTCAGTCGATGAAGAGCGATCGTGGTATATCTTTTTAACTCTATGGTAGACTAGACAACCTGTACTATGCTGACGACATACATATGTCTTCTGTCACATAATTTCAATAATATACAAACCAAGATCAATATACTTGTTGAAAACGCATTTAAAGCTGGTCACAAGGTTAACACACATAAAAAAAATCATTACGCATAAACACGAACAACGTCGATCCTCTGAAGATTCGAGAACACTCACTGCTCGATGTAGAAACCTTCTGTTATTTCGGTAGCAGTAAGAAAGTCATTGCTTACCGCATTGCAAGTCAAACTTTCCACGCACTTAATAAGATATGGAAGTCCAATCGCATAAGTCTTCGCACTAAAATTAAATTCAAACGTAAAGTCAGTTTTATTATAAGGATGTGAAACATGGAACATCACTTCAGAAGACTCTAATACACTCCAGCTATTTGCTTACCGCTGTTTGAGAAGACTTTTATGTATTTTTTGGTTAGAAACAATCACAAACATTAACGTATTAAAAAGATGAGCTGGCTAGGTTATACCTTCAAAAAATGCCATGACAATGTCACAAGGAAGGCTCTTGACTACCATCCCCAAGGCAGCCGAAGCAGAGGAAGACCAGCAAATACGCGGAAACGCCAGATTGAATCCGACCTACGTAGCGCCAGAATAACGTGGAGAGAATCAAAAAAACTAGTGAAAGATAGAGTCCAGTGGAAAAATTTTGTAATGGCCCTCTGTTCCATCTAGAAATCCCAGTACTTGATATATATAATTCCCAACCGATATTAATAATTTAGGTCTTATTTTCATCGATATAGGATTCACATTTTAAGAAAACTGGAAAATTAGATAAAAATAAATACAAATAATAAAACCTTATGAAATTTATTTAATATTATTTTAAATGTAGTTTATTTGGTGATGGTTAAGCATTGTCTATATGCATTTCATTGGTGCTTTACCAAATCGTCAGTAGACTTCAACCAAAAATTTGTAACTATTCAAAGTTGTGGTTGAAGTCTACTAAAGATTTGGTAAAGCGCCAATGGAATGCATGTAAACAATGCTTAACTATTAGCAAAGAACCTTCATTTAATATAATAAAAATAAGAAATAAAAAATCAGTTAAAAATAACTTTTTTTATAAAACTTCCACCAAATATTGGACAAAGTAAAATCTTTTATGTATACATGGAAAGTGCAAATAGTTACTCCTCTGTTCGACATTTTAAAAGCTGAGCAGAAGTAATGTTTTGTCCTTGAAGTAAAAAAAAACGTTTTTATTTATAACTTTCGATTTTGATGGTGTATTGCAACTTTTACAGAAAGGAAGCCTGCGTTTTTAGGCCAACGGTAAATACTTTGGTATGAAATTAATTTCAATAAAATTATTTATTATACAAAAATAAATATACAATCATCTTAAATTTGGTTGCAATGTTGTTATTCAAAGCAATATATATGTACATATATACAAGTTAATTTTGACTATCTAGAAAACAATCGTAATATGTCAGATTATGTGAAATAACACTTTGGAAAATAATACGTTTCAATCTAACATTAATTGAATTTTAGGACTAATTTTTATCCGGCTTCTGTACCATGCAATAAAAGGTTATATTCATTTTTAATGGAAAGTTACTTTCTTATTTTAAATTAAATAATGTTAGTATTTAATTAAAAATTATATCGCAGACCATAGTAAAGTGGTTTTCGGAGTTCCTTCTCACTTCTGGTATTTCCTCACTGTTATATTTTAATACATCTTTCATATTCAACACTTAAACTAAAGAGTTAAAAGTATTTACAATAAAAAGTCAATGAACACAAAAAATCATTGTAGATCCTTTAATGCATACATAAGTCCTTAGCTCATTATCATTAAAGTTTTTCATTTATTTTTTCATTTAAAAAAAAAATACTTTTACTGCTGTTACATATTACTATTAATTCATGGCTTTTTATTCGGGGGTGGAAATATGCAAATTTAAAATGGAGACAGAAAAGCAAAAAAAAAATATCCATGTTCATTAATGAAAATTTTGCAATACTTGGGTCTTTTTTTTAATTTCCCAACAAGAAAAATTACTTGCATACAAAATGAAACTAAAGTATTTAAATGGAAAATAATTTCTTATCATCCATTTGGTTGCCACATTAGTAACATCTAATGACTTGGCTGGCTGGCTCCTGGCTTTGGAAAGTTTGTATTCATAAGGCTGTGGAATTTGAGGATACGTGTATCTCTGCGGTGTATCTATGATTTTATCCTACTAGAATCTACTATGCACTTGTTATTCCTTCTGCGTCTCTAAATACCATGGTTAATTGTTTTATTTGAAATTGCAATTCTGCTTTTCATTTCCGTTATGTCTTTTTCTTCTCATCGCTAGCGCTTTTTACACTCTGGCGTATAGCCAAAAACCCTTTTGGCATTTTAGTTAGTTTGTTTTATATTTTTTTGTCTTACTTCCTAGTTTACTATTGCACTATTGTCTAAACTATGCCATCCTGACCAAATGTACCAAACAGCGAACGAAGCCAGTCATTTATAGCAAACAGCAATGTTTCTACTGTAGCTGTTATTACTAGATGAGTGAAATCCATGTTCTACTTTTATGTCTCTCTTTTTTTTATTATTTATTTTTCTCTATTTTTGGTATTGTGAATGTCTGTTTTGTTGCTTGTTTGTTTTGTGTGGCTTTAATTTCTATAACATTTCCCAACGCAGTGGAGGCTTGACAACTATCAAATGACACACTAGCTTAGTGGTTTTAGTTTGGGAGTTGAACACTTTATGCTGAGTTTAGTTTGCCTGTGTGTATATATCTACAAGCGACTGTCTCAGTTATTTTAATCGAAGTTGGTTTGTTTTGTAAATGCAACACTTGTTTGTATTTGTTGCAATAAGACACATAAAGATGCAGAAAATAGGGCGTGAACTAATTATAATTTGTTTTCAATTTAAAAGCTGAAAGCAACAGCAATAAAGTGTCAAGGAAATGAAAAGTATATAAACTTATATCGGGTTATTTAAAAAATATTTTTTTAGATAATATTTATTACAACCCTTAAGAAATTAATTATTTGACATATTGTCATAATTTTATTTTAAATGAAGTTTATTTGCTGATAGCTAAGTATTGTCTATATGCATTTCATTGGCGCTTTACCATCCACAACTTTGAACAGTTACAAACCTCTTATCTTATGCACAGACTTTCAAAAACCATTTGAGAATTTACAAATGATAATATTTTTGACTGGCATCCTTAGTATCTAACTAAGGGTGGCAGTCCCGAATACCGAAAAACGGGACTATTAAGTCTCGAATACCAGGATTTTGCTCAAAAATCCCGGGATTTTGGTAATAGCAAAAATATGCTGATTATTTTTCATATTGAATACAGGAGCATGAGCTACCCTGCCAAAATTCAAATATTCAAATATTTGAAATTATATGATAACGGCATTTACACGTTGACTTTGGTGCATGATTTTTTGGAGTTTAATGACGAAAGAGAATTCAAAAAAGTCACAGAACAAAGTCATTGCACTCTAAATGCAGCTTATGCAAAAAGCTTCTAAAGAACTTCAGGGAGTTCTAAAAAAAGTTTTTTGTTACATATTTATGTAAGTATACTTTGTTCAATAAATATTTGAAAATAAAGATTTAAATATTCCGTAACATGCGCAAAATCTTTCAGATATCGTCACCAATTTACTTAAGTTCAATTTTTAAAGTTTTGTAAAAAAATTCACAAATACAATTGAAAAATGTGACGTATATTCTCTAGTGGTGTGGATCCTTGGCTACAATTTCCATATGGTCCAAATGAGCTACAAGTAAAGATGTGCCAAAAAATACACGAGATCTCTCATAGATCGTCAAAAATTTACTTAAGTTGCATTTTCAAAGGCTGTAATTGTTAGATTGTCAGCGCTAGATGGTTGGCCTTTTTCTTTGTTTATTACTTCAACTGAACTACGAAAAAATCATAGGAAACAGATTAAGAGATTTTAATATATCATTGTCTTAAGATATCGTTGGTTCTACTACTAAAGGCGCGTCAACCACAAATGAGTTTTTAGATTTTTTAATGGTATAAAAATCACGAAAAATCCGGATCCGTTCCGGGATCCCGTTTTTTTTTATTAAAAATCCCGAATCGCAGTTTTCGAAAATTCAGGTCCAGTTTGGCTTCCCTAATACATACATACATCCATACGGACATCATCGTACAAATATTCCGAATATGACCTCAAAATGTCGAGATCTGATTAAACCGCGATTTTGGAAAACATGTTCGAATCAGTAACTTCCTAGCTTTGATTTTGTCAGGTTAAAAATAACATTCAATAAGTTATGATGTTATTTTTGGGGTTTTCGATACTAATTTAATACTTTTTTTTTTAATTGCATTTCTGCTTTTTTCAGTAAGCTTGTTCCTTGGAATCCAATATTTCAAGTCAGTTTGGAACAAATTTAAGAGGATAGCATGGACTGACAAGCGTCTACCTTTAGTCTGTTTGATAATTCGTTTCTTAGTAACGTTAATTTGATAAATACCGGATCTAAATACCCAGTATTTTTCGCTACTATTAATTAAAGATAGAATTTCACTACACAGCTTTAGGTAAAAAAAAGTCATAAAATGTCTTAACATCTATAATGATTGTACTGTGTATTATGGGTTGGTGCAATTCTAACCAATAATAATTCTAGCAAAAAAACCTACTGCAAAATAAGTGTGTTGACTGCCCCTATATTTTGTCATCATGTACTTTTACGAGACGTAATTGTGTGTGCGAAGTTTCATAAGAATCAGTTAACTAAAAGTAGTTAAAATGCATATTTACTTTTCATGAACGTGGCACTGCCCACTTTTGTAAACACAATGCTATGTTGTAACGATAACTAAAGGTATATGCAAAGTTTCATAAGAATTGGTTTAGTAGAAGTTGTTTAAAAAGAATATTTACTTTGCATGGGCTTGGCACTGCCCACTTTATTAATCATGATGTAGTATTCAAACAGAAACTTAATGTGTGTGCAAAGTTTCATAAGAATCGGTTGCGTAGAAGAAGTTGAAAATGAATGTGAATTGACTTTGTATAGGCGTGACCCTGCCCATTTTTCAATGGGACCAATCTGGAACTACATCCTTTTACATAAATAAAAAAAAATCAGAAATCGATTCATAAATGGCGGAGCTTTGAGGGAAAATACATTAAAAAAAAGTACATGACGAATTGATAACCTTTCTGTTTTTTTTAAGTCGGTTAAAAAAGGTTAGACTTACAAATATTTTATTTTGGATGTAGGATAGAGCATGGCATGATACAATTTTATTACAAATTTTTGATTTTGGTGTCGGTGTTGACTTCTCTCGTTGTATATTGAACTTCCTTAGAGATCATACTAACTATACGACCTACTTATTTATGTTTGTTTTTTGTATTAAAATATTAATTTTATCTTAGTTGGGAATTGCCAAAGTTACAGTTTTTTTAAATAAAATTTCAAAGCGAAATAGTACTTGGAAATCATTTCCAATGAATTCTTGAGCTCCTCACAATATAAATAGAAAAAGATATATAATTTCTAAACTACTGCTTATTTTTATTTGAAAGTTCACTTGTCAATAGTTAAGGTCCTATGTTTGCATAACATAGTTTACAAAATTTTACTGAGTATAAACTAACGACTCTACAGGGGGCTAAGCTAAACAAATCTAATGTGAAAAACTTTAGAAGGTTTGCAACGTTCGCAACTGTGAAACAATTTCCAATGTTTTTATATTGTTTAACTCTGCTATAAAAGGCTAATGCACTAAGACAATTATATAAAAAAATGCGAAAAATATGTAAAATAAATTTTTCTACTCAAATGTATTCTAAATTTGAGTAAATATTAGGCTATAATGTGCAGAGCAAAAACATATAGATATTTTTAAAATCGGTTGAATTTAGTGAAAGTTACAAGACTTTTAAAGTTTTCCACATGCTATGTGTTTATTTTTAGCCCACAGTACAGTCGTTAGTTCATATCCTGCACATTTTCGGAAACTATTCAACTATTCATCTATTCATGCGTCAAATTTGAAATAAGTCCGCATAAAGTATAGTTATTGTTGTTTTTACATTTATTTTTCTACATACCTTCTTACAGCTACAATTGTGAGTGGGCAAAAGGCCTTCCATTGTAGTATGGTATAAGTAAGAAAATAAAATAAAAACATCGTTGAACACCGAGTTCTCTCTAAGTTCACCTCAGTGATCAATTTAATGTGTTTTTATAAACAAATTTATATTTTACAGAATATATAAAATATAAATTTTCGGAAATAGTCTGATTATAAATTTAAGAACTCAAAGCTATTATAATTACGCTGCTTACTTACAGCCAAAGAAATACTTTTAAATATTTAATGAACATAAGCATATGTAGTATATTATACATAAGCTTGTATTAAAAAAATACACATTTCATACATTATTTAAGTGTAAAAAAGTTATAAATTTAATAGCCCTTATGGAAATAAAAACGTCTTAGACAAAAACAAAAAAAAATTAAGAAAATATAAAAGTAAGCATGAATAAAAACTGTAATGTAAGGCCAATTATAGAAAACATTGGTTTCACTTTCGTCTTTTAAAATTTCTTCTTATACACCGTTTTAATTTCGTTGATAAATATAAACGTGAGCTTCCTTTTTTATTTGTTTTTGTTTTTTTAACTAAAATAAATAATAAATTTTATTGACACATTCTTACAAAACCATAAATTATATTGTATCTTCTTTTGTAGAGAATATGTTGCATGCTGTAACATTCCTATTCAATGTATGATTGTCATCATTATTACTATCGCCTTCATCAATACTATCATCATCATCATCATGAAGGTACGTTTATTTGCAATTACTGCTGTTGGATATACTTTAATGCTTGTTGTTGTCAACATTTCCCTTGATAGCAATAAAAATTTGACATATACGTGACATTTTATCTGATGACTACAGTATAAAAATAAAATGAGTGAATGATATTCGTATATACAGAAAAATATATTTTACCATTATCTTTCCCTTTTTTGGCTTTTCATCAGTAACATTAAGCTTCTTGCAGTATATAATGTATATCCATGAAAAAGTGGATTTGAAAGATTGCTTAAAGTACACAGCAAATTATTGACGATTAAAATTTTACTTTCCCAAAGAACACTAAAAGATTGAAATCACACTGAGAGTTATTTCGAAAGATTACGAATACACAAAAGTGCATTATAACACCATGGTAATAAAACTAATTTTAAAAAGCGATATCAACTTTTACAAATTATTGTTTGCACAATTTTAATACATATTACCTTGGGTATTGAAACACTAGCAATAGCCCGACTAGAAATTTTCCCAATACTCATATTGGGGCCCGATTAGGAAAGCATGTGGTAAACCCAAAAGGGTTATCCAATTTCGGATCAAATCGGGAACTTATTGGGATAGCCCATCTATAAATTAGTGACTTAATATAAGTTTTTCCCAAGTGGGAAACTATTGGGACCTTGTTGGGAAAATCATATTTTTTTCTCATCTTCACTAAAGGTGATTGCTACATACTTTTGTCCTTGGATAACTGCAGCAATTTCAATTCAATATTAGAGTTTGATATTTTCCCGATTTTAGCAAATTTTTGCATTAACTTAAATGTACGCAGCTAGAAAAGAAAAGAACGAGAACAAAACTGCAAAGTTTTAAGAAACTACATTTGCAAAGGTTTCCCTATTGATTTTCTCATCATAGTAGAGAATGTGTTAGTGTATTTATGCTAAATACAATGAATCATTCAACGAAATACATTTTTGCGTTTGTTTTGTTTGCAATTGTACGATTGAAACGGGATATTAAAGTACGCAGTTGAGTGAAAATCCAATTGTTTTGTTTCCCTATTTTTTTTTGTCATTGCAAAAGTATTTCTTTTGCTTTGCTCATGTATGATCGATTAAAAATATTTTAAAAGTTTGTGACTTGGCATGAAACGTTTGCGAAAGGTTTTGTTTGTTTGCAGACTCTGATGTAAACATCTATGTATATAGGTTCAAATATGGATAAATCAGAATAATACTAATATGTATTCAGACGTAATAAAATATGCAGAGGATAAAAAAATTTTAGTGAATGATAGTAGCGCTTATTATAAAAATATTTTTTGGGGACGAAATTTAGGATTTTTACTTTTGAAATTAGGATTTTTGGAGATATCATTCTCTAATTTGGGGACATGATAGAAAACTTTTCTGGCAACACTGTTTGTAAGAAATAGAGCTCGGAATTTATGCAAATGCATGTTTTTGTGGTGACAGATAAAGAGGTATTGACTTAATATCTATGCGAATCATCAAATTTTAAGTAGTTTGGCATCGATTTGTAGTTACATATTTTGGTGGTAAGTACATATTTTTGCATATTTGTGCAATAAGTGCACATTAATGGGGTAATAAAAATTGAATTAATGCATATTTCTCAATTTTTGAAAAAAAATTAATAGAGCGATTATGGATGGCAACTGTGCCTCAGTTGGGCTACCAGTTGCTGAAAATGATACTACTGAGGGCAACTGGCAACAGAGAGCTGACAATTTCAGTTGCTATTTAGTGCCTTTATGGCAACCATTAATTTTCAGTTGCCAACTTCTAATAATAATAAAAAGTTAAAAAAATTATTTATATATTATTTTAGTTTGGCTACTTTGTGTGTAGGTAATTGCATATTTTTGCACATATTTTTCATTCCTAGGTGCATTTGTTAAGTGGTTAAATTCAATTTTTAGTTGCATGAAAGTCCGAAGCCTGGTAATAAAGGTTCATTCGTTATCCATTTCTGCTTTAAATCAAGCTTGCCTTTCTTCAACTAAGTACATTTTTCCCGGCCTTGGTATGATTTAATTACGGATGAATCCATTTTACTTTTGCTTGTACTATAATCTTAGTACATATCACAGCAAAGACTTTTGGTAGTCGGGGTAGTATGCTTTTATTGGGCTACAAAGTAAGGAGCGGTGCTTATTTATATTATTACTATACTCCAAATTAGAGCTAATATTTAGTTAAAAGTGGTTATAATTTGTTGTTACCTTTCAATAATATCCGTAGACAGACGCTTTTTAAGTTAACATGTTTTTGTATATGACAACTAAATTTTGGCGCTTAAAATATGAGTCAACAATAGCTGAGTGAGTAAAGTGCTTGTCTTCAAAGCTACAAGAGCAGTGTTTGTAGACCAGCTGGGTTAAAAAAAAAACAAAGTGTGATACATATAAACAAAATATAAATTGTATAACAAATGTTTTAATTTTATTTTGCTTACATGACATCTTATTTGTTAGCTTCAAGTAAGTCAAATAATAACTAACTAATTACTTTGACAATGTAAGTATATTTGTAAGGCGTATCCCTTATTTTTTGAACTTCTCAAACCAAAATAAATAGTAATTGAGTCAGGTTAGAAGCAGTAACGACGCTTCACATATATTACATAATTTTTTACCTATGTCAATTAGCATTTTTTCTTATGGTCCAAGAAAGTACTTGGGGTTTCAAGATTTTAATTTATTTCTTTAATCTCTTTCCATAAATATATTATCCATAAATCACTGTTTCCTTTAATTGAACTTCCGGCTTCCCATAATATTTTTCACACCAAATTTTAAAGAGCATAAATCAATTACTGTCACTATGCTCAATTTATTTTGTAGTCGTACTGGTTTTTTCATTTTTTTTAGTTTGGAGTCTTCCTTATTTGTGTTTATTTAATCATTAGGTGAATTTAAAATTAAATCAGAAATTTTCTAATAGACTCCATCTTGAGTCAATTCAAGATTATTCACTCTTATTGTTATTATAACTACTATGACGATAAAATGATGGTCGAGATCCTTCATACTTTATTAGATATTAGAAATTGATGAAGGTGTGTACACACATTCAATTAAATAAACCAAAATTTTAAGAATGATGAAAAATCCTTATTCGTTAAGACAGCGAACCGCAATCACTAGTCATGGCATTAACTTGAAGAAAATCTTTCACAATAACACAACTCATTTTGTTAAGTTTTTTGAAGAAAATTTTTAAAGGAATCAGCGTAGATTGAATTAATTTTTTTATGTACGTTTGTTGGATGGTGTTCTTGCCAAGGTGTTGCGACAGGACATCAAAACTAAGTTCAACAATTTTTAAGAGTTATTTAGAACTTTTTTCTTCTGTTTATTCTTCCAAATTGTACACCTTGAAGTGAATATTAATAAGTTGTTGATTTTTGTTTTGTTGGTACTGTGTTTCTTTTTCCATTTTTTAAAGCACTTTTCATGTTGTTGATCCAACAAAAACGTGTTTAGAATTTATATAATTGTTTCATGCATAGAAATATTTTTATAAAATGCTTTTTGCCACATACTTTTGCAAATCCTTTAGGGAAAAAGGTAAGCAAATAGTTTTAAAAGTGAAAATTTCTGGGATGAAGGTATTTGTTATTAATCAATGTGATTTAGTTAAATTTACACATATATAAATTTAAAGAGCTTTTACGCTTTTTATGTATTTTTTTTTATTTATAATTTTTATATATTTATTTTAGTATTATTGTATAGGTGAAAATATTACACATT
Organism: Panzeria rudis; assembly: GCA_956483635.1. Lineage (NCBI taxonomy): Eukaryota > Metazoa > Arthropoda > Insecta > Diptera > Tachinidae > Panzeria > Panzeria rudis. The sequence goes on along the minus strand of OY101448.1, from coordinate 47,997,961 downwards.
TTACAAACGTATTAAGAAATTCAATTATTTTCTTAACGTCGATTTATATTTGTGAATATACCTTTTAGACATTCACAGAAAAATTTATCACCAAAGAATTTTTAAACAAAAGTTTATTTGTCTACAATAAAGCTTAATTTTCAGTATATGTTCTTTAATGAATCAGTGACTTTTATTTAGGACGCAAACACCAAGAACAACAAAAACCAGTTTTCGGTGTCGAAAAAATAAACACCATGATGACCTACACATAAATGGTAAGGTGCATTTGGAATTCACTCAATTGAGACTTTTCAAAATATGAAACGAAAATTATTTATATATTTTAAATTAATAGATATGCCCTTTTCAAAATTTACGGCATTGAAAAAACCAAATTCATTTGCCGTAGTTTTTATTTTAGGTATCTAATATTAATATAAAAAAGCAATAAGAGCAAAAAAGAGCAATAAGAGCGGCGTAGCGCTGCGTTTTTACGTACTCGTGCTTAAACAATAATTTTGAAAAACCCACATCTCTTAGGCGTTGTGACCTTTTTCTCTACATGCGAGCAGGGTGACCGTTGAAAATTTTTAAAAAGTGGCACAAAAAGGGGATTTTGATGATAAAAGTTGCATTCTTCGAAAAAAGGGGCAACTTTTTTGAAAAGGGAATACTTGAACCAAATTCTAATATTTAATGAATTTCTAGGGCATATAATACTTTTATAATAAAATAAATCAATTTTAATGCTTTTCGTTCAAAAAACTGAGTGCTTTTTATATACATTTTAACACAAACAATGCAAATAAGCATTGTTTGTATAAAATTTATGTGAAAGGCACTCACTTTTTGTTTGCAATTTCCATAAAAATTGTTTACTCAAGTCGCTTGTTTGCAATTATGGAAACAGCACATTAGTAAAGTATATCGAAAAGCGGCTTCGCTGAGTAGAGATTTTTGCATAGCCGCCCTTCGGTCGGCCTTAAGTCGTGCCGTTTACGCAAAAATATTTACTCTGCGACGACGCTGAGTATACTGAGAGGAGAAATTTGTTAAGCCCGGCCGAAGGCCAGCTATACAGAGACCTTTACTCCGCGAAGCCGCTTTTCAATATACCAAGGAGAAAAATACTTAAGCCCGGCCGAAGGCCAGTACGCAAAGAGTATTTTGTAGTAAAATAAAATTTTTTAACCATTTTAGCTAATTTTCAAATATTTCTTTGAATCGACAATGTCGATTCGACATACTTTAACCATTGTTGACGCTATTTGCAAATATTTCTTGATTTTATTTCACTTTTAAAAATGCCGATTGCAGAAGTAAAATGTGAAAGTCAAAAATAGATATTTGAATTTATTTTCATTCTTAAAAGTGTGGACATTATGACACATTTCAAAGTGTCATAATGATCATAACAATAATGTCGTAAAGTCCATGGCACTATTAAAAGTGTCACAATGTCCATGGATGTCATGACACTTTTTGCAGTGGCATAATGTCTTTGGACATTATGACATGGAACCAAAAATTTTATGAAAATCATTTTAAAAATATTTAAAACTGCGTGCTTTTCATACAAATTTTTAACAAGACGTTCTCCTTAGTGTTAGTGAATAAGGGTGTTAGTTTCTAAAAATTTTAGTACAATAATGAATATCTATAAATCTAAACTCTTAAACTATTTCAAAATAGTTTTTTTTCATATGACTTTACACAATAGCCGCAAAAACACATTCTTGTCTTGAGATTTTTTTTATAAACAGTTTCGTGCCGAAAAAACTTACATATATTAAACCGAGAGGCATCATTTCATAAAAAGGGGCAAAAAGGGGCATAATATTACAAAAGGTGGCAGGTTTAGGTCATCTTAAAAAAGGGGCACTAAAAGTGGCAAGGCAGTTGAAAAAGTGGCAAATTGCCACTTTAGTCGCAAAACGGTCACGCTGCATGCGAGGACGACGGCAGTAAAAGGAATGCGAGGAATGTTCCCTTTTCGTGCAGAGTGAAGCAGCCAAATTGCATACTCAATTATTATCAAACTTGACATGTAGCAAGTTTGTTTACTGAAGATTTCTGAGTGAATCAATTCGTTACACCAAAGAAACATCTGCGCCATTTTTAATGTTATTGCTTCATTCGCATTCATTTCTTAAAGTCTTTAGATAAGCATACAGAGTTGAACACATTTAACAACGTGAAATAGCATAAATGCTTAATGGATGATGATGTATGTTTAAAACTTAAAAATAAAAAAAAAAGTTATTTTGACTCAGACAAAAAGTTTGTTTGATATATTAAAAAAATCCAGTAATTTATTTTATCCAGTATTTTATTTTCTTTGAATTTGTAAATACATTTATGCAATTTTTTTTTATAGATTTGGACAATTTATTTATTGAAAAAGCTATTTTTTTATCAATGAAATTGCTGAGACATTTTTGTTTGTACATCTTTACAAATTCGTTTGTGGGTCAGTTTCTAGACAAACTAATTACAAATTTATTGACTTTCTTTACTGAAAGTTCAATTTAGTTTTTTCTGTATTTTTGTTCCTTTTCGTTTATACTACATAAAAGACTGAAGCTCCTTTTTTTTGCAAAATTTATCGGATATAAAACATTTTTTTCAATTTTAAAGTTAAATATTTCTTAAGTCAGAAAACAACCTATCATCAATTTTCCCTAGGCGCTTTCAAATTTCGTTCTTAACTGACAAAACGAATATTTTAAAAAATCGGTTGGTATTTGGAGCCGATATCTGGAAAATACTGTACCAGGGTTTTTAAATTTCAATTTTCGTATGAGTGAAGCTCACTAGCTGTGCAATATAAATGTACAACGAAATATATATGTTTTAGATCTTATTAAGGGCTACAAAAAATGTGAGATTTGACTAGGAACAAAAATATGGCAAGCTTTAAAATATTGTTCATGGCCTTACTTTGAGATCTTCTAACCTTGCTCGTGAGAAATTTGGAGAGTTAGTACTCGAAACATGAACGGTATTATTACTCTGGATTGTCCATTTATTCCGATAGGATTATCCGCTTGCCTTCTCTAATTTCTCTAATACTAGAGCCTAAAAGACTTTTTTACTTTCCCGAATGCAAACCTAAGAGTTGTAGTAGAACACCAGGTGGAATTTGTTGTAATCGAATCAAGTTTCTCAACAGTGAAGCTTAATAAAAATATTGGTGTACCACAATATCTGCAATCTCTTTTCCAGTCAACCAGTCCTCAAAACAGAAAGTAGCTAAGTCTCAACAGTTAGGGGAGTTAGTTTGCTATGAATTGAGTTCCCATATGTAAAAATGAGCCTGGCCCCAAAAAATTCAACTAAAAGTGAACTAACTGCCTGTTTTTGTATATAAAATAAAAATTTTCGTTAGGAAATTTATATATAAACAACTTTAAAAAATCTCAAGTTAATTTTTGTTTTCAATTCAAAGTCCGTAACAAAATTTTTATTTAATTTTTAGAATTTTCTCCTCCAGGTATGTTGAACGTTTCTTCCCTAATCCGGCCTTCGGCAGGACCGAAGAGTTTTCTTCTCTTGGTGTGTCTAATATTGGCTTCGCTTACCAAAGATATTCTGCTGTACTTATCAATTTAGCTTCTAGATAAATTTTCTGCAGATCGAAAGCTGTCTAGAGAAAAATCTTTACCCTGGGAAGCCAGTATGTGAAATACTGGAAAAAACCGTTAAGCCCGTCTGAAAACCATTACTCGGCAAAACTACTGAACAGCATATATTAAAAAAAATCACAAAATTTTTACGCAGCGAAACCACTATTCGACATACCAAAGAGAGAAAACCTAGGCAGAAAATTTTTATTCAGAGAAGCCATTATCGACATAAAGAAAACACTTAGGCTCAGCCGAAGGCCAACTTGGCAGAGACCGTTTACTCAGCGAAATCACTATGCGAAATTTCAGGAATACAAATCTACTAGAAGCCTAGTTGTTAAGCTATGAAATGGTGAAATTGAAAAGTCCATTAGGTCCCAAAACGATGAACTAAGTCCCCAAGAATCGTTGTTCTTGTCCACCATGTGAAAGTTTGGGGACACATGCATGATATTTGTTCGCGATGTCCCACTTAATAGCATTTATTGTTGATCGCTTATTTCAGCGCATTCAATATGAAATAAAAGCATACTATTCTTTTGTTGTTTTAAGATCGTAGCTCGTCATTATTCATCGTGAAGTTTATAGTTTTATAATCTCTGTAAAATGTAAGACGTTTTCTCATTTTCTGACATACATTGTTGAATATAATCAGGCAATACATTGTTCACTACAACGAAGCATATTTGTTTAACAGGAAAACTATGTACTGCTTCCAAAAATCTCGATTATTTTTTGCTGGGTATTGAAAAAGTAAAATTATTGTCTAGACATGGATGATGTATTACCTATGAAGAGCTTGATCCCCATTCCGATCTCAGTAACAGAAGAAAGTTTTTGTTAGGAAATTGGATTTATTATCACATTTATGTTTTTCTACAGATACCTAATTTATAGAACACAATCCTTATATTCTAACTCATTGAGAAAAAGTAATACAAACATTTTATAAAATAAATATTATAACGCAAAGCAATGTTGCCTGAATAATTGGAAAGAGACATTTATTTTCCTAAGTTTTTTAAATATGAAAATAAAAATTAATAACCCAAAATTCCAATAATTTATTTTATAGTTTTTTTTTTTAAAAATTATAATATATCCTGTAGTGCGATGGAGCAAAAAAAACCTTTTTGACACCCAATACATTTCATGGCACATAATGCGTAAATGTTTTTCCGTCTGTCAAATTTTGCCAAAAATAAATTTCATACATCTATAAAAATTAGTTATTCACATAAACATGTGTCCTCATTTCTTTAAGTCTACCATTAAGCTGTCAAATGTTAAAGAGTGTTAAAATTTTTTTATATTGTCAAATATTCATAAATTTTGAACTGTCTTTTTACTGCAATTCATTAGTAGTCTCATAAACATATGTCACATCTAACAACCAAGTTTAAGTATATAAATGTATAAAATACCAAACACATACATTACACATCCATACATACTGTACATTAGGGTGGATCATCAATATATGAATGGAAATAAAGTCAACCAATCGATTTTGAATACCTTCAGAATGGTGCATCTAGCTAAATAATGTACAACAAAAAATTTTATATTTTTAACATATCTTTTAGCCCTCTACCACGGCTGGAAGATGAAGTAGTTCTATGAATTTTATTTTAAGTTGCTTCATTAATATGAAAACATTTTTTTTTAATTTCTTTTAAGCCTATACGTAAAAAATAATTTTGTGGGAAAAGCCTATTTCATTCTCCATACAAAATTTTTTAATACAAACTGTATTAAACCTTTATAAAATTCATTTGATATATTGTCATAATTTTATTTAAAATGAATGTAAATTATGACACATATATAAAAACCTGTTTAAAAAATGTACAACAACAATAGCTTGATTTATCGTAGGCGGCGCTTATGTACAAGCAAAAACCAATAAAAGTAAGAGTTGGAAATTGGAATAAAGAATCAGAAAGTGAAATTTGTTCGGCTCACCATATTAATAAAAGAAATAGGACTCATATTCTATTTCCTCATAAAATTTGGTTAAATAGTTGATGTTTCATTAATACTAGTATCCACAATCAAACGTGATAAAAGCAAACAAAGGACACTGATGATGACAGCATAGCGGCTGTCAAAATTAGTAGTACTAATCCGTTCTGCTAGTCTGATTAGATATTCTAATATTCCACTCTTAAAAAATAATTTGAATTTACATTAATTCAATTATTGTGAACTTAAGCCAAATAATAATAGCTTTCGACTTATATAAAATGAAATTTATTTGCTGGGGCTTAAGCATTGTCTATATGCAGCATTTCATTGTATTTGAAGTCTACTGACGATTTGGTACAGCACCCACGAAATGCTGCATATAGACAATGCTTAAACACCAGCAAATAAACTTCATTTCAAACTGTATTAAATTAATTTTGTATGAAAAGTAGCTCGGCTTTTTATTGAATAGAACACTGCAGATGGCACATAGTCGAAATCGGTCTGTTTTCAAACCAAATTTGACGTGGGATGACGGAAAATCGTTCCAAATTCAAAAAAACCCTGTCGGAAGAAAAACACAACACTCGGATTTTTCCATTTAAAATATTCTACATTTGAGAATTTTTTTAAGTTTAGCAATTTTATGCGTCATGTATTTAACTTACAGCCGGAAAACATAAATTCACAAAATATTTTTTCGTCTTAATGGAGCAATTTAAAATGATAGCATTTGAAAAAAGGCATAAAAATATACTTTTCAAGATTTTAAGGTCTGTAAAATACTCTTTTATCTGATCGGTGCGGTACAATCACTCTATTGGCTGAAAGAAGAGGTAGATAACTATGGAACAATGTAAAATTTATTTTAGTTAGATGAACCGTTCTTGAAATTTCTGGCAACAAACAAAAACATTAAAAAAAAACAAAAAAAAGCTTTTTTCGGGAATATTGCGAAATCACGCATTAAGAAAATTAAACTAATTTCATATTCGTGTTCAGCAATCTCAAATTAGCTAAAAAAAATATTTTTTTAGATATGACAGACTTAGGAATTCCAAGATTTACCCAAAAACTTCTTCTTAAGTTTGTCTAAAAACTGAACTTTGAAGTATAAAAATAGTTAAATTTTTAATGAATTTATTTGCATCAACTATAAAAAAATTTTTATATTGCGTCATATGATGTTTCACAAATTAATTGATCGATTTGACAAGAGTATGTCCTAATATTTTTTTCATTGTTTTTCATATTCATCGGACACTAAAATGCAACGTACTAGATAAATTTTATGAAATTAAGATTGGAAAAAAAGTTCTGACGATCCAACCTACTGTACATATTGTAGATACGTACAGTAGCGAAAAACTTGTTTGTTTAAATTGAATTTTCCTGTATTATATACTGTATAAATTTTACTCTAAAACACACAGAAAAAATTTTTGGCTTCTCAGTTAAATTCTTGAGGTGGCGCAGAAGACTTAAAGCTTTGAATCAAGAAATTTTTAGACGTACGAATATTTTGATTCTGGTCCATAGACCGATATTGAAGCCTCAGTTACGAGCTCTGTGACTGTACACATATTACGTAACGTTCTACGGGGTTTTGAAACTTATTACGGAGCAGACAGTTTATACTAAAACTTTGTTAATAAGTTTTACGAAGGACTAGTAGAGGTTCAATACGTCGAAAATGGCATTACGTACATATTAACAGCACATTAACGCACCTTTCTATTTGCGTCAGTATATCAAGAATCAGGAAAAAATTTTTTTCGGGACCAAAAAAAGGACGTTGGACTACCACATTTTTCAAAAACGTCACCTCTCGTGTGCCTCCTTTAAATAAAGTCGAAGATTTTTGATATTCGGCGTGAATTAAGCTTTTCTATAGGGTCAACGATTGACAATACAGGAGATTTAAAAAACAATAAAAATGTATTTTTTGCCATTTTCACTTCGCCCTAACGTACATGATTATATAGTTTTTATAATACATAACTTTAAGCAACCATAACTTTGTGACTTGTGTCTGGGCCACAGCTTATGTGTATCATAAACATACCGTATAAGGCATTAAAAAACCCAGCGGTAAAACTTACGAGGCATTAACTAAACAGGCTTTTTTAAGGCCTTGAAAGACCTGAATGTAAAAAACAAAACTAATTATTTTCTGCCTTCTAAGGGTAGCCTTCGAAAAGACATCTCACTGTTTTTTTTGTAGTTCTTTCGTTTTGTTTGATAAAAAATGTTCTTTAGAAGTAACAATCATTCTCGTGTTTCTTTTTTCGTAAATAATTTGTCAATAAGACTGATATTTACGCACAAAAGGCATCATACATGCTGCTATTATTATGTCGTTTATGTTCCAGCTACTAAATCATGTCCAATTCATTCCTAATAAATACACGAAATTTAGCCTCCCCCATATGTATAAAAAATTACTTTGAAAAGAAGGAGTTGGAAATAAAAAATCACGATAATCTAAAATATGGAAGCCGCTATAAAAATACCCTGATAAAAAAAATTACCTCCATTTGATTTTTAACAGACCTTCCCAGGCATGCCATGTATAACATGCAAATAGGCCTGGTAAAGAATGCCTTCAATTAGGACTGCTGAGTTATGGGTCGAGGAAGAACTTTGTCCGTAATGACATCGCGTGTGAAAAATATATGAATATGAAATGGAAAGTACTACAGACTGCTAAATAAGGCCATATAGCAGGCATCATCACTCCTTCCATTTACCGCTGGGAAAGTACCTGCTTTTGTACATTTGCTTGTATGTGTGTGTGGTTATAAGTGTGATGATAAGCTTAGAAGCTAAAGCAGCGTGCAACATTTGCAAGATATCACAGAGTGAGAACGCAAGCAATAAGTTTATTTTTGCATATCCATATCCATTAGACTGGTCCAGTAATATAAAATATGTGCTGCTGATGACTTTTTATATATTGTTTTTGAAAGCACAGACGAAAACGATGTCTGTGCACTAGTCTAATATATGTACAGTATACATATACTAGACTAGTGTACAATATTGTACACGTATACTGTACAGGTATATATATGAAATGTATATAAATAAAAATGAAGAATCCAAAATTTTTAATAATACGGCTGGCATACGGAATAAACAAGTGCTGCTAGATTGCGATTTAGATGAGTACAGAAGGTAATATTAGAAATATTTTTTTAATTAATAACTTTTTGATATACACCTATCTATATGATCCAGTAATATTATATTATTTTTTACCATGGGAGCTAGTTTGTCTTGATATTGTAGCTTTCTGCAGAATGTAGTATCTGCTTTTATGCAAACATTCGACTATAGTAACATCGGGTATTCTGCACTAAGTATCTAATATGGACCAGTGCCTCTTTTTAAAAGCTATTAATGTTATGACAACACTACCTTATCGTATATTTAACCGTTCGTTTGAAATGAAAGCGACATATATGCTTTCCTGATTAATGGATATGTAGGCATTTCAGTCTAGTATTTAAAACTAATTTGTGCGGTTAAATTTTTTTGCGGAATAGTTTTTAAGTAAATTTTGATATATAACGTAGCAGCCTTCAATGTTTAGTTATTTTTTATACAAAAAGTGGACACATAAATAGTTTAATACATATTTGGTATGTATTTATTTTTGACTACTGTAACACAAGTGGACCTAATGTAGACCACTCAACCACCGCACTCTTGACTGAATCATCGATAACTTTTAGAATTTTAGCAAAAAAAAATAATGCTTTCGACATAGTGACTACTTTATTTTCTTTTATCAAAAAATTGTGTATCATTAAATAACAGGAATCGTAAATAACAGTTATCGATATCAAAATATGATTACATAACAGTTATTTTGTGAATATAAAATAAAAAATTCATCTAAGACAACTATTTTTCAACGTAAAAATAAAAGGTCAGGTGAATCTCTTAAAAATGGAGTTTTAGAATTTTATTTTTAGAATTTTATTTTTTACGTCAAAGTAAAACTAATTTTATGTAAACTGACATTACCAGTACTTGTATAAATTGGCTAAAAATTGTAAAGTGTATTTGTGGAAATTAAAAAAAAATTATGTTCGTTAAATTAATTAAATAAGTTACTACACACATTTTGGCAATTCAAAGTAGTGCCATATCAGTCTTATTTTTCATAATTCATATTATTTTGTGCATGCATAAAATTTTATTGAAAATTTTCAAACAAAAAATTCTTAAAATATTACACATGAAAGGCGGTTTGTAAAACATATTAATAAGGCAGCGTCACATAGTCGACTAATGTGCTGTTTCCACAATGAACACAAGCGACTTGGTTAAAAAATTTGTATCGAAATTGCTAAAAAAAAACTGAGTGCTATTCATATACATTTTAGACAAACAATGCTTGTTTGGATTGTGGAAATAACACATAAATCTGAAAAAAAGAGAATTTAGAATTTTCTACGAAATGTTGATTTTCTGTTATGTCCATCAAAAGAAGCAATGAATACAATCAACATTTACTATTTCTAAACTTTTCGAAAAACTAATATTTAAGGAAATATGATGGAAAATATGTTTTTTTACAATGGAACGAAAATTAAGTTCCTCTGGTGCTCCAAGACCGTCACAGATCTAGTCTTCTCGTTTCACAAGTTCCAATCTATGACTTTTTGGCTATCATACAGTAGAAAAATTGCATAGACGTAGCTGCAGCTTTGCTTGTTATGACAGCTTGAATGTAGCCACTTTTTTATAGCAATTTTAACTGACCCTGTTTAGAAATCACAGCTGCGTATGTTTTATAGATGATTATTTATTACTCATACGACCAAGTACCGATCACAGTACTAATTATAATGATCAACAATACTTGAAAACATGTAACAAAAAGTGCCTACCTTCAAGTTATAATAACAGGCGAACTTTCAGCTACATCGGAGCGTTTTTTTCACAGTCATAGAAACGAGAAGACTAGATCTGCAACGGACTTGGAGCACCTAAATTGGTAGGAGCAATTGAGTTTTCGTTGCATAGTAAACAAACACATTTGTCATCATATTTCGTTAAATATTAGTTTTTCGAAAAAATTATATACATATAGTTAATTACCCAGTAAAAAAGTTGCTTCCAATAAAGCAGGTTGCTACTATTATGTAATAAAAGAGGCGCTGACAAACCTGCTGATATCGCTGCTGATTTTTGTATGGCGAGTTTCCGGATTGGAGGACTACATTTTTTTCTCACAAAAGCGCTTTCTAAGCGCTGAAAATCATCAACATTTTCAGCACTAGAACTGTAAATATATGAAAAAAATGGTTCGATGTGGATTGGCGTCGTTAACGCGATTTTTAATTATTCTTATTTCGTTAGTTTATTTATTTTTATTGATTTCAATGTTTGTTATTTTAACTTCAACTAGTATCGAACTAAGAACCTTCAGGTTTGAAGTCCAACGTACCAATCACTCGACCAAAAACACTGTTGCAAAACGGCACGAAGAAACTCAAATAAACTTACTCTTCATTCTCGCTTAAAAACCTGCTTTGGATTAGCATTATAAAATCAGTTTTTTGCATAGCTTGTGTACGAAGCTTTTGTATAAGTAAAAAGCAAATACTTTTCTCGCGTCAAAACCTGCATTGTTGTGACGCTATGAAATCAGCTCCTGAACAAGCTCATATTTTCAAGTGAATTATGAAGCGCTTTATTTCCTTAGTGCTTCAAGAAACATGAAAATTTTTTACTGGATATGATTGTCCTGATTGATTTTTTCGATTGGCATAAAAAATCAACACTTTGATAACAAATTGTAGATTAGTTATTTTCAGGTTTGGTTCACTTTGGGTCGTGTTCCCCTCTTAGAGATGTACTTTTTTTCCATTATCCCTCTCGGGAGCATATGGCTTCCACAAAGCATCTCCACCTGACACCATTCGTCGCTGCTATTTTTGCGTCTTCCCATGTCTGGTTATTAAGCCTTAGTTTTTGAAGGACTGTGCGTCTCCATGTGTTTTCTGATCGTCCTCGGTTTCTTATCCATGGTGTCAACGCAAGTCTTAGCTTTATTGTAATACATTATGGAACTATTTACATTATTATTTGTACACTCAGAGAGAAAATTCAATAAGATCCATATTGATTGAATAAGAAACATTATCGAAAGCGTACTAATTTCTAGGATATATTAATGCAAATTTGTTGGGACCGGAAAAGTTATTTGTTGTCCGCGATAATTGGTTATAAGCGGTGCTCATTATAACCGAACTGCTCTGTAATATAATTTTATAATGCTTGTAGAAATTTTGCAATCGATTCAGTAGTTCTGAAAGGGCTGAATGAAATTACCTCAGATTATATTAATCTTTCTTTTTATTTTATTTGTGACACTTTCAGACATTTTTCATTTATTTTACTAACATTACCACAAAAAGAAAAACCATCAGCAGGTATAAATCATAAGAATACAAACAGGGCTAACAAACATAATTAATTTAACAAATAGACAGAATAATATGATTATAAATTAAGATAAAAGTTTATAGTCTGCTGATTTTTCATTTCACTTTAAACACTAGACTTCAGATAATATTAATGATTTGAAAACTTTTGAAAACTGCAATTAATTTTATTTATATTACAACTGAAAAATGCAAGGAAATTGGTACACAATATAAATAAATGTAACTTAAACACTTTACGTTTTTAACTATTATTCCATAAATTTAATTTAGCATGCAGTGTTATATAATTGGTTATACTTATTTGTATACAAATTGGTTTAATTTGTGTTATAATTAAAACAGTTAAACTCTAATTAATTCGATTTTATCTGTATCCCGATAAAATTAATTAATGTTGTCAAAATTGTTTGGGGCATAAACTTCGATATTCGACAAATATAAAATGATTTAATTGGCAAGCGAGATGCACACAGTGGTTTGTGAGGCTAAGACTGGCAAAATAAATGAAGCAATTTTATAGATTAGGCGAAAGACCATATGTTTTTACATGCATATAGAATAATGATGTCTTTTTAATTCTATCTTGTACATAGAAATTTTACATTCGTTTACTATCCAAAATAACTCCCATGTACTTAAATGTTTTTTTCGGGCATTTCTTAACTTTCCTACTGGTTACAAGTAAGAGATCCGTTTTTTAAAGGCTACCTTCAGCCTTATCGCTATTGCCCATCGATGGATAGATAGCCTTTAACGTAAATTCCATGATGGAACTATTTGTGCCGATGAACTTACCGGTTATGATAATTTATATGTCCTCTGCATATGCCGCAATCTTAGCTGCTTTTTGCCCGACTTTATTAAAGGTACTTTTACACACTATGTATTTTATAGTGTGCTTGTGCATACAAAATATATACATGATGTGTAAAAGATAAGAAAATTTGCTCCTGCAAATGTCAGCCTGCATTTACAGTGTACAAATTTTCAATTAGAGTGTATTCTATTTTGAACTGACAAAGCACCTGACATCAGCCGTTTTGCAAGTCAATTGGTTGTGGCGCCAAGAACATTGTGTTTGCGATTCCTAAATTTTATATTAAAATCTATTTATTTATGCATATTCTTTAAAAAAAATAAAAGTTTTAATTAATTTAAATACAATTGAATACAAGAATACAAAACTCTCATGAAAAATAAAAAAATCATCACAATACAAGCTATTATAAGTTATTTCAGATAAAACTAAAAACATTAGTGAGAAAGCAAAATTTATAAACCGTCTGTAAGTTGTCAATTTTGATAGACATCCACAATTACAGATGTATCGTCGAGCTGATAAGGACACTATAAAACATATAGTGTTTAAAAGTAGCTTAAGAGTTTCGTTAACAACCATTGTCTCGAGGAGCTGTGATAGAACTTCTTCTTTAGGAGTTACTCTATGAGCTTCCTAATTTATGGTAGTACTACCTCATTCTGCAGATACTATTCTTCACATTAAGAGGTGGCCAATCCAGTTCTTGATCTGTCTGTGAGTGAGTAGCCGCTCGAACTACGCCTTCCATAATTAAATCCGTAGACATATTACTGAAGGCGCCTGCAATGTCCATGAATACTCCTAAATAGTATAACAAATTTTCGATCTGCTCAAAAATATTATGAGTATCTTTTACATCATCTTTTACATCATCTTTTACATTGCGTTGTCATTGGAGGAGGTCAATTGCCATAATTAAGACACTCAGTGGCAGGTTCTACTTTACACAAATATTTTTAGTTTGGAAAAGAATTGCTTATACTGTGGGGGTATTTTGCTAATATTTTTTATCTAGATTTGTGATATGGTGTCTCGTCACCGATCACGACTCAGGAACATTTTGTACCATTCCAACTTTCACCAGTCATAGGACAAGTACGTTCAAAACGATTGGAGCAACATTTAGCGCAGGATAATCACCCTGCTGGATGAGGGATTATTAGCAAGTTCCTGTTCGCATTTCGCTGGGGCTAATGCAGATCATTAGGTAACTTCTACCCAAAAATCTCATGGAAATTTAAATTGATATGAAAGTCAAAACATGAGCTCCATAATCCATCACGTTTCTTATTTTTTTACTTTACCATTTACAGGTGCGGATACGGGTTGAGCTTTAGGCGGTGGAACTTTTAACTGGCACACTATTTTGCAAAATTTCTTTTAGAAACTCAGTAGAAATGAGGTACATTTTTTCGTTTTGCGGTGGATATATACCATTTTCCTCCCCTTGTGTTCGCGCCGGACCATTGGCTGGCTTTTTTCCAACTCTAAGTTGAGCTGTAAGATGTCATTGAAAATACATGTAGAAACAACAAGAGATACATATTGCTCTCGCAAACAATAATGAGTACTGTCAATAAATATACATTTGAACAATTTATGGGTGATGAGCGAGAAGAAGTACTCGTAAATAGTTTATGGAGTTGTATACTTGACTAAAAATTTATGAAATATTTTTTCATAAAATTTTATAAATTATTTCTTTTTATCCGACAAAAATAACCTTTCAGCTTGACGTTTTACATTTTAGCTTGTAACTTAATAGCACCTAAAATATGTTGCCCGTCTGGCAAGCCTAGCTCAACTCCAAGAAGTTTTATTTCTGGTTGTTCACCAATGAATTTTAAACATAGTTATCATAGTATTGAAATAGTTCCAAAACTTTAAATTTATACTATTGCTGGAAAATAAATGCCACGATTCCTTAGCAACAATTTTCGAATTTTTATTTACACTGGGTAACTAAATATAGTAAATTTTTAATCAGTATAAATCTTTTAAGTGCTAATCCAAACAGCCTGCTTGTCATTTGAATAGGGAAATAAATAATTTTTATACTCAATGTATTCTTTTAACGAAAGTCTATAGATGTTGGTCGCACATGATTAGAATTTTAGGCGGAAAGAGTTTTGTAACTGTCGAATCGACTCGACAGTTTTTACTAGATTAAAAAAAAACTGTTGCGTTTTTCTTTAAATTAGTACATATCAAGGTTGATCGATCATGTGGTTTAAGCCCAGATAACAGTAAAGAAATAGAAGAAATTATCTTATTTAAAGTGATATACCTATTCCAGTGGCATCCCTATTCCAGTGGCAGACAGTGTATAATTCCATGCATGATGTTTGACTGTATATGTATGTCTTTGCTCATACATACACACAATAAAATTATTTCGTAATGTAGATATGTATGTAAACCTGCATAACTTCTACATAAATTTTTATATGTATTTATATACTAAACATTCATAAAATTTCATCTGTTCTCAACACATATACATACATAAAACATTAAAATTTTAAAATCTCAGTCACGTTTTAACACAATTTTAAAATAAATGAAAATGGTATGACACACTAAACCGTACTTCCAAATGTTGTCAACTGCAAACGTGTATATGTGTCTAAAGACTTGGAGAGAAAGAAAACATGAAATTTAATTTAAATGATTGGCGTTATTGATTTTGGCTTTTGCTAATACCTTAGATACTAAATACAAAAGTGTTTTTTATTTAATTCATAGGATTCCTTTACAAATTCATATTTTTCACATGAAGTTTATAATACATTTTTCCGGCTAATTATTTAGGATTTTAGTACGACAAATATAAAAGAAAAATTTTATTTTGGTCATTCTCCAGATAATGGTACATTTGTTTTTTTTCGATGTATACTTCCCTTTAAAGCGCCATCCAGCGTCAAAGGCTAATTCGATCTATACATATTTTTGTTAACAAACACAACCCGTGAAGCGATTTAGCTTGTCTGCGGAAAGCACCCAGGGTCAATGGCGGCAATTGAAGCCACGCCTTCTGGACTAACAGGTCAGCATCGCTACCAGTGAGCCATAGCGGGAAAAAACTACCTGTCGAAAAGTGGATATTTTACTTTCATCGGATAAAAGAATGTTTGAGTTATAGGCTTAGAATTTTTTCGCGTTTTTCACCAATTTTTTTTCTATTCGGAAACTGTTTTATACCACAATAGCTAAAATTATTTTTTTTAGTCTATGCGCTTTCAAAAATTTTTGGCCATATAATGGGACTGAAATCGAATAAAAACTAAAAATTTTATAATAAAAAAACCAAAACACTATGTATCATTTAAATTTACTAAAAAAATGGCATAAAATGGTTTCCCGGAAATTCCTGTTGGAAATCACTAATTTCAACGTATTTTAAGTGTAGTAAATTAGGCGCAACTGAATACCTTCGGACTTAATAATATACGATGACAGTATTTATATATATTTTTCCAGTATTTATAAATGTTTATATAAAATAATCTTTGGTGTCTTTCCTTCAATTTTTTAAGTATTGAAAAAGACATATTTGCTTATGGTGTTATTCTTAGGTATATGCAAAACTTATTTTTTCCTTTTTCCATCGTTGCTCGTATTTAATTTTATAAATTTGCTCACGATTTATATTCTTCCTGGTTTTGTTTGTTGTTCTATATACTTATTTAGACTTAAATACCAAAAACAACAATGTCAGCAAAAAAAAAAGAGAAGCATGAAAAACGGCGCAACTAACTTTGTTAATCACTGTTAATATTTCTTCGAGCATAAAATACATAAACGTGGTTACAGGTGGTAAATACCGAAAAATTTTTTTTTTGCTTAAACGAACACTGCTCGAATATTTAACAACTATAACAACAGTGCGAAAAAGTTAGTATTACTGCTACTACAACTTTATGTGTATGCTGTAGCAGCAGTGGCAGCGGCATTGACAACAAAACTTAAGTAAAAGAACTCCTCTCGCGGCAACAATGTGCTTACTGTGGCATCGACCTGCTACTTCGTGGCATAACTTGAAACAAATTGTTTATTTTATTTATTTTTCCAGTTGTTGTTGGTTTTGTTGTTCAAGGAACATGCTTCTTTACACTGTGTAGTTTAGTTAAACTTTTTATTGTTTTATGTTTTTTTTTCTTATTCCATCTTGATTTTTCCTGTTTTACCTGCGAAAACCTTGAAGCTAAGATTTGCATTAAATTATAGTTTTCAGGCATATAAAACTTTAGTTTAGTTGAACTGAACTGAAAAAATAACTTTTAAAATTCAATGTTTTGACGAAGGATTATTTTAATTTAACATAAATATAACATATTTAAAAACTAAAGGAAAAATATAAGTTTTGGATTTATTGCCAAAGGTGGTGATTAAAGTGGTGATTATAAGAACAGAATATATTGTTAATCCAAATTGATTATATAGTAAGGTTATACTCAGAAAGAATTAGGCACGATCAATATTTCCAAGGAAAAAATGAATATTAATATAGTTTTCAGCATATAGAGTAGAACATAACAATGCCGTTTTCGAAAGCCTATATACTTCCATCATCAGTGTTCATATGTACATGTGAGGTGGCAAGATACACAAGCAAGACACAGTTGAACACTGATTTTATTTTAAAAAAATTATAAAGTGCTACAACACTTCATAATTTTGATCAGATAACTTATATCCTAAATGTGTTTCTTAATGAGCCCCTACCTAGCTAAAATGAGTTTTAGTTGAACTGTATGGCTTAAATCCAAAGATATTTAATTATGCTGGCTTAAGTTAGTTTTAATCTAATTAAATCATACGCTTTTTTAAGAGAGAAATGTGAAGCAGTTAGATAAAGAAAAAAATTTGTTTACTGCACGGAGAGTTAAACTTACAAGTTTCCAGATGTACCGGTCTACTCATCAGAGTTCTCTACGGCTTAGATCACCCATCCAAAGTCGGTAGTTTCCGGTCAAGTAGTTGAACATAATGTACTTTTATCAATTCATGCTGTCACTCTTAGGCTGAACCCACACCGAATACGATAAAATTGTTTTTTGTGACGTATACGACAACAGAACATTAGTTCTTATGAGACGACACACACCAAATTTTTTTTATGTGCGTTATAATAATACGAGTGTGTTTGACGTATAAGGCAAAAATGTTTGGTCGTATTTGGTGTGTTTTCAGTCTTAGAGTTATTTTTCAAACTTTTCATTTGATGGTTGTTGATATTAAACATTTTTGTATGTATTGTGCAAAGGTTCCTGTTCCTATCTTTTGCAGTATATATTGCCTTCGGTAATTACAAATACTAGTATGCGAATTAGGGTGATAGATTTTTCCCGCCACACTGTTGCCGGTTTTTCCAAAATGTTGATTTATCGAATGTCGAATGGTCCGGTTTTTTCTTTAATTAAAAACCGGCCATGTCGAATACTTTTCGATTTGTATATTTTATCAGTTTTTACTATATTAAAACTTAGACGAACTTTTACTGTATTTTTTCAACAACATATACCAAAACATAAAATTAAGGCGAATTAATTGTATAAGGTGGTAGCAGGGACCAATTAAATTGGCCTTCAGATGTAGAATGGCCGTCAAACTCCATATTTATATGGAGTGTGACATCCATTGTAGACAAAAACTCCTTTTTTTATTGCTGTTTATGTATTTTAAGCACAGTATTCATGGTCAAAATGCATGACCTGCTTTATAGTAGTACTGGTGAAATTTTGATGTATTCGTCACACGGACGATGCTTGAAAATCTAAATTTTTTAATTTTTCGCGTGCATGAAGATCGTATTTGAACGTGTATTCGTAGTAAGTCATGCATGTTCTAAAGAAAGACAATAACAAGGTAAACTCATATAGTAATGTTTCATATTTAGATCTCTCAAACACTGTACACAAAAAGATTTGTATATGCAGTTTTTTTTTTAGATAAGTAACACAATCAGGCAATTAATGCCTACCAGTGAATTAATTAATGTGTTACCTTCTTTGGGAAAGGGATACTGTAGAGAAAATAGGTGGTGAAGTGAGAGAAATAGTAAGATTAATTAATTTACAACTCTGCTATTGCGCGTTTTTTTTTATGTAGAGCAGTGTTGCAAGCCCCTCGGGTGTCAAGTAGAGGCATTTAGTTGTTTAAGCGGTGTAGCCATTTTATTAGTTATTTTACTTCGCCGACGGTTCTGATACAATACCGACGAAGTAGAGTGCTGTAAAGCACATTAGGATACGTTAGTATTAATCGCCGCCAGTACTGCCAAAGTGATCAGTGCTATGCCTTCATCACTTTACCGGTCCAACAACAACCAACACAATAACACACCAATGCACATGAGACAAATGCTGGCTTGCCTGAAACTAGTGTTGAACTCAAGACCTCAGAGTTTGTAGTCAAACGCGCTAACTACTCAGCCAACAGCACCCATTGCCATTTGTTTGATTATATGATGATGTGAGTTTAACTTATCATAGCATCCATAGGTACACGATGCTTGTCTCATAATTTTGACCGAATATTGCGCTTTAAGGGCAAAATCAACTTGCCAAATATACTTTTCCATTTACACACAGACTACACAAAATTAACTCGTATAAGTATAGATTTTTTATTTTAATCACTAATTTTGCATGACGACCTCGCTCTATGGAAATTTTGTTGCTTGCATATGAAGCAATTTCATAACAGAATATTTAAGCAGCTTACCACAAATTCAATATGACAGTCAAAATATCAATTTTTGATTTTTCTTCAAGCCATATATTATACAACAGGCTTGTACGAAACTAAATTGCTAAAATTTTTCGCTAGTCGCTTGCGTATTCTTTTTGACTCTTTATTGATGTGAATGGCAAGAAATAAACTAGAAGAAAAAATGTAAATCTGTACACTAGGTTTCCTCTTGTATGTGTGGGATAAATATTTTTTCAGAATTTTCGGTAAATACTGGCAGATTTCTTTACAATAAGGGGTACTATAATTGGCATTTCGGAGATTATGGAAAATTATACCGATGGGTGTTGTACCAATCAAAAGCTTCGAAAAATGCATACAGATCCGCACAAAACACAAATGTAAAAATAAGGTCAAGTTCCTAGCCAAAAATTTTGTTCGTTAAAAGTCCAGAGATCAAAATACACAATAGATAAAGAAATAACTAAATAAAAACAAATATGAGGAATAAGCTCTTAATATGTAGAGCGCCGTTTCATTTTTAGGCAGCCTGCTACCTTGGCAATATTTTTTACATCTAATATTGGGAAGAATTATTAGAAAAAATATTGCCAAGCTAGCAGCAGGTTGCCTTGAAATGAGATGGTATCGTACCTGTCAAGAACTTGATCCTCATTTTGATCTCAGTACATTTAACGGTCGATATTTTTGGATAGGAACTTGATATTATTTCCATAGCAATGTTTTTGTGCTTATAGTATTTACATGAACTATTTACTTTTTTTTAATAAAGCAAACTAAAACAAAATTTTTTTATAATAATTTTATCACTAAAAAAACCGGTTGACCGATTCGGTAATTTTGTTGTCATATTGTGGTGTATTTTACCAATCCATTCACATTTTAATATTCGCTTTGAGTTTTTCTCATACATTTTTTGATACCACAATTCCCAAAAAAAGCTGCTTTGTTGTATTAATTCGCCGATAAGTATACTTTGTAGATCTACCTTGGTAGAGATTTAAATTTAAAATACATATATCACAACTGTTTTTCTTTTGGTAAGTTTTTGTAGTCATATATTCTAGTATGTATTACCTTCGGTAAAACGAATAGTAGTTTAGGAATGTTTGTTTTTTTCATTTCGCTCGACAGTGTACATTTTTAAATATGTGCCCTTAGAGTTTATAACAATTAAGTTATGAATTAAGTCTAACTGTATGTTTAAATCCATAGAAATTTAATCATTTTAGCTTGAATTGGATTTTAATTTAATTTCTAATTAAATTATATTCTTATTTAGAGAGAAATTTACAGTAATCAACTATTCAATACACCTCTTGTATTAAAATTATATATTTTGATTCTTACGAACAGCATTTTATGCAACAAATTTTAATTGATGCACTTATGACAGTAAGGAAAGTATAAGTGGCAGAATAAATACGTTTACTTTTTTAAACAATTATTTTGCTAATTTTATATAAGTTATATTAAATTATTCCAGCAATTAACTTTTGGCAAATATAAAAAATTATTTTCCATATTCGTTTGCATGGCATTAATCCTTTTTTTACACACATTGTTTTTTTAATAAAAATGTAGAAAAAAAAATCAAATAGTAAAGAGATATAAGATTGTTAAAAGATTTAACTTTTTTTTAATAAAGTAGAAAAAAGTGCTTCCTACTTTTCTCAAGTTACGAGTACAAAACTTTTATTCAAGTTCTTTGCAAATATTTATAAGGCTTTTTATGAACTACAACAAAAAGTGTCTTTAAAACTTTATTGTTTCAAGTACGAGTACATGAGAACAATGTAAAAAGAAACTGCAATAGATTTGCAGGAAGTTCAGTAGCAATATTAGCAATAAAAGTATTAGACTTTCTTTAAATATTCTTATTTTTTTATTTTTTCTTATTGCATGTGTGTATGCTACATTTTCCTAAGTGGTTTTTGCGACAAAAAGTCACATTATATAAAGTTCATTTACATGATTATGCTAATTTATAAATATGTGGTTTATCGGAAAATCCAATTAAAATTATTACATAAAACTTTATAAAATAACTTCATTTTTTGATGGCTTAAGCCAGTCTATCTATATGCAGACATTTCGCGGATTCTTGCGATAAGTTTGACAAATTTTGTAAACTAAAACTCAGTTTTTTTTTTGTTTTTATGAATACATTTAGTGTTAACCAATAGTATAATGGTATAAAGATTACAATATGCAACAAGAAAAATCCCAAGGAGTACCACTGTAGTTTACTACAAAAACAGACAAAATATTAAATTCTATGGATAATTTTTTTAAGAAATCTATTATTTGACATATTGTCACAATTTTATTTTAAATGTGAATTTTTTGCGGTTGTTTAAGCATTGTCTATATGCAACATTTCATTGGTGCTTTACCAAATCGTCAGTAGACTTCAAACACTATTTTGCAAAGGTGTAGAAAAATAAAATAGATTTATATCGAATATAAATTATTTGCTGGGTTTTGTATAATTTTCAAAGCCTTTTATGCTTATTTTTGAAAATCAGTTATATATTTGTGAATTCTCAAAAGGTTTTTGAAAGTCTGTACATAAGATAGAGGATTTGTAACTTTGCAAAATTGTGTTTGAAGTCTACTGACGATTTGGTAAAGCAACAATGAAATGTTGCATATAGACAATGCTTAAACACCAGCAAATAAATTTGATTTAAGATTACTTTTTTTCTAATTTTTTTCTAAAATTTTGGATTTTTGAAAAGGCTACTTGACCGATTGTATCATAACTTCAGAAGGTGTCGTCCAATTTTGTTACAAAACCCATTAAAAAACTTGAAAGAGATTTACCTTTAAGCGGTTTTAATAATATTTTTTTATACTCAATGGTTTTGGAATTATTCAGATTGTTGTTGTATACTCAATAGCTCCGGAATTATTCGAACCGCAATGATGGAACATATATTTTTTTTTGGCAAAATTAAAAAATTGTTTTAGTCTGTTCTGTAAATCGAGTCGATTTCAAAACCTCGATTTAGAGAAATTAAATCCACCAATAGCAACATTTTTACAGATTTTTTTGCAGTTTCATACTTTTTAGAGCTTCAAATATTATGTCTGAAATAAATTTAATATATATAACTTAAAATGCATTAATGGGGGCATTATTTATTTTTTTGGAAAACGAGAAATTTTCTCGGATTCGGTTTACAGAACAAGGTCGTATATAAAATTTTATTAAAAATCGAAAATTAACTAGTCATAAAGTAACATATACTGCAAATCAAATAAGCTTTATTTCAATAAAGTCGATCGATAAATATTGATATTATTTATAATAAAGAGAAATTACCCGATTTTCGCAAAAAATTTCGAACATTTACACTGTACAACAAAAGCAAAAGCTGATTCTTGTAGAGCCCACCAAAACAACGTTTGGATAGCTTACACATGGGATTCATTTTAGAGAAAGCTCAATTCCACCCCACCTTTGACATGTACCTATAATTAAACTGATTCGGTATAGGATATCTTGCAGGACTTACGTTTCAGTTCAAATATTTTTTTAGCAGTTTTATGCAAAAACCACGGTAAACATTTTTGTTGTACATTTTCATGCTTTAGCTCTTCGCAGTATGGGGCTTAGAGTTCCTTACTAAAATAAGGGGCAAAAAACTCTCATGTAGCGGTGATATACCGCGATTCGATATTCCACATAAATCTTCCTTATAAATCTTCAAAAAAAAGGTAGGTAAATCTAATCAATTTAATTAGTTAACCTACTGTTAATGTGAGTTGTTGCTAAAATTTTTATGAAATAACAATTTTCGTTGCTTAAAATAACTGTCATGATATTTTGTACTATTGTACCAAAAAATACAATAATTTCTAATAAATTCATTTCCTGCAAGCAAAGCCACATTTTTTGGTAGAAAGAAACCCCCATTAACTGAAATGGTAAAGGTGTCCGGTTTATAAACATGACTAAATCTGTGGGAATCTAAGTTCAGGACCAAAAAATTGCAAACAAAAAAAATTTTTGTAACATACATTATTGCGGTCTGAATAATTCCGAAACAGCTGAGTATGTAAAACATAATATTAGAAAGGCTGAAAGGTAATTTCATTGCAAGTGTTTTGGTTTTTTTTTGTAATAAAATTGGACTGCCTGTTCCCAAGTTATGATGAAATCAATGAAATAG
The DNA here is from genome assembly GCA_956483635.1 of Panzeria rudis. Taxonomy (NCBI): domain Eukaryota; kingdom Metazoa; phylum Arthropoda; class Insecta; order Diptera; family Tachinidae; genus Panzeria; species Panzeria rudis. The sequence continues at coordinate 47,974,209 of OY101448.1, read as the reverse complement.
CATTTTTTTAAACAATTAATTTTTAGAAAAAAATTAAAGGAAATGTATGCATAAAATTTTAGATTTCGCCTCATTTTGTAGTTAGGGAATCATAACACATGAAAAATATAGTGGTCATCAAAGGTCATGACAAAAGTTTCATTTTGTTACATAGTGTTATTGTTATCAGAAAAATTGAGGCATGCTAAATATAATCCCATCAAAAAACGTTTGTCATTTTTGTAATCGGTAGTACTTTATTAATGGGTTACAAAGTAATGTGTGGTATTTATTTATCTTATTTCTATGCTGCAAATTATAACTCCTACCTAATTTTTAATATAATTAGCACGTTTTTTGCTCATTATCTCAAAGTAGTTACAATTTGTTGATATATATTAATAAAATAAATAGACAACCACTTTTTAAGTCAACATGTGTTTGTATATGAAAACAGGGCTCAAATCGTCACATCCGTGATCGTGTCGGCAATCGTACTAAAATGAATTACGTGACACGTCAATCGTATCAACTGCATGGGATTACAGTACGTTCACGGATGTTATAATCCGAAAATGGCGTTATTACGTGACGAGTTGTACGTTCACGGATGTGACGATTTGAGCCCAGATTTTTGTCGCTTAAGCTTATAAGTCAACAATAACCGAGTGGGTAAAATACTTGTCTTCAAATCAGAACGAGCACAGGTTCGAACACAGCTGGGTCAAAAATAAAAAATTTTAACATATAAACGAAATGGAATATGTATAAATTTTTTATATATTAAATTTTTTATTTAAATACTTATATGTTAGCTTCAAATAAGCAAAATAATAGCTAGTTAATTGCTGTGACAATGCGAATACATTTGCAAGGGGTACTCCTTATTTTTTGGACTTCTCAAACAAAAATAAGTAATAATCAAGTCAAATTGTAAGTAGTTACGGCTTAAAACCTCATATATTTTTTGCCTACCAGTAAGCAAAGTTTTTGCTGGAATTTGTTTGTTAGGTTATATATCTTGAAAGCCAGTATTGATTTCGTTACTCGGCAAATGCAACTCAAAATATTCAAATGCATCACTCAGAAAAAGTTATAATAAATTTAATGTCGATAATGACTTATAAAAAATATTCTAGTGAATAATACATTCTTACTATATCCCTTATAAATCTATTTACCTGTATTATTATTTGCATGATATAATGTGTATTTTCCTCAATTTTCATTTATTAAACCTGAAAATCCTTCCAATAAACTGGTTTATTTTTTGTATCTCTTTATTAATATCTATCACTTACAGCAAATACAAATCCAATGCACATGAATTTATAAATAAAGTAGAAACTTTTCAAGTGAATTGTTTAATACTTGTTCACCCTTTTTTTGTTATATGTACAAAAATATTTGGCATTAAATTTTATGTGAACGTCAGCACGTAAATTTACAGCAATGAGAAAAAATTCCAAAAAAAAAATTTTTTAAAAAAGAGTAAACTTTTTTCTTTTTAACAGCAGTAAATTCCACATTTTCATTCATATGGTTTTCATAAACTCATATAAATGTTGTACATATTCATTGGTTAGTTGCGGTTTAAATGGGTGTGTTTATATGTATTAGATTTTTTTTTAACAGTGATGAGTGTTACAGTTGAAGCCAAAACCATCTGGTAACCAATGTGATCATAAAATTTTGGATTTAATTAGTGTTTTTAAATTTTTATGCTGAATAGTTACATACTCTTGCGGTGCAAATTCTCTTGGAAAGCAACATGAAGAGGCTTGTAGGTCGAGTTGAGCAGATCGTTTTTTGTAGTTCAAGAATTAAAATAAACTTTGCTTCGCTATTTCCGCACCGATTTATAAATTTTGACAACTGTAGAATACAATAGACGCTATTTTTTCTATAAGTATATAAATGATTTTATATTTAGCAATGTTTTGTGGAATTATTTGCAGAATAACTTTTAAAAATTTTCCGTTTTTTTCCACTTTGCTAGATTTTGTTTTTGTAACACTTTGTTTGAAACTCTACACAATTTCTAATTAACTTAGACATTGTAATTTATTGCAAATAAAAAACGTCCTATATTATAAAAGTCAACTAGGAATTTTCAAACTAGAGATTGTTTAAACAAAAACTCAATTTTATATGTAACATGTAAGCCATTTTTATAGCATTACGAAGCTTTACATAATATATGGTAATACGTATATAACTTCTAATATAGTGCAAAAATTATGCGAAACTTGCCAATTCTTTTGAAGGGTGCCGATATATTTACAATATAAAATAATGTTTCTGCTGTAGCCCAAAACTACCTTTGCTAACTGATTTTTGTAACATAAACTTGTTTATATCGCCGCACAGTGGGGACTTTTGCAAAATAATTGGTAATAAATCTGGAACTTCTAAAGTGCTGATTGGATTTATTTGAAACATGGAACATCTCTAGAAGACGAACTAAACCTTACAACACGTGTGTAAGTGTACTTCTGGCTTAAGCATGAGATGAGTCACAGTGGGCCAAAGTTGACTTCCTGGGAATTAAACAAAAAAAATTCTGAGGCTAGTAAATTTTTTATATATTATCCGATTCTAAAAATTTAAAGCGCGATTAGTTAAGCTCTCATGTTAGTTAAGCTCTCGTATCTCTCATAGTTTACAAAAAATATGACTTAAAAACAAAATTTTTTGTCTTGAGTTTTTTTTTTGGTATTTTTTTACTTTACATTTGGATTTTAAATTAAAAGTCCGCGTTCGATTTTTGACAAAATTCGAAGTGCAACGGGAGAAATAAAATTTTAATATCTGCGTTCTTGGATTCGGAAAAAGGCAGAAAATTAAAAATTTTAAAATTGACCTGTAAAAAGCATGTATTTTTTTCCAAAAAGGTATTTTCATTATGTTTAATTTTGTAAAAAAAAATTGTTTAACACATTTACTCTTTAATCACATATCACAAAAGGCCATCCATTGATAATGTGCTTAGCGCGAAATATTTTATACTTTGGACATGTACCCTATCGCAATAACCGAAACTCGACAATTTTAAAAATATTTTTTGTGTATAACGATCTATAAATATTGTGACGGTAGATTTTAAAAATTTCGACAGCAACGTTTTATAATGTAGATAGTTTTAAGAATTCTGACAACAAAATGTAGATAGATGCGTAGATTTCCTGAAACAAGTAAAAATTTAGGAAAAATAAAGGTTTGTGTCATAAAAAATATATAGTAAAATTATTTTATTTTCTCAAATTGAAATTTTTGACTTCTATATGAATCGCTTTACTACGACTGGAAAAAATATTCGAATATCTATTACTAATCTCCAGATATTACGATTGTAGTGTATGCAATACAAGGAATTCTCTAAACTTCTTTCCTTTATTTCCAAAACCTTAGGGCCATTATTACAACTTAGTAACAGTTAAAGGTAGGATTTTTTTCGGACAGATGAACAGTATATCGTTAATAAAATTTTACTAACCTACCAGGTAGGATGAACTTGCCTTTAACTTATCGTTCAGTTTCAGTAAAGTTATAGTAAAGATAAACACAACTTACCACAACAGTGCATTGTAGCTATGAATAAAGAAAATACACACTAGCACACTTAAATATCAAATTATTTATCATAACTTCAATACGACTTCCAATCATATTTTTCTTTGTGCACTTATTTAATTCTGAATTTATTCTAAAGAAAACATAGTTAGCATTACAAAATTTCAACATCTTCTCAATATTAGTTTTCAAAATATCTCAAAATAAATGTTTGCTCTTTAAAGGTGGTGCCATACCAAAATTTTTAATCCGGACAATTTTTTTTAGGACAATACACTTTATATAAAGAATAATTCGAAGAAAATTTATCTCAAAAGATATGTATTATCTACAAAGATATTCCCAAAATTAAATTTTTCTATATGCGAGTTGCCACTCTCACTTATCTTATAACACTGAATCCAGTAAGATTTTATTAACAATTTAATGTTTTCTCATACGTGTTCTATAAAACTGTAGAACAATTAAATTTAAAATAGCCGATGGCCCTGGTAGCTAGTGCTTTCATTTCCCTACATTGATCTTGTATTTAGCTATAAGTTTAATATTAAATAAATAAATAAATAAATAAATTTAAAAACTTAAAATTTTTACTTTCTAGTTCGAAGGGATAAAAGTCAGCTATTTTAAAGGGCACTATGAACGCTGTCGCTTTATATGGGGCATAAAGTGCAATGCCTTCAACCAGGGTGATTTTTTTAGTATAAAATAGTCATACCAGCATTTAGATAGCAAAATATTTTTAAGAAACGAACACCAAATTACACTTCTTAAATGAAAATGTCGCAGCTTTTGTTGAAAGGAAAACACCACAAGTCGTTTTTTCAAGTGAAAAGATATGTTAATTTTGTGACAGCGTCTAATTTATATTATAATTTTATAATCTTAAGATAAGATTTATATATATTTTTTTATTTTTATAATTACTATATATAAAGATGTATTTATATTACAGTTTAAGAATTTCTAAGTTGATAAACATTTTTTTTGTGCCCTCAATATTTTATTTCTTATGATTGACACTGTAACAAAGCTGTTTTTTTTTTCATTGTAATCATTCTTTATGATTTTGGTTTTGCTACTCCACATTTAGTTTTTTTCTACTTGATAGAATTGATTGTAGTTTATTACGATCTTAAATCGTCTATAAACACACGGGTGTGTAAATTTTCAACAAATCTAGCAGAAAATACATATGAACAAAAAAGGGACTATATAGAGTTTTGCTAAACCAAGGACTTTTCTTTGTATTGTAGAAAAATTTAGAAACAAATTTGATTTAGTTTTTATAGAACTTAATTTTATTTAAATCATGGCTGAAAGTCTTTAGGAAAAAATATTGTATTTTAGATTATTTAATTTTTTAAATAACAAATAACATACATATTTGTTAGAAATATAACAAAATATTTTAAGCATACACAGTGGGGCAAAATCAAAATATTTTGGAAATAATCCGATCAAAATAAAATTTCATTGGGACCCCCCACCCAGACTTGATTTTGCATGCCCCCCCAAAAAAAAATGAAATATTTAATAAAAATTATTAAAAACTTCTCTATGATTGGAAAGACATACATATTAGCATTCAAATCGTAAATGTATCCCATTTATTTGCAGAAACCATTACAATTTTTATAAAAATCTAGTTTCGAATAATTGCCAAATTTTTGTTTATTACATAAAAAAACCTTAAATAAAAACGTACGAGTGTGTTTATTTTATTCTGATGATATATTTTTGTATTTTAGCTTAGTTGACAACGCGTAACTGGTTTTTACAACTTTTCAGTAGAAGAAATTAAGTTAAAAATATGCTGAAAGCGTTACTAGCATAGCAATATAATACTCGTAGCTGAAATTTATTTAGTAGATACTATCAATTAATTTCTGTTATTTTATTTTGAGAATGGGAACGTTTTCTGCGTTTTGTGAAAAATAATAAAAATTCAGTTACAAGTTCTCAGTGTATGACCATCGCTATGATATCCAAAAGTTTATAACGACCCTTAACCGCAAGAAAATCGGAGTCCACAATTTCTAAATATTATACTAAATGCATACTTTTTTATTTTAAAACGTAATATTTCTTTAATATTGAGTAAATAATACTATTTGCTTTGATGTATGTATATGAAATGCTTTAGATTTTATTGAATTAATTTTAAGATAACGTATGCTTGTTTGGATACGATTTTTTGCTTCATGACATATATTTTTCATAATGAAGTTAGTCTTGGCTAATTTCGCGACAGGTCAAAATTTTCGCGACGAGTGTTATCAATTTCAATTTTGCAGTTCTCTACTTGAAACCAAGAATTTTATATTTTGGTGTGATTATTTCGAACTAATTTGCCTTTCAGTCCAAACGATTTTATTGCGCAAAAGTCCGTAACGTGATATTCAGAAAGAATTAGACAGCACAATTATTCTAAGGAACCAGGTAAAATTTTCCAAAAACAATGCTGTTCTGTTCTGCCGTGCATGTTGAGAATTTTTTTTTTTTTTTGAAGAATGCCTACATAAAAATATATGTAAAAAAAATTTGAAGTTTAATTCTATGTAAAATACACAAAATCATTCAAACAGGTTGTCAATATACAACGAAAAGGATTTAATTTGCTAATGCTTTTTTAAGGGTATTTGGGAATGATATGCTATACACTGAAAAAATTCACTTCAGTTACATTTGTGTTTTTTTATAAGCATATATTTACTTCTATTTAAAGCACCATCCAAAGTCGATTATAAGATTCTTCTAAAGACGCAGGAAAAAAGCCGATGAAACTTTTGGAACAAAAATGGAATAAATTGTTTTATTTGCATCTAAAGTAAAGAAAAAATCTGATCATATATAATAGCCTAAATAATAAAACACAGAATATAAGATTTTTGTTTTCACCAGATTTAGATTTTATGGCTTAAAATCTGATCATAAATAATAGCCTAAATAATAAAACACAGAATATACGATTTTTTGTTTTCACCAGATTTAGGTTTTATGGCTTAAAATTCTTATAATCGAATGGACTATTCAATAAAATTATAAAACTATGCATTATTTTTATTATTAGTGGTACAAAACGGTTTCCGAAAAGGCAACAGTTGGTGATGAACTTTGAAAATTTCATAGAATTAAAACTTTTATCCACTCTTCGACAAATAAAATATAATTCATTTGAAACGAATCAGCCTTTAACAAGAAGTATACACCGCAGGACGAAAATGAACCGTTATATTATGCACAATGTCCGAAATGAAATTTTTATTCCTTTTTTCTGTTTAGTACATCATAATTATTCTAAAAAATATTTTAGAAAATTAAAAACTTAAAAAATAAAAGTTTTCAAAGCAGTGTTATTAAAAGCAATCGATTTTTGAGTTGTAGTAACGTAGTGTACTAAAACCTAAAAGGGCGGTATCCAAGAGCGTGGCGAAAAATAAAAAAAGAAAATTTCTGGAATTCATTTCAACTAATCTTTGATCCTAGGGGGTGACTGGCTCGACTTTTTCTATTTTTTTTATGGAGGTCGAACCAATTTTCAGAATATTGCAATAGCATCAAGAAAAATAATTTAAAAATATATATATTCAGCATGTCCGCAAAATAATTGACTTAAAAACAAACAAATTTATTATACATATACGCAATAAAATATACATTAACATTCAGCCATGATTTAATTTCAATTTTCCTTGCCTGGTATATGATTATATCAGTTGATGGTGAAAAAAAATCTCTGCTGTATGTTTGCTGTTTGGTTTTGTTGTGTAAATGAGGTACAACATGACTTGGACACATAAGTTTTATGTAGAAAACATGAGTATAATTTAATGACAATGCCAAGGAACAAGAGCCATACAAATAATCAAAATATTTGAAATAGATTTCTGATGTTTGAAATTTTGTATTTTAAATAAAAAAATCTTTGCTAAAGAAACACAAGCGATTTCTGCAATATAAGAAAACCACAATATTAAGCAATAACTTCTAAAAATAAGAAAAGAAAATTTGGTTCTGAAAAAACAATTTTAGGCAATTAGCTCTTTTTATATCAACAATAATAGTTAAATGCAATATAGTTTTAAGCGTTATATTAGGTAGATTGCTATTTTTTAAAAAAATCAAAATGCTATCCAACTTTCAGGAATTTTGGAAACGTAAAATTTCCTATAGTCGAAAAATGCGTAAATTTACTCTTAAAAATGTAAAATATTCATACTGAAAGCATTAACTACCAGTTTTGTAAAGAAACACGAAAATTTCGCGTGAGAAATTATATTGACAATAAATATAAATTTTCGTATTTTATTATTATTTTCAACTTAATTCACGCACGAAATTTTCGTTTATTTTACAAAAACTGCCACTAAATAATCTGGAAGTTTATTAGAAACTGGCGCCATTATGTATTTCGATTCGGAAAAAAATAAATAAATCGAGTATGAAATTCTCATAACGGGTGTTTTTTTTAGAGGTATAGAACTTCGAATTGAAATAAAACACAAGAAAATCGTTTTAATGTCCATCAATTTGGCTTTATTGGACGGATAATTTTATGCCATTAATGTTTAAATATGATTTCGGGCATGTGGCCGCCGCGGCTGGCTCGAATAAAGCCAATTCTACAGGTCCAATTTTCAACCACTTTTTCGAGCATATGGGGCCGTATGTTGGCAATAACGCCACGAATGTTGGCTTCCAAGTCCCCTAACGTTTCTGGTTTGTTGGCGTAGACGAGCGACTTCACATATCCCCAAAGAAAATAATCCAATGGTGTCAAATCACACGATCTTGGTGGCCAATTGACAGGTCCATTCCGCGAAATTATGCGCTCATCGAATGTTTCCTTCAATAAATCGATTGTGACGTGCGCTGTGTGGCATGTAGCGCCGTCTTGTTGGAACCACAACTCATCCACATTCATGCCATCCAATTCGGGAACAAAATAGTCGGTTATCATGGCTCTATACCGGTCTCTATTAACGGTACTGACTCTCCAGCATTATTTCGGAAGAAGTATGGCCCAATGACTCCACCAGCCCATAGAGCACACTGTTCGACGTCTCTGCGGATGCGTATTATCACATAGAGTAAACGTAGTGCGAAAACGATCCATGGTTAACCGAATTAATTGCTCTGATGGACGATTATGTCGACCATAAAATGGACGGAGCTTGCGGTAAACTTCGCGAACTGAACCATTATTTTCGAAATAAATTTGCACGATTTGCAAGCGTTGTTCTTTTGTCAACCTGTTCATGATGAAATGGCAAACCAAACTAAATATTAATCACTTGACAGCTGACAAAATGGCCGCCAGTTAAAAAAGTGATGCCAACTTAAAGTTCTATACCTCAATAAAAAACACCCATTACATAGTGTTTCGAAAACACTTTCCCTTCAATCGAATTATTATGACCCCCATATTTCGTATTTCCTTCTACTTTTGAAAGAAAAATACAATAAATATTAAACTTTTTTTGCCAAAGTTCTGAATTTACTTAGTTTTAGTTGCCGAATAAAAAAAAAAACATTTTATGAAAAAAAAGTATCTAATTGTTTGCTATTAAAACAAAGCGAAGAAAAAGCCGCTCACACTACTTACACACACTTACACACACATACATGAACACTCAACCACATATAAAACTTGATGCAATATTAGCTGCTGCTATATGTAGTTGTTGTTGTGGGTTGATGTTTGCTGATGCCGATATAAAATCTGTGGTTGTGTTTTCTGTTGGCCATTTTATCAGTTTTCATCAGAACAAGTTTAAGTATATTAAAGTTTGTTAGTTAATTTGTGTGCGTGGCTAATATTAGTAAAACAGGGTGAGTGCATGTGTACTCTTTTACAGCGAATATGCTGCCAGACTTGATTCTAGGTAGAGTTTTGCAAGAATAGTGCACAAAAACTATAACCTTCATAGCAGTTTGCTCGTTTTTTTTTTGTGTTCATTGCTGTCTAATGAAATTAAATTGAAAGTATGTATATGTAGAAATATTAAAATTTTGTTCATTTTGCAGTAAGTTTTGTTAGTATTGCCAATAAAAAATTTTAGCCGCGACATGTACCTTCATAAGTGCTGTAGTTTTCATCATTTTTGAATTCGAAATTTTGTACATGTACATTTGAGCTGTTGGAAGGTATACATATTTAAAAAAGTACATACAAACATAACTAGGTTATTGAAGTTCTACATAATGGTGTTAGTTACCAAAGCCACATACTTACATATTTTATTCATTAGGTTGGAGCTTCAGAATTTTTTTTTCGACTTTCAATATTGAATATCATTAGAACGTTGCATATTATTTTCTAAGGCAGCATTAACATTTGCAAAGAAGATAAAATCAAGCAAATTCTGAAACATCATATGATATAAAATTAGTTATTTTTATTGTTTAATTAGCTAATTACATCCAAAATATTAACTAATTTTATATTAAAATGGCCAGATTTGATATAAACTTATGATCAATTATAATGGCAGTTAACAAATTCCTAACTAAGTACCATAAGTAAAAAACGTTGATATTTTCTAAGCTGATTTGAGCTTGTTGAATATGAATATCAAATTTGTTTAGTTTCTTAAACCGCTTTTTGAGATTTTGTGATAAAAGTGTATTTCTTGTATTTATTCAATGTAGAAAAATAAGAGAATTATAACAATCAGGCAATTAATGCCTACCAGTTAACTAATTAATGTGGTATCTTCTTTGGGAAAGGGATAGTGTAGAGAGAACAGGTGGTGATGAGGGAGAGATACAGAAACCTTTATTAATTTACAACTCTGCTATTGCGCGTTTTTCTTTTTTGTAGGGCAATGTTTCAAGCCCCTCTAGTGTCAAGTAGAGACGTTGAGTTGTTTAAGCTGTGTATCCATTTTATTAGTTCTTTTACTTCGCCGACGGTTCTGATACAATACTGACAAAGGAGTGTGCTGTAAAGTTCATTAGGATATGTTAGTATTAATCGCAGCCGCTACTGCCAAAGTGATTCGTGCTATGCATTCATCTCTTTTATAGTCCAAGAACATCCAACACAATAATACGTCAATGCACATGAGAAAATGCATGATGTTTTTGGCTTTCCTAAAACTAGTCTTGAACTCAAAAGCTCAGGGTTTGTAGTCGAACTCGCTAACTACTCAGCTAACAGAACCCTCTATTAATATAAATTGTTTTTTGGGTTTTGTATAAGTTTCTAAGCCTACTATGCTTATTTGAATCTCTTGTAATTTTCAAAAAAATGTATTATGTATAAATTCTCAAATGGTTTTTGAAAGTCTGTGAATAAGATAAGAGATTTAAAACTTTTCAAAAGTACGGTTGAAATCTACTAATGATTTGGTAAAGCACCAATGAAATGTATATAGGCATTACTTGGTCATCAACAAATAAATCTTTATTCTACATAAAATTGGGAGAATACCTGAAATAATAATTTTTATAAATTGTTTAAATAAATATTTTGTAAATAATTTAGCAGTATGTTACTATTTTGAGGTATATAAAATTGATTGGACACCTTTTTTCCCCTTCATATATCGACGCACCACCCTAATACACACACGTGTAACCATGTACACCAGTGTGAAGTGCCGATGTATGCAGGTGGAAAAAAATAATCCAATCAATTTCCAATACATCCAGAATTTCGCATCTAGCTAAATTATACCGAAGGTCATACGCTGACATCACGTAACTGATTTTTAATATTTTTCCCAAAACTGGTTAAACTTCATATAAATAAATCGCTAAAAAAAACTTTTCCTATCCTCAAATTAGAAAGTACCGAAATTAGTTCAGAGTATCCATTAAATAGCTCCCAGTTATTTTATTTCATTGCTAGTAACACTTTTAGCAACTGAAAAGTTGTAGAAATCAGTTACGTGTTGGCAACGTATGACCATCGATATAGAACAAAAGTATTTGCTTGTGAAAGCAAATTGATAATAAGCCAAGGTTCTTAGCATTTAATTTAGAAAGAAGCGGCCGTGATTAATATTATAAGGAACAAGGGAAAAATAAACATCAACCTAATTTTTCAACGTTCACAGCAGAACAGCGTGGAAGCCACTACACTTCTATCGTCAGTGCTCACGTGTATTTTGCTTATCGCCACTTGCCAGGTGGTTCTGTTGAATGTGATTTTAGTTCTTATACATACAACTTTTTCGTGAAAATTGAATACGTTGCCATTGCTTTATTTTTCTTCATTCATTAAACGTTAAGAACCTTAGCCTAATAATCAGTTTGGACTCACAAGCAAATACGTTCGACGTAATCATATTAATAAACAATTGGCTGCTGGCTTGAGCCTTTCAAATGTTTACATACTCATACACACTTAAGTATAAAATCAGACCTAAAAAGTTTGTCTTAAGTACAATAAAAAATCCGAAAAATGGGGATGAAGAAACTGAATCAATGACAACAGTGGGAAAGTGTAGTTTAATATCCACTAGAAAGTGATTTAATTCTCGTTTTCAATATTCACGAAAAATTTGTATATGTAAGAATTGAAATCAATTTGAACACGTGAACTTTGATGATGGAAGTGTATCGGCTTTTGAAAGTGGTGCTAGTCTGCTGTGCTACGTTCGTTGAAAAACTTAGTTGATGTTAATTTTTCCCTTGTTCCTTGGAGTATTAGTGAAGCGCCATTATTTCTGAACTAAACGTTACAACCTTAGCCTAATAATCAATTTGGATTCAAGAAACATTTTAATTTTTTTCGACATATCTTTTAACCCTCTACCACGCCCGGAAGTTAGAGAAATTTTATGAATTTTATTTTAAGTTGCTTCATTTATACAGAAAATTTTTTTTAATAATTTATTTTAAGGATATGCGTAAAAAACAAATTTTGTACCGAATACAAGAAGCTTAAAATCGAGGATTTCTGCCAAAAATAAGAAAGTTATGAGCCATTAAATAAAAAGAGGTAATTTTATATCCCATACAAAATTGTTTTCATAAAAAATAGCTTTTTAATTCAAACTGAATTAAGTTAATTTTGTATGAATAATAATATATATGTTTTCAGTTAATGGCAAATAACGTTTTTATTTTTTTTTATCAAAATTTAGTGCTTGTATACATAATGTGAGCGTCATAAAATTACATTTGAAATACAGCCCGAAAAAAATTATACTCAATATATCTTTTAAAATTTTAAAACTTTCAAATTTAATATAAAAAAACAGATACGCACGTTTTAAGAACAAAAATATAATTTTTTTAATTATTAAGGACTGTAGCACTATACATTTTTATCCAATCGGTACAATCAGTGTATTGAATAAAAGAATAGAGAGATATCTATACAACAGTGTACAATTTATTTTACTCAGATGAGTCGTTCTCGGAATTTTTTGCAAATAAACGAAAAAAACTAAAAAACACTAATGCTCAGTAAAAAACTTCCTTCCAATAAAGCAGGTTTCCACTATTATAAAATAAAAGTAGGGCTGACAAACCTGCTGATATCACTGCTGATTTTTGTATGGCGAGTTCCCGGATTGGAGTACTAAATTTTTGCTCACAATAGCGCTTTTGAAGCGCTGAAAATCATCAACATTTTCAGCACTAGAACTGAAAATATATGAAAAAAATGGTTCGATGTGGTTTGGCGTCGTTAACGCAATTTTAAATTTTTCTTATTTCGTTACTTTATTTATTTTTATTAATTTCATGTTTTTACTCAATGTCTGTTATCTTAACTTCAACTAGTATCGAACTAAGAACCTTCAGGCTTGAAGTCCAACGTACCAATCACTCGATCAAAAACACTATTGCAAAACGGCACCAAGACACTCAAATAAACTTACTCTTCATTCTCGCGTAAAAACCTGCTTTGGATCAGCATTATGAAATCAGTTTTTTTTTATAGCTTGTGTGCGAAGCTTTTGTATAAGTAAAAAGCAAATACTTTTCTCGCTTCAAAACCTGCATTGTTGTGACGCTATGAAATCAGCTTCTGAACAAGCTCATATTTTAAAGCGAATTATGAAGCGCTTTATTTCTTTAGTGCTTCAAAAAACATGAAAATTTTTTACTGGGTATATATATTTTTCGCGAATATCATGAAAGCGCTAATTTAGAAAAATAGCTCAATTTTATTTACGTGCTTAGCGTCCTTAAAATAGCTTATAAAATGTTTTTTTTTTTGCAAGATATGACAAAGACTTAAAAATTCGAAAATGTTATTCATTATTTCATCTTAAGTTTGTCTGAAATCTGACCTTATATGTATAGAAATAGTGGATATTTTGAGTGTAGTGAGTTATAACAGCATGTTACATTATATGATGTTTCACAAATTGATAAATTTTATATCATTTTCAATGATGCTGCGGTAGAGGAGTAAAAGTAGGTGCCAATATATTTTTTCATTATTTTTCCCGTGTATTTAAAAATAAAAAGGCAACATTTTAGTGCTATGATATTGAAATTCGCAAACAAATTCTCACGCTCCACCCTAATGTGCACTACCATTTTTTTACATAAAGAAACAAGACATGACAGAACAAGTCGAACGTGTAATATTAAAGAAAGTTTTTTGGTAAATTAATGAATATTATTATAGATGAGGTAATTAGTGGTCGCCTTTCATATTGCAAAATGTTCATGTTAAAGTCGTAACTTTATAATGTGTAACTCGATAGTTAAAGGCGTTAACTAAATGACACTAGGACTTTGTGTGGACTTTGTGTGGACTTTGTGAGGACTTTGTGTGGTGACTTCTTAAAACTCGGCAGTAAGAAGTGAAATTTTTTTTTCAAAATTTCTTAGAATAATAAGGATAATGTTTGCTAAGTAAAATTAAAATTCTGCAAACTACAGTATCATTTGTCAATTTATTTATTAAATGTTACAAATGAAATTACTGAAACTGCACACGCACTATTGCAACATCAAGTTTTGGACGAAAATTTTAGTTAAATCATACTAATATTATATACGTATGAGAAAGTTTTTGTATTTTTGAGTTTGGATGTTTGATCCGCCATAATGCGAAAACCGCTTAATTGATTTAAATGAAATTTTGTAGACGGATATCATATGGCACACAATAAGACAAAAAGTAATTTTGTGGGATAAAATCGGAATTTTTTCTCCTTTTTTTTCCTGCGACAGTTCTGGCATATCCGCAGCTCGCTGACGAAGTCACGAGTTAAATCTAGTTTGAAATAAATATATTTACATAAAAAGCGGAAAAATTCGAACATATGTGGTCGATGCCGCAAATTATTATTATTACAAAGTATTAATAAATGCGCTTTAATTTCATGTACTTTTATTATGAGATCAACAAATTCGATTTTATGAAGCCGGTCTACACGTGTTATTTTTCAGTGTGTACTCCAGTTACAAAAAATTCAAGGTTTTCCCAGTAAATTTTGATTTTGAGATATATTAACGTTTTTATTCACAAAAACCACAAATCTTTTAACAAGTTCATATAAACACAGTTGCGTATACTTGATGCAGCAATTAATTTAATAATGTTCATACTTCAATCTCCAGCGTGCAATTTGTTGTTTCATTTAAACGCAAACTATATATATATTTTTTTCAATTAACGTAAAGCTTAAACTTTGGTTATGTATACTGAAAATTTCATTAAAATATGTATACTTGCACAGACTTTTTTGTTCAGGCTAAAAATTGTATCACAAATAAAGTGAACTGATATATTCTGACTTCAATATTTAAAAGTTATATATAATATCTGATATCTGTGGCTTGGTGTTAAATGGCCAATTTCAAAATATTTGCTTTTGAGAAAAAGACAGTTTAAGTTTATATATGAGTCCATAGTGACATTGACTAGCAAAACCCTAATGGAGTTGTTCGGGGTTACATTATATATTGGCAGTTTAAGCAAAATAAAAGAGATTAAGAACATAAACCTAATACAATGATGAACTCAAAACAGCAAAATATAGAAATTGGCCCTTTTAACACTAAGCCACAGATACAAAAATTACAAATTATACTTAATTTAATCGAGAATAGTAACAAGGACCTTCACTCGTTGTACTGACACAGACCACAGTCTCACTAGCCTACCGAGGAACTCAGGTATAAGATAAGTTCAGCAGTTTTGTGTAAGACACAACGAGAAACAATTTTGTATTAAATTTTAACCCCCAAATTTTTAATGGTAAGTGGTTTTTGTTTATATCTTCAATAAGGGCAAAAACCTCGCCTGCAGCGGAGATGTAGCTAAGATACACTAAATTAGTCATCCTCGTGCTGTTTAAGTGTAGCCTGGAGCTTAGATGTCTTTAAATACCGATAATAGAATTTTATGGAACATATTTTTATAGAACATTTCGACCTGATATAAGGCGATGTTTTTTTTTTTCTTTTTAAGAGAGTTAGAGGATGAAAATATTTTACAAAATTATTTCCCGTAAGAAAACGAAAAAGTGCTAAGCATGTGTTATACTCTAAACGTAAGCTCTAGAAGATTTCTTTTGAGGAGCCAGTAGAATTATTTGAAAAAGTTAAGGCTTTAACTCCTACTAAAATTAGTTCAACATATAGTGTTTCAATACGCCGATATATGTACGTATATATTTTTTGCGCTCTGCTAAAATCAGTCGCTAGAATCATGTAATTTGTTGACAACTATGAACTTTATTATTCTGCGTAGAGTAAATAACAAACCTGAACATATAAAATGTTTTTCATACTATTTGTGCTCAAACTTATCCCTCTGTGAAATTGTGTGATATTTCTTTATTTTTTCTTTTCAAGTATTGAAATAATTTCATTTTACTAAAATGATCAGTTTTCCACTTGGCAAATTAAAATATTATATTAAATTTAAGTGTTATTTAATGGTGTGTTCATAATACTTGTTTAATTGAATAAAATAAAAAAAAATAATTAATTAAACTCATTTTGGTGTAAAGTTTTAATGTGTAAATATTAATTATAAAAATATCATGTTTTTGCGGTGACAATTTAATTGCATTTTGTGCTTGAATTTTGAATGAATTTATTTATTAAAAATTAAATTGAAACATTTAAAATCATGCTGCATAGTTACTTGAGAAATATATAATGAAACTAATTTAAAAAAAACTTTAAGCCTTATTAAAGAATAAATTTAAAATAAAATAACTACCGTGAAAACTGCAGCTAAAATTAAATAAGCTAATGCGATTAATTGAAATTAGTGCAAAGCCTTAAAAGAGAATATTATTTTTTTTAATGTATTAAAGGATTTAATAAATAACACCTCTGTGCTTTAATGAAACATCAACAATTTTTAAGTATTCTTAATAAAAACTAAATCTATAAGTTGAATTTTATTTTTACACAAGTCAAAAAAAAAAGACTAGATTTAACACATTCTTTTCATTACTCAGGTTGATGTTTCGAATTGATTTTGCTCTCTTTAAAAGTTAAAAAAAAACAAATAAAACTTTCACTTTGGCTCTGGTTGAAATCAATTCAAGTTAAATTTTTTTCTTTTTGAAAAATTGAAAAAAAATGGATAAAAAAGATTTTTATTTAGTTACTTTTAAGTGGTGAGACTTGTAACACATTTGGCAGAGAATGTGAGAAGCAAAAATAAAAAAACTTGACCAAATTCCATTCTTTTGTATTCATTAATAAAAAAAAAAACAAATCCGAAAACTCAAAACTACCAAATAATTTTTCAATAAAAAAATAAATATATGTATGTAAGGTGTAGCTATAGGGTAACTCAGATTTTAAGTTTTTTCAATCAAGATCGGTCCCCTGAAGCAGTTGGGGTCAATAAATAAGTCTAAAATAGTTCAGGCTAGTCTTAGCTGCCCCAAAGTAGTCTTATCACTGGAAAACTTAATGAGTACACCGCCGCGCCTGTATGAGAACTGGACTTAAGCCCCATTTACACTAAGGCAGTATTCATGACAGTTGCTGTCATGATAGCAAACTCCCGATATTAACTTGGGCTTAATAGTGCGACAGTAACGATAAAAGTAAAAATTTCTCATAGAAATGAACTGACATGGCGGCACTATCGCAACAGTTACTGTCACTGTGTGAACGGGCAGCAATTGTATTACAAAGCCTTACTGGATCATGCTTAATCACCTTCTTAACCCAATGCTGCCTAATAGGTATTTAAATATCCAAAAAAATTACGGTAGTAAAAAAATTCTAGTGCGGGCCAAATGAGATATTACTGCTGCAATTAACATTTTTATTTAGAAGTAGATATGGATTAATATTGATTAATATATATAAAATAGTTTTTTTCTTATTACTAAACAAAGGACAACGCGAAAAATGGCAAATACCAGCCAGCAAATACCATGGTCACATATTAACAATTTTCAGTGAATTTAGTTGGTACTCTGACTAGTATTGTAATAAACGGCACTCAACAAATTCGATGCACCTAGATCTAAGGCCTATCACATAGTGCCTATATAATATTAATTGCATCACTTCAGTGAGACTGCCATGCCACTCAGGAACCTGTTCCGTAACTATATTCAGATATTAACTCCAGCTTAACTGGTATTTATAACATTGAAATATAAGTTCCCCTGTGGTCGAGTGGGTAGTGTACTAGCCTGTCATGCCGGAGATTGTCGGTTCGAATCCTATCAAAGACATCACTTAAAAATAAAATACAATTTCTACTTCGATTTGTAACAATAAAAAAATAAATTAATCAATTAAATTAATCGAATTACAGCTGTATTTGGAATAATATTTATATATAATCTATATATTCTACACCGAATAGGACTCCATAAGGTAGTTCCGACAAGTTACAAGGTGCATACAAAGTATAAATTAACCTCATCCTAGGCCATTCCCATGTAAAAGTGGGTGGTCCGCTTCATAGGAAGTGTTAGAACTCGGACTGGTCCCTACCACCTGGGGACCGGTTACGTGAATTGTTTTGTGTCAGTTCGATTTACCGTAGGGATATTTTATTTAATATTATCAGTTGTCAAAATGTGAGTTCCGAGATTTGGTATAGCGAAGCTGCAAAAGTGTTGTAAGTGCAAAGTAATGTATTTTGTTGTTAGATTGCAAACAACATTTTGCACTTGCTTTTTTGCAAGACCACTCGCACTAAACACTGAATACCGCTAATATAAAAGCTTTTAGAGTCGTCAGTTCATATTCCGCAAAATTTTGTAGAGTATACTGTGCAAATATATATGTATATCTTTTGATGTACCAACTTTCAACTAAATATGATTAGCAGCTTAGAAGTTGTATATAATTTACTATTTATATTGTGAGCAGCTCAACAATACACTGGAATCGTTTTGCGTGTACTATTTTAATTTGAAGTTTTGCTAAAAATGTTAACCATGTCAACTCCTAACCGATTTTATTTATTTTATGCCTTATTTTAATAGATAAAACATTCAAATTTAAAAAAGAAATCAGTAGTTTTTCCAGCAAAGTTTTGTAAAAAATACGCCAAAACTGAAATAATTGGAAAAACATAAAAATCTCAATTTTCTTTTGATAAAATTTTTTTTATATATAACTTGCTATAATTTTAAAGATTACAAAGCGCAATATTGATTAAAAGTGCATAAAAATGTAAGAAAGCCAAAAAATTTATAAAATTGCGCCTGTCGCAAAAAAAATTTAAATTCGCTATATATTGAAAAGTTTTAAACAAGACATAATTTTGATTTAAAATCGCTAAAACTGTGAGAAATGCCAAAAATTTGGTATACATCGCGTAAATGGCGAAAATTTGCAAAAACTTGCTATTGGCGGCATGATAACAAAGTCCAATATTGCTTAAAAATCGGCAAAATTGTAAGAAAGGTGAAAACTTGCCAAAAGTCGCTTTTATCGCGAACTTTGCGAAAATTCGCGAGAAGTTGCAAAATCTGAAACAAGCCCTAAAATTGATTAGAAATTTCCTACATTGTTAACGACAACAAAATTCTGAAAAAATCGCAAGTTAGCAAAAAATTGCTTACGGACCTTTTCACAATGTACGATTAAGAGTTAGCTAGGACTTTAACAGCAAATTTGGCATACAAAACTAATGGCGTTTTCTTTTCTACAAAAGTGGGTTACACTATTTGCCCTTTTTAATGAAAATTTGCAATATAATCATGTTTCGAAGAAGTGAATTTTTAGAAATTATTATATCATCCCTTACGAAGGCAAATTTTTCCTTTAAAGGAATGTTAAATTGCAATATTTTTAATAAAAAGTAAAAATGTCACATTTTTTTGTAGAATAGAAAAAACCATAAATGTATTAAAGAAATGATTAAATCTATTAAAGAAACTTCTAAACATGAAAATAATAGTAAGATTCGTTTTTTGACATAAATTATTTACTCAAAATGAATTGACTGCATCGAAATAACATTTAAAATACGACAAAATAACGATACAACAAATTTGTCTGTTCACAAGCACATAAGCTTGTGACTGAGCTTGTGAATTAAACAATTATTTTTGCTAAAGAAAATGAGTTTTTTTTCCACATCCTAAATATACAAATGATTTAGTATCATTTTTTTAAGTGATTATATTATTGTTCTTATTTTTTAATATAGATTTGTATTCTGAGTCCAAGTACAGCAAAATAAAATTTCTCTCAATTGCCGTTTTTTAAATATCGCGAATTTGTGTGATATAACCCATTTTTTTGCAATAAATATCTTTCTTTCAGATCTATTTTAAAAAATTACTAATCTACACATAAATATATTTCATCTGAGTTTGGTGTTAGTTAGAGGATATTTAGTTTTTAATTTCGTCTTGTTATTATTATTTTAAGACCTTTTAAATAGATTGCAAATATTTTCATAATAAACATGTTTATTGTAGGGATGTAACGAATACCGATACCGATACCGATATATCGGCGATACTTCAGATTTTCCGATACATCGGTATCGGCGATATTTTACTGTCGATACGACGATACTTTTAAAATTTTTTTCAGAGTTTTTTTTAATAAATAATTTATTTTTCTTCAATTTTACCATGAATTAAATTCACTTCGTTATTTTTTAAATCTTATTAATATCAATTTTAAAAATTAATAATATTTTATGCTGTTATTTTTTAAAAAAAAATATTTATTTTTGGTTAATTTTACCACGAATTCAAATTCAAATCGTTGTTTTTTAAATATTATTCCAGCAAAAAAAGACACTCCAAAGAAGTCATGAAAATGTAGAATTCGCGATCCGGAAGTATTGCAAATTAGGGTTAATTTCTAATTAGTTTTACATATCCTTGCCATTGCAAAAAGTTCTGTTTTTCGATTACCAATCACCGAATTGGAAGCGATGCTAGGACAAATTTCTTTTTCGGTGTTCTATACTGGTTTTTCCTCAAGCAAAAAGGATAAAAAATTACCCATTTTCACAATTTTTTTTATGCGAATTTAAACTCAAAACTTTATTTTCATGTAAATTTAAGTGAATAAATATAAACTTTTAGAAGACTTTTAATAATTAAGCTATTAAGTTATTTAGAAGAATATTAGTTAATAAATGTTCTTTAAAAAATCGATTTTTTAAAAAGCATGGCGAGTATTTTTTTAAAATTACAAAGGAACTAAACATTTATTCTTGCTTTTCTACTAATTATCTGCATATTTTTAATATAGATTTTTTTGAAACAAAGAAAATGTAGCTCCTTAAAAATTACTGCCAATTTTGTATACTGGGTTAAAATCAATTTTAAATATTCTCTCTTACAATGTAATTTTGTATAATAAAAAAATTGCACTTGAGTTTTGATGATCTAAACTTGAACTCAATTTCAATATTCGTATCGGTATCGGAATCGGTATCGGCGATATTTATTTTTAAATATCGGTATCGGTATCCGATCGGCAAAACGGCGCATCGTTACATCCCTAGTTTATTGTAGTATCATGTATGTTCGCAGTAAAATTATATAACTAATGATAGTTAACTTTCAACATCCTTGCAGTTTTACTAAAATATACTGGAACGTACATCAGCAAAATTATATTTAAAATAAATTATATTTAGAATAATAATCTCAAAAGCCTTATTTAGACTTAAAGTCCAGTTTGGAAAAACTAAGCGAAGAAGCAAAAAAGAGATTGAAAGACTAAAAAATACAAATCGCGATATTTTAAGAACCAGAGTTGACCAAAATAAATTAAAGGTAGTTTTAAAAATCGTATGTCTCATATATGTTTCGCTGCACCAAACCAAAATTTCCATTTTTTTCCCCCTATGTAATATAATGTGACCACAATTTTTATTTTTATGTGAACACCCTTATAACTGTGTACCTTTTGCTTCAAAAATGTAATAAGTTAAATAAATATATTACTTTGACTCTATATACTTATGTTACGTTACATATACTATTATAATAGATTTAACAAATGTATATACATTTTAACACAAAAATACATATATTCAAACTTACATTTATAAAAACGCATTAAAGTACTATACAATATAAACTTATTGTTTGAATATCTCTTTTGTAGAGCGTTTTTTCTACTGCAAATATTTTCATACACTTGAATGAATGTTAATGCCGCATTTACATGTAGAAGGAATAAATGTACACATATTCGTACATCTAGGACTTGTACGTTTATTTGTTGCTACTGCTGTGTTGCTCTTGTAGTTATAGCTGTTGTTGTTGTTGTTGTTGCTGTTGCTGTTGCCGTTATTGTTGTTGTTGTTTAAGTAGTTATGAGTTTGGCAAAATGTAAAGTTGCTCAACAAAATATGAAATTGATTGGATTGTTAAAGTTTAATATTTTTCTTTTGTGCATTTTGTACATTCATTTCAAGGTTGAAATGAAATGCATAATTTATGTGCAATAAAAACGTAAAGCGAATAGTGTACGATTGAGCAAAAAACAAAAATAGCCTACAATTGCATGTGAGCCTTATATTCGACATTTCAAATGCTCAAAGACAAACCGGAAATTCAAAATAAAAAAAATATATATATAAAATAATGCAATGGCTGAATGAACATTTAAATATTATTTTGTAAGGTATTAAAGCAATTACATATTCTGTTTGTTTTAAATTTTATGAAAAAGGGTCAATTATTATTTCAGTTCATGTAGGTCATGTGCTTTTTATTTTTTAATTCTTATTTTAAATTATATTAAATACACCAGCTTTATTGAAAGCATTTATAGGAAATATTCAAAGATTACAGAGGAAAACAAAATTGAGATTTTGATTTGCTGCAGCGAAAACTATAATTGATAAAACATATGTATATTCGACATTGGTGTGTGTGGCTGCCTGTTACGCACAAACATTCAAGTAGAATCAATAAGATTTCGTTTTGACAATATTGGACACTCCATTTTCAAAACCACCTTTTTGTCGGCTATAGCTTTTAAAATATTGCGGTAATTTTGTTCAATCTCTTTTTTGCTTAATCGCCTAATTTTTCCAAACTGGACTTTAAACTTCAATAAAACTTTTTTGATTATTAATCCACACAAAATTATCGTTCTATCTAATACAGTTTTGTTGATGTACGTTGCAAAATATTTTGGTGAGTCTGTAAGGATATTTAATGGTAACTATTTGCGATTTTACCCTTTTAAATCTCACATTTGATTTAAGTTTTAAAATATTTTTACTAAGCATATACACAGCAAAAACATTGCTTACTTGTAGGCAAAATAGTATATGAGGATTTAAGTCATAACTACTTATTTTTGTTGGACTTGTCAAGGGTTACCCTTTAAAAATTAATTTACATTGTCACAGCAATTACCTAGTAATTATTTGGCTTACTTGAAGCTAAAAAATAAGTAGTCAAATAAACAAATTAAATTATTTATTTATATTCTATCAATTTTATTTAATTGTTTTATTTATATTTTTATTTTTTTTTACCAAGCTCGTTCAGATATGAACACAAGACCTTTACCCACTCAGCTATTGTTTACTTAGAAGTTTAAGCGACAAAAATAGCTTTCATATACACCCAGCACAAACTTTGCCTACTGTTAAGCAAAAAGTATGTATGGATTTAAGTCGCAGGTACTTACTATGTGACTCGATAACTACTTATTTTTGTTTTAGAAGTCCAAAATATAAGGGCTACCCATTACAAATGTATTTACATTGTCACAGCATTTAACTAGTTATTATTTGGCTTACTTGAAGCTAAAAAATAAGAAGTCAAATAAACAAATTAAAATTTTAAATTTTACGCACTAAGTTTTATTTTATTTTATTTTTTTATTTATTTTTTTTTTTTTTTGACCCAGCTGGGATGCGAACCTGTGCTAGTTCCGATATGAAGACAATAACTTTACCCGCTCAGCTATTGTTTACTTATAAGTTTAAGCGAAAAAACTTTGTTTTCGTATACAACCACATGTTGACTGAAAAAGATAATGATAAAAATACGTACTAATTTTATTAAAAACTAAGTACTAGTTCTAATTTGAAGCACAGTAATAAGATGAATAAGTACCACTCATTCCTTGGTAACCTATTAATAAAGTACTACCGATTACAAAAATAACAAAAGTTTTTACTGGGTACATACATAATTCTGCAATAAACACATTTTTATGCAAAAATGTGGAATATCTGTAAGCAATTATTATTTGAACTGAAATAGGTTTAAGTCGGAAGTTATTATGTCGGCTTAAGTTCAATACTTGAATTAATGTAAATTCAAATTATTTTTTTAATAATGGGATATTAGAATATCTAGCCAAGCTAGCAGAACTGGTTAGTACTAGTAATTTTGACAGCCGCTACACTGTCATCATTAGCGTCCTTGGTTCACTTTTACCTCGTTTGATCGTGGATACTAATATTAAGGAAACATTAGCTATATAGCCAAATTAAAACTAAAACAGCTAAATTTCAACATCCTTGGAAGAACAGACAGATACCTGGAAACAACCAGAGGAATCGCCATACTCCAAAGAAACATAGACTAGTTTTTTGCTGTAGCAATTACAATTTAAATTAAATAAAAACCCGCGTTATTTCGAAAAAGCGTACTGATTGAAAAAACATGGTAATGAGGGCTCATCGGCAACGTATAAAACGGAGATCAAATTTCGGGCACACAAAACTTTGTTATGCTGTGTTATTGTTTATTTTTACAGGTAGTTATTCATAAAAATTACAGATAAATTCATTAGAAAAAATATAACATCAGTAGATTTGTTACAATATCAATAAATTTAAAAATTTTTTCTGATACGGTTTACGTCCTGTCGTCTCAGCAAAAACTACTGCTTCGGCATAAGCAGGTTTGCAAAGAAGAGTTTTGTTGCTATAGCTTACAAATCTGCTTACGTATTGCATCATTATTATTCGTGATGTCCGACCTAGAACATTTATTGTTGAACATATATTTCAGCTGATACAGTATATAATAAAATCATCCTATTGTTTTGTTGTTTTAAAATTGTTTTCAAACTTTGAAATGTGGGTGAAAAATGGTTAAATTTTGACAAAAATACAGCATAATTGCCGGACGTTTTTCTCAAGACTTTCTCGATGTTTTCTAAACATCGATGTAACGTTTGCATCCCTAGTCGCGACATGCACTGTCATGATTACTGTCATAGTGTGATTGAGGCTTTAGTGGCTCATTGGGTGACAATAAAAGTATATATAAGGCAAAATGAAAAATAAAGCAAAATTAAGGCATTTATTAAATTTATTATCTATGATTTTCACCCAATTTTATTTAAAAATAAAGATTTATTTGTTTAGGGTTAAGCAATGTCTATATGCTTTTCATTGCTGCTGTACCAAATAATCAGTACAATTCAACCATACTTTTGAAAAGTGTCAAGCCTTTTATCTTATGCACAGACTTTCAAAAACCATTTGCGACCTTGCAAATATAATTTTTTTAAATCACAATATAATAACCGTAGTAGGCTTAGAAACTTGTGAAAAACCCAATGAACAACTTATATCTATGTGAATCTACTTTATTTTTCTACACCTTTATTCAATTAGTCGCCCACTGGGTAACAATACAATATAAAAAATAAAATCTAAATTAAACCATTTATTAAATTTATTATTTCAGATATTCTCCAAATTTTATTTAAAAAATCAAACTGATAAGAAAAATTTTAGTTTTGTTTAAAACGGAATTTAATTGTAAATTATTATTATTTCTCTGTGTACAGAGCACAAGATGTGTTGCAGGTGTGTTTAAGAAATTTGGTTTGGTTCTAATACTTTCCCAACAATAAAAGCTCAATTGGAAATTGAACTTGTACTATATGTGGAAACCATCTTCGCACCCTACAAGTTCATTTAAAATGTGTTTTAAAAAGTCCGTGGCAATACATGCTCGTCACAATATCACTGTTGTTAAAGTGTTTGAAACATAACAAATGCTTTAAACATACCTTCAAGAGATCTGGTGCAATACTCTACTGGGTACACTTTTTACTATTAAATACATCAATGATTTTTTGCTTCCCAGTGTTATTAATTTTTACAAAATGTACTAGAACTTTTTTCTTTGTTGAAAAAAAGCCAATTTCTTTTTGTTACCTATATAGTATTTATTTGCTAAGATCTTTAGTAATTTTCCCAAACTTTCATCTCTTTTTCAATCCTTTGATAGCTTTGTTGTTCTATTTAGCTTTTAAATTACAAACTTCTTTTACTTTGATTTTACAATTTCATCGTTTTGTAGCCAATGACAACAGAAAAAGTTTTTTTTTCTCATTATGTAGTACCAGATCACTAGTTTTTTAAGGCTGCTTTAAAGAAAATATGATGAAATATATTTTAGAACATATGAAGATATATAGAGACATAGTCGCAAGAAACTTAACCGGCAAAATTTTGTAACTTCGTTGTTTTTCGAAAATCTATTATTTACGGTCATAATCGATTTTCTTCAAAAAAAGAAAATCCAAAAACTATGTGGGTTAAGGTTCTTTTGCGGTTATGGCTTAAAGTGATTCTGCACGTACATGTCAATATTTCACCAACTGACACTAATGCACAAGGTACAAGAAGTAGGTCTTCTTTGTACCATATTCATTAGTTTATACTTATTTTACTTTAAATAAAAGTCAGTCAATTAAATGTCAGCACTTTGTCACATTACATGCTTTTCATGGAGTAAATTGAGCACAAGCTTAATTTTTTTTGGTATTACCAAAACTTTTATTTAAATATTCATATATATTTGTACATTATATTACGTTTCATGTAAATTACATAGTAGTGAATTGTAACCAAAATCCATGAAATACGTTACTAGTATATTTTCTCGCCTTTACATATACATATTATATCTACTAAAGAAGTACAGAAAAAATTCAACTTAAAATCACGTATTTTATAAATGAGCATTTGACTACATGAAAAAATACTCCCACATGTAATTTTATGATTTATAAAAATTTTTACTTTTTCTAGTCACATACTCACATTAGTTATTATAAATATATATAAAGGGAAATACAATAACAAAAAAATTTAATTATAATGAGAGTGTGTGCTGTCGTATAAAAATTTATGTATTTATATACAGATAATGTTATTGTCATTGCAATAACTACAAACATACATATGCATGTATGTGTGTGCTTTTGATAGAATTAGTGAAAGAGATAAAATTAATTTCATATTATTATACAAAAGTTCATGTATTATTATATTTAATGAATTATGATTATTGTTAATTATTGCGGTATTTATACATATTTATACTTAACAAAATACATATATCAATGTGGGAGATCGTAGATTGTGGCTTACTCTATATAGTAAGTAGGTCAATTTCTTCCACGACAGAACTGGCAGAGTTTGGATAAAATATTATATTATGAGCACATCTATTAGAAGTTTAATGTAGGATAAATACCATTCAATAATAATCCTAACCGATATTATTAAAGCTGTTTTTAGACTATTATTGTTCGACTTCTGTACAAAATACTTCCCGGATATAATGTGTTGTTATTGCTTTTTTCAATTATGATAGACCTATGAATTTATGATAGACTTGTGAAGCTTTGTGAACAGTTTTAAAATGATTGAGTCAAACACAAATTAAGCTGAAAGGAAAATACTTGGCAACCTGAATGAAAATATTACGTTGCCTTTTTTTATATTAATACAACGAAAAACTTAATAAAAATTAAAATAATAAAAATTATATATATAAATCGTATGACACTTTTCTGAAGCTCTTCTTTTGCATTTTATTCTGTAATTATTAAATGAAACGTATTATATTCGGATAACGAAAATCTATAATAGAAAATATATGTTATTTGTTCAATTCACAAGCTAAAAAAATGTGGACTGTACGGAAAGTTTAACTGACACCGTGATGTTTCGAGATCATCCACTATCTTATCATCAGAATTCTTGTCCGGTTAGACTTCACCCAAGAAGAAAGCTTCTGCCGAGCATGTAGTTGAATATCCTTTAATCAGTTCACCTTAGACCCCTTTTAAGGTACATTGTATGAAGAATTTTACAACAAATAAAACTGCAAGTAGCCATCTATGAGTGCCAACTTTGAAACAGATTATTAGAGTATGAAGTTTTTAATAGAAAAATTAGCAAAACTATTTAATAGCTTAGTCAAGTGAGAAGTAATAAGCCAATAAAAGGAAATTATTCCCGTAGTTTTTAAAATTGGAACAGATGCTTGAGTAGATCGACCCCCCCCCCCCCGCAAACTCAAGAATCTTTAGTTTCTTTAAAAATATATACCAGGAACCGACTGCGCCAACTTTCAAAACTCCGGGAATTATTTCCTGAGATTTGTCTAATTTGACTGGTATATCTATAAAGGAATTTAATATTCAAGTAAGTTCCATTAATTTGTAATCGACAACTGCTATTTCTTTTGTAGTGTGCACCCTGTAGTTTTCGGGTAAGGCAGTAAAGACAGCTGATTACTTTTGCTGGGTTGTTATCAACACAGGAAAGTAAACATATGACATTAAAACAAAAACAATAGATGTAGAAAATCGTATGATTTTATACAAAAACAATGATGAAGAGGATTTAACTGATTGGAAAAAACAGTTTTGTGTGGTAACGTGATTTAGGTTTCCTAAGAGATGGCAGAGAAAAGATCGTGGCGTTTTTTGTAAGAGGATCTTGAGGAGGTATGACATGGTCGAGGAGGTAAGAAAACGGAGCGGAAGTAAAAAAAGGAATAATAAAAAGAAATGTTTTAAGTTGAAGTTTAAAGAAAAGTGTTTAGTTTTTTTTTGAAAAATATTCAGAAAAATATATAAAAGATATAAAAATATATAAAAATTGTTAAACTAAATAAAAAGGAATTCTTAAGTCCAGAGAATTAAAGGACTAAGACTGAAAATAAAACTTAAAAGTAATTGAACATAAAACTTATATCTAACGAATTAATGTGCCAAAAGTGTAGTTTTGCTGGCCAGATAACATACAACAGAAAGTCTTAAGTCTAACTAAATTGCAATACATTTATCGACGATGTAAATACAGTTTTTTTATTAAATAAAGTGTCTAATTAACTATTGAAAATTTAACAATTAAAACATTAAAAGCCAATGTCAAGAAAAGTGATTTTTTTTATAAAGTTAAAGCAAAAATTAATACAGAAATAAACTAAAACAAACAGTCTAAAACATACAAAAATAAACTAGAACAAACAGTTTAAAACATACAAAAATAAACTAAAGCAAACATTTTGAAACGTACAAAAATAAACTAAAACGAACACTATAAAACTGCAACCTCCTCCAAACCGCCATCGCCGTCATACCCAACGAGGGAACGCCATCTTTGCAACATCAACGAAGGGAACGCCATCTCTATCGCATCAACAAGGGGAACGCCATCACCAACGTCTGGAATATCCGCCATTTTTTGGCGGTCCAGGTATTTTGCCTTTAGACCTTGGACATAGCACGACAGACGATCACGTAACTAAAAATAAATTGATTTATATATATATATATATATATATATATATATATATATATATATATATATATATATATATATATATATATATATATATATATATACATATATATATATATATATATATATATATATATATATATATATATATATATATATATATATATATATATATATATATATATATATATATATATATATATATTTCTTAATTAGTTTTTGTTGAAATTAGGGCAAACACCCATTTACAATAAATAATTACCTTTTTATCCTTTTGATTGTTATCCCAAAAGGACAGCTAAGTGGGATTGAGCTCAACCTAGGTAGCGTAGAATTTTTGAGCCGGTTCGTTGCCGGCAAATTTGCATAGGTGTTTACCTACAAAAGAAATAAAATCTTGATTAAGGGTTTATATATATATAGTGAAGAATCGTGGTATATTTACCTCAGTACGTCACCCGTACATAGGACACGTCACAGACGACGGCAAATCCTGTGTCGTATTTGGTCTCCGAGGGAATCCATTCATTGTGTAGGAAGAAAGTAGATAGAGAAAAGAAATCAGGCATTAGTAAAATTAAAAAAAAATACATATTTATATATAATTTTTTAATATATTTTCCCTTGTAAAAAATTACAATTAGCCAAATTAAATAATGGTATTAAATTTTCACAATTGTTTCAAATTATTAAACCTCAAAGATTTTGTCATTAGTATTCTTTAATTCTATGTTAAGAAATAGTATAAAAATTGAAATTGTCCCTTTGAAAATTAAAAAGAAATTTGTACATTAAATATGTTTGGAATTTAAATTTTTTTGGACTTTTATTTAAATATAGAAAATGAGTGAGTAAAGCCCCTAGACTTAGTCATGGGACGGTGATGAAAGGGTAAGAATGTTTGGTCAAGGGATGGCTTATTTATATCATTCCGGCCATAAGCCATCAAAGGAGAAGTCCTATGGGCTTCTAGCGGGAGGGTTACCGGTGTTAGCAGTCCATCAGCTAACAATATTTGTCGTGCAGTCTGAGGCTGTGAAGTAAGTATATGGTGTGTTTTTTTTTAAATTAAATTAGTAGGAAAATTAGTAGATATCTATACCTCTTTTACTCACTTTCGGGTCTCCCATACAAATACAATTTTGTTTTTCCACCTACAACACCAAAAGGCTGGTATGAGTTATGTTTTTGTAGTGTAGTCGTGGCAGTCAGACCGGTCAGCAAGAACCACACCCAAGACGGCGAGCCCTAGCCGGTGCATCCGCCAGCATACCAGCGTGGCTGATGATCTGGCAGCAGTTGTTTGCAGGTAATCTGACCAACAACATTTATCCACACATACTAAGACATTATTACTACTACAATACTTTCCACGTTTGACGTATTGGGGCACTGCAACGTGAAGTTGCAGCAGTTGATACAACGGTTGTCAGTGTTTGTGAACACATCAATGCACGAGCGTATGATTTATTATTTTTTTAATATTACTTATACGTAGAATCAAGCGAATTTTTTGTTGTTCTTTCTTACACACTTCCAAAATTTTATAATTTAAAAAACAACCGCACATTGGCGTTTTCAAAACAGAAAATTTCTTAAAAAATCTGCTGATTATTATTTAACTTATAATCTTATATATTCGTCAGCTGAAATCCAAAACCACGTAACTAACAAAAAATTTTAAATTGCATTTTTGGTTAACTATTGCGCATTACATCGAAATGCATGTCCCCACAAATTTTCAAATCTTTATCATAAAAATCAGCCAAATTGCAAACGAAAATAAAGCGGCTTTACTTCAGTAACTTGAAGTATTTTATTAAGTCTTTTCTCTCTCCTGTAAAATTTAAAAAAGTTTAGTTACGTGATTTTGGATTTCAGCTAACGATATATAGTTTAAAGGTGTTTTCTCTAAATATGCAGCATACATTTTATTATTGTCTAAAAATACTGGTTACAAACCCTGTTGCAAACAAACCCGGTTGGTGGATCAAGTAGTCGAATTAAATCATTGCTTATCAGCAAGCTTTCAAATTTTGCAGACTTATTTTGTATTTTTCGTTTAAAATATTGCTCGTATTATCAGCTCATGAATTTATTTTGCGAAATTAGTCAGCATAAAATGTTCAGCTGATATAATTTCACATCAATGATATGTCAGATGTCTTCCTTTTTGTCCCCATGACACTTTTCATCAGGGTTACGTCAATCCTTGCATCATCTGGTCATCTTGCCATCAATTGAATGATTAACGCAATTATATATATTAAAATTTTCTTGCTTTTACTTTTTTCTAATTTAGATTCTTTTTTCATATTATATCATGTACTTTTTATTATGTTATTTTTTTTCTAATGTTGTACTTGTTACGATGCTCCTCACTTTATAGTATGTTTATAATATAACACCTCTAGAATTTCAGCCATGTCACCATATATAACATCGCCAGCAAAAAGTGAACATAAAGAGCATAAAGGTGTCATACTCTCGTTTTGTTTAATTTTTTGTCTGTGGATGTATGCTGTCCTGGCTTATTCATTAAAAAGACTTGTAGATTTTATTATTAGTTCTGTCATAGTAGTAACGATGAGTGGTCATCAAGACAGTATATAGTTTTTCAGCTTTTTAAAAATGCGTTCAAACACGAAATTAAAACATAAAAAGAAATTTGTATCGAAATACCAATTACAAACATTATGATACCTTTTACTTTTATCTCATATATATATTACAATTTTATAACATATAATAAGTGGCATCGTATTGATGTCATGCAAGTCATAGCATATTTGACACTTAAACAATGTAAAAATTCTAAAATGATGTTTGTCATCAGGTTGAGTCTAGAACCTATCACTGAGTATCTTAATTATGTCAATTGACCCCCTCCAATGACAACGCCATGTAAAAGATACCGATCGCTTTCATATAAAGTTCCGGAACTCCAACCGGTTGCTAGTTTTTTGGGAACTAGCAACGTGACCTGTCTTGTGACTGGGTAAGTCAATTTCAAATAATATTTGAAAAAAAATTCTTCAAAAATGCAATAAAACTAAATCATCATCATAATTGTTTTATTAAAAGTTGTATTCATAAATCAAAATTTTTGAATAAATGTTTATTTATAGAATACAGAAAAATCTGCATAAATTAAATAATTTATGTACAAACAAATGGGAA
This sequence comes from Panzeria rudis, assembly GCA_956483635.1. NCBI lineage: Eukaryota > Metazoa > Arthropoda > Insecta > Diptera > Tachinidae > Panzeria > Panzeria rudis. The sequence continues at coordinate 47,941,553 of OY101448.1, read as the reverse complement.
TAAATTAATTTACTTTTTTCTACATCTCTATGCATCTCACTACGTTTGCTAAGTTTTTAAGTATTTTATAACTTTTTTTAAACGGTCACAAATTAAATTTGATTCATACAGGTAAAAAGTCATAAAATACATACATATCCAGCCTTTGCTGCAATAGAGTCATAACTTGAAAAACGTGATTTTTGGTTTATTTTACGGAATAAATTACCATATTATTCTTCATATTGTGTAAAATTATAATAGCAATAACTTTTATAATCAACTGTAGAGAGAAAAATAAAATTTTATATTACCTTTAAGTTGCTAGTAAATGAAAAACTTTAAACTTGTTTTCTGTAAAGCAAGTTTTTTTGAGTTATGACTCTATTGCAGCAAACTCTCGATATCCCAAAAACAAATTATTTGTATAAATGAATAAATGTTTGTCCATCTGTTGGTCTTCGTAGATGGTTTTAAGTATATTATTGATTTTATGTTTCTATTTATAGACATATTTAGAAAATGAAAAAAAGTTAATTTCATGTCCATGCCAGCTACCTGTTGGCAAATGCTAGATGCATGAGCAGTTATTTCCATTACCATAGGTTTTTTTTTTCTTTTATTTTCTTATTTAGATTATTGGTTTTATATATTCGTGCAACTGTTGCTTTTCTTGACTTTTAATATTACTCTTAGTTTAGGTGTTCTTTAATATTTATATGATTTATTTATTGCAATCATTATTTTGCATTCACCAGTGTGATAAATGGAATAATGTTTTATATGTTGTGCTGTTCATTTAAATACATATTACTTATTTATTATTTAAATTGATTATAAAGGATAAGGTTCGTAACGTTATACTCAGAGAGAATTAGACATGATCAATAAAGCCAAGAAACAAGAGACAAATTAACAAACGCTGCTTTCGGAAGGCGCTACACTTCCATCATCAGTGCTCGTGTGTATTTTGATTATCATCACGTGTGAGGTGTCTCTGTTGAATGCAATTGTAAATCTTATATATACAAATTTTTCGTGAAATTTGTATACCAGAAGTAAATCAGTACTAAATTCATGTTAATTTGCTGTTTTACCACATCAATTCTAATTATATTTTAGAACTAGTTCATTTTTTATAAAATTTTACTTATTTGAGAAAATCTTTGCAAAGTAGTTTGTACTTTGTACTAAATTTTGTACCAAAATTTAGTACAAAATTTAATTTTTGGTGTCTAAATCAAATCACTACCAATTTGTTAAGTATGTAATTTTTTTAAGACGACAATTATCTATTAACAAGTTAAAGAAAAGCAAACCGACGATTGATTGGAAGCGAGTTTTTGATACTTTAAACAGCGCTCCCGAAAATTTTTGAAAACGACTTAGGCGGTTAAGGCTTGTCACCACAGATGTATGTAGGTATTCTATATAATAAACTACCCAGTAGAAACTTTTGGCATTTTTGTAATCGGTAATACGCTTCTAATGGGATGAGTGAAAAAAGTAATTGTCTTCAAATCTGAAGGAGCACGGTTCGTATCGCAGCCAAGTAAAAAAATAGTGTGAAGAAGTTTAAATAAAATAATGTGTGTGTAAAAATATTTATTAAATTTTGTTTATTTTACTGCTACTTTTTTAGCTTAAAGTAAGTCAAGTAATAACTAGTAATTGCTGTAAAAATGTAAGTATATTTGTAAGGGGTACCCATTATTTTTTTACTTCTCAAACAAAAATAAATAGTTATCGATTCAAGTTGTAAGTAGTTACGACTTAAATCCCCATATACTTTTTTGCCTACCAGTAAATCTCGTTTTTGCTGGATATATAGTGAACAAGTTATTAAAAATTATAAACTTAGATCGGCTTCTATCTACATTTGCCTTAGACAAAAAAATACTCGATCTTAAGACATCTGTGGATAACTTTACAATGAGCATACGAGTTTTTAATGTTAAAACCCGGACAAAGTAATTTAATTGTCATTTCTCTGTTTTATGAAATAAAGGTCAATCAGTTACACACTTTTTTTTATGGGTATGTATGTCTATCTAATATTTCCTTTAGATACATCAATATATTTTACTCTAAATCGACAACGGCATGGCTGATTTCGATTAACTAAAAACTTTAAGATGCATGACAAAATTGCCTTCATTCTGCTTAAATATAGTTTTTCTTTTTAATCAAATCTTTTGGAGCTATACACAAATTAGTATCGAGTACAGAAATTTTTTTCAACAAGTTTTAAAAAAATTTATTTTACATCAAAAATCACTTTTTTCGATACTAATTTGTGAATAAATACATCAAATCAAAAATTTAATTACGACAGCTTGAGGCTTTTTCTCTTAATATATTACAAGTTGCTTACTTTTCGCCAGATCTTAACAATTTTTTCATGAAATTTTCTTTTATTTAAAGGCTTAAAAATATTAATGGCGTAATTTTTCACATCTTAAGTGAGCAGAAAACATCGAGATATGCATTTTTTTCATTGCAACCCCTGTAGCTCAATAATTTTTGGCCCGATCAATACAAAATATATTTTTATTGAAAGATAAAAATAATGGCTTTAACGCAAGCCATTCTAGAGATATATGCCAATAACTGAACAATAACACTAAAAAAATAAGTTTTTTATCGCATATCTTGAAAATGGTGTGACGTAATAAAAATACTATTCCATATTCGTGTTCACCAGACGCAAATTAAGTTTTTTCAACTGCTTACTTTATGAAAATTTTATTAAAGCTCCATAAAATTTGAGGTTTACACAACAAAATCTAATTTTACTCACATATTGTGCACCTTTCGAGTAGTCTGGCGGTCCTTATCGACTGATGAATGAGTCTGGCACTTGTTATTTGTAACTTCACTATGAATTTATTAAACAATAAAAAAAAACTCTGCTTTACACGTAAAGGTATTTTTTAAACTTTTTTCACGTTGAACTACATCAGGTACAATAAGCGACTGGCGGATATCTACCAGACTCTAGTCACTCTGCTTAAAATTATAAAACTCGCCAGTCGTATACTCATACCGTTAGAAACATTTTCACTAGCTCATGGACAAAATTAAAAAAAATAGCTCGAAAACGACATTTCTAATTTGCTTGCGATAAAACTCACTTATCCTGGCACAAACCAAAAAAAAAAATTACACTCAAAAGAAAGGAAATCTTTTCTGGATTACGAATCCGGAAAAATATTTTTTGATTTTGTGGTCCAATTAAAGAATTTCCAAAAAATTACGATATTTGGTATTTTTAAAAATGTTTCGAAAATTTTTTTTCTTATCTGTAATTCGGAACCTCGAAACATTTCCCTACATGATCCGCAGCCCTAGCTTCCCACTAAATGGCCTTATGGCGGATGTAAGTCCTGTATGACAACCAAATTTTTTTGAGGCCACATAATATATATATATATATATATATATATATATATATATATATATATATATATATATATATATATATATATATATATATATATATATATATATATATATATATATATATATATATATATATATATATATATATATATATATATATATATATATATATATATACATATAATAAAACTTTAAAATGGGCTTGTCTATGCATGAAATATTTTTTTGAAAATTTTTGTGGTGGCGTAAACAGTAATCGATGCAGAGAAAAACACCAAATTTGGAATTTTCGTCTGTTGGAATTTTTGTCTGTTTGTTTGTCTGTCTGTCTGTCTGTCTGTCTGTCTGTCTGTCTCTCTGTCTGTCCGAACACGTTTCACGCAAAAACCAGTAAATGGATTTTCATGAAATTAGGTATGGAGGTACTGATTCAAACTTATAGTACTTTTTACCGCGATAAAATATCTTATTTCTAAGTTAAAATAGAAAAAATAAAACGAAAATATGCTTTATTTTACTAATATAAATGTTATTGTAAAATAGAAAGATGTTTTTGTTTTGTATTTTTAATGATGGTAGCACTGTGTATTTTGCATAACGGGAACTTGAAACAATATGTAAAGAATGTTATATTATTATATTTTACAGACACCTTTATAGTCAGAAAGCGAACTTTTCTTAGGCTTATTTTTCCCCCTACCATGCACGGTAGTATTATCTTGGCAAAAAAGCAATTTTTCGACTATCACTTTTCAATAATCTAGTCGTGCAGTTCTATAGAGAACTGTTCAAAAACTGAAAACTTAACTATGACCTTCTAGGGCTAAAGAGAAGTAACACAATCAGGCAATTAATGTCTAACATTTAATTAAATAGTGTGTTACCTTCTTTGGGAAAGGGATAGTGTGGTGAGAACAGGTGGTGAAGTGGGAGAGAGATAGAAAGCTTAATTAATTTACAACTCTGATATAGCGCGTGTTTTTTGTAGAGGACTGTTGGAAGCCCCTCTGGTGTCAGGTAGAGGCACTGAGTTGTTTAAGTTGTGTAGCCATTTTATTAGTTCTTTTACTTAGCCGACGGTTCTGGTACAATACCGACGAAGGAGGGTGCTGTGAAGTGCATTAGGATATATTTGTATTAATCGCTGCCGGTACTGGCAAGTTTATCAGTGATATGCTTTCATCACTTTAACAGTCCAACAACAACCAACACAATAACACTACACATGAGAAAAATGCATGATTTTGTTGGTTTGCCTGAAATTGTTCTGGAACTCAAGACTTCAGGGTTTGTAGTCAAACGTGCTAACTACTCAGCTAACAGCACTCCTCCTTGGAAAAAATAGAACTTTGTTCCGTCTACCTCCGTCATCTCACTAGATCTAAATGAAAGGTGAGAGTGTAATCTTTGAATTAACACCAAAAAAATCGAGCACATTTGTGCGACCGCTGAACAAACTTATAAATTTGCTAGCAAAGGTACGGAGTATTCCAGTGCAGGTTTGTAATAAAACCTGTTGAATACATTTAGGCAATAGTAACATATTTATATCTAGATGATGTAGTTAAAGAAATGAAACCTGATGAATAAATTTTTTGATTGTTTTGAAGTCATTTTGCTTATACTTATAGGCGCTGGCTGATTGTGATGAAACTTTGTATGCATTATTTGTTTATTTTAGAAAGTGTACGTACCAAATTCGAAGATTTTTGTTTGGATAGGAACAATTTTATGCGAAAAAATTGATTTGTGTTGTATGGGAGGTGGGATATGTGCGTGGCTGACATTGATGAAACTTAATGTGCATCTTTTTTTTACTCTAGGAAGAGTATGTACAAAAATTGAAGGCTTTTGCTTCGATAGGAAACACTTTATGGGAGAAAACCGATTTGGAATGTATGGGAGGTAGGCGCTGGGCCTGTCCGATTTTGATTATATTAAATTGTTTTCTTAATTTAGTCAATATAATACTCAGTGCAAATTTTCAATGATCTAGGACAACAACTTATACTTTTGCACAAAAATGTATGAAACCATCCCTCTGTACCATGTAGTAATGCCTCTTGGTCGATGCTTTCACCACATTGTATATAAAAATAGGTGGCCGGCAGATTGACGTTATTTTCTAAAACCCGATACTTTCTCCAAGTACTCTTTTATACCTACCGTAGTATGCAATATATGCAGTTATTTTTTCCAGCCTCGGATCCAATGGCGTCAATCAGGCGTGAAAGATGCAATATTTGGCAACTACTGTGGCTCTAAGATTGTTAAAAACTGCATAACGTGCAAAGTAATGAATGACACTGGCACAAAAAATAAAAGATTTGGTCTATACATTTGACCAGACCAACCTTACTACATGACGCCCATTTTTAAAATTGTGCGAGGCACAAGTGAAAATAGGAATTTCTGTAATACCTTATAGATAGATCGGTTTATATAGCATTTACATATCCTTCATTTCTTAGTTTTCTGTACTCCTTCCTAATATGAACTTCAAATGACGACAAATCTTTCACTACTACATTCAAGAAAAAATGCAAGGTAGCAGAAAATTATACATACGTCAACTGCAGCATACCTGTGTTTAAGAGCAATATATAATAGAAAGTAGCAACCAGATCGATGTGAAATTGCAACACGTCTTTAACAAAATTGTTATCTTGGATTTATTCTTTTATTCGAGTATAGTGTCAGAGATATAGCCACTTTTTTATTATTATTTTTTTATTGTACTGCTGCATAGCTTGTATATATTTACATAAGGAGGAGAAATCGAAAAGTGGGCATATCTCGAATTCCACCTAAACATTGAAATATGGCGAAGAACAATTTTGTTAAGGATATTGTAAAATTTCAAACATGCCTAGGTATGTTGCTGTTGACATAAAGGTTAATGGTATGAACGAACTTTACCACTTTCTGTTTGCAGTATTAAACATATTATCTTCTTCCATAAGACGACATAAAAACAACTTTCGGTAATTGAACAACAAAAACTATGTACTTCTGTGTAATAATATTAATATAATAATAATAAAGGAAAATCAAAATTTTAATTATTTCTCAGAGCTGCTACAAATTTTTCTAACCAAATTATCAATATAAAATTTTTCACTTGAATATGTTATTTTCGCATAAACAGAGATAAGAACAAAATTATGACTGAAATGTTTGGTGTATTGCTAGAGCTTTCGTCTACAACTGAGTTAAAAATAAACTGTCAAAACAATTTAAGACTGTTCACATAATTTTGCCTGTTTACTTTCCAATGAAATCTCTCATATTTTATCTAGAGACATGCGTATTGTGTCAGCCAAACTCTTAGAATTTATAAGAAAACATAAAATTTGATTTCTAATCGAGTTAAAGGTTAAACATTAATGTTTGGTAATAAATTTAACTAAAGTACATACTTATATTGCACATTAAGCATTAAAGTAGTGTTCATTGATGAATTTAGCACAGATACGTTAGGAGGTCAAGAACTAAAGGATTAAAGTGATTTGTAAAACTAGCTGATAGTTTGCTAAAAGTGCATGAAAGTTTTAAGGAAATTGATTTTTTTAAAGATATAAAGAGCATGAATGTTCGTATAGCAAACAATATAGGAACAATTTCATTGTATAGGTAGCGGTTAAATTGTATATGAACAAAGACTTCCTTCTAGGTTTTGCTTTCACCTAAGATTGTGAACCAATAATAATGTATATATTTGTATATTTAAAATTTTTTTATATAAAAACCTCAACATTTAGATGACTCGTTAGAACTTAATAAATGAAAATGATTAAATAACGCAAAAAATTGAGATTTTTTTAAAGTTAATTAGCTAAAAATTGGTGATCTTTATGTACTTTCATCTGCTGATTACGATTGCATCATTAGTTTCTTCCTATCAGCACTAGTTTTAAGGATATAGGCAAATGCTGCATGGCGCATGTTACATTCGTACGCATATATCTTGTGTTATCTCGTTGACGTCCTGAATGAGATATTTTCATATAACCTTCAGAATAAACATTTCGTCAGGAGTACTTTGAAATGGTATTTATTTATTTGCTGAACTGTTGTTGAGGAAAATAATATTCGTGCCGAAAAAGCCGTTGCAGATGTTACAAAACAGAAGTCGGTTTGGAGGTTAACGAGTATTTGTATAATTTTTAGCAAATTTTGCGTAGCAAACAACAAACTCACAATTCGGAAAAGGAAGATGAGTAATTTAAGGTTTTAAAAAGACTCTTGAAAAGTTTCTTGCTCCATCCGGAAAATTAAAAATCTGTTGTTCTTGCTGTTACATTATGGACGTTGCATGCTTTCTTACTATCAATAACTTTTTAATTGTACAATTTTTTTATCGGCTATATTTTTTTATTGTATCTTCAATAAAATTGAACTAGCTAAGTCCAGTGAGTATCATACAAAAATATTTGTTTCGGCGGTTGGCTCTTTGGCCGAGTGTGGCCTCTAAAGTTAATGATATTTCGGTCTAGGGGACTTGAGTGAAACTCAAGGTTTCTTATGTATCTTGTAACGTCTTTATGAATTCGCTTGTTTCTGACATACCATGGTGCTGCTGTAATCGTACGGAGTATTTTATTTTATCACCTTTGAATTTTTTCTACATTTGATGCCGAGGCAGTGCCTCATAAATGTATACCGTAGGACCATATTGGTTTAGAATGGAGTTTTATAGAAGAAGTTTACAATCTAGGCTTAGGGTAGAGTTCCTTCCAATGAGCCAGTTCATTTGAGCTGCTTTTAATTTCATTTGGTTCAGCTTTGCATTTATGTGGGACTTCCATGTTAGACGACGATCAAGATGAACACCGAGATATTTTAATTCAGTGTGTTGAGGTATAGTTTGGTTATTTATTTGTATACGTGGGCAGGTTTCTCTGCACAATGTAAAAGTAATGTGCAGACATTTTTGCTCGTTAATTTTTATCCGCCATTTTTTTAGCCATTGTTCTAACTGTGGTATATACTCTTGAAGTTTGCGGGAAGCTTCTTGATGGCTTTTGTGAACACTTAGAAAAGCTGTATCATCAGCGAACGTAGATATATGTATGTTACTGCTTACCGGCTAATCAGAGACATATTGTCCTAACTCTACTTAACCGATTAAGGGCTGTGAGAGCAGGTGTTATTATATAAAAAAGCGTAAAAAAATAACAATATTCCATATAGTTTACGAGATAAACTAAAAAAGTAGTAACACCCTTATTTTCAAGATAGCGGGCATTCCAGACCGCCTCCGACTTTAAAAACTCCAACTTGAACTCATGGGCACATGTGCAACTAAACACAAAAGATTGCATAATATATGAAATGCAAAGCTAGGCTTTTTTTGGTGTAGATATATCCCTGCCATTCACAGAGTGATCACCGAAAAATTTTATCCTTTATATATTCTTAAGCTTCAATATAAAGCACATTATTCCATTAACATATATATCTTGTTTTGACAAATTTAAAATTCTGCCCTTGGTATACATTTTTTCGGATTTACAATTTTATATTTTCTAAAATGAAAATATCTGATCCTATTAACCGAACAAAAAATGATATACATTATTCAAATTTTAAATGTCACTACATCTTTAAACCTAGATCTGCTACACAGAAGAAAGTCAAAAATGATTTGCATTACCGAAGTATAGCAATAATTAAACAATTTTTGAATTTTGCACCTATCACTAAGATGATTAGGGGCTATTTACACATTGCGTAACGCTAAGTTTGGAGTTTTTGTTTGTTGGCTAAATAAACAGAGATATTTTAAAGTTCCTTAAAAACATATATATCCTCTGAAAGGTTTCAGCTGCTTCTTTCTAAATATGCTGTGAAACTTAAAATCGTTTGATATTATTTTACGTTACTGGCATATAAGTGCATAAAGGTACAAAAAACATGGGTTCCACATGTAAATAAATTTTTGGAGGAGTTTGACAAATTTCAAAATCAGATTTTTATTGCACTCGACAATACCTAACGGAAAAATGGTATCACTGCCCAGGTATTTCTACTTCATTCTTTTTTGTATTACACAGTGATTAATTAATTTTAAAAATTATTTGACTATATATTACTATATTATCGAAAATAATATGAAAGTAATTGGTTTATTAATTGGATTAAACAACACAATAATTAAATTGTTATTCAAATCAAATTAAATGTTTCATTGAATAATTGAAAGCGCGGCTAGTGTCAGTCCTCCTGAGCTATCAACACACAGAAAAAAAAATTAAAATCAACATGACGTAATTTTGATTGGAAATCATATTAAATTTACAAGAAATAATTTGTCAATTAAGTGTATTAGTGTTTATTTGTTTTGTTCATTGCTACATTTCACTGTTGTGCTTAGTTGTGTGACTTGTTGTTTATACATGAAGACAACAAAACACGAATTACCAGCGAAAATTTACTACTGCTGGTTTAAAATTACCATTGTTTCATATTATTTTAAATTAAAAATTATTAATCTAACTTTAAATCTCTTTGATTTAAAAATTTTCACTGTCAAAACAATTTTGTTATAAACATGACTTTAACTTTAATTTCATATATATAAATTTGATGTAAAATATCATTAAAATAATGTTGAAAAACTATGCAATTCATTTTACACACGATGATAGCTATTTAGTGTGTAGCTAAAATAAAGTTTGAAGCTGTTGTGCCTGCAGTGGTTAGAGCGTGGACTATCATGCAAGTGGCGCGAGTTCAAATCTTGGCTGGGACTGATGCCTCTGCCAATTATCATCACGTATGTAAAAAAATTAATAAAATAGCTACTTTAAAGTCATATAGTTTAAGCGAATTTTGATAAAATTGTATCTTTCTTTTTCATTGATATCTTTACAAAATGCGTAAGAAGTTTAAAAAAAGTGTAAAGAAATTTTTGATGAACTTGTTTCTAAGTGTAACACGATATTTAAATCCCTCGAACAGCATAAATTAAGTGCACTTATTTAAACCTTTTTTGGCTCAAACTGAATACAACAATCATCATCATGTTTAAACAATGACTTATAATGTTTTTTGTTACATACACTAATGCACACACATACATATATTAACAATGCATTGGTTGTGTGAATACAATTGTATTTGTTGAATGGTATCAAGTATAAATGACTTAAATATAATAAATAAGGCATTCGTATTATTTTTGCTTTATTGAAATAAAAACAATGGAAAAAAGGGAAGTGAAACTACAAGCCTAAAATTAATTACACTACAGTGCAAATAAATAAAGCTCCATTTTACATATATATAAATATGTATATACATTCACACATTTGTTTCCATTTACTGGTGTAGGTGAGCCTATTATATTTATTCTCAATGTATAGAAAACATGGGAAAGGATATGCACGAATGATTGCATTAAAGTGGTATTTGAACTAAATGAAGTGTAGCTTATTGTAGTCAGCCAGTCAGTCAGTTGCATTGTTAAGGATTATCTATAGATTACAACAACAGCAACAAATACCAAAACAGCAAGATCCGTAAAAGCGAAAAATTGTGCTGAAAATAGCAACAATGACAACAAACTAAAATATTGGAACTATGCCAGCTTATAGAAAGGGTTTAATAATTGGAGATGTTAACTAAATATGTCCTTAGTAGATGAAACCGTATTTTCTTAAGTAAATTTTATATTTTGTATCTTAAATAGAACCTGAAGTAAACAAAAGTAGTCACCAGTTTACAGAGATGAGTTTATAATTCAAAATAATATGCGATTGACGTTAAACTCTTTACTTTAACACACGTTTGTATGTATAGTTAAATATCCCCTACAAAAACTGCCGTCAATCGTAACGTAGTTCAGCGTGCATTGCTACTGAAAATGTGCCAACAACAAACAGTTTATTGCAAAATAATACAGAGCGAAAATGTGCACACACAAAATAAAAACAGAACGGAAACTATATTTGAAAGGATATTTATATGAAAACGAAAGGATTATTAAAAAAATCGCTCTATTAAATATTTATCAACACACACAAAAAACAAACACATTCACTCACAAGTTTATAACACATTTTTATGTAATGAAGTGTACATTGGATACTCAATGAAAGATTAGTAGTATAAGTTGAGTTTTACTGAAATATATAAAAGGAATGAAAGTTCAACGAAATAAATTGGCACGTCAGATTTAGATCTGTATTTATATGTGCTTTAGTTTTCTGTATATAATTATGTTCGTGGGTAATTAAGTGAGAATAAAGTATTAGATTACCTAACATACTTTGTTCTTTCAATTATGGTTGCTGTGATTTAATGGCAACAGTTTCAGTACTTCATATTTGCGACCTTTAGGTGTAAATTTACACTTACCTAAATAAAAAGGAAAGTGTTCTGCAGTCACTTCATTCCACTTATCAGTTCTTCCATTAACCCTTATGTTAGTGACAAAATAAACAACTTTAACAGAGCGAGGCCGACAAAGTTTTTCATGCCCGAGGGAGACAATTTTGACACCCTGAAGCTCAATGTGTGTTTCAACAGGTTAGCCCAAATTTAAATATTCTTAATGTCTAGCCCTTCTTCTATGATTTTTACATACATACCCAGTAAAAAAATTGGAAGTAATTTTTATGGAACTACATTTTCATTGCTTCCAAAGAATCAATATTAAAAATATGCGGATAATTAGTAGAAAAGCAAGTATGAATTTATTTTAGTTGCACAAAAATTTGTAATTCCTTCATAGTTTTAGAAAATACGTAACATGATTTTTAAAAAATCGATTTTTTTAAAGAATTTTATGAACTTATTTTTCTCTAAAACTAATAGTTGTTTACTGAAATTTACATGAAATCACTGTTTTGCGTTTAAATTCGTATAAAAAGAAACAAGTGTCGAAAATGTGTAACTTTTCACCCTTTTTCAAAAAGGAACTTTTTCTTAACGTCGCTTTCAATTCGGAGGTTAGGAATCGAAAAAGAAAACTTTTTTCAATGCCAACCCTAAGTAAAAATCATTAGAAATGTTCCAAATTTGCACCACCTCCGCATCGTCAACTTTATATTTTCATGACTACTTTGGAGAATTTGTTACTGGGTAGTTTGGTAATCGGATCTCAAGTTTCAAAGACACAGATATATTAACCTTTTTTTCAAAACACTGTGCGTTGGCTAAAAAACAATGACAAAATCATTATTCTACCGTAAAAAATCATTATATATAAGAAGGTTTTACTTTTAGTGTAATGTTGGCTGGTAAAGAAATTATTTGGCTCCAACTATTTCAAACGGTGGAACCCTGCCATACTTTCCATTAGTGTGGATTTTTCTTGCTATTAAATAAACAAACTTCGAACATATTGGAATTTCGAACCCACTGTACATCTTGATAGATGTTCGGTTGCCATATGAACTGATATTAATGCTTATTGGTTTATGGTAAATGTAAAGTCAAAAGTTGGTGGCATGGCAATGCCATGACCAAGCTGAGCCCAGCTGTATCATCTTTTTCGTGAAGTGATTTGTGGCAGTTTTTTTCTTATAAGACAGATATTATTATATATCTTGAAAAATGTATAAATTGGAAGATCGAAATGTTTTAGGCCGTACGTAGCCATTTAGCTTTGGGAAAACTACGTTGCGAAAGTTTTAATATTTTATATGCTGTTTTTTATTCCAGCTTTGGCATGAGGTCCAAAATATGTTTCATTGTCCTTTAAGATAGTGGGAATTGATGAAAAGTCCTTCTACTCATCAGGATAATATATTATATGGATATCCTACAGATTTATGCAGCGATATACTTTCGGCGTTATTTATTAAAAGCTTCCTTTCCAAACTTGACGATATAGATCTGATTCGTTCGAGGCTTAACACAGGTTTTCTCTAATGCGGCTTTAAACTTTTATTAATTTTTCCACTGGGTTAAAACTATTCAATTCAAACCAGGTTCAATTCGTCTAGGTTCTTCAAAGGTCTGCTTCTTTTGCCTTTCTGTTAACCACACTAGTGTACTAACATTTACATAATATAACTTATTGCAGAATATACGTTAAACCGATGACGAAATTATGTATTAGAACAAAAAATGCAATTCTCGGTCGGCTAAATACGGTGTGTTCAGTAACATGAATTTGAACTGGGATGTCGATGGGCTAACTACGAGTATTATTTAAGTAAACCACAATACAGTCTGATTGATAATTAGGATATATGACGGATCTATGATAATATAACAACTGAAGTAAATTTTTGATTTGCTTTATCGTCTATTCGGAAATAGCAACATCTAGGAATACAGATTGTCCACAATCGTTCATTTATTTGTGATCTAACCTTAAATTCTGATATTCAATGTGGAAAGCACCAAAAAGATTTATGGGTCGATTATGGATAGTAATCGAACTTCAGTTGTGTTGCCAGCCGGCAACTGAAAATTTTTGGTTTCCAGAAAAGCACTAAAAAGCAACTGAAACTGACAGCTCTCAGTTGCCAGCTGCCATCCGTAATATGACGTTTAGCAACTGGCGACCCAACTGAAGTTGGGTTGCTATCCATAATGGACCCATTATTTTACCTCATAGTTTTTATGCATTCAATTTAGGTAAGGCGTTGTTTAATACCTTTCAGTACTCAACACTTTAAAAACATTTACTTTTGCCCCCTATTATTAGCAATTGCTATAATTTGATCTGTGTTTCATCCTGCCTTTGTAAAACAAAATTTAATGTTAACACGCATAAAATTGCTTAAAATTTCCTGTCAAAAGTTTGCTTGTATTATTAAACTTTTCCCTTAAAATTAATACATGTAAAACAACTGCGAATGTTCTAGCTGTTAAAAACTATTTTAAAATATTTCAGTCAAGTGAAAATTTATTGCTTCAAAGAATCTGTTAAATTTTACCCCCAAAAAAGTTACTGTTAAATATTATTTATGAATCTAAAATTGTTACACCCTAAAAACTAAATGGCTGTTTGACTTTTGCTCTAACTTTAACCGAAATCAAATTAAATCATTGTTTAAGAAGTAATATTAAAATTTATTACGACAAAAAATCAAAGTAACGCATTAGTTTCTACTAAATTTTGTTCGTATTAAAAAAAACACATGAAAACGATTATACGAATCCATTCATTATTGCGTTAGTAAAACGATATTTTTAGCAAAATAATTTAAGTTAACCCATATTCCATACACCACTCATACAGTCTCACTTGAACTCTCACCAATAAATTGAAAAAGCCATGCAAACATTCCATGCAAAAGCAGAAAAGGTTATACATATAACCCTGTTATTGTAAGTTGTATATAAAATGCTAAAAGAAACTAAAAAGACAAAGTTCTTACATTAATGTGCGCATTCACATGTGAACTTCTTTTATATTTTCAATGTTTTTTCTTCCATTTGTACACACAAACATACACTCAAACAAATCCTGCAGTCATTAGTTTATTAGAGTGACAACAAGTTTTAAGACGATTTTTTTGCGAAAAAATATTTTAGAATTTGTATTAGTTGTTATCATTTCCGTTATACCTTTTATACAGTACATACAGGAAGGTATGCCGAAGCACTGTGATGTCTGCCTTAGTCGACTGGTAGATGCAGAGAAAAATTTTACTTTCAGTAAAGAGATTCAAAAATTAGTAAATATTTTTTTTTTGTCTTGAAACGGACCTACAAACAAATTTGTAAATACGGACAAAAATGTCTCGAAAATTTCATTGAAAAATACTGGTTTTTTCAATAGGCAAATTGTTCAAATCTATAAAAAATGTGTCTAAAAATATTTAAAAATTCTAAACCAAATAATATAATAAATCAAACAAAAATATTTACTGGATTTTTTGTAAAATTTCAAACAAACTTTTTGTCTGAGTCAGTAAAAACTTTTTTTAATATTTTTATAGAAGTAAATAACATTATCATGCATTAAGAATTTATAAAATTTCTTTTTGTTAAATGTGTTTAACTTTTTATATATATCTAAAGACTCTAACAACATTAACGAATTGATTCACTTATAAACCTTCAATAAACAGATAACAATTGCATTCCTTTTGCTATAATTGTTGTTGTTATTTATGAATATGTTGTTATATATGAATATAAGTACGGCACAGAAAGCTTGTTTTTGTTTCTGTTTTGGTGTTTGCGTCCTAAATAAAAGTAAAACAAAAATTTCACTCATTTAGTAAAGAATATTTATTGAAAATTAAATTTTATTTTAGACAAACTTTTGCAAAAAAAAAATTGTTGGTGATAATTTTTTCTGTACGCTAACTACGGCTACGTTGACTGTTTGCTGGTGAAATGAAAAATAGTGTTCGAGTGCACTTGGGTCCAATATTGCTTTACCATTTATCAAATTTGTGAAAGAAAACGTTAAGAGAAGATATTAGATGCAAAGAGTTAGGTTAAGAGAAAATTCATGAATAGAATTGAAGGATAGTTATAGGCGACCGCGGAAATTTGTTTAGCATTCGGTGTATGAGGAAAAGAATAAAAGTAACGCTAGAGGGGATTCAGTCGAGAAAACAACTCGCTACTTCTAATCTAGGAACTTATATTTTTGATTTTTGATAACTCAGATAAGCTACTGAAGCATCCTTTTCTCATGAAGTGAAGGTGGCGTTCCCTGATGCACATACGCATTGTGCTTCCTTCTGACTCTTCGCAAATTTAATATAAAGCATTAATCGATGTATGGGTCCCAAAAGCCCTGTACCGCGTGACCTTGGCTGCTAGGCTTCATTAATTAAAACTTGAAAATGTTAGGGCCTGTCATAAATCGATTAACGTCCAAGCAAGGCTAGAAGGCTTTTGCTATTAAGCAGGTCGACTTAATTATTTAATTGCTTATATATACAGCTTAGGAAAGTTAGTACGTTTATTTAACGCCAGAGGCGCCACAATATTGCTCTAAAAATTAACAAGACGAACAATAGCAGAGCTATAAAAGAACTGAGCTTTCTTTCACATTTACAACGCCTGCCTTCTCTATACTATCTCAATACCAAAGTCGGTGACACATTAAGTATTTAACTAGTACGCACTAATTGCCTGGGTGTTACTACTCTTTAAAAAAAGGATGCGATTGGGGGACCAATTAGATATTCAATATCAGTATCTCAATGTAGGGCTCCATTTTTGCCCAGATGCAGACTATCATATTCCCTGCAGTGACTTGGTTGTGATAGAAAATTCTTATACTCAGTATTCTTGGTTCTTATCAGGACCTTATCATTGGTGATTATTTTTGTGCAGTGGTTGGATTTTGTTCTGAGAAATTAACAAATCGTACAAACTTTTGCATGAAAATTTGTTTTAATAATCCCCCCTATTATGAAAAGCGACGTTACATCAACACGACAGTAAATAATTGTCAGTTGTCTACTCATTGTCAAATGCAACCGACTGCTATTGACAGTCTCTTACTATTTTCTGAAGCTTCTAAAATTAGTCCAGCATGTTAATATTACTCAATTGTTGTCGACAAAGAGTAGACAAATGACAATTTTTTGATGTGGTGTTGATATGACGTCGACGTCGCCTTTCACAATAGGGTGGAATGACATGGAATGGAATTTCGTAATAAAAATAGTTCCAGCGGCAACTAGATATTCCCGAAAATCATTCCGTTTCGTATTTTAATGTTTTTTTATGTTGAAATAATTTCGTAGAATGTGCAAGGTAGGAGTTTCACGATAGCAGTATCCATCTTTGTGAAATCTCGAAATTCCTACCTTGAAGAAATCTTTACGTATAGCACTAAATTTTCATTTCTATTTCGACAAATATTAATTTTAGTTCATGTGCAATACTTGCATATAATCCTGAACAAATTTTTTTTTAGCCAATATATCTTAGATGATATGTAAATATTTAAATGTGATTGAAAAATATTCAATCTTTCAGTTCTTACAATTGTTTTTGAGTCTCTTGAACAACGCTTTTTATTTTATGCTTATTGAATTTTATTGTTAAGTTTTTACTCATTACAATTTTTGTTAAAAAAATATTGTAAGCATAACTTGAGGTCTAAACGTAACATAATATGTAAGATGAGATTGTCACATTTAATCGCAGAGAGTATTATATTACGTGTAGACTTCAAATTAGTGTTATCTCAATGTTATAGGAATTTTTATAAGGGCGTTGTTATAAGAATTCTTATAACAACAATCTTATGAGATGAACTGTCAAAAAACACATGTACATGAAAATAAAATAGTGTGCATGTGTGAGTGTTTATTAAAACAATTAAAAAGCGATGTTTTTTATAAAATTTCTGTGTTAAATAAATGAATAAATGTGTTTAATTTAGGGATGTAACGAATACCGATACCGATACCGATATATCGGCGATACTTCAGATTTTCCGATACATCGGTATCGGCGATATTTTACTGTCGATACGACGATACTTTAAAAAAATTTTTCAGTTTTTTTTAAACAAATTATTTATTTTTTTGTTAATTTTAAGTCTTATTAATATCAATTTTAAAAATTAGTAATATTTTACGCTATTATTTTGCAAAAACAATAATTTATTTATTGTTAATTTTACCATGAACTCAAATTCAATTCGTTGTTTTTTAAATCTTATTCCCAGCAAAAAAAAGACATTATAAAGAAATCATGAAAATGTAGCAGTCGCGATCCGGAAATATTGCGAAGTTCTCTTTTTCCATTACCAATTACCGAATTTGTAGTGATGTTAGGACAAATTTCTTTTTCGGGGTTCTATAATGATTCCTCAAATAATTCTGGAAAAAAAGCAGACTTCAGTAGAAAGAGTATATACTTGATGGCCTTCCATATAAACAATTTTGAAAATCGGTAAGCCAATGGAGGAATTGTGCTCTAATAAATATTTTGGGTGGAGGCGTGGAAGACTTGCCACACAGATTTTCGTAGAAAAATTATGCGACCAAACTCTAGGCAAACCATTCCAAAACAAAAAAATAAATTTTGGAATTCGGCCCATAAATGGAGAAGCTATGCGATAATCAATATTTCTGGGGGAAGGGGAAATCCCGCACAGATTTTGGAGACAAATTATGGTACCAACCTGAAGGGGGGTTTGCAGCAAATTTCGCAACTGATTTTCGAAAAAAAAACTGTAGTCAAACCCTTTCAAAAAAAAAAATTTAAAAAATTGTGATAATCGGTTCCCAATGACAAAGTTATACATGGTTCCCCCTCCCATTTTCGAAAAGAATTATGGGGCTAAGCTACTACGAACCCTTGCAAACAACACAAGAATTTTGAAAAGCTGTTCACAAATGACATAGTTATAGATTGGTGGCGAGGGGGGGCAAACTTGCTTCTCCGATTTTCGACAAAAAAAATTGGGACCAGTTTTTGGTCAACCCTTTCAAACAAAACAAGAATTTTGAAAATCGGTTCACAAATGACAGCATGGGGGGCGAATTTCCCCCTCCCATTTTCAAAAAAAAAAAAATTATGGGACCAAACTGCAGGCAAACCCTTTCCAGCAAAAAAAGAATTTTAAAAATCGCTTCACAAATGACAGAGTTATGCGTGTACAAACATAAAAAAGTAAAAAAAAACATACACACGAATTGATAACCTTCTTTTTTTTGGATGTCGGTTAAAAAAGGATGAAAAATTACCCATTTTCAGAACTTGTTTCTTTTTATGCGAATTTAAACACAAAACTGTGTTTTCATGTAAATTTAAGTGAATAAATATAAACTTTTAGAAGACTTTTAATAATTAAGCTAATAAGTTATTTAGAAGAATATTAGTTGATAAATGTCCTTTAATAAATCGATTTTTTAAAAAGCATGGCCAGTATTACAAAGGAATTACAAATTTGTACTTGCTTTTCTACTAATTATCTGCATATTTTTAATATAGATTCTTTGGAAGCAATGAAAATGTAGTTCCTTAAAAATTACTTCCAATTTTATATACTGTATTAATATCTATTTTAAATAATAATAATCTCTTACACTGTAATGTTGCATAATAAAAAATTGCCCTTCTTGAGTTTTGTTAATCTAAACTTGAACTCAATTTCAATATTCGTATCGGTATCGGAATCGGCGATATTTATTTTTAAGTATCGGAATCGGTATCGGATCGGCAAAACGGCGTATCGTTACATCCCTAGTTTAATTGATTCATAAATTTAAATTTGTGTGAAAAATTAAAAATAAAATAGCTAATAATGCAAACGTAGTACATGTTAACTCGATGAGCATTTGCATAAAATGAAATCTTATCGGGAAAAATAAGTTGCATCTTTACCTAGTGTGAGATTAAGAGAAAATTCGACATTTTGTTTTTAGTATTCTGCCGACGTTTTTTCTCGTGTTATCTCATAGTTAATGTCTCGTGAAGACGCTGTGTAAAGAAATGGAAGAAATAAATGATGTCAATACATTTTATATTATTTTTCCGTTTTCTCATATATATAAAAATATATTTAAATGCATAAGTCTCTCAGATGTATCATTATCTTTAACGTAAAAAAATAACGTTGTCTTTCTAGGGTTGAAGATGATGTCTGAATGACTCTCCCTCACGATTAGAGATGTCCGGCATTCTTGGATCAGATTAGATGTGGATATCTAGGGACCTGATTGTATACTGACTAAAGATTATAGTTTTGATATCTTCATTTGATATCTGATAAAATGTTAGCCAATTCATTGTTTCTTTTATAGCATACATGTTTATGCATGTAGGCCGTACATTATAGGGTGATACATTCCTCAGGCAGTCTGAATGATATTTTGATCCCGAACTCTTCATAAAAACCGTGTTTGCTTCATAACTTTTACAAATAATATCCAATTTTAATAAATTTAAAGTACGTATTAGTAAATGATAATACTATCATATTAATCATACGTACTTTTGACTCAAAAAATGGTAATTTGCATTTTCATCACATAAAATTAATATAAAAAATGCTCTTTTAATTTATCGTAAAATTTTTGTTTTAAAAATACGACCGTTGCTATATTTGTTAATAAATAATACAGAAATAAAAATTAAAGAATGAAGATTAGTACTATGTTCATGCAGATAAATAAAATGCATCTACAAATTTGACTGTTTTTAGAAAATCTGCTCTTCTGGCCACATTTTTGGGCGGACGGATAAGAATTAAAAGCCAGACTAATTAGAATGATTTCTTATATCTAATATAAGTTCTGTGGAAATTAGAAAAAAGTGCTTGAGTCTTGTTTTATAGTTTTTTTAGGAGAGCACTTTTAAACATTCAAGTGGATTTTTAAAAATTTATTCCTATTGCATTTAATGTTGACAATTCGTTCTTCGATTCTTTTAAGTTAGGAATATATGGTTCTATATACTATTTAATTTATTTATTTTAAATAAATTTAATTTATTTTAAGTTGAATTAAGAAATTATTCCATATGAGCTATGAGCTGAAAAAAGATAAGCAGCAACTCATTACGCTATAACTTCTTGAAAAATCGTACGAAATAAGTGAAAATTTACCCAGAGGTATTTTTGAATATTGAGGATACTTAAGCTTATGTCGACTTGCCACAGATTTGTAAAGAAATTTCGAAAACTCGATGTGGGTTTTTTTCAGCGTTTAGTTTAGAATTTAGCCGCAAGACCTAGTAGCTAATGCATTCTCTTCCTTATATTGATCTTACATTTAGCTATAAGTCTAACATTAAATAAATAAATTAATAAATAAAATTTCGTAGAACAATTCGCCATTTTCGTTTAATTTTAACTGCGGTCATTTTTGAAGCCTATTCCTTTCAAATATTAAAAAGAAACAATTCTAGATTCGAAATTTGGTTGAGCAAAACGTCAAACAATTTAGCTTTGTTTTTGACAAAATGTGACCACTTTTCACTCTGATTTCAAAGTTTTAAGTTTTGATTATTTTTAACGAATAAATGAATTGAGATCACAAAAAAAATTATCTGCATGCTATCAAGGATTGTGTTACAAAACACAAAATATTTTTTTGAAGATTTGGACTATACTATTACTAAAGATATTTACAAAATAGAGAACGAAATGAAGGCCAAATACCAAAATTTTAGTATTCAAAGCCAAACATATTTGAAAATAGTAGAGATATCTTAATGAAATAAATAGTAATATCCTTACCTGGTTATGAACTTTACAACAGGTTTAAATTCATTTAAATCGAATATTATTTGTAAAATTTATGAGGCCAACAAAGTTTTTCATGCCTGCTGTCAAGTTTGACGCCCTGTAGCTCACCGTATGTTTTAACAGGATGGTCTAAATTGCATTATTCTGCAACCACAAGTCCTTCTCTATGACTCTTTCATACATTGTTTTGTAAGATACATATTTATTACCCTTTTTTCCAATTGGAACCTCTGCGCCCTGTACAGCATAGCAAAAGCCTGCCTTTGTTAGCGTACATCTTAGAGTACCAGTTATCAGGATTGTACTTATGTGACTTATGCATTCTATTTGAAAGTGAGTGCTAGCGCAGTCCAGTGGTGTACAACATGGTAATATATAATGTCGGTTTGATGACCATCGCTTTTTCATTAACACTAAAAATTTATAAAATTTAAATGTTTGTAAAAAAATAAAAATTTTATGGATAACTTTGCTTTAAAATGCATAAGTATTCCCATAGAAGAGTCGAAATTTTTTCAAATATAATAAAACCACGTATACTTTTCAAGTCAGATTATGCTTCCCTCAAACTTTAAGCACTGTTGAAAGATTGAGGCACTCATAACAACACTACTCCTAAATACATCCATCAAAGCGACAAAAATATATTTCCCATGTAAATGACTACCATTCTAATGTTTACAGTTTTATTTTCATTCTTCTTATATAGAAATATGTACATATTTTTGTCGTTTTATCACAACATCTTAAGTGTTAAAATCATGTTTGAAGATATTTACGATTTAATGTAAAATAAGGATTATAAGAAGAACCAATATATGACCTTAACTCGATTTTGACTTAACTCGACTTAAGATGTTATGATAAAACGGCGCAGATATATAATAATGTCTGTAAGCATGCTTTTATATCCCCCCATCCCATTAGCAAACTGACTGACAGACATACAGGCAAATATGCAAGAGGAGTATTCCTCTTTTATTCTTATTTATTCGACATTCCGTCTTGTTATTTAAGTACGTACAAGTATATTTAGCAGAAATTCAATCTGTATTAATCGGATTTTCAGCGCGGATTTAAAGTTCTTCGACTTTTATTTCTACATTTTTTTCTACTTTAACTTGTAATTTGTTCTATATTTCTTCCTTAACTTTACTTGCTACTTGATATAAACTTTTTCATTTGTATGTATTAATTGTGTGTCTGCATGTGTAGAAATTGTGTATATACATACTGGAAGGGAGAGTCTGTGTCAAAGTTTTCAAAAAGTTTTGTTGAAAATGTTTCTCTATGCGCTACACTTTGTCTTTTTATAAAATAAGAAAGTTAATTTATAGTGCTAAGAAACAAACTGAAAAAAATTTATAGAATTTCATCTTGATATATAATAAAAATCACGTGTCTCTGTGTTCGTTTACGCTAATCTGCAGGTTCGCTAAACTGATTACAACGAAATTTTTTGATGACTTTGATTCTAGGTTTTAAGAGACTACTATTTTTTAAGGATATTTAGACGGGAACACAATATGCTGGTCCTCTAGTATGAATTTAAAAATAAATATTCATGGTAGAATAAAGCATAACTATTTTAAATATTGAAATTATTGTAGATTTAATGAGGTTTATTTATATTGAAAAGATCAATTAAAAAGTCTGGTTATAAGAGATTATCATCGACAAGTTTGGTATCGAGTTGTTAATAATAGAGAATGAAGGTAATTCACTGACTGATTCAGTATGTCGGTCATAAATTTTCTGCTGTTATATTAATGGGTTCTTTCGAAGATATAGTTATATTTGGAACAATTTTCCGTCATACATTTATATTATATTTTAACTCCTTTTGTTTCTATAAGTAGCTTTGGGCGTCATCGATTGTCTTCCATTGTCCTTTATCTACCGGTGCAGACTACAGCTCATTCTACGTTTTGCTTAATTGTTCTACTTCCATGTCGGGTTGTCCACACCAGTAGTGCGATTCTCTATTCAATTTTGACAATAGTTGTCATTGTTAAAAAGTTTAACAAGCAAATTGTCGATTTTGCTACTCTGTAACATTCTTAACAATATTTGCTGTTGTTTAACTAACAACAATAATTTTTCTATTGTTAATGAATAGAAAACGAGTCAGCTGTTCAGCAGTAGCACGTACTTTATGCAATAATTAAAGTTAATTTTTTACAAAATACTCAATTATATAAAACATTTGCGTTTAAATAATAAAATTTGTATTACTTAAGTATTTAATTTAACAATTATTTCACACAAATAACGAAATTAATGAAAAAAATCTGTAGACTGTTTGGCAATTACAAATTCATTTGTTTTTGTTATATTCCGCTTTTCGTTTATTTTAACAGAGATGCCACATGATGTCAGATTTAAGCAATGTTGTTAACAAGAAGTCACAGAATTGTAAAATCGTTAGTGCAAACAACTTAAGAAGTTGAAAATATAACAACTGTTATTATTGTTAACAGTTACAGAATCTCATTACAGGTATGACTTAGTGACCCTCTCTCCGTTAACCTTGCAGACTCCGTATGTCTGATCCCTCACCATTTTTCGATCTTGATTTCAAGCTTGATCGTAGTTGATCATTTTCGCAAAGCTATCGGCTTACAAACATCAGTAAGTTTTTTTAGATTGCAGCGAGCTGCATTCTATAACTCGCATCTATACAGCGCAACTGTTGTCACGTAGATGTTAAAAATTAAAATATGAATGCGTTTTGACATAACAGTTGATTCACAGAAAAAAATAAGTTTCGTTTTTGATAACAAAAATCCCGGTATTCAATAATTTTTTTTTTCAAATTTCCTGTGATAAAGAATTCCCCTATATTGATAACAAAATTATTTCAAAATAAAAATACATATATAAATTAAAAAAATGTTGACATGGCTGGAATACGAACCCGGGCTTTCCGGACGTAAAGCATACACTCTATAGCTGAGCCATATCCCATTTATTTTTTTATGGGATACAACTTGTTTTAAGTACTTATGTATAAAAAGAAAAGAAATAACCGGCATGGAAAAGAAATACTTACAACGAAATATTTTATTATGTTAAAGATAAATGTTATTGAAATTCATATTTTTTTTAATAACATGGTTTTATTGAATATAATTCTTGTCTATTTTTTTCTGTGTTACTAAGTTTCCCGTATGCTTGCCTGGCCTTGATGATACGGTTGGAAGTGTCTTCTTTGTATGCTCCAGTTGTTGTTATTCACAGGTAGGAGAAAGATTGGATGCCTTTTTTCTGCTGATGAGCCTTTGGTCATTTATTGCGTTGATTCTAAATGATTTAGTTTTTTGTATTATTATTTTGATAGCTTCAATATTTTTCGCTTCGGACTGCCTGTCCACAATCAGATACATAACTGATGAAATATGAATTCATCAATATACACCAGAAATAAAACAAAAGTCGTAGCAATAGATCCTGTTTATTAGGCTTACCCACCAAGTGAAATTGATAGTACACCGATGGCTTCAGTTTTGAGGATATGCGTTAGAGCAATCTCATGTGGGCTTGATTCAAAGCAAATTGATATTAAAAAAAGTTCATAATCAGTTTTTAGTACTATTCTCCAACAGTATTGAAGAAATTATTAAAACCTTTACTATAGACAATATACTTATTTTCCAATAAATACATCATCTTATACGAAAGAATTTTTTTCTTTTCTTTCTGCTTACAAAACAATGTCTCACTCTATTTACATAATTTTTTTTCACTCTCCGCCTTAAGATGTAGTTTTACGAATAGCATTATTTACAATAACAATCTAATTAACTCAGCAAATAAGAAAGAAAGGGTTTGATTTTTATATTAAAAATATGTCTACAAATTGATTGTCATTCGTGACTTTTCTTTTAAGTAGTAAATATTATTATCAAAGCAATCTATAGAATGTTGACACGTATAATATAATGAAAACTCTATAAGTAATAATTGCAAAGCAAAAAAAAAATTTTAAGATCATGAGAAATTTAAGTTTTTATTGAAAATTTTATAGCATGAGCTTAATCAATTTGCTACGAATTTATCGCTCGTTACTTAAATGTTTTTCCAACAATTCAGGCGAGTGTTGAGTAACATTACATAACATAAATGTTTCGAAAAATAAAACAAGCTGTATTTCAATCGTAATAATTTAAGCCGCAAATAATACAACTGAATATGCAATTTCTAAAAGGGCACAACTCGCATATTTTGACAAATACGCTTTTTCACATCAATGAGTTCTAAATGCTTGCCTTCACCACTATGCTTGAAAACGGAATATTCCTGGCATTCGTTCTACTGTAGACGTTATGGCATGCATAGAATAAAAGGTCACAACTATTATGAGATGTGCCATTTTCGATATTATTGCGCTCTGATTGCTCATTTTGCGCTTTATATTAATATCAAAGCAGAACAGTGGTTTTCTTGTTTAAATAAAACTAGGTGATCCTTATGTATTTTCATGTGCTGATTGCGATGGCGTTATTAGTTTTTCCCTAACAACTCTAGTTTTATAAATATGCGACATTTAACTTTTGCATAAATTACATCACTTTTTGTATTATTCGCTTAATATTTCACGACTTGTCTTTCAAACTTTAAGAAACTTTCTGGATTATTAATCTACACAAAATTCTCTTTCATGTGGGTAGAGCCACATTGATGAGTATATCAGGATATCGTACTATTATTGCAAGGATGTTAAAAATCGTGTCTATTTTGTTTAGTCCTTAGAACTTTTTTTTTATTTTGTTGTTTTTAAATTATCTATATCTATTATCGTCCGCCGATTACAAATATAACATAAGAATCAGTTATTTTAATTTCAAAAAATGCAAATAAAAAAATGTTTAAAGACTAAACCAAAAAACAGACGATTTTTAACATCCTTGCAATAACAGTAAGATATCCTAATATATTTATCAATGTGACTTTACCCAAATGAAAGAAAATTTTGGGCAGATTAATAATCCAGAACAGAAAGTATTTTAAAGTTTGTAGGACGAGTCGCAAAATATTAAGCGAATAATACAAAAAGTGGTGTAAATTATGTAAATGCTAAATGTCACTTTATCTTTAAAGCTAGAGCTGCTAGGGAAAAACTAATGATGCCATCGTAATCAGGAGATGAAAGTCCATATGAATTAGCTATTTTTATTTCAACAACACACAAAATCCTCAATTTTGTTGTGCTGTGTATTAGATACCTAAAATAAGAATTTTATGCAAATTAATGTAGTATTTTCTTTAAGGTTTGTGTACTCAATACCGTAAATTTCGAAAAGGACACATCTTATTAATTTAAAATATATTAATATATACATATAATAACATTAAAATCAATATATTTCTGTAACTTTCGATCGATAATTGGACATGAAATATAATACATACATAATCTCTTTTAAATATCATGCTATATTAGAAAATAATTAGCTGTTTTCATTTCCTGAAAAGTTTAAAATTTTAGATATGTACACTTTTCAAAATTGCTGATTCAATTATTTTAGACCAGCTGCTTAAAATTAGATTGTGAAGAATAAGAAATACTTAATTCTTGACATGTCTATTTGTATGCACTTTTTGGTGGTATGTTCCAGTATCTGATATCGGTGTTTTTGTTATTAGTTTGGGTTTTAAAGGAGAAAAGAAAAATTAAAACTGTAAAAAGTAAGGGAAAGCTAAAGGGGGTGAATCTTAAATCAACTTATATCATACATTAATTTTTTGACTTTGATTTAAAGAAGTTGTAAGTATTTCATACGATGTGAAATAATATAGAAATCATATCATCCAAAAGTGAGGTAACGAATAACAAAAAAAAAAAAAAAATACAAATGATGAATGACTATTATGTTTCAACAATCTACAAATAATTGCTAATTCATTACATAAAAAGGGTACTATTATATTATGTCTTAATTTACGTACAACTCTTAAACTAAAGGTTCTGGTGATTAATTTACGAAACGTTTTTTCATCCTTAATGAACGAATACATGACAAGAACACACATAGACAGCCCCCGAAGCACTTTAGCTTTTCGGCGGAAAACATTCAGGGTCTATGGCGGAAGTCGAACCTACGATCTCTGTACTGACAGGCTAACATCGCTACCAATCAGCCACAAAGGCACCGTTGTGTGGTCGTATAAATTTGTTTGTCTTCTGAGTGAGCATTATCGGGAGTGAGCACTTAGTTATAATTTTGTTTCTTAATTGTAGTGCGAACAATAACTAAAGATGTAACGTAAAAAGCTGCAAGTGTACATTTGAATGTATGTTTGCATAGTTTTTTTTATTTGTAGCAGCAGAAGTATGAGCATTAACTATGGCAGACTTATATGTTTGTACGAAATTTCATTAAGTTCGAAATGAACAATCAAAAACTAAAGTAATGAAACTATTTGCACTGTATAATTTTCATTTTCAAATGATATTTAAGATAATTACATAATCGCATCACGAATCTAATGCAATTGTCGTCTGTGGCATACACAAGTTTGATTTGAGGGAACAATTAGCTTTTAATAGAGAATAAAGAGAACATTGCAAATAACTGGACATTTTCAAAAAAAAATTAATACAATAAAATTAAGTGAGAAAAGTAATGTATTTTAATAGCAAATATATATTAAAAATAAAAAAAAAAACACGAGAATATTAATGTTTCGACATCATTCAAGAAAACTGTGTTCTTTAAATATCCTTGAAGTAACAGAATGACAAACTTTTGAAGCAGTAAGCATGTAAGACCTTTCACGAATTTTGTGCACACACCACTAGCTTACAAGAAAGCAATGGCTTTAAAATAGGTAACAATAAGTTTATATATTAAGCTAGTGCTTCCGCTGCATAAAAAGTATAGCTTTCTGAATCAAGTTTGGAAGCAGAAATATTTCTTATCTCCCTTACGAATCTGCCTATATACATGATCCATGTCTTACTTGTTAGTTATTCATGTTTGTCTAAAATATATTCAAATATTAGTCTTTAAATTGCAACCTCATTTTCTATACCAAAACGTCATCAAACATAAACCATTTAATATGGGAGGCACTCGGGGTAATTGCAATTGCAGACAGTAGACAGTTATCAAAATGAGTGACATAAGTTCACTTGCAAGGAATGTATGTGGAAGCATACATTCATATAGAAAACTACATAACAAATGAAATTGCAACTACCATGGAGAAACAACAACGACAAAGAATGTTGAAGAAATGACACTGACAGCTGCCGTGATAAATTAAGTTTTTAACTACAGGTGGCAGTTTATCTTCAACTCTATCATGCGTCCTCATTTAACAAACAAAAAATTAAAGGAGAAATAAATTAACAAACTTTTTTATGTTGAAAAAAACAAAAATTACAGAAACTAAATAAAACTAATGTAACCATAAATTAGCTTAAATAAGAATGAAATAAAGTTAATTTAATTTACGATTTTCCTTCTTATCTTTATTATTTTTATACTAACAAGCAAATAAATCCTTAAATTTTGTGGCCTAAATCTGTGTTTCTTCTACTCCTACAAACAAAGAGTGTGTGAAAAATAAACTCAGAAAAATAAAAACTATGACAGCTGGAAAAAATATAAGAAAAACTTTCATTTAACATAATTAAGAGACAACTTTTTATCATTTATAATCTAGTAAAAAGCATTTTGTAAATGAAACAAAAAACTGTTTTTACCAAAAAGAAGAGGACTTGTAAAAGTATGAAGGAGAATAGAAAAAAACTATAACTTAGAACTAAGATTTCAAGACTAACTTAATTCATTAGAAAAAATAACAATAGAACTTTTACAACAATAGCAACACAAAATATTTAAAACATGTAGCACTAGTTGGTTTCTGTTATTGTTCACAGTGGGTTTTTGATACGAGGAAGTTTATAAAATATGAAAAAGATTTCAAAATCATTATTTTTAGTGTATATATTCTAATTTCGCCAAGTTAAAGATCCAAATTTTTTTTCTGCTTTTTTTTACATAAAAACGTTGATTAGTGATATTTTCTAATGAAACCGTCGAATGATACCCATTTTGATATTGTTCGCCGACTTTTTATTTTTTTCGTATTAACAAAATGGCGTCTATTGGTCGCCATATTGAGTTTTGTCTACTGTTATATCCTTATTGACACTTCCGGGATTAAAACAAATCGAATGACGTACGAATCATCAAAATCGGCCTACGCGTTCGGTGCCGCAAAGGAACACACATACATACATACATACATATATACATACATACATACATACATACATACATACATACATACATACATACATACATACATACATACATACATACATACATACATACATACATACATACATACATACATACATACATACATACATACATACATACATACATACATACATACATACATACATACATACATACATACATACATACATACATACATACATACATACATACATACATACATACATACATACATACATACATACATACATACATACATACATACATACATACATACATACATACATACATACATACATACATACATACATACATACATACATACATACATACATACATACATACATACATACATCAACAATGTGGAAGAGACAAAAGTTAGTATTGTTACCTAAGGATAATAAGCCACCAGATGACCCTTCCTCTTATAGGCCGCTGTGTATGATAGATACAAGTGGGAAATTGCTAGAAAGTATAATCTGTAGAAGATTGGAAAGTTGTGTTGAAGCTAACCGCGGTTTATCAGATAACCAATTTGGCTTCAGGAAAGCAAGGTCAACAGTAGATGCTATCAAAGTTGTAGTAGAAACGGCTGCTCAGGCTATCCAAGGGAAAAGGTGGAGAAATGGAGCAAAAGAGTATTGTGTAGTTGTAACGCTAGACGTAAAGAATGCCTTCAACACGGCAAACTGGGAGCATATTGTTGATGCCTTAGCCAGTTTAGACATCCCAGGATATCTACTGGCAATTATACAGGACTATTTCCGAAATAGAGAGCTAGTTTATGATACTGATAAGGGTACTAGAAGACGAAAGATCATTGGTGGGGTGCCTCAAGGATCAGTACTTGGTCCACTACTGTGGAACGTCATGTACGATGGAGTATTAAGGTTAAACCTGCCGGAGAAGGTAAAGATAGTTGGATTCGCAGACGACATAGCGTTAGTATGTGAAGCAAAAGAGTTACTAGAGGCGGAAACCATTGCAAACGCCAGTATTCAGATCGTAAGGTCTTGGTTGAGATCAATGGGTCTAGCTCTAGCTGACCATAAAACAGAAGCGATTCTGATTAGTAGTCGGAAAAATAGGGAAACCATTAGGCTAAATATTGGCACGTGTAGCATAGAATCCAAGGAATGGAGTCGTGATTGACACTCGTCTGTCTTTTCATGAGCACTTGAAGTATATAGGTTCTAAGGCATCAAAAACCTGCTCAGCGCTATGCCGGATCATGCCGAATACAAGAGGTCCAAAATATCTGCAGAGGAGATTGCTAACCAGTGTAGTAAGAAGCATTATCTTATATGCATCCCCTGTATGGTCAGGCTCACTGAAATACTCTACATATGTGAATCTGATATCCCCTGTGTATAGGCTGGCCGCCCTGCGAGTATGTAGCGCATTCCGAACTGTATCGGACGAGGCCGCCTTTGTCATTGCCGGCATGATACCCATCGAGCTAGAAGCCGTTTCGGACAGTACGAATGGTGTGACTGATATGTGTCTACGGAAGTGGCAAGAACGATGGACAGCGACTGACAAGGGAAGATGGACTTACTTACTGATACCTGACATTAGGGTATGGTTATCAAGAAGACACGGCGACTTGAACTTCTACATTACACAGTTTTTGACTGGACATGGTTGTTTTAGGTCGTACTTGTACCGTTTCGGACATGACAGTGTTCCGTTTTGTCCGAGTTGTGGTGGCAATGTCGTGGAAGATGCCGAACATGTGTTCTTCATCTGTCCACGATTTGATAGTGGTAGAGCGTATTTAGAAGTAGTCTTAGGGCGTAGTATTAGGCCGGACAACATCGTTCCAATCATGTTGGAATCTTTGTATAACTGGACGTATGTATGTAATTTTATAAAATTGGTTCTGTTGGAACTTCGTAGGTTAGAAGAGATTCGCAGAAGAATCCATGTAGTTTAGATTTAGGGTCTAGGACCTTTCCCACCCCGAGACGTATAGCCTTGCGGTAGTACCACGGGGAGCATTTGGGTCAGTGTGAAGGGGTGTTTTTAGCGTGTTAAAGTCTCGCACTTCTGGCAAACACCACCACTGCCAGAGTCTTTCGATGATTTTCATCCCACAAATAATAAAAAAAAACATACATACATACATACATACATACATACATACATACATACATACATACATACATACATACATACATACATACATACATACATACATACATACATACATACATACATACATACATACATACATACATACATACATACATACATACATACATACATACATACATACATACATACATACATACATACATACATACATACATACATACATACATACATACATACATACATACATACATACATACATACATACATACATACATACATACATACATACATACATACATACATACATACATACATACATACATACATACATACATACATACATACATACATACATACATACATACATACATACATACATACATACATACATACATACATACATACATACATACATACATACATACATACATACATACATACATACATACATACATACATACATACATACATACATACATACATACATACATACATACATACATACATACATACATACATACATACATACATACATACATACATACATACATACATACATACATACATACATACATACATACATACATACATACATACATACATACATACATACATACATACATACATACATACATACATACATACATACATACATACATACATACATACATACATACATACATACATACATACATACATACATACATACATACATACATACATACATACATACATACATACATACATACATACATACATACATACATACATACATACATACATACATACATACATACATACATACATACATACATACATACATACATACATACATACATACATACATACATACATACATACATACATACATACATACATACATACATACATACATACATACATACATACATACATACATACATACATACATACATACATACATACATACATACATACATACATACATACATACATACATACATACATACATACATACATACATACATACATACATACATACATACATACATACATACATACATACATACATACATACATACATACATACATACATACATACATACATACATACATACATACATACATACATACATACATACATACATACATACATACATACATACATACATACATACATACATACATACATACATACATACATACATACATACATACATACATACATACATACATACATACATACATACATACATACATACATACATACATACATACATACATACATACATACATACATACATACATACATACATACATACATACATACATACATACATACATACATACATACATACATACATACATACATACATACATACATACATACATACATACATACATACATACATACATACATACATACATACATACATACATACATACATACATACATACATACATACATACATACATACATACATACATACATACATACATACATACATACATACATACATACATACATACATACATACATACATACATACATACATACATACATACATACATACATACATACATACATACATACATACATACATACATACATACATACATACATACATACATACATACATACATACATACATACATACATACATACATACATACATACATACATACATACATACATACATACATACATACATACATACATACATACATACATACATACATACATACATACATACATACATACATACATACATACATACATACATACATACATACATACATACATACATACATACATACATACATACATACATACATACATACATACATACATACATACATACATACATACATACATACATACATACATACATACATACATACATACATACATACATACATACATACATACATACATACATACATACATACATACATACATACATACATACATACATACATACATACATACATACATACATACATACATACATACATACATACATACATACATACATACATACATACATACATACATACATACATACATACATACATACATACATACATACATACATACATACATACATACATACATACATACATACATACATACATACATACATACATACATACATACATACATACATACATACATACATACATACATACATACATACATACATACATACATACATACATACATACATACATACATACATACATACATACATACATACATACATACATACATACATACATACATACATACATACATACATACATACATACATACATACATACATACATACATACATACATACATACATACATACATACATACATACATACATACATACATACATACATACATACATACATACATACATACATACATACATACATACATACATACATACATACATACATACATACATACATACATACATACATACATACATACATACATACATACATACATACATACATACATACATACATACATACATACATACATACATACATACATACATACATACATACATACATACATACATACATACATACATACATACATACATACATACATACATACATACATACATACATACATACATACATACATACATACATACATACATACATACATACATACATACATACATACATACATACATACATACATACATACATACATACATACATACATACATACATACATACATACATACATACATACATACATACATACATACATACATACATACATACATACATACATACATACATACATACATACATACATACATACATACATACATACATACATACATACATACATACATACATACATACATACATACATACATACATACATACATACATACATACATACATACATACATACATACATACATACATACATACATACATACATACATACATACATACATACATACATACATACATACATACATACATACATACATACATACATACATACATACATACATACATACATACATACATACATACATACATACATACATACATACATACATACATACATACATACATACATACATACATACATACATACATACATACATACATACATACATACATACATACATACATACATACATACATACATACATACATACATACATACATACATACATACATACATACATACATACATACATACATACATACATACATACATACATACATACATACATACATACATACATACATACATACATACATACATACATACATACATACATACATACATACATACATACATACATACATACATACATACATACATACATACATACATACATACATACATACATACATACATACATACATACATACATACATACATACATACATACATACATACATACATACATACATACATACATACATACATACATACATACATACATACATACATACATACATACATACATACATACATACATACATACATACATACATACATACATACATACATACATACATACATACATACATACATACATACATACATACATACATACATACATACATACATACATACATACATACATACATACATACATACATACATACATACATACATACATACATACATACATACATACATACATACATACATACATACATACATACATACATACATACATACATACATACATACATACATACATACATACATACATACATACATACATACATACATACATACATACATACATACATACATACATACATACATACATACATACATACATACATACATACATACATACATACATAGACTGATAAACACAATACCCTTCTTTGCGTCGCGCAGTCGGGTAAAAAAAGCTAACATTTCCTTCTGGGAATCTCCGAGTTCCTAGGAAAGTTCAAAAAAATCATTAAACTGGAAGTTTGTGCTCATTAAGTCTACATTTGGTAAAAGGCCCTTTTAAAACTTGGGAAAATAAATGTATACATATCAAGGTTTTAAGAACTGGTGATTGTTTTTGAATTCAAGCTTTGGGATTTTAGCATATATGGACTAAAATCAAAATTCTTATATGAGATATGTCGAATTCGAAGGGGCCCAGGTATCTTTAAAGTGGGTAATTCAATTATGTTCTTAACACTGATTCATATCTGTGAATATACCGTTCAGATAAGTAAGCGTTTTTTATACATTATAAAATAATTTTTTTGTATATGGGGTGTCTAAATAAGTGCGCAGGATTTATATTTGCCACTATTTTTAACCGACTTCAAAAAAGGAGGAGGTAATCAATTCGTGTGTATTTTTTTTTACTTTATTATGTTTGTACAGTCATAACTCTCATCTCATTAGTGAACCGAATTTCAAAATTCTTTTTTATTTTGAAAAGGTTTGCCTACAGTTTGGCCCCATAATGTACTTTTGAAAATCGGTGGATAAATTTGCTCCCCCATGCATAGCTCTGTCATTTGCCAACCGATTTTCAAAATTATTTTTTTGTTTGAAAGCTTTTGTTTGCAATTTGGTTTTATATATTTTTTGTTTAATTAAGTTATGAAATTTACTCGAGTTATGTGGGCTTAAATTAGGGATGTAATGCCGTTTTACTGATACAATACTGATACCGATACTCAAAAAGAAATATCGGCGATACAGATACCGATACCCATATTGAAATTGAGTTCAAGTTTAAATTAACAAAATTAGAGATAAATGTGATACATGTCGACAAAGAAAAATTTTAGTGCGCGAAGGGTTGAACTGACATGTTTAGATAGCTCCCGCTTTTCTTCAGAGCTCTTTACCACGTAGCCTACTTGACAAAAGTCAGTGGTTTGCAGTCAAGAGCTGAATATCATTTGCCTTTAATCAATTCATACTGTCGCTCTTAGATATGTATTCCATTTGATAGTTATTGATGGTCACTTTTCTCTTTATGTTTTGGGTTAAGCTTCTTCTTATTTCTCTATTCTCTGTCTACATGCTTCACATTTATCTCTTAATAAAAAGATAGTACAGCTAAAAATGTTTATAATTTTTTTTTTCGAAAATTTGTGGGGAAATTTGCTCTTTCTTGGCTGAGTTTCAACAGCTGTTATTTGAAAGGACATGAAAGGTTTGGTACTAAGCAAATTTGCGGACGAACGCACCATTTTGAGACAGACAAAGCAAAATTTTGTCCGTTTTGTAATCTGTTCAATGAGATCTTTGTATTGAAATCGTTTTTTTTTTTGCAGGATTATGGTAAAAGGAGTTGTACGGTGATTTTTTTAACAGCTGTCACGTACATACCACGTGATGTATCAATACGGAGAAGTATTTAAACGTTTAGTTACTGTACAAATACCTTCAGTCGCAATTATGCGCCAAATGAGTCGACAGTGAGGCGTTTAATTACAAAACTTGAGACCAAATTTACGCTGATTGATCAGATGACCATTTGTCGCCCTCGTATTGGTCGGTCGCTAGGAAATATAGCCAAGAATCGAGGAACTTCCATTCGGCATCGTGGTCAAGAATTAAATATTTCCAGATGTACTATGCAACGAATATTGGTAAAAGATCTGCATTTGCACACGTACAAGGTTGAATTTGTGACAAAAATTAAGGAAAGGGTCGATGAGAAGCGCCGTAAGTTCGCTAACTTAATACAGCGTCATTAAACTAATGGGGATTTTGCGAAGAAAATCATTTCTTCAGATGAGGCAGAAATTGTAATTCGACTCGTATTCAATTCGATACGTAAATCCTCGTATGCTACTCGAAGAACCAATACAATTCAATGTTTAGCGGGTATTTTTGGCTTGCAGAGTGACTGGGCCATATTTCTTTAAAAATACGGCTGGAAATTTTCAACAAAAGATTAATCCTGTGCCAAAGGTTTCGTGGTTGTTACTTGTCTGATCTTATTTTTATTTCACGTTTAAATGCAACTATTTTGCTTTTTGTGGAAATAAAAATGTTTTTTTTTTAAATAAATGTGTTTCTCTTTAATATTAAATCTGGCGCTCCCTTTATAAAGGAATGATGGTAGTTTTTTTGGCAAACATTTTCCAAAATCAAAAATTTTTTCAATTTTATACTTGAATATTTTTCAACTCAGACGACAGAATTTCACTAAATTCTTTTAAATGCTCATAAATTTAAGCAAAAGAACAATTTTAAAAGTCGGTTAATAGATCCTATATCTGGAAAAAATTTTAAGAATTGAGAAAATTCAATTTTCGAATGGGTATAACACACTAACTATAAAAGATATGTGCATAAAAGAGCATGTTCCTTTTACATCTTATTAGGGGCCATAATATAAAAACAATATTATATCTGATAAGAGCCAAACAAAATGAAAAAATGGAAAGCACAAAAAAATGTACGTGGCCGAAGTGCCCTACTTTGAGACTTCATAGCTCGAAACATAACCGGACTACATCTTTACTTTGCTCACGCTAAATTTTATTTCGATAGTATTATCCATTTAAAAATTCCTAAATTATTTCTAAAATATTTTGATTCTGCCCCACTGTGCAACGTGCTTCTTTCTAACAAGTTGTGTCAGCCCAAATATTGAGAAACGTTGACTACATGTTTCAAAAAAAAATTTCAATTATTTTACTAAGTATTTAATTAAAATACCTTGCCTCTACAACCTACAGTGCATAATGCCTTCTTCAATTGTAAGTATCACTACTATTTCTTTGTCTGTTAACTTCAAACAGTAACTAAATGGCAAACGACCTCTCTCAGAAATAAGTTGTCCTTTACAACACGAGCTTTTTTAAACACAAAAGTTTTTTTCTTTCTGCAACTAGGCATTGTGTTTTTGTTTAGTTTTTCACATTTCTGTTTAATTTCTATTTTAATTTGTTCCATTATTGTTCACTATTTCTATTATGCTTTTTTTATATAAAAACACAAAGCCCATAGTGGAAGCAGGAACAAAAACTTATCTTCCGTTACAAGTCACCAACCTACACACTTACAAAATACGACACACAAATGAAAAGTATACATAACTCCAACTGTGTGCGGTCTTTTTGGTAGTGTCATGCTACAAATGAATCTGATTTGGGTCGTTGCACATTAATACCTCCTGTTATTTTTCACTTTTATAATAAATTTTAACAATAAAGCGTAAAAAAACAGACTTGCAACAAGACAATAAAAGTATTTATTTAAAATACAGCAAGACTTAAAGTAAAAGTTTACTTACTTTTACTTGTTAGAAAAGGAGGAGCAAAATAACTAAATTTACATTATCTAAACAGAACAAAGAATTTTGCTGTAAATAATTTTGATTAATTTCCTCATAAATTTTCGCTGTAGATTTTTTCTTTGTGCTACAAAATTTATTATGTTTAATTATTGAAGAATATGTACATTATGGTGATCATAAAAAATTAAAATTTGAGTTTCTGCAGTTTCGTAACCCAAATCGATGGGTATTTATAAGAAAGAAACCTAAAAAAAATTATTATATATTAGTTAAGATTAAGTCGTATCTCACGCCCACCAAAGTTTAAGCATATGCATTTTTCTGTGTTAATTATGTCTCATAACTTAAAATATATAGAATTTACCAAAAAAATTCTTCTAAAAACTTTTTGTCTGTGAAGTTTCTAACAGTGTTTGCCGTTCAGCGACCCAAATATCTACAGAAATAGCATTCAGTTCTAGGGTACGAAAAGGGCTACCGAAATATGTATATTAGTGTAATAATTTTGATATTTTAATTTCTATAAAAAAAACCATGCTAACGTATTTTGTCCTTTTATTGAAGAAATATAATTTTGTTATAATTATATAGTCTAAGTTTCGTAATATGATCAACATTCCAGGGAAAGAAGGAAAATTACCATCAATTTAATTTTTAACGTACGCATTAAAATAGAAAAATTCTGTTTTCGGAAAACCCCACACTCCCATCATTACACAGTGGTTCCAATTGAAAAAAAAACGATATCAAATCTGTATCTTTAAAACTTGTGTTCCGATTAAAAATGATGCATTAAGGATTCATTGTGAAGGACATAAGCTTTAAGAATGTTGAAATTTGGATTACCCTATTGAAGCACAGGGTGTCAAAATTGACTATCTCGTGCATTAAAAAAAAACCTTGTTGGGCCCATAACTTTTACAAATAATACCCGAATTTAATGAATTTAAGCTTGTTGTAAGGTTAATGAAAAAATAAAAATATCATTATATATCATTAAGATATCTTTAATATTTACTTTGAATTTTTAAATTTTGGTTTTTGGCCCTGACTTGGTTCCCAATTTCGTAAATATCTTCGGTAATGGCATAGCCAAAATTTTCAAAAAAATATTTTATGAAGCGACATGCTTTTCGAAAGTAATTCGTACTATCTGTCAAAGTTTATAATTCACATCAAGTACAGCAAAAGAAATTTTATCTCAAGTGAATTCTCCCTTTAAATTTTTAATTTATTTACATTTATTTGTAACTGCAAAGTGTCGCTTAAGCTAAAATTCAGTTTTTCAAGTAGAGCACAACTATTGTCAAAAACTGCAAGGATATCAATGAAACAGCTAAAGGAAAGCTGTTTTTAAAATAATTTGATTAAAATAACTGATTTTTTATGACATCAAGAATATCTTAAAATATATTAACCCCCACAAACATGCGTTGTCGTATAGGAAATTTATTAATTTATTACATATAAATAGACAGTATTAAGCCTCGACTTCGATTTAAGCCAAGGAGAATTAAAAAATACTTCTCCTGTAATATTTACTTTTTGGCGCTTAAACTTTTTTTGGCGGTTATGCAGAACAGTTTTTTTAGTTATCTCAATTCATGTATTCGTGAAAAATAACTTGATTATAATCAAAGTCAAGACTTTGAAATAGGAATGAAAAATGACCACATTTTGCCAAAAATAATGCTAAATTGTTCGACGTTTTTTCTAAGAAAAACTCATTGCGATATCTAAAAAAGGTAAACTCAAAACTGACTGCAGTTGAAATTTTAAATCGATTAAAGTATAGACGCTACATCCAGCACTGGACGAATAAAGTGTATTTTTCTCCAATTTTTTTAAACTTACAAATTATATTATATATTTAATATAATTAATCTGGCTTGTAATCGTATATTATTGATATTTTTTAATCAAAATAAGAAAAGTCATAGACTTGCCTCTCGGAATGTCATAGTTTTAAAGAAAGTTCCAAGAAGTCAAAAAATATAATTTTTTATGGTTTTACAAATATAGTACAATTTTGATCCAAGACCTATTAAACACTTTATAAAATAAACACATAATTATAAGACTTTCTATATAAAGGTAATTGTTTTTGAAGCCATGTTTTGAAATTTTAGAACAAAAGGACCAAATGCAAAATTTTGATCTAAAATAGGTCGCATTTGGAAGAGCCTAATTACACCTAGAGTGGGAAATTTGATTATTTTTGAACATCGATCGACGACTGTGAAGATATCTTTCCGATAAATACACATTTGCTATATGTTGAAAAAGAATTTCTTATATATAAAAGCGTGATGCTTTCAAACTCCATGCTCGTTTTTTGTGGTGTATTTTTCTCGCAAAAATCATTCCCTGAACAACCGCGAAAGCATATGTAGCGCTCAATACACAAAAATGTTAAAAAGTCGAAATATGTAATTTTATTTGAGGATCCATTGGCTGAGGTGAAAACTAAAAAATGAATCCTACCTTCTCATATCTCATGTAGTTACATTGGTAAGCAAACAAGAAAAAACACCCAAAAAGGCACGTTGAGAATGAGAATCACCAATAAGTATCTGCTATATTGGTCAGTTGTATATGTAAAATATATCGTTATTTTAATTAACAAAAGGCGTGTCTAACATATAAAAAATGTATAAGTTTGAAACATAATTCTTAATAAAAAATATATAAAAAAGCTTATGTATAATTTTAGAGGTATAAGAAATATGTTATAGTCCTTAAAATATATATAATACTAGTTTGTAGATCTTTTGTTAAGATTTTTTGATCTTTTTTATATTTTTCAAAGAGTTAAATACGCCCTTTGTGAATTAAGGTAACGAAATGTAAAATTAATTTTACAAATTTTTCTTTGTTAGGTAATAACCCATAGTACTTTTTTTCGAAATAAGTAAATGTTATATTGCAATATCTGTTGTAACCGAATATATCTATTTAATATATCGATTACAAAAATAATGCAGAAAAATTTTGCCATTTACATATATAATATGGAGATATTAGTTTAATTTATGCTATAAAAAATATATTTCATATATATTATTTGCTTCTAAATTAAGAAAAAAAAATTGAAAAATGTAAATCTTTAAAATTTTCCCTTAACACATATTTCTTTAGATATATTAACCCTTTAGAATTAGTTAAGTAGTCAGATACTTCATTTTACATGTTCATTTTGCAAAATTCTCTTGAAAATAAAAAGAAGAAAATCAACAATACTCGTATGTTTAAAGAATTCCTACTTTTCTCATTTTGTATTATAGTGTTTTTTTTTTTCTTATAAATTTTTATATTTTTAACACAATACAATCCACAGAACAATAAAAACAAGTACACTTGACTTGCTTCTGAGTACTGTTTTTGTCTTTTTTTCTACTTTCGAGTACAGAAGTAATAATACCTGTAAAACTTAAGAGGTGTAAAAACAAAAAACTGAAGAACATATCACGTATGCAAACATGTATGAGTCCTAAAAGGGGATTGTCTGTAGGTTGCAAATACAAGTGTGCTTTGCTTTTATTCATAAAATAAAAATTCTTAATAAATTGTTTTCTTGTTGTGTTTCTGGAATTAAATATTTAAAAGCTAAAAATTTTGCTTATATAAAAATTTAACATGTGAAAGGATTTGAGCTGCAATCAAGTAAGCAACAAAATCAATTTATTGTAATATTTTAAATTAAATTTAAAAATAAAAAGGGCAGAAAATTTAAAGTAAAAATCTATTCAGGTCATTTTAAACATTGGCTACTTATTTGTCTTAATAATTATCGCTTAAAATAATTTTTTTATTAGAAAAATTGCCCATCACATCAACAATGAAGTATAAATTCTTTTTTATTTAAAATTAAAAGGGCTATAACATCTACTTGTCGTACAAGTTGTTTTTATATTCTCACCTAACATTTCATTTGATGACCTCTACTAAATTTAGTCTACGATTGATGCAATATATTCGTGATACAAAAAAATAAAAAAAAATTAAAATAAAAAATTAAACAAAATTAACACAAAACCATCTAAAATAAATTCATTCATTAGTTTACTTCATTCATGACTCTAGTGTTTGCAATCCAATATGCACATGCAAGAGAAAAACTCAACATTAAATCGTGCATGGAAGTGCAGCAATTCAGCTTTTACTACAATATAATCATTCATTGATGTGACTTGCAGGTTGTTAATGAAGAGAACAAACAGAAAGTGAATAAAATTTGTTTTATAAATTTAAATAAATTAGGGTGGTATTAAATTACAGTATGAGCGCATATGTATTATTTAAATTTGATTTTCATTCCTTTATTAATTTAAATCTATGTAAGTATTTTAAACAAAATTGGCTAAATCGTTCTCAAGTTAGAATAAAGTCCGTGGAGTGTCCTCTTCAAAACTCAATTTGAGCTAAAATCACGTAACTTCACTTTATTGTGAATAAAATCGACATTTATCCATTGATTTTCATAAAATAAACTTTATTTTGTTTAACATATACGTAGCTTTATGTTTATTTAATTAAAATGGCAAGTTATTGTCACTCCCGTTTTTAATAAACTTTCAAAAATAAATATTTTCCGATTTTGCAAAAAAAAAAAAATTATAGGTCATCATAGCTGACTTAATGATTCCGAAATAGTTGAGTATGTAACAAAAATAAAATCAGAGCTATTTTATTTCATATTGAATAAAAATTTTTTGTTGTGCTGTTTGTTTTTATAAGTTTTGTGTTGTTTAGTAAAACTATTAGCTTTTGTATTGTGATTCCCATTTCTTTTTTGAGAGTCTCACTATTAGCATACGATTTTGAAAAAATTTCAAATGTGGTTCTTTGATTTAGTATTTGATAGATACTCCTTTAGAGTGCAACAAATTTGGTACTGTTTTTTGCTTAAAGATCTACTGATGAGTTGTCATGAGCACCCAACGAAATGCCGACACATAGATTAGCCAACCCCAACCAATCAATTTAACTTTTTTGCACGTATCCAAATTTTGATTATTTTTAAACACATCAAAAAGTATAGCGATCATCAAAGGTAATAACCAAACTTTTAATTTGTTGCATAGTGTTATTTTACGATCTCATAGATCATTCGATAACTTTTAAAACTGCACGTTAAGCCAACTATACACCCAATTTTTAATTACCTCACTAAGCAAAGATACTTCGAAGCAAAAGATAAATAAACATAAAGCAGCAAACATTTAAAATTCGCTTGCACGCGCCGATCATTTAAGATTTATATCGCAAAATGATGTTTGTATAATTAAACCACCGTATATGTGTGTATGAGCGAATCCTTAACTGTACCCTGTAGTCCCAGTTGTTACCGACGACATTTCCATCGATGATGTCTGCAACACAATCAATGATTTGTCGCCTCTACAAGACATTTCGAAATAAGTTCGGCTACAAGGTGGTATGTGTTGTCGTGTATAAAGAATTTATTCTGACAAGAGTATGAAAAATATATGCTAAAAAGCCGTATTGACGACAAGATGGGAAACAACTGCATCGAAGTTGTCGTCAGTAAAGTTTTGTTGATCCATTTATGGACAATAAAGAATTGTAGTTGCCCACAAATATGTTTTTGTACAAAGTTTTTTAAATACCTCGGCAGGCTAGTAGGTAGTGTGCTAGCCTATCAGTGCGGAGGTTGTGGGTTCGATTCGAATATTACATTTTTAAAATTTTATTATTTTTCATTGACGACAACTTTAGTAGCATCTTACCAACGTTGTCGTCAACGACATTTCTGCCCTTTGTTCGAAAATGTCGTCAATATTTGGCTTGGACTATTATACTTATAGATACTTATAGATACATGTTTAGAAAATGCATCGATGATATCGCGGAGAC
This sequence comes from Panzeria rudis, assembly GCA_956483635.1. Taxonomy (NCBI): domain Eukaryota; kingdom Metazoa; phylum Arthropoda; class Insecta; order Diptera; family Tachinidae; genus Panzeria; species Panzeria rudis. The sequence goes on along the minus strand of OY101448.1, from coordinate 47,896,575 downwards.
ATGGCCTACGGGGTGCCATTTGATGTTTGTGTCTTTGCAAATAAATAATTGCCAAACAAAAACACCTAAATGTACATTAAGAATGAAAATGTACGCGCTCAAATATTACTCGTATATATTCAGTGAAACGTACAACTTGCAACATGTGCATCAATTAATCCACAAGCATTTGAAATGCTACAACAACAATAAAACAACAAACTCAATATATATATATATATATATATATATATATATATATATATATATATATATATATAAAAGTGCAATTGTGAGTTAAGCAAGAAGATTATTGCTTTTTTGGGTGCCTTAACTTTCCACACAGCCTGATATCTAGTGTTTGTATAAGAAGACCGGAAGACCCAACATTCCACAAAACGTCAATTTAATGAGTATTCATGCAATGCCACTTTTACGCCAAGTAGCAAAAGGCAAATGGAGTAAAACGTAAGTATGTATATATGTGCTTTGCCAAGAAAGCCAGAATTGCTAAAGTATGATTTTTTTATTATAAACTAAAAATTTTTAATATTTTGAATCACAGCTCAGATTTGGAGAAAATAACTGCTTGCTTCTCAAATAACTGGTTGAGCTCATCAAACATTTAACAAAATCGATTTGTACAGATGTTGTTATAATCTCTACATTCTTTGTTCACAGTCACAGACAGCTTTATTAAAACATTAAGAGCGTAGAGGAAATTAGGAATTATGTTGCCTTTTGGATAAAAAATCCGATCGTCGAATTAGAAAATTTTGTTCGTATGGTATGTTTAAGGATTTCCTAGATGACAATAAGACTGTAGTCAAGTATAAAATCGCTTATCATTTTATCTTTTAAAATTTGTCAAATTCAGTTTGTATTCAAGAAATACATTCGATCAAAACCAATTCTGTATAAAAAACAACTCGGCTCTTATTAGTTAATGTCTTATAAGTTTCTCATGCTTCATTTGTTCCGCACCTTACCTTTTACCTATAGTCTTAAAAAAAATTCCAAAATTATTTTTCCATCTTGGGAGGCAATACAGATTTAAAATTGCAAAATCCCCTGATCTTAGGCAAATCTATTTATGCGAAGTACTGGTTTCTACGATCCTAAATTAAAGTCTGTTAATGTGACCAAAATTTAAATATAATAATTTTCATTTTAAGCTTTACATCAAGTTTAAATTCATTAAAATCGAATAAGAGTTGCAAAAGTTCTGACGCCGACATAGTTTTTCATCCCCGTGGTAGTGAAATTTTACACCCTGTAGCTTAACGTGTATTTCAACAGGATGGTTCAAACTTCAATATTCATAAAGCTTGAGTTCTTCTCTCTAATTTTTACGTGGTAAGGTTAGGTTAGGTTAGGTTGAATGGGCTGCCGGTTTCTAAAAACCGGCAAACTTGAGTCCTTCGGTCCCTTTGTGATACCTAGTATAGATAAGAAGGATATTCAAGAAAGTATTAGTCCTATCTCAGAGGTTAAGTCAGTGTTAGCCGTAGTCCTTATACCCGGATACAGATGTGGCCAGTATGTTTTTCCTAGTAATGTGGCTCCTAAACCGCTGATGATTTTTGGCTGAAACTTCGGACCTAGGAAGATGGTGCAAATCTGCGACGATTGACAACTCAACTACCGGCCTAGGTCGAGACACTAAGGAGCTATGAGCCTCCAAATTCGAGAACTTCAAGAACGTATACCCAAGTACAGGTACAGTTCACTAAGTAATTTTAATGCAAATTTATGAATTGACTATATATTCAAAGAAAGTTTTTGTATTGGTAATGTAAATTTATGTTTTTTTATGTTATAATAATAATAGCATTAATATTATAATAATTATTTATTATAACTTAAACAATTTAAGTTTTGTCGTCTTTATATTGAAAACTTCGCACGCAAACGAGTTGCTTGAATGCTGCAAACTTATTGACTATATTAGGATTTTGACAAAATAGGATGTTAACGTTATCCCGATCACATTGTATTCTTATGACCACTTAAAATATTCATAAATATATTCAGCTACAAAATCGCATTCCAAAATAAAATAAAATCGGAAAAGATTGATACTGGCCACACCTGTACTTAGGTATACGTTCTCATAGTAAAAGTTGGTTATAAGGACTATGGTCAAAACACCCGAGTAACGTATGAAGGAATTTATTCCCCTAATGTCGAATTCGCCCAGGTCTGTTAGTTCTGGTAGTGACGGATTTCCCAAGGATGATGCCCTATTCCTAGATAGTGCTAGATATCGACAGAGGAGGTGCTTAACAGTTTCGTCCTTCTCCTCGTTCTAACAACACCTGCAGAAGTCGTTGTAAGTAAGATTTAATCTTCTGGCATGAGAACTCACGACACAGTGCCCCGTTATGACCACTGTGAGAAAACCTTACAGTGATATCATTTGTCCATCTGGTATTAGCTTCTCTAAATAGTTGGCATTTGTATTTTTCAGATTTTGAATGGAACACCTACTAACCAGTCGACGTCTGTTTCCTGCAAGCGAGCGTCAGCCTTGGCTAGCTTGACCGCAATAGTGCTACCAGGCAATTCAGCGTGACCCTGTTCCCAGAAGAGCCCTAGATTAGAATGTCTCGCCATCATATTCTTGGATGTCTGGTATTGTTTAACCAACTCCGATGTTGTGTAAACACCAGATAGAGCATGTAGTGCAGCATGTAGTGTCGGTACATATTCGGATGTCCTGTAGTACGTGTGGGATGAAAATGCCCCCGCCTACTCCAATGCCCGACTTAGATCTATCGGTGTAAATCTCACGCACATCCTCATATTGTTATAAGTAATTTGTGTCACAGGATGTTCCCGTAAAGTCCACCAAGAATCTCTTGTCGGTCAGAAAGATCTAAGATTTGCCCTAATATCGTCGCATGGCCTACGTTACACCGCTTGCATGCACCTGAGGCATTTAGTCTAACCGCCGAATTCATGGTCAGTTGTTTGATCACGAGGTCGGAAGTAAGCCAATGCAGTATGGTGAACAATGCTTTGGATGCAGTCGTGCGAGTTGCACCCGTAATCAGCAAAGCAGATGTTCGAAGAACCTTTGCAATTATTTTAGAGTATGTGACTTTATTTAAGGTAGTCGACCAGATTACAGCAACATGCATTAGTATGGGCTTTACCACCATTTCAGAGATCCAATTGAAGTTTTTGGGATTTACGACCCATCTATTGCGGATCGCCCTTTTGCAGGTGTACAGAGCAATAGCAGCCTTGGCTGCCCTAGCTTGAATGTTGGGGTAGCATGAAAGCTTGGAGTCCAGTATAATACCGCGGTACTTCATGCTATCGGATAACTTGAAAGTCGGTGTTGTATATATTATCGTAAAGAGGACAAGGTTCGTCTTTTGAGGATTAGCATTAATACCACTTTCAACGCTCCATATACTTATGATACTTAATGCCAATTGAAGACGCTGAGATAAAGTATCTAGAAATTTAGCTGATATTGCCGTTGCTACGTCATCTGCGTAGGGTACTGATTTAAACCTCATGGAGTCTAGTTTCATCCGTACATAGCTTATGGCGATATTCCACAGAATAGGTGACAGAACACCTCCTTGGGGGGTACCTCGCCTAACCGATTTGTGAATAGTTGTTTGCCCCATCGTGTATTAAATGATCCTATTTATCAGGAGTCCTCGGATGAAACTAATTGTTGACCGATCAATGAGACTGAACATGCCATAATAATGGATTCAGGTCTTACATTGTTAAAGGCACCCTCTATATCAAGAAAGCCCACCAATGTTTTGTAATCGGATTTCAAGTTTCAAAGATACAGATTTATTTAAATTTTTTTCAATTTGAACCACTCTGTAGCAAATAGAATTTTAACCAAAAAATATCTTAGTTCATGATCCACAGGATTGACTTAAGGAATAAATTCGGAGGATTTTGGACCAAGTGCATGGTAGAAGACATTGATAATCCAAAGCTGTCCTATTTGCATCGCAAGTCAAGCTTAAATTTATGTAAAATGATTTTTTTACTTAATCGTAGCTAAAATTAAGAAATTCTTGCTAGATGAAACCGAGATTTTGACACCGCTTGGATTTAAGCGCGGATGATTTGATTTATTTTTTAATTATTAGAAGTTATCCGAAGCTAAAACTTTCGGATTGCAAGCTCACGACATCATTAACTTTTTGAAAGTTATTTATTCAAATGAAACTTGATAGAACTAACCAATAAAAGAGATCATTACCTCAAAACTCTGTTACATTAAAAAAACGCGAATTTCCTAAATTGCAGTTTTCTATTGGGCCTAAACATTTGTCAAGAGTCTTAGGTATTTTTTGTTCGACAACTTATAATTTTTTTACGTTTCATTGACATTTATTTGCCAGTTTTTTTAAGTGTTTGAAAATTGTTTTGCAAGTGGATGAAATATTTTATATATTAAAGCTTTATGATTCTTCTATATAGCCGCCTATGTCCATTTCTTGAACTTTACATAATGTATATAAAATTCCTGTGTATAAAACGCTGTTAATATATAACGTTTTAAGTAACATGTACTATTGATTTATTCTCTTAAAAAACTATATATTTGGTTTCAATAAACTCACGTCGCAAATTTTATCAGCATTTTATTGGTGTACTACAATATAAAATCAGATGCTTAATAAAAAAGCGACGAAAAAATTAAAAAAAAAGCCGAGGAAAAATATTTACAATTTAATTTTGAAGTGAAATATCTCTTAACCCTGCTATTAGGTTAACAAAAAACTTACGAATCTTAGGTAAAGGACCATTTTGGTCCATATGGCTTTTTTTACAATAAATGTACTAAAATGTGTTTTTCGATTTTTTTAATGATAAGTTGGCACCTATTCGAGACTTGTGGCATCGCTTCAGACTACAATTAAATCATCTTTTTCTGATTGTACAGCATCTACGAGCTGTTTACCGAAAATATCGTCTGCTAGAAAACGAGGCACTTGCAGCTGCTGCAAATCTATGTGCGATAGTAAGTCCATCATATGCAGCAAATTACAACGAAAAATAATTTGCTCATCATGTACTCAGAAAACTTAAGTTTTTATTTTTAAATTTAAATTTTTAAGATTTGTAATTTTTAATTTTTTATCTTCCTTTACATCACAGATAATTAAAAATTTCGTAGAATTCATAATATATAAAACTACCACATAAGTTAACGTTTTAAGTTGACATGTTGAACCGTTCCATAATCAAAGCGAAAAGAAAAAAATATTGACCAAAATAGTCCAAACCTAACAGCAGGGTTAAACGATATAAGATACAAACATAATTGTTAAAACAGTTTTTCTTTATTTTATCTAGTAAAGTCCAACGCGCCTGAAATTTTACAAAGCGGTTAATATTTATATACAAAAGTTACAAGCCGCACAATGTTTTTCATACCCGAGGTAGCTCCAGCTCTGGTGCAGCTAAAGATTTCAAAAGACACGGTTCTGAAAGCCTGACTCCTCCTCTGTAAAAATTCAAATTTTTATACAAGTAGCTTAGAAGTTCCATATTTATTATCACTTTTTTTTAATGTACACTACTGTGCGCTGTTGTAACAAAATAGATTTCAAAATCATGTTCTTACAATTTTTAATTTAAATAAATGACGTACTTGTGCTGGCATACACTTTTAGTGCACCTAAAATTTCTTTTTTACTTTCTTTATTACGGAATTTTTACCTGAAATTTTTATATAAAGTTTTTTTTTTGTTTTAACTAAATCCGCAAAATTGTTATATAAGCTGCAACAGATGTTTACATCAATCTCGTAGAAAATTCTAAACAAAACTTTTTTTTGCTGTCCAAAAACAAAAGATGAGTTTAAGACATATGCTGTTATTCATCGCAACCATAAAGTTGTTTTACTAAAAGTTATTGTACTTCTTGTTGTTATTCTTTCACTTAGTATTGTTGTATCCACTAAATGCCATGACAATCATTAATCTTGTCTAGTAGCTACTGCATATTCCAGCAACAACAGCGCCATCCATTCAGTACTATTATTCAGTGCCTAAGAACTTTTGGTTTAGATTGTTGCCAGTGCGAGTGCATTTGCAATTTATTCTTCTCAATGAAAATTTTTTACTCTAATTTTTTTATTATTGCTAAAGAATTTTCTATATTCTCGCCTTTGGATTGGATTTGCTTTTTTAGTTCATTTTGGCACTGATTTGTATTTTTAGTCCCCAACCGTTGTTTGCCTTTTGCATTTATTATTTGCTTCTATTTTCTTATTTTTTTGAAAATATTTTGGGAATATTTATTGATGATTGATGAAAATTGAGTTATAATTCAACATCAACTAAACAGTTGCTGGAAAGTTTTTACTAGATTAAATGCCATTTAGTTCCTCTTGTGTAAAGAATAAAGAATTATGTATGTAGGACAATGCAAACCTAAAGGATTTTTTGTTTTTGAACGTTTGTTGATGCTGCAAGATTTTGCAAATAGGATTTTTGAACTAAATATGGGCTTAGATTCAATAAATTATTAAGACATAAATAAGCGGAAGTTTTCTTGTGTTTAAGGGAATTATATTTTTTTTGGGATTTATTCCTCTTGTTAGCAGAAATTTGCAGCTTATCTCTTTTTAGTCTTTTAAGTGTAGAAAAACGTTTGGAGAAAAATTTGTAGAGTCTTAAAAATTAGTAGAAGAAATAATGAACTGATTGCTATGGAAGCCTTCATTAAGTAATATGAATAGGGAAAATAAAGTATTTTTGTCAATGACTTGCAAAAATTCTTTCCTCAATACATAACTGAAATGGTTGAGTTGCTGTTTCCTTTAGATTAAATATTAAAGAAAGCCTGAGGGACCGATAAAATCAGCAACATGATGCTCTTTGAGCTACTACATATAGCGAAAAGAATAAATATTTTCATTTTTAATGCTATTTTGCTACTATAACACATCATACGGGTTAGAAAGTTTTTTTAATTACCATGATAAACAAGCCCAGCAGAGGCAATAAGCCTTTTATCAAACATATCAAAACTATTTGAAAAACTATTTATTAGTATACTGACACCCATACTAAATGAGAGGGTATTTTTCCAGATTATCAATTTAGCTTCAAGAGACAACATAGTACTATTGAACAAACATATAGACTTCTGAATATGGTTAGAAGAACTTGAGAAGAAAAGAAACACTGTTCTGTTGTTTTCGTTGATGTTTCTCAAGCTTTTGACAAAATACAGCGCGAAGGTTTATATCATAAATTGAAACAAGACTTACCAGTAAACAATCACAAGCTGTTTGAAAGATATTTGATATATGCATAAAAATTTATCATGAAAGGAGCTTATTTACTGCGCTCACCACAGCCGTTGAAGACGGAGTTCCATACTATATTTGGTATATGCTCCTGATGGTAAAGACGGTGTTTTCAAAACACGTGACAACATCTATAAAGAAGCTTAAGTTTTCTGCAACATTCTTAACAACAGAGGTCACACTCGGCTGAGATTGAGGGACACTCCGCTGAGATGGAGGGGCACTCGGTCGAGATGGAGGGAAAAAGAACACGAGAGACGTAAAAGGCAACCACAGAAGTAACTGTAAAAATAAATTTTTTGTCTAACAGGGTTAAGATTTGAACACTTATTGTTAGGCCCTAATTGTGTAAATCACATCACCAAAGTGAAGTTTGTATAAAAAGCAAGAACAAAATTTCAAACATTTTACAAATTTGCTTTATACTTCGTACGGATTTTAAAAATGTAAAGCAACGTTTGAATTTTTATGCGTTTATTTGGTGAAGAGTTTAGACAAACTTTTAATAACATACGGTTCAGATATTTGGATCACTTCCATCCTTTGAGTACGTCGTGTTAAATTCATTGCTAATTCTCCAAAAATAAAACTACCTTGAGTTCAGTTCATCAATGATTTTAGTAGTGATTTGTATTCTCCATGTTTGGTGAGATATTCACATATTTTAATTGACAAGAATTGCTGGCTTGATTAAAATGAATAAATGTTTAAATTTAAAGTCAAATCTTTTGGATTTGATTTATATAAATCTATTTTTGTCACCTTTTAATAAACTAAATTTTTGTTACTAAATCTCACTAATGAGTTTATTTCACATTTTGCCTCTGTTTGATCTTTGGAGTTATACTTTTATTAATTAACCCATTAAAATCCATTTTACTTAACGTATAAGTAATGATTATATCGAAAGTAGTATATCTTTTTCTATTATATAAATAGTGTATTTCAGAAAACCCATAACTCATGCTTTTCTAAATTAATTTCTTACATCGCGTAAAATTGCATGAATGAATGCCACAACAAGGGAATGGTGGCTTGAAAAAAAAACTTCATGTATTTCAGAAAGCCCATAAGTCATACAGGTATGTGATGGAAATGGATTTTGAATACGAAGGACTTTTAAAAGTCGCTTTGATAGTAATTTTCATAAAATTTTTATAATTTTTGTGATACAATTTTTCTGTAATAAAGAAATATTTTTATAATATGTGTGATAAAATTGTTTGTAATAAAGAAATATTATTAAAAAACACCTTTCAAAATTGCTTTGTTTTCGGAATCGATTTCCATCACATACCTGATATTGTCTTTTCTAATATTTTGCTCTCAGCTAGTTGGTTTAGTCACTGCAAAAGAACACATTAATGATGATAGTCCAGAAAAGTATTAAAGCTACCTTGGACGTCTGCTTACACCTATAGAAAATAAAAAATTAAAGCTTGAGAAAAGTGACAAATTATTTACAAAAAAAATTTATTAACATATCTACGAATGGCCAGTATTTTATCGTGAAAATACTGATTAGTGATTAAAATTTGAAAAACACCCTTATTATACATCTTACACTTAAAATAACAATAAGGTTTTTTCAATGTATTTCAGAAACCCCATAAATCAACGAACTTTTAGCGGATTTTTCAGACACTCAAGAGTAACCAAATTATTATTTTTTTTATTTTGGAAACACATTTTAATATGAAATTAGCTGTGCTCTACTTAAGAAAATTAAGTCACTTTAGACCAATTTTGTTTTTAAAATAGTTTTTATCTCTCCTGAAAAATTATGCAATCTTGACTTATGGGATTTCTGCACATGAACGAGCATATTTGGTCATTTGGCTGTACGTAAGCATACAACATTGGGTCTTAGAAGCACTAAAATCGACCTTCTACCCATGACCGCATTTGGAGATTGATACAAGATCACGTTTAAGTGTATGAATCATGTCCTGCCTCATGGCTCCAATCTCCGATAAGCTTAGTCTATTGATGAATGAGTATGAATGGCAAATGCTGCTTTCATCTGCGAAGGACTAGATAGGATTAGAAGTTTGACAGAGAAGATAATTAGGAAGATAAGAAATAGGGTAGCAGCAACAACAGAGCCCTGTGGTCCCCTTAATTAATCTTGAACTCGTTTAATTCATATGTAATGGCAAGTATGAAGTAAAGTTGTTTCTATTTTCAGTCACCCAACTAAAACCGTTGGTCCAAAGCAGAGTAATGAGAAAGTGCATTTAATATCAGCTTGAGAGTGATTTAATTCTCGTATTAAATTTTCGCGAAAAATTTATATATATATAAGAATTAAAAATCACATTCAACAGAGCCACCTGAGAAGTGGTGATAAGCAAAATACACGTGAGCACTGACGATGGAAGTGTAGCGACTTCCGAAAGTGGCGCTACTTTGTTTTGCTGTGTACGTTGAAAAATTAAGTTGATGTTAATTTTTCCCTTGTTCTTTGGAATGTTAGTCAACCCAATTCTTTCTGAATATACCGTTACGAACCTTAGCCTAATAATCAATCGAGATTCACGGGTACATACATAATTATGTATGTTTGTAAATTGACAAGCAGCAATGATTTCTGAGTAACGTCTACGAAGAGGTGAGGTTAAGTAGCAACGGATCAGCAGAATACCAAAATGAACCTCTTAGAGAATTCAATATTTTTCGCCAATTCTAATTTTTATATTCTAAAAATTTGTCGAAAAAAGGGATACAAAAATAATGTCTTAATTAAACAGTTTTCTTACTATTCAATAATATATTAAACTTTTATTAAAATATATTAAAATTGATTATGGAGGAGTATTAGAGAGTTTCTATGCGCAAATCATTGGAGCTAATGCAAATCATAAGGGAACTTTTACCCAAAATTCCATAGGCAAACTAGAGATATTATGTTAAACTTCAAATCACATAAATAAGAAGTTCAAAACAATATCAAGCTTAAGGTACAATGAGTCGTGATATAACCATAACCATAAAAAACAGCTGTTCGAACCAAAGTTGGCCAACTTTAGTTGCAGAAACAGGTGAAGAAAAAACAGTTGTTTTAATGTCCGTCAACAAAGTACTCATTGTGTCAGCCTCCTCCGTCATTACGTTAATGTCAGTTGAAAAAAGCGACTTATAATAAAGTACGACGGAGTCTATGTGCCCCGGCCTATATTTTCTTCACTATTTCCTACAACTGGTTGACTGTAGTTGTAAAGGCGGTTGAAAATAAATGTTAAACACAACAGCAGCTACATATTGTTCTCGCCAACAATAACGAGCTGCGATGCCCACATATATTTGTGCGCAGGCAGTCGCATATTTATAATTAAACAGTTTTTTTAATTATTGAATTAAACTAATTTTAATATTGTAACGTGCACTTTCAAAAATTAATATTTTATTATTCAGTAAAATATTAAAATATATGTGACAGCATATAGAGAAAGAGACCTAAGGGTAAAAAAATCAATTTTCACTTCTTTTTTTTTATGTGCACAACATCTGAGCATCGAATGAGACCAATCCCATGCTCCAAAAGTGTTCCCTCCCAGAGATATGCGCGTTTTATGAAATTGAAGACGCGATAAAGTAAATCTACTTCTTCGAATTCGTCCACCATTTCATCATAAAACAGTCAGTAAGAATGTTATTAGTTTTAAATTATTTTCGCGAAAAACATAATAAGGTTATGTGAAAAAATTTTCGTACTAACAGAGTTATATTCACGATTTAAAAGAATTATAAACGAGTATTTATTATAATTTACAATCAATAATTTCAGAAAATAAACCTGGATTCGAAAAAAACGCCAGCAAAATTGATATCAAACTCATGGAAACAGGGCGCTAGGTAAAAAACAGTAAAAACCAACTACACAAAACAAGAGGTAGGGACAACCTTCGCGCGTTTTCAAGGTTGACAAACACGTTCCTTACGTCATGAGATGTGTCGCTTTCAAATGAGACCAATACCAACACGCTCAGTGATGGTACACCAAAGATATACGTATTTAAATCTTTAAAATGGCTCTCCTGAACAAAACCGGTTTTTACCCTTAGCTCTCTATTTTGCGCGTCACATATAATAAATTTCAATGTATTTTAACAAAACTTTAATGTTTTACTGTATAGTAAAATATTAATTTGGGAAATACCACGTTACAATATTAAAATTAAGAAATCATTTCTATTATGCTGCAATAATTTAAAATACATAAATTTGTTGTTAGTACTTTGAAGAAGTGGAATATAGTAGTGTATGGTTGCCTCTTTAATAATGACCACAACATATAATAACATATAATCAAGGCGCTTCTAATGATACATCATTTCTAATGGTGTAGTGTAAGAACTAGCATTCATTATTTATTCATTCTTGTCTATATTAAATGTCTGGCAACCCTAACCTACGGCCAAATCAGAAATGGTAGACTATGTGTTCAATTTCCTTACACATCCTTCTGTGACGCGAACTACAATTTATTTAAAAAAATACATGACCGAAACTGACCGCCTAAAATTAATTATTCCTAATTCAATTAAAAATACTTGCAGTCATATTTAAGAGGCAACCCTATACCACTATATTCCACTAATTCAAAATAGCAACAAAAAATGTATTTCGTTGAAAAACAGATGAGTGCAGACATTTGCAGTCGGCTGTTAGACTATTATCAACGTTGAAAATTTTAAAAGAATCTAAGCACTAAACTAAAAACTATTTATTTATTAGCAAATATTTGGCGTTTGAACCAACAGTGTAATTTTATTGCTCGTTTAAAGTCCTAAGAAAGACCATTTAAACATTTTAATAATTGGCACTATTAAATAATTGTGTTTGGCGTAAAATATATTTTAAGTAACGAACCTCTTATATGATCTTTTGCTCCTTGCATGGGTTAATTTATTATACTCTTTTGCAAACCATGTGAACATAATTTTATTTGGCATTAACCGGAAAATCCTGTCAATTTAGTTTTTCAACAATTTCTTTCTTATTTTATAGTTTTGAGTTTTGCTCCGTTTAATTTTTTTTTCATTTCATTTTGCATTTCGAATGGCAATATTGTCATGCCACACGAATGTTGCACGTAAAATGTGTTTGAAGAAATTTTGGCTTAATGCCAAACAAGTGTGTGTACATGATTTGTTGGATTTGTGCTGTTGTTGTTGCTTTTATTGTTTTATATTTTTATTTTAGAAAAACAATTAAGAAAATATGATGATTTTTCTAAGGAAAATTGTGATTAAAATTTTTAAATTTATTAAAACAAAACCTTGTTAAGTCTTGCGTGAAAGATAAAAGATTTTTAGTATAATAAAATGAGAGGACAACCTTTAAAGCTTAAGCTAACTAAATAAATAAAAATAATAGAAAAGGACTCAGTTTTATGCTACTACTTTTGAAATATTTCAGTATTAAAAAAGTTTAAGCTGCAAGTAAGAAAAATTAATTAAATAAGTAAGTTCGATTTTTAAAACATCTTATACATATTGCAATGGTGTTTACATTTCTAAGATCAATAACGAACTTGGTTGCACACTTTCCATCATATGCACAAACGATTTTAATGTTAATGTGTGCACTAAAATCGGTTATGCCGTTCAAAACTCGTACATTACACCAACATTACACCAACATTAACTTTAATACATTTTTATGAATATGGCGGTTTCTGTCCTTCCCGTCTTGGGACACGATTAAGGTTTTTTTCTCGAATAATGGCTTCTCTGAGTGAAGACTTTCTGTCTAGCCAGCTTTAGGACTTCTATACAAATTTTCTTCTTTAGAGTCTAAAAGTACGCTACCAGCAAACATTGTATTCACTTTCTACAAAGAATTCTAACCACGGCCGAAGTTCGGCTGGGCAAAAAATCATAACTTGGCGAAGTCACTTTTATCTAGTTGGGTGAATTGGTTTTTTTTACAAAAAATCATGATTCTACGAAGAATGCTTGGCAGGACGAGCGCTAGTACCACTGGGACTCGTAATAATTTTTTTTACATATTAGTTGTAAAAGACTAAACTGCCATACCAAGTTTACTTTATACGAACTAAGCCACTTATAACATATTTTGAAATTTTTGCAATCCATTTTAGACCTACAGAATCTAGGGCCAATCGACCCACCCTATTATCTGTAAATAAATAGGAAAGCAAAAACATTTCAGAAAGATTGTCTCCCCCGATTATTAGTCGATTTAATTTTTCCTTTTTGGTTTATAAGACCCGCTTTATACGGAGCTAATCAGAAATTTCATGAACATCGCTTCAAAATTGAGTTACAGTATAATAAAAATTATATCACTACACAACACAGTATCAAATATGTCCCTTTAAGTCTATAAACCAACACTTGGTTTTATTTAAATATGTATAATTACACTGTAGAAAAGAAAAAAATAATACGGCTCTAATGACTGAATCGAGCAGCGGCGGGACTAAAATATATATATATAAACGTGTATCGGTGTTTTGAAAGTCTACATCTGGAACTCATTTTAGAGGATTTAAAGTTCCCCCACTTTTATACATATTTAGAGTGACACGACATAGAAAATCTTGTAAGCCTTACGTTTAAGTTGTTTAGAATTTTTCTGTAAAACGAGAAAGACTCCTGAGAATCATTTCAACCCACTCCGATGTATTGGTCTTTTGGACCTTTTATTAATAATTGCCAAAACGAACTTCCCCTTAGCGGCGAAATGTTCTATAAAAATTCTACTATGAAATTTTACAGATATTTAAGCTCCAGACTCAACTTGAAAGCTAAAAACCAAATAAAACCTAAAATGTGTTTAAAGCAGGGGTGCCCAAAAGTTTCTTATGGAAGAGCAACCGCCAATACATTTAAAGAAAAACGAATTTTTATTCAATATTTTTTGTTGTTAAAACCAATGCATACAAAGAAAAAAAATATTTCATATATTTATTTGTTGTTGCTTTGCACGTACCTGTATACAGTGAAGAAAAACAAAAAGGACTAATAAGACAAAGTTGTTTGTGTATTTCGTATTGCTACTGCTGAGTGCTGTGTGTGTATTAAAACACACAGCCCATAGCTAAGTGCTTTTACAAAAACAAATGAGCACCAAGCGCATAGAGCTTGGGCAACGCTGGTTTAAAGGTTACTTTCGTGATTATTCACAATTAGTACTCAGCATAGAAAATCTTGTAAGCGTATCGTTTAAGACACAATATGTGTTTGACATTTTTATGTAAAACACTACAAGGAACATGTTTGTTGAACATCTAACGTCACTATATCGCCGCTGAAGGAGAGTTTTTTTTCCTAAGCCGGGTCCCTGTAATTGTGTGCACACAGAAAAATATAAATTTCGTTTTTGATAACAAAAGTCCCAGTATTCAATAATATTTTTATCAAATTTTCTGTGATAAAGAATTCCGCTATATTGATAACAAAATTATTTCAAAAGAAAAATATATATAAACTAATAAAAATTTAATGTGTCTAGGATACCAACCCAAGCCTCCCGGACGTAAAGTATACTCTCTACAGCTGAGCCAAATCCCAGTAATTTTGTTGTGAGATAAAACTTTTTTATGTACTTATGTATGAAAATAAAATAAAATAACCGGCATTGGCAAGAAATACACACAACGAAATATTGTATTAAGTTAATGACAAATGTTATTGAAATTTAAATTTTTTTCAATAACATGGTCTTATTGAATATAATTCTTGTCTATTTTTTCTGAGCAGATTTAGCTTTCAAAACTATACACGTGTATATTATTTGTGGTACTCTATCAGAATTAGTCGTTGGAGCCTTGTTATTTTGAAACAATTTGATTTTATTGTCCACTGCTATTTACATATGTCACGTTCATAATGAGTTTCAGTTCTGTTGAGAAAAAATTTAAGAAAAAAAACATCATTCAGTTTAGTTGCTTGTGCCATAGTGTAGCAGTTTCACAGATCTTTTGTATGCCCTGCTTTGATTTTATCGCAATAGCAGATATATATCTCAGCAAAAAGGTAGCGAAACCAGTTGAATAAATTTATTATGTGGGCACCTGCAGCTACTGATAAAGTGTAACATTAAGCACCTTTAAAGAGCAACTTGAATACGCCAGTATAAATAAAAATTATCACTATCAACACATCAAGGTGGTGGTAACGATTATTGCATAGTAATTTTCTTTTTTAAGTACAATTTATCTATGCAGTCGATCTGCATAACCAACCAACAAGTAAAACTAGATGCAACCATCTACGAAGTTGATGTCAGTTTTTATATACATACATAATATATACGTACATACTATATAGTATATAACAAATCAGGTGGAGAGAAAAGAAGAAAAATTTATTAAAAATTACAATAAACTCAATCCAAGTGTAGTAATTGAAAAATTATCAATCAGTTATAATTATTATTCAAAAGCTCAAATAGTCTCAAAGAAGTAAAACTTTTAAAACGTTTGCCCACTTCATGGATTAGATCTTCCCAAACATCTCAAAAACTAATTGAAAAACATGCTACCAGAGGGATGCTTGTCTCATATTTCCTGTTTCTTTTATGTTTTATAAGCACTTAAGAAAAACATTTTAATTTTACAAACTGCTAAAGAGTATACGAACTCATTAAACTCAACAGATTTTATATTTTTAATTTCAGTTTTCTTTCATAATTTTTTTTTCTTCCTTAATCGTTGGCAGTGTGGATTTTTTCCTGTCAGAATTTAGTTTCTTGGTATTTTTTCACATGTTCGTTTGCCAAGATCAACACTGATTGTCATTTATATTTTAAGATACTGTTATTTCTGTCATTCATTTGCAGTTTATTATTTTAATATCTTGCACTTTTTCATATTTTTCATAATTTTAGTTTGCCACAATACCATGTGCAGCTGTTGCATGTCTATTTAATAATTTTGCCTGCAAAAGAAAACTTATGAATGAATTTTAATAATGGGAAAGATATTATGCAAGACAAAATAGGAGAGAATTAAATGTACACTACATTGGTTTAGTTTAGCTTGGTGGTTAATTAAAGAACAATTGGAGTCAAGAGTAAAACTCTAAATTTGAAATGAAATTATCCAGCAAAAACTTTGCTTACTGGTAGGCAAAAAAGTATATGAGGATTTAAGTCGTAACTACTTACAATTTGACTCGATAACTACTTATTTTTGTTTGAGAAGTCCAAAAAATAAGGGGTAACCCTTATAAACGTATTAACATTTTCACAGCATTTAACTAGTTACTATTTGGCTTACTTGAAGCTAAAAAATTAGTAGTCAAATAATTAAATTTAAAAAAAAAATTTTATACACATTAATTTATTATTATTTTATTTATAGCTTTAATTTTTTTATTTTTTTGACCCAGCTGACATACAAACCTATGCTCGTTCAGATTTGAAGACAAGTACTTTACCCACTGAGCTATTGTTGACTTATAAGTTTAAGTGACAAAAATTAGCTTTCATATACACACATGTTGACTTAAAAGGTTGTTGTCTACTTATTGCACGCCTTATAAGCGAAGCGTTGAGGTAGGCATTACTCTCACTTCACGCGAAACTACTGATTTTTCTAACTTAAAATGGCTGTATTATTATCACATATTGCACTTGTAAAAAATATATACAAACATATTAAGAAAAAAATCTATTTTTAACACTCATGACATTTTTAATGTCATTTTGTTATTTATACTAATTAATAAACTGTTTAAAAAAGTTCCGTCTTGGACGTCCGTTTGTCTGTATGTACGGATGAAGTATGTGGTCACGATAACGACCAAAAGACTTCACTAATCGAGTCCTTTTTTTCTTTTTACGCTTCAGTATAATTAGAAATATAAGCTTATTTAATTTCACGGTCTAAATTAGATTATGATGCGTGCTCTTTTGGATTTTCCAAACTATTTATTTTTTATGAATGTTTGAAAAAAAATTTTATAATTTTTTTTTTAACAAATTATTGTTATCGAATTTAGGTTTTCTGAATAGGTTAAGCCGTATGCAGTTATGTTAACATATGTGGGGCAACTGCTTCTTTTTTTAAAAAGCGTATATCTCGAAAACTAAAACCAAAACAAATAAAGCTACTACACATTCAAATTCAGCGCCCTAGATTACATAAGAAACTACGTTAAGTTTCTCCATTTCAAATCCTGTTACGGATCCTGTTTGTGGTCATGATAACGACCGAAAGACTTTACTAATCGAGCCCTTTTTTTACGCTTCAGTATAATTAGGAACAGAAGCTCATTTAATTCACGGTCTAAATGAGATTATAGGGCATGCACTTTTGGATTTTCCACACTATTTTATTTACACATATCAAGAAATTGTAACTACATTCAGATAAAAAACAAAATACGTACTTATTTTATAAAAAACTAGCTAGTAGATCTAATTTGAATAATAGTAAGAATATAAATAAGTACCACTTATTACATCGTAACCCATTAATAAAGTAGTACCGATTACAAAAATTGCTTAACTTTTTTGCTGGGTAACAATGTCATCAAAATTTAGCTAGTTCTTATGACTATAGAATATAAAATTTAGTTTTATAAGGTACTAGAAGTAAATCTTTAAAGCTGAAAAATATATAAATAATATGAGTTTATGAAGCAGATTTCTATACAAATTAATTATTCTTTGATATATAGTAGAGTGCACTGCTATAAATATACAAATTATGCTTCTGTGGGATAATAGTGATGCATTGAATGAAATATTTCACTGCCTGAGATTGAAGATTCATTTATTTTGATGCTAATTGCGCGCGAGAACTTAAACTATTTGCTTTATTTTTATAGTACGAAAAAATTTTTAGATAACATTCAACTTAAAAGAAATTTTGAAATGCCATGTAAAAACCAACTGCAAAAAATTTTTAATTTTTGATCACTCATAAAAATTTCACTAGAATAAATCTGTACACTGAGAAAAAAAATCAATATAAAACTATCGAAAAAAGTTAAATATATGAAAACCAAATACTTATTTTTACAAAATGATTATAGAGGCTAAAGCTTATAAAGTCATATTTAGAAAGAATTAGATATGAGCTAAATTCCAAGGAGCGATTCCGAAGAAAAGCACTAAAATAAAAATTATATTACATAATTTTTTTAGTTGGATTTTAATATTAATTCTTTAGTTGGATTTTGATATTAATTTATTCTGGATTAAGTAGCCAGCAAAAACTTATCATACAATCCGTATTTGAACAACTTCCTACACTCATTATTTTGTAGCTGTATTCACATTTAAATTCTATTTTACAACTAAAATTTGTAAAAGCAATTATAAAGTAAAACTTCAAACATGACAAACATAAATTAAAACAAAATTTATATATTAGAAAATCAATGATCACGCATTAAAGAAGTCTTACTACGTGTCGTCGATCCAGAAATGGGTAAACGGACATTCCACTAACAAAATCAATATGGAATAAAGATATGTGCCATTTTCGTGCGACTGTTTAAGACGAAATAGATATGTATGTATGTATAATTTATTTTGCATATGGACATTACAATTTTTTTATTATATTTAGGCATTTTTCAAGTAAAAAGAAAAGTACTTATTTTTTGGAAGTATAGATCCAAAGTATAATGGATTCATTTTGTGGCTTCAAGAGCAAAAATAAGTACTTTTTCTAGTAGGAAAGTAATTAGTGTTTAAATTTTTTTCGAAGGTTGAGTTGACATCAACACATTTTCGAGACCAACCACGATTTCATCATCAGAGCTCTTGTCCGCTTAGAAGTCAACCTACACGGCAGAACACAACAACATTGTTCTAGGAAGAACATTTTAGCGATTTTTAACCTAGTTGAGTATTTTTGTTAGGTTTTCTCCATTTTCTATAGAATTTATAAAGGATGGGAAAATTCAACGTTATGAGGTAAATTAGCCTAAAACATATTTTTGGACAAATTCAGTTTTAATTATACTAATGCAAAGTAACAGTAATTCAGGTTTTTTTTTTCGAAAATACACAGGGCGTATGACGGCATCGAACCCAAAACTCTGGACTGGCAGGCTATGACCGCCACCAGTCGTCCACGGCGCACCCACTGAAATCAATAATGGCTTATGATGCTGCAAAATATCTCATCTTTATACGTTGGCAAAGTCCACTCTTTTCATTAATGCTTCGTTTATATCGTCTATACGATGACGAGTTTTATATATCAGACCATCATTTTTTTTTGTGATTTTTTTTACGAAATATTTTTTAATACTAACTACGCTAGTTCCTTCGCCAATTTTTTAATTATTTTTAAATTTTCTTTTTTCTTTCTATGAACACACAGAAACAAATAACAACGTGAAATCAACATGTCGCAATATTAATTGAATTTATGAGAAACAATTTGTTTCTCATATCACACAGAATAATAAACAAATTATGAGAAACAATTTGTAGTTTAAGTGTTTGTGTTTATTTGCTTTGTTCATACCCGCTTGGCCTGAGATTCGAAAAAAGCGAACATTCACAACTGCGAAGATTTATGGCTCGATTATAGATGGCAACCGAACTTCAGTTGCGTTGCCAGCCGGCAACTGAAAATTTGTGGTTGCCAGAAAAGCACTAAAAAGCAACTGAAATTGACAACTTTCAGTTGCCAGTTGCCATCCGTAATATGATTTTTAGCAACTGGCAACCCAACTGAAGTTCGGTTGCCATCGATAATCGAGCCATTAGTGAAAGAAAAATAAGTCGAAAATTATTATTATTAGGCTTAAGTTCAATCAATGAATTAATGTAAATTCAAATTAGTGTTAAGAGTGGAATATTAGAATACCTAATCAGACTAGGAGAACAGATTAGAACTACTGCTTAAAATAATTTTGATTCAACATAATTCTTCGTATTGTTGCAACTTAAAATAACTTTGATCCAACATGATTCTTTGTATTGTTTAAACTTTAAATAACTTTGATTCAACATGAATCTTCGTATTATTTTATTATCAAATTCAATTTGTTTTAGCTAGAAATAACTTTGATTCAACACTGAAGAGAAACTCTTCATTCAGACAATGAATTTCTTCATTGTATTAATGAAATTTTTCATTGAAAGTCAGCTAATGAAGCCCCTCATTGGATTAATGAAGAATGATTCATTATATTTATGAACTTCATTTGGCCAGTCATGTCATAAAGAAACAGATTCATAAGTTAAATGTAGGTGTTAGATTCTTTTTTCTTTTACAAAAGAGAATTAACACACTCAGGCAGTTAATGTGATGTGATGTGCATTAGTATATGTCAATCAATCGCAGCCAGTATGGTTCAGCAATCAGTAAATATTATTGACTTACCTCAAACTAGTCTCGAACTTAATACCTCAGGATTTGTAGTCAACGCACTAACCATTTTAGCCAACATCACCTCTTGTTTTTCATTATATTAAACACATATATGAAATATGGTTAGCGAAATGGGAGACGCATAGCTAACAATGTGTTTTATACAATGAAAAATATTATATTGTATAAAAGAAATATTTGCATTGCATTTATGATGCAATATGGCTTTGAAGTTCAAAAAGATTTTAAAAATAGTAAATAGGTAACATTTTTTATATAAATTAATGTTACGTTTAAAAAATCGTATACATTAAGTGAATGAAAATTGTATAACTTACTTATATTTTCCATAAATTCGTTAGAAAGAAAATTAATTTAATCAATGTAACGATTTTCATTTAAACAATGAACTATGAAAAGCTTATGAAAAGTTGATGTTGAAGTATATCATGTGTGCAATGTAGTTGCTCATTATATTAACAAAAGCTTTCATTAATATAATGAAGAACATTTAATGAAACCGTTTCATTGCCTGAATGAATAACTTACCTTAAAGTGAACATGATTTTTCGTATTATTTCAGTATCACATTCATGTTATTTTAACTTGAATTAACTTTGATTTAACATGATTCTTCGTGTTATTTTAGTAACAAATTCACTTTGTTTCAACTTAAAATAAGTTTTATTCAACATAATTATTCAACTTCATTTTGATTTAACTGTACTGGAATATTAAATTAACATGAAATATAGTTATTAAAAATGAAAAAAATATACTTTAAAGATTATTGTAAAATAAGTTTGAATGAACATGTGACACATACGAAGCAAAATCACTGCCGAAAATTTCTAAACTAATCTTGTTTTTGACAATTTTAAGATGAAATTTTTCTGTGTGTACAAAATGCTAAACTATATTTTTGCTGAAAACATACCATTAAATTACAACTATGTTGTTTCAAAAACATATTCTTCGAAGCCTTCAAGCAACTGTTAAAAAGGTTTCTAGGAAACCGAACACTAACACAAACTAAACAAACAACCACCAATTTCATAAAAAAGTTTGATTCAACTAACAAGTTTATTAATAAACAAATAAAAGTCTAATGTCAAAAGACTCTTTTTGTGGAAAACTAACAAGTTATCAATGCAAAGTTTTCAAATAGAAATCACATACAAGAACTAATTAGATTTTAGAAAAAAAAAACATTTCAATTCAATTCGATTTTTAATTACAACCAAAAATGATTACTATGACAATTAAAGAACTAAATGGGTTTAAATTTGTGTAAATACTCTTTACATTCTTGCTGCTGCTGTTGTTGTCTTTGTAAATGTTGTAATGGAAAACCACCAAATAGGTACAATAGTTAAAAGGAAATTATTATTCAATGCTAAAGCATATAATTTCTCATTTTACTGCCATTCAAAATGAAAACATATTTCTAAATTAATGATTCTTTTGTTTTCCATTTTAGTGTTGGCATTGCACCAGATAAAAAATTAAAATTGTTGTTACTGGGCTTGAGTGGCAGTGGAAAAACCGAAATTGCTCATTATTTGTCGAAAACAGAACGTCTAGACTACGATGCAACAAATGGTGTACATAATTACTGTTTTAAGCTGATCGAAACAATGTGTTCGCTAACGGAAATAGGTGGTAGTGATGATATGCAACGGATTTGGCATCATTACTATGTGGGGGTAAGTATTAAAAGAATAACATCATCACTAATAAATAACTGCTGTGGTGGTGCTTAGCGCAGTTAATTTAAAATACGTAAATCCTCTTCTATTAAGTTGGTGCTTAACAAATACTTTTTGAAGACGTATAGTACATATATAGTCCGATAAAATACAAAAGGGCCTATTATCATTTTTAAAAAATGTTTAGGTGTTATAAAAAACTTAATAAAAAGCAAACGATTGTGAGTATAAAAATGTTTTTTTCTGTATAGAATCATTAATAATTATAATGAATTAATTATACTATCCTGAAACAGTTTTTGTAATCACAATATTTTTCATTTCATAAGTTTTTTATCTCTTCTAAAAATGTTTAAACATGATGATTGGCCCCTTTGCATTTTATATGACGATTTAGTGCTACAACGGAATTTTCGAATTTTCAATTAAAATTATTTTTACCAATCAAAGTGATATCCCACACACAATTTATCAAATTGTTATCATACGAGTATAACAATCTGTTCATGCCTCTGGTATAAGGACTCGCACAGTACAATTTCATACATTTGGATATTTTATTAGACAACAAATTTTTCCGGACTATTTTGACAAGTTTATTCTAAATTAATGTCTACTTTTATCGAATTTGTTTCTATTGAAATTAACGAAAAATAGCACAGCAAAAATATATTATAAGAATCTAAGATCACATGCATAACGCAAACTTGTCATGAAGATATCATAACCGATGAAATTAAATTGGCTCTTAACGAGTTCTACTAAATTATTTGACATAAAAAATCAGTGTACAATATATTTTTAAGTCAGAAACACAAGATACAGTGGTTTTTAATGTATAATTGTGTGGAAAAGCTATTTAGGGCGCTGTTGAATTTCGTAACTTATTCTAAGTTCTTGCTAAGTTTTGGTTATGCATACGGCCGTAACGGCCAGGAACCCTTTTCGATAAAAAAAATAAATTAAAAATCTGAACTATAAAAAAACTTGTTCTAAAAAAGCCACTTGCACTCCTTGAAAAAGCAAAATGCTAAAATAAAACTTTTGTTTTAGAATTTTGGGTATTAAAAAAATTAAGAATATATTTATAATAAATATCAAGGCATTGAAACATTTTTACGTACATATATAACACAATCGAATTTACCTAGAGTATCTTATATTTACTACACATACCGCTAGCATTCATAATTTCTTAAAATTCAAAGTTTGTAATAACACAACCACCAAATCAACTTATAAATGAGTTTATATTAGACGTATTTATGGTTATCCAATTGTTATCTTACAGATTTAATATTTTTTTTGTTTCAGGCAATGGGTATCATTTACTGTTTTGATATGTCCTCGAAATATGAAGATTTAAAGAGAACATTTAAGCTTCTAGAAAATGTTATGAAAAATACCTACGTAATGGCTAAACCCATTTTATTGGTAGCGACTAAAGCGGATTTAGCTGATGAAAGTATACAATTATATGACATAGAAAATACATTTCAAATACAAAAAATGGCTAGTTTATTTGGCAGCAGAATCAAATTATGCTGTTATGATCCAAGAACAGAAAACAATGAAAATAAAGACAATTTGTATACAAATCTCAGATGTGGCCTACAGTGGATGGTGACGTATATGTTAAGCAATTATAATGTGCTACAAATGCGTTTAAAATGTGATAAAAATGTGCAGGTAAGTAAGGCAAGAGATTATTTATACTTATTTTTAAAATATAGAATATCTCTATGTTTTTTTTACAGAATTGGGAAGAGCAGCGTAATAAATTGGTGGCAGAAGGAAAAATAAATTTCAAAAAATATGAACGATTTCCTAAGCTGTCTAGTCGTAATAAGTTTTGGCGTTTATCCCGCAAACCTTTAAGACGTAGTCTCATAAGGCCACGCACAGCTCCTACGAAAATTTCTTACGTCTCCACCGTGGAACAACCAACAATAGCAATGAACGATTCTTTTTCCTCTAAACCTATAAATTATTCTTCTTTTAAAGTGCCAAATGGTGAAGTCTATTTACACAAGAATGAAAAGCATACAGATGTTTGAGATAACGATTAATTAGATACTTAAGAAAAATTAAAAGTTGTATTAAAGATTTTTTGATCACTTTAATATAAAAAAATATTGTTTTCTATTACATTAATTTTTTTCTTTGCTTCTTTATTTACGAAGGATTATGTTAAAATAAAGTTGGCAATGCTACACTTACATATTTCAACAGACTCAAAGTATCGTATGTTATTTACATTTTTTTTAACATAAAGCTTATAAGGTTTGTGACTTTGGTTAACAAGGATATTTTAACAACAGGATATAAAGCCTTATTATTAAACTGTTATAAAACATAAATGAATAATGCGTTTTATTTTTGGTTTACACGACTTTAAGCTTTTCAAAACTTAATCTGTTAGTTAGTTCAATATTATGCCGTTAGTATATTGAGAATATAACTTTTTTATTCTTTATGTTATTTACGTTTGATTGGTTCCAACAAAATTAATGGCCAACAGCATAGAAAACAAATCATAGTCAAGGGGCTTTTAATTGGTGTCTTCTAACTAAGCTGTACTTCTGCCACCCAACAGTGCACAGTTAGTTTGTAATAACAAACTAACAAACTAAATTTCTACAAGCTAAATTCAACCAGTCTAGCTGGATAAAATTATAATCTCGATATATAATTGACCTCGTGTTTTAAGTTTTCATATAATGTATAACTATATCAACGTGCAACTTTCTTAAACATTTTGGAGAAATTGGACAGATGGCAGGCCCACTATTCATACGAGCACAAATTTTTTTCGAAGATTTCGGGATTTATTTCATTTTATTTTGAAAGTAATTTCAATTTTTTTGGAATTATTTCATTTTTTTAGAGAAAACTGCAAATGAATTAAAACAGAAAAAAAATTATGTTAGGGTCTTATTTCATTGAGAAAAAAATTTGGGACTTATATCATTTTTTTCGGAATTTATTTCATTTTTTTCATACCATATTTTCTCTAAGATATTTAGTTGAATACTTCCTAAATAATGGTAGCATTGAATAATTAATATACATCATGAAAGAATAGTAAATGTGCTTTTGTTTTCAAAAAGTAAAATCCTTGTGATTACTAAGGATTTTCTGCATTGCTGGCCTTTGGCCGGGCTTAGAGATTTTTTTCTCTGAAGTATTTGCAAAGTCGGCTTTGCTTACTGAGGTTTTTTGCATAGCCGGCCTTCGGCCGGACTTAAGACATGTTTCCTCCGAGGAATTTCCTAAACAGGCTTCGCTTAATGAAGGTTGTTTGTTTTGCCGGCCTTAAGCCGGGCTTAAGAATTTTTTCTTCTCAGGTATTTACAAAACTGGCTGTGCTTCTTTAAGATTTCCTGTATTACTAGCACTCCGGTTGCAAAAATTTTCACATATCAGAGGAGAACATTTTTAAGGCCAGCCGAAGGCCGCTAATGCAGAAAACCGTCAGTAAGCGAAGTTGGTTTTGCAAATACCTCAGAGAAAAAAGTCTTCAAGACCGGCCGAAGGCTGACAATACAGAAAATCGTCAGTAGGCGAAGCCGCCTTTTGAAATACCTCAGAGAAGAAAACCCTTAAGCCCGGCCAAAGGCCGGTAATGCAGAAAACCTGCAGCAAGTGAAGCTGGTTTTCAAATTACCTCAGAGGAGAAAATAGACTTTAAAACCGGCCAAAGGCCGGCAATGCAGCATATCATCAGTAAGCGAAGCCGCCTCTTAAAATACCTGAGAGGAGAAAACCTTTAAGCCCGGCCGAAGGCCGGTAGTACCGAAACCCCTCAGCAAGTGAAGCAAATTTCGAAAATACATCAGAGGAGAAAATAGCCTTTAAAAACGGCCGAAGGGCGACAATGCAGAGAACCATCACTAAGCGAAGCCGCCTTTTGAAATACCTCAGAGGAGAAAATCCTTAAGCCCGCCTAAAGGCCGGCAATCCAGGACACCCTCACTAAGAGAAGTCGCCTTTAGAAATACCTTAGAAGAGAAAATCCTTAGGCCCGGTCGAAGGCCGGTAATGCAGAAATCCCTCAGTAAGTGAAGCAGGTTTTGGAAATTCCTCAGAGGAGAAAATCCTTAAGGTATTTCCTTGCAGAAAGTCCTCGCTAAGCGAACACGGTTTTCTAAATACCTCAAAGCAGTAAATCCTTGCGCCCGATCGATCGCCGGTAACATATTTATGTTCAGGGAAGAAATATTTTCTCCTCTGAGGTATTTCCAAGTCCGCCTTTTCTTACTAAGGGCTATGTGAATTGCACGCCTTTGACAATTAGAAAACCGGCTTCGTTTACTACAATTTTTTAAAAATGCTGGCTCTCGTCCGAGCTTAGTTTGTCCTGCGGTATGTATTTAGAAAACCGGTTACGCTCACTAAAGAATTTCTGAAAAAGTTTTCTTATATCTCACAATTCCATAACAAATTTTGAAGTCGGTTTTCGAAATACTCCAGTTGAGAACAGTCTTATGCCCGGCCAAAGGCCGGAAATGCACAAAAATCTCAGTAAGCGAAGCCGTCTTTGAAAATATCTCAGAATAGTAAATCCTTAAGCCCGGCCGAGGGCCGGCAATACAGAAAATCTTCAGTAAGCGAAGCCGGTTTTGAAAATACTTCAGAGGAGAAAATCTTTAACCCCGGCCGAAGGCCGTCAATGCAATCAAGCTTTAGTTTTTGAAATAACATAAATGAGAAAATTCTTAAGCCCGGCCGAAGGCTGGCAGCGCAAAAACCCTGAGTAAGCAAAGCCGCCTTTGGAAATACCTCAGAAAAAGAATCATAAAGCCCAGCCAAAGGCGGGCAATACCGGGAATACATAAATCTCCAGCAAGCAAAACAGGTTTTGGAAATGCTTCAGAAGACAAAATCTTTAAGCCCGACTTCGTTTACTAAGGGTTTTTGGAATTGCCCGCCTTTGGCCGGCCTTAAGGAATTTGTCTTCTGCGCTCACTAAAGATTTTCTAAAAAAAATTCGGGACTTATTTCATATTTTTTGGGCTTTATTGCATTTCATTATGAAGCAAGTACCACAAATTGGAACATATATCATTTGAGGTTTGGAAATAATTTCATTTTTCTTTGGATATATTTCATTAAATTTGTGTGGACTTATATAATTTTTTTAGGTCCGATTTCATTTGGTGTTATTTCATTGGGACTTATTTCATTGGGCGTTATTTCATACAGCCTTTAAGTGTTAGCTCTAACATAGTATCATTATATTCTTTTTAAATCCAAAAAAAAAAAATATTTCGAGGCTTTGGCCGAAATATACCACTGTAGACCAGTGCACAGTGGTATATTTTATAATTAAAAAAAAAAGTTTTTTGCTTCTACAAAAACTTTTTTTATATATGTATATATATATATTTTTTTTTGTTAACTTCCTTTAGAGGAACCACTACGATACGTCTAACTATTTTGGATGTAATTGATTAAACAACTTCTTAATAATATAGAAAACTAAATATAACCTGAAGAAAATATTAATTTTTAAAAGAAAATTAAAAAATGAATATTGAGAAAAAATGTGAGCTGACTTAATTGAATATATTCGTTTGAGTGTAATTAAGTAAAATATGGAAATTTTTTTTTCAAATTTCATATAAAAAACTCTCTTCTATGCATAACATTGGTCCTTTAATTTTCTAGAAGCACATACTGTTTAATGCATAAATGAATCCTATTTATCTGTTGTATGTCAGGCAGATTTAATGCTCGTGTGAATTTTAGCAACAATTTAACACCTGTTTACAAAATTGTGTACGAGTTACATGCATGTGTTGCATAAACATACACATACGGACATAAACAAATTTATACATTTATGCTCGCAAAAGGGCAATTGTATTTTTTGGTTGACTGGATCAATTACACAAAACTTTTACGTCTGCGGCTTGCGGATTAATGCCAACTCTTACTCCATTCAATATCGGCATGCATAAAATCATCATCAACAAGAACTACAACAAAACCAACAGCCATCAATGAAAAAGGTCAGTCAAATGGGCAAGACAAAGTTCGTCGAAAAAATAACAATACAACACAGCATCCAAAAAATAAAAAGAAATTAAAACAAAGAAAAACAATAAAATGATATTTGAGGTGGAAAAAGGGTTGGCAAACTAAAATGTATGTGTGGACGGATGGCCATAATCTGGTCAAAACAAGAAAAACATTTTTGTTTTGATTTTTTTCTTCTTTGTATTGTTATACCTTGTTGTTAAACGCGAATTGGCACTCAAGTTATTTAATGGCTCAGTGGACATACAACAAGCGTACAACGAATGCTATAGACAGGCTAGTGATGGAACTATGATTAATTTTTCACTCACGATCAAGAACTTACCAAAAACAAAGGCATCACATTTTCATTACATACCTAAAAGTAGAACATTTGTTCTAAAAAACTTTTTAATTTTTTTTTTTCTTTGTGTAAGAAATGACACACTCAGGCAATTATTGCCTACCATTTACTTAATTAATGTGTTACCTTCTTTGGGAAAGAGATAGTGTAGAGATAACAAGTGGTGAAGTGGGAGAGAGATAGAAACCTTAAATTCATTTACAACTCTATTAATGCGCATGTTTTGTTAAACTTTTGTAGAGCAATATTGCGGCCCCTCTGGTGTCAAGTAGAGGAATTAATTTGTTTAAGCTGAATAGCCATTTAATAGTTTTTTTACTTTGCTGACGATTCTGCTATAATACCGACAAAGGAGGGTGCTGTGATATACATTAGGATATGTCGGTATTAATCGCTGCCGGTACTGCACAAGTGATCAGTGCTATGCCTTCATCACTTTGACAGATCAACAACAATCAACACGCAATGATACAACAATACACATTATAAAAAGTTATGATGTCGTTGATTAGCCTGAAACTAGTCTTAAACTAAGGACCTCAGGATTTGTAGTCAACGCACTAACCATATCAAATTTGTATGCTCTCTTTTTCCTATGAAGGATCAGTTCCCCATCTATGAAGAATTCAATCTTATTGACTTTGTATTTGCTAGATTTAGTTTAAGACTAAATTTAAGCGATAAAATATTTTATTCAAGTTGTTGCATGAAACTTTCTTTACTTGCCAATAGAGTAGGCAGGAAAACAAGTTGCGTTGAAAAATTGTCATGAAATGAAATTTTAGATAGTTTTTCTCTGTTAAGCTACGGTAACACTTGGCAAATATATGACGAAGCAGACGTGACCAACAGACAAACTAAAATGTTATTTCCTTTAAATTCGATATTTTTTGTAAATATGGTTTCGCATATACTAAAATTTATAAAAAAAAATAGCTTTCTGCTTTTCTTTTCTAATATAAAAACCAAATTAAATCACATTAAGCCAGAGCAAAAGTTGTGGTTACGCTTATATCGTGAAATATTGCACAGTGTGACCGTAGCTTTATCTTTACCATATTGACTGTAGCACATTTGCAACAAGCAAATAAAAAAATGTCTATGAAATATTTCATCATGTAAATTTAGCAATAAGTTTTGCAAAAAACTAATAAAAACAAATAAATCTTTCAAAAGAATCCCACTCCAAAAGAAAACAGGGAAGGACAGGTGGACAAAGAGAAGTACAGCCAGTCCGACATTAAAAACATATTGCAGTAGTTTGTATCTGTTAGTATACACTAGAGACGTGCACAACATGTCTTGATGGTGTGTTTAAAACCTTTGGTTTGGTTCAAACACTTTGGCAGCAATAATGTTGCGATCAATATGTACTAGAAAGCACAATTGGAAAGTTTTTTTTAAACAAGGGAAAAACATCTTCACATCCAACAAGTTCATAAATAAAGTGTTTTATAAAGTCCCTTGCAATACAAGCTCGCCCCATGATCACTGTTGTGAATAAAATCAAATGTTTTAAACACACCTTTAAGACATTTTGTGCTACCCTGTAGTATACAACTTCATATAACCAAGAAATTCTTGAAATCTTAAAATAAATCTCAGTATTCTAAAGACACAAAAATTTAAAAGACCAATTTTAAAACCTTTGCCTGTTTTTGAAGTGGGTTAAAATATAAATAAAAATATATGGACTACGGTTGACCTTGCACGCTATTCCTTGATCTTCCCGCTAGTGTCAAGCTGAAAGCGCTGGATAATATATAGATTTTTGGAGTACTTAAAAAAACTTTTTTCCAAATTTTCTCGAACCACTTAGCAAATTTAGGTAAGATTTCAGGCATTCGACGCAGTTTTTCAAATCCAAAAAAATAAAGGAATACTGCAAAAAAACTTGAATTTTGATGTCTCTCAGCGGGAGCTAGGTTTTGATTTTAGACCCCTAGTTTCTTAGGGTAATTTGTTTAGAATTTCGTTTTTGCTAGACGCCTGTGAACAAAAACAATTGACCCACCCTATTTTATACACACTCACACACACACACACACACACCACGCACACACACACACACATACATACATGAAAACTGTATTTTCTAAAATCAGAGTAAAATCAGTAACTTTTTTTATCGGGAAGTAAAAAAAATTTACTAAATAGTAAATACGAGTTAATACACTTATGTAATAGCTTCAAAAACTAAAAATCGCTTTATTTACATTGTATGGGCGTGGCAATGTCCACTTTTTATCATTAAAATGTAGTATCAGGGGAAGTCAATGTGTTTTTGTAACATTTCACAAGATCGGTTTAGTAGAAGTAGTTAAAAATAATATTTTTTTATCATTAAATTGTTTTAGCAGAGGAGTTTAAGATGTGTGCAAAGTTTCATAAAAATCTATCGGTTGATTCAAAGTTGTTGAAAAACGATATTTACATTGCACGGCATGACACTACATACTTTTTATCTTTCAATTGTATTGGCATTGCATGGGCGATCACTCGAGCGTGAGTGTTGCCCATCTCTAAAATCAACCAATCAAACATTTGTTCATCCATTTAGTTTTTTTTTATCAAGCTTCAACTATTCGAGCGTGTGCTCAAAACTTGTTTTCTTTCGTTGTAAAAATCACACCCCCGATAACGCCTGAATTGGTTTAATGTTCATAATGTTGATGATGATTTTAATCATTTTATAAATTTTTCTAAAGTAAATGTTTATGGATGAATTTGTATTGGCATTTAGTTGTAATAGAAAGGGGTTGACCAGTTGAGGGTTGTAATTCTTGTTTCTTCTACTATCCCGTACACAAAAACGTTCTCACTGAAAAGGGTTAAAAATCAATTGATTGATTATTTTTAAGTTGTTTATTTATGCGCTCACAATCTTACCATAAAGAAAAATATATTAGTAAATATTCTTTGCCATAAAGAATAATATCATAAACGGTTTAAGTGTGACTAGGAAAACAAATTATTTGCGGCACATGTCTTAATGTTTTTTTTTTAATTTGTTTAGATTCTATTTGACTCAGATTCAAAAATTAATTAGAGGAAAAGTACAGCATGAGTTTCTGTATGTGTGAAATACTAGAGTGGTCGTAAGAAATTAAAATTTGGATTTTGTCAAGTCGTATACACTAAATCGATGGGAAAAAACAACCCTAAAAATTTTCAGGTCAATCAAATAACATTATCAACGTTTGAGAAAATACACTTTTTCTATATATAATGTCTCATAACTTAACGAATGGTCGTAATAACTAAGTTTAAAATGTTAAACTCAGCGAAAATTATACATTTGAGTTGCTTTAGATTCAAAATATAGTTTCGGTTCAAAGAAAAATATTGAATTCGTAAGAGAATGTATTGAGCGTTACGTTAACAATATTTTTAAATATAATTTTTTTATAAATTTTAGGACGGTAAAAAAGCTAACAGCATTGGAAGGTTAGAACCGTTAATAAATTTCTGATTTGCTTTGAAAAACTATTGCTTCTACCGCACTGTGGGTTGTTATATTCTCGAAGAATGTATTAGGTAGGTCGTAGTTTGGTACGAATAATTATTTAAAATTGACATAAATTTTGACATTGTCGGTCGATTTGATTACTTTTGCTCATGTATATGTAAAGAATTATTTTAAAAGATAAAATTTTTTAATTTTTCCATGTGAACCTAATTAAAATTATAGAAGTGGTAATAACTTTTAATTTCGTCTTGTGATTATTATAATTTTTGTTTTTAAAGAGTAGATATATAGTGCTTACAAGCCCCATACTATTTTTTATGGTGCATTTTTGTTCCAAAAATCATTCCCAGAACAAATGCGAAAGCAAATGTAACGCTCAATACCCAAAACTGCTAAAAAAACGAAAAATATAATTTGATTTCAGTATCTCATGTTTCTAAAAGATACATTGGTAAACAAAAAAAAATTTACACTTAAAACGAGAATACCCAAATGGGCTCATAATTTTACTACAAAAACAAACGTTTTATCCTTAAAAGTATAGTGTGTATTAAGAGTTTCAAGGGATGATGGTTTTGATCCCACATCTTCCCATGAAGACATAAAACTAGCTCTATACATTCATACATATATATGTATGTGCACAAGTAAAAATTCATACAACACATAGTGGTTTATTACGCGATTCTCAAAAAATTAAAAGAAACAGTAAAAAATAAAAAGGAGACAATAACCACGATATTCGAACTTATTGCATTGTTTTACATATTTGTTGTTGCATTTTCTTTTAGCACGTACCAATTTACAATGCTAACGGAGAGTACTTACCACTAAAGACTCGTGATGCGACGAAAGGATGCAAAAATGTGTGAAATAAGCATCAATCATCGCTTATTCGAAATGTCATCAATCACTGTACGTTAAGTTTGATACAAATATGATGAACAGAATTAAACAACAGACACATGTAGCGGGTAAACGAACGTGCACGGTTCTATAAACAAGTGTGTAAATGTATTGGGTTACATGAAATCAAACTAACGCAGTAAGGACCTTAACGGTTGTACGTGTGTGTATGTACGCTTCATTTCTGCTTTTGTAGATTTTAATGCTGTTGATTTTTGTGGTTGATAATACGTATGGAACAGCAAACCCAAAAAAGCACAATGGTGACAATAACAATATACCAAATATTACGACGTTGAAAAAGTGGCCAGGAACCAAAAATTTTTGCACGGAAAGAAATAATAAAATAAAATTTTATGGATGCTTAAAACACCATATGGAGCATTTGCTAGCAAATAGTTTCGTTCAGATTAGTAATGGCCAATCATGAACAATTGTAGGGAAGCAATAAATTCTATTTTGTAGACGAGATGATCTACTAATTCATTACAAAGGACATTATTATATTCAGTACACCTTAAATAACTGGACCATGTAATCCAACAATTTCTGCACTGATATATTAATTGTATTTCGTAATGATATACACACTAATTCTCTCAGTGTATTTGCAAAACATATGGCAAAACATATTTACAATTTGAATGCTCAGTTTCTGTTGTCATGTTATATTATTGATAGTGTTTTGATATTAGAAGGAAATAAAATAACACACACTTTTGTCATTTCCCAGCAAACGGTCATAACCAATAACAGCTTATGACAACATTTTCGTACGTTAAGATTTATCTGTCAAACATATTTCTTGTCAAAAAAAGTACAAAATAAGAGGTTGTATAGAAAAAAAAAGATACAATTTTATATTTCAGTTTATTACAACGGGTTCAGTGGGGTGTAAAATTAAGATTTTAATCAGATTTTTGTTTCTTGTTATTTTTATAATAAGAATAAATTTTTGATTTATTTTGTTTTTTTTTTTTAATTATTTATTCTTTACATTTTCCATATTTTCTGCAAGCACAAGTAATGTTTGGCTAAGACAAGAACGAAATATGGAAATTTCTTAGCCACAAAAAATAGTTTAAGTAAGTAAAAAAGAGGTTAATGCAAATTGGTTTAATTTTGGATATTTATCTGCTTGTCTGTCGGGGCTGTAGTTAGCCTAGAGCATAAAGACCTCTGACGATGGGATCGTGGTTGATCCGGAAAACATCGATGTACAGTTCGACCCTTACAAATGTCAAGAAATTGGTCTTTGTTCTTTTTCAATTATTACATGCTTTGGAAAATGCTTTCGCAATAAAAATGATTTAATTGTAAAATTAAATTGAACGAACTTAAGCCTGAATAATAATAACATTAAGTTAAAAATTTTAAAAACTGCCGAATAAAATATGTTAGAAGATTTAAGATCAAGTCAACTTTGAAGCATAATTTGTTAAATGAAAATCGATCTACCCGTTTGGGCGCTACCGTGTCAAAGACGCACAGACTCAACAGGATAGAACATAGCTACCCAGCAAAAATGTTTCTTACTGGTAGGCAAATAATTATATGAGGATTTAAGTCGTCACTACTTGAATCGATAACTACTTATATTTGTTTTAGCAATCCAAAAAAATAAATGGCACCGCTTATAAATGTATTTACATTGTCACAGCAATTAACTAGTTATTATTTGGCTTACTTGAATCTAAAAAATAATTAGTCAAATAAGCAAATAAAAAAATGTATACACATTATATTTTATTTACATTAAAAAATTTTTTTTTTACCCAGCTGGGACACGAACCTGTGCTCGTTCTTTTTTGAAGACAATTGCTTAACCCACTCAGCTATTGTTGATTCATCAGTTTAATTGAAAAAAATTAGTTTTCATACACAAACACATGTTAACTTAAAAATTGGTTGTCTACTTATTTTATTAATACATAACAACAAATTATAACTATTTTCAGATATTGAGAAAAATAAATAAGTACTAGTCGATAGTTTTCGCTGGGAAAGAACACTCTCGATCAAGTCACCTTTCAAACAGAAAAAACTGAATCGAAATCGGTCCAGCCGTTTAGCTGTACGATGACTTG
The DNA here is from genome assembly GCA_956483635.1 of Panzeria rudis. NCBI lineage: Eukaryota > Metazoa > Arthropoda > Insecta > Diptera > Tachinidae > Panzeria > Panzeria rudis. The sequence continues at coordinate 47,861,422 of OY101448.1, read as the reverse complement.
CACAGACACAAATATACACAGGCACACAGACACACACTACAAACACTCCTCTTTTTTGGTTGGGGGCCAAACATTTTCTTACCAATAAACTTTACGATACTGCAGTTTGAATTTTCTTCATTATATTAGCTGCCTTTCAAATTCATCAACTCAACTGATTCAAACTATATGTAAAAAGTTCATACCCGTAATATCTACATATGTATATGATGCATTTGATGTCAGGTAGCTTATTAACAACTAATGATAAAAACTCTGTTGCAGTTAAAGACCAACAAAAAAGTAGGTAAACAGGAAGAAACTGTATCAACAAGAAACAAACATAATGATGAAACAGAAGGGCAATAGTCTTTGTTGTTGTTAATTTAAACAACTAATACAGACGTCTGACTGCTTTATAAATACAAAAGATAATTTTAGTAAAATAGTTTACATTAATATTTAAATATTTTAATATACATACTACAAGCAATTAGTATTGAATGGACTCTTAAACGAGATGACAATTCCCTTAAAAGTGTTTCAGTTTAATCGATCAAACATTATTGCTTTTTATTGTTACTGCTGTAGTTGTTGTTTCAGTTAATTTGTTTAACTTGAAAATTGTAAAAGTTCGTTACACTTTACAAACTAAAACTGAAATAAACACAAGTTCAAACAACAACGACGACAACAACTTGTATCTATCCCCCATATAATCGTATATATTTTCCTTGCCTAATATACTCATACACTTAATGACAATAAAGTCATTTGATCCTAAATGTCAATTGGTTTTAAAGTCTATTTTGTGATTTACATTGATTGGCTTTGGTAGTTTCAAATCGACTTGTATTGTTGTAGTTAAAACTTGAGAGTTACTAAACGATATTACAACAAAACTATCTGTGCATATGTGTGTTTGTGTATGCCTGTATCTTGAACAAGCTTAGAATGTATTATTCCCTAAACGCACATTGTTTTCCAAAGGGCAACATCAAGTGGAGGCAACAACTTGTTTAAATTAGACACTCGCCTAATGATGCTTATATGTTTGTTTGACATCATATTGTTTAATGAACGAAAAAACTTCGTTGTTATTTAGATGTCTCTCTGTGATTTTGAATGAGTCATTTGAATTTGCATGCGCATTATTTTAATGTAAATTTATTTGTTTTCTTTAAAAATTAAAACTATTTGGACAATGTTGTTAAAGAATATTTATCTTAAAGTACATGGTGGCCTGCTTACCGTACTAGATGTTACGAAGAGTTCTTACGAAGTGTATATCGGCCCCAAAAACTCATTTTAATCAGGTCTACGATACTTGAACTCAGATTTGGTTCTACAAAGAGACACAACGATTGCTCATGATTTTTTTTGTTGCAGTTTTCATGACCATAACTGCATTGCACATTTAGGAAGATGAGCGGATAGGCAGCAGTGCCTTATTAGTAAAGGCGTGTCATTTGTAATTACGAATTCCTGAAAGGATATTAAAAATAATATTTATTAATATGATTATTTCGAACGTATTTGATTTGTGAATCCAAACTGATTATTAGGCTAAGGTTCGAAATGTTATATTCAGAAAGAATTGGGCATGATTAATATTCCAAGGAACAGGGGAAAAATTGACAGTGATTTAATTCTCGTATGCAATTTTCACGAAAAAGTTGTATATATAAGAATTAAAATCATATTCAACAGAGCCACTTGACAAGTGATGGTAAGCAAAATACACGTGAGTGGCTTCCAAAAGTGGCACTACTCTGTTCTGCTGTGTACGTTGAAAATCTAACGTTACGAACCTAATAATAGATAGATATTCCAATGAACAGATTTTTTAATGAAAATTGGAAATCAATTGAGAGGGTCTGTATATATTTAGATATATATTCGGATAAATATTTTCGAACAATTTCTTCGACAAATTTTAAGATGCTTCAAACACACAATTTTATTGAAGTACTCATATTTTTTATTTTAATAATTCTATATTATTCAATTTCTGGGAATAATTTTATTCCAATATATATTTTCGTTGGACAAAACTCAGACTTATCCCAAAATATTTCTTAATGCAAATAAATAAAAATGAAATTCTTAATTTAAAATTACCATTGTTGCACATCGCATTGAAATTCAATGCACTTCCCACTCAACAACTTTAATTTAGACATTTCTGAAGTTCTCTGGCGGGAATTCAAAATATCAACAACCATGAACAATAGCATCAATATAAATAACAAAACAAAATCCATTTAAAATCTTGCTACAAATACGGGTTCGTTACACAAGGTATATAAACGTTAAACAAATGTTAAAAAGCGCATTTAATGGTGTGACTTTGGCAAACTTGAAATTGAGTTTTGTTGCAACAACGACAACAAAAACAACAAATATTAAAATAATAACAACAAACGACATTAACTTTAACTGGAGGGCACAATTATGCCAAAAAGTAATTGCTGGCAATGCTAACGACAATGTACATCCATACATAGCCCCAATTGACTTTAGAGCGCTCACTGAAAATTGAAGCAATAAACTTGCATTAATTTAAAAAGCAGGAAACAACAAAAATAAAAATAAAAAAAGCTTCATGCGATTCATGACAATTGAGAAAATCATTTAAGCCGTCATTTACAATTTAAAATCGTATACGAAAAAGGCGAAAAAGAAGTAAAAAAAAATAGGAAGATGGCAAAACCTAAATAAGGGATTCAAAAAGCAATAAGTTGTAACAATTAATTTAGTTTAAGTAGAATTTAAAACACTTTTCCCTAGCTAGAGACTTACCTATAAAAGTTGAGTTCCGCTACAAATTATAAAACGTCGCAATTATTTTTGGATTCATTTACACTGCCTTACAAATATTTATTTTTAGAAGGTATAGATTTTCAAATGCATATTTTTAGGGTAACTAGGATGTGCAAAGTACGAGTAAAATAAAAAAAAAACATTTGTGCCATTTTCCAAATAACAGTTCATGTGTGTACTTCATTTTATAACGCCACTCAGAGTCAAAGGCTAGTTCGTTTAAAACCAGTTAAACGCGTTGAAAGGTGGCTAATTGACTGTGATCAGAAAAAACTGACTGAGTTATAGTAGATCCAAGTTAAAATTTAATGCAAATTTTATTCAAAGTTCTTTAATTAGTTTCTCTTAACTTCGTTTTTAATTTAGTTCTTCGATTAAATTATTTTTATTTTAGAAAGAAATTTGTTTTGCTGAAAATTTATTGAGTCGATATATAAAGTACGTTCTTATGTAGAAAAAAAGATTGAAACTGATTTATGATATATCTAAAATGTTTACTCTCATGGAAAGCGTGTTAACATCGCGTTTAATCGTTATGTTTACAACCGCCTACCGGTGTCTGTTTTTTCTCAATTCGAAATAATTTCACTACCTGGTGCGATATCAACTTGAAACTTTAAATATGTTTCAAAAATGTTGTTTTTTTTGCATCTAAAAAATAACATATACAATTTATATTTTTGGAGAAAATCTATAAGCAGTTTTTGCAACTTACCCCTTAACCATACAAAAGACATACGCGGATAGGCACAGAACAAACAGTTCATGCAATTTTTTATCCAAAATGCAAAAATATATGTTTAATTTAGTTCAATCTTAATTATATTTCACAGTTTTTATATTATTTGACAAATATATGAAAATAGAGTCGTAACAGATATGTCTGTACATATTCTAAATTATTTGTCAAACAATTTTATTTTAGTTTGAACATCTATGAGTGCTCCGCACAAATTGGCTTTTGGCATTAATTTTGACCACTATTATAATTAAAACGACGTTTATTTTGATAAATATGCTAAACTTATTCAATGTGTCGAGAAAAACTAAAAACAAGATCTCTATCAGAACAAATTCACTATGACTGATGGCTGTATGTTTGAAGAAAAATTTTTGTTGTATATATTTATAAAGGTTAATATAGCATTAATATCGCAAAATCAACGCAAATAGACTTAATATGTTGTTCAAGAAAACGACTGATTTATTTTGAGTATAGTCAAACCTTTCAACACCAATTGCGAATATTTCGCAATTTTAATCAAAAGGGAGCAAAGCAGCGATTTAAGTACATAGCTTGATATTTTTAAGGCCTTTCTGTGTATAAATAAGTTTATTATTATATAAATAATTGCTTCTTTTTAAGTCAATTATAAAATACTTAAAATTTTTTGCTTTCTTCTAGAATAGAGTATCAAAATGTCGCCAGAGCCGCCATACAAAATTTAATAGTTGGGCGACTATTGAACATAAAACAACAAAATAAAAATTTTTAAGCCCATAAGGCAGTTGCGTATCGAAGTAAACCCAGTCAAAACTAAAATATATGTAATGAAATTCAATAATAAGAACTAGTGCCAACAAAGTTTAAAAGTATATGAACACACATACGACTTGAACATGAGCGATCATCATTGTTTTTTTTTATGATCATCATGATGTTATCGAATGCATTGCTGATGATCGTGATGCTTGATTAGGAACTGGTTTATTCTTCATTTTTATCGCCTTAAACGCATTCGTGCATGCAGGTCTTATTTATAAGTAGGTGTAGTTACAACATTCATATACGAAGTTGTATTAAATGCGCTCTTGGTCAAAAAGATTTATGTATCGGTTATCGATGGGAGAGCAGATAAATCAATGCAATTTAACACAAACAAGAAAATTATGTTGCAATCCACTATACATGTTTATATGTTTGGTTGCATTACAACTTTGTGTATTAAGTTCTTGCTACTTTATGTAACATGCTGTCGGCATGAATTTTCTTGATGCAGCAGTCACTGTCAGTGAAACGAATTTCAGTCTGTGTGGGATGTTGTTGAAGTTGATCAACTAGTAATACTTTTACTTTTAAGTTGATGTTCTAAAAACAACTAACACTATTTTAAAATCAATTTGATGTACATGCATGCATATATGGCCCATAATCTTAGATAACACTAAGCGATATATGAAGACTTTTGGAAAATCACAAGGCCTAGATAGTACAGGTTCGATTGTACTACCACGGGATATTAAAGCCCTATACTCAGTTTAGCGAATTTGGTGCCCAATTTTTTTAAGGACCTCCAAAGTTTCTGAAAAATCAGTGCGGCCCCAAAAAACTGTGTCATCAGTATTTGGCCAACCGCTAATTCAAACGTAATGATAGCGCTTAATTATATATGGCAATAGTGTGCCTAAGAGTCCGCTTAACAGACTCTTTGTTAATTTTATGTAAAAAAATTTTTTTTCGTGAAGTTTTTTTTAAATTAAGGAAATAAATCTTTTTAAACTTTTTTTAGAATAACTTACAAGGACTCGTAATTTTGTACCAATAATATTCAGCAAACTTGTAGTTATGATCGAGCCAAACAACTTTTGCTAATATATTAATACAATCTGAATGTGTCTAAGCAGCCTCATAGCTCACACAGACCAATTTTTACCTTAAAAATTATAGTTTTTCCTTATTTTTTTATGCAAAAAAATATTTAATTTTTAATAGTATATCAGATTGTATTGATATGTTTACAAAAGTTGTTCAGCTCTACTGTAACTACAACTTTGCTATATATAGTTAGCAAAAAATTACTAGTCTCTGTAAGTTATTCTAAGAAAGTGAAAAAAAAGTTTTTCATAATGTTTTCAACAAAAAGCTATAAAATGTTAATAAAACCAATTTAGTGGACTCTTAGCTATATCATTGCCATATATAGTTTAGCGGTATCACCAAGTTTGAATTAGCTGTTGAACAAAAACTGGCTAAAATTTTTTTTGAGCGCCGGCTATTTTGCCAAACTTTTGGAGGCCCATAAAAAATAATTTTTCACCAAATTCGCCAAACTGAGTATAGGGTTTTACTACCATTTGATAGAAGAATCGAACATATACTGTCAAGTCCGTGTATTTTTTGCACTGTTGCATTGTATAATTATTATTATTATTACAGCGGCACCCAAAAAAATTCAAGCGAAATATAGTATTTTAGTCTTTTTATTATAACACTTTTAGTTTGTATTCGAATTCGGTGCAATATGTCTTGAAATTTTTGAATTCGAAAAGACTATTGAATAAAAATTTTCAACTATGGATTTTGTACTCATTTGTGATACAAAACAGCATCCGAATAGACAACAATTGTTGAAAAACGTTAAAAATTTCATAAAATTTTCAATTTGACATCCTATAAAGTAATAATTTTTTTATATGATGGAAGCTAATTATGGACTACGCGACGCGTAGTTTTGTAGATTTTCATATAAGATATAGACCACTTTAATCGAAATAGCTTTTGACTCTCGATGGCGCATCGAAAAATATAAATGTACTGTTATCTGGACAAAGGCCGATATTAATTTTTTCCGTGTTTAGTACATCCTTATTATTATAAAATATGCACTAGAAACTCTATACCTTTGGCTTGTAAAGCAGTTTTACATAATTTCATAATTAAAACTGTTTTATAAACAACTAGTATGGCCAACGGACGACGCAATCGTCCGTACTATAGATATAAATAATTTCATTAAGGTTCATGGAACAATTATTCAACGTTATAAAAATCTCTTTAAAAATGGAGACATAATCGGCCATGTCACAGAGTTCAATTCCGTTCGGAAACGGAATTCAATCAACCCTAATATGTCAAACCCTAGCTGGAGCATACCGCACCATAATAGCGCCGCCAACAGTCTGGACACACCTGAGAAATTTGGGTATTTTAGTATTCTTTCTTAGATACCAGATGCTACAAAAATGGGGTAGGTTGAATTCCGTTTCCGAACGGAATTGAACTCTGTGTCATGGCCGAATATATAATGCAACTGTGTGTAATTGGTTAATGATAGTAACTTTTATACATTTTAACGAATCTTTTGGGTATTTTTAATCTTAGTGATTTCTTAGCTTTAGAGTTTTTTTCGTTTTGGTGGTACTTTCGTTTAAATGCGTTTTTCGTTGTGTAGGTTTTTAGTTTTGGCTTTTTTTAATTTGGCGATCTTTTGCAACTTTTTTTTGGTTTGGCCAGTTTTTACTTATGGTGGTTTTTTCGTGTTTAGGATTTTTAACTGTGGAATTTTTAGATTATGGCGGTTTTTTTATTTGGTGTTTTTTTATCTCAACGCTTTTTCTCATTTTAGCGATTTTTTTAATATCGTCTATTTTTTAGATTTGGTTTTTTTTTTGTTGTGGTGCTTTTTTGTTTTAGTGATATTTGTAATTTTTGGCGATTTTATAACTGTTGCGATTTTATTTGCTTGTGGAGATTTTTCTTTGCTTTTTTTAGTGTTGGCAGTTTTTCATTTTGGTGTTTTTTTTTGTTTTAGCGCTTTTTTGATTCTGGCGATTTTATAATGCTGTCTACTTTTTAGTTTTGGTGTTTTTTTTCTTCTAAGTGCTTTTTTGATTAGTCGATATTTTTAATATCTGGCGATTTTTTTAGTTTTCGCGTTTTTTTGCTTTTTTTTGTTCTAACAATTTTTTTTGCGGTTTACTTTTCGGTTTGTTAGTTTCATAGTTTCGTCTAATTGCGTTTTTGTTTTGACGATATGTCAAATTTCTGCCGATTTTTTTAAGCTTTCGCGTTTTTGCGTTTTTTTTTATTCTAAAAAATTTTTTTTGCGGTTTATTTTTCGGTTTGTTAGAGTCATAGTTTCATTAAGGAATATCATTTAATTATTAATTTTGTTTGCTTCAATCGCAGCTTAATTTCAAAATCACATTACCTAAAAGAATACCATTATATTTTTTGTTCATTTATATATATATATATATATATATATATATATATATATATATATATATATATATATATATATATATATATATATATATATATATATATATATAGTTATATATATATATATATATATATATATATATATATATATATATATATATATATATATATATATATATATATATATATATATATATATATATATATATATATATATATATATATATATATATATATATATATATATATATATATATATATATATATATATATATATATATAAAAGTATATATATATATATATATATATATATATATATATATATATATATATATATATATATATATATATATATATATATATATATATATATATATATATATATATATATGTACATAAGTTCGAAAACCAAGTTTAAAAGCCATGTCTCTAATTATTATACTTCATACTTATACATGTACATGAATTTTTTTTCTAAAGCTTGCACAGTATGCCGCTAATAACTGCAATATAACAACAGATTGATTCATCGTATTAAGCATTGCAACATTTTTAAATTGCATGCAAATTCTGTTTTCAATTTTAAGCGTTAAACATCAAAGTGAAAATTTTATAACAATAAATAAATGGCAGAATGGAGGAAAAGAGGCAACTTGTCAATGCTGTCATTTCAATTAGCATGCTTTCATACAATTATCGTGTGCAGCACATCTCTCTGGTATCAAGTAGTCATTCAATTCATATGACGAATACAAAAAAAAAAAGTTATAAATATGTTTAAAATAAAATGAATAAACATGTGTCACAAGTTGCATTATTGGGTAAGTGTTAAATAAATAACCTGTTGAGTTTTCTAAATTCTAACATATAACAAATTATTACTTTTATTAAAAGTTTATTTGACAAATATTGTATAGAAAGTTTTCAAATAAGCCCTTAATAAATATAAAATATTTTTTATAACTAAGGCCGTATAACTTTAAAAATCAAAAAGTTTACAATTACTTTTATTCGCCTTACGTGTATATGGTCCACCATAATTGTTACAGCTTTTAAAGACTTAAATTTTTATCCTACCCAATAATTACTGATGCATGTCATATACCCAAACAGACACACGCATGCAACAACAATCTCTTTATATTCTCCAATGAAACATTTTCCATTCGAATCATAATATATGCCGTCATATTGCAACATGCTGTATGTAATCTCATTTAGAAAATCGATTCTTGTGGCTCATAATTTGTTCTGTGAATTCTCTATTTCAACCAAATTTACAGAGCCCATATTACTGGCGCTTTATAAAGGGTAATAATATTATATTTAAGATGGATTTTGTATGGATTTTTCATGTATTTAAGTTAACAAATTGAGGCGCAACAATAAACAGCAGCATTTGCAAAACATGTTTGCGGCATTATTGAATGTCTAAATGTCATAATTACTGACAAACGTTGCTACTTTTCAGTTTGTCTGTCTTCACTTGAAAATGTGTATGTTTTTGTAAAAACAATTGAAAAAAACACACAGAATGTAAGCAAATATTCTTGTTTATACATTTACATATAATTAATGTTATTTACTATTTAGTTCACTGCATCATCAAGTTTTATATTTCAAAATGCACTGCTTCTGTTTATATATTGTTAGGCAGAATCAAAGGGATAAGATAAATGTACACACTAGATGGTGCATAATATGACTTGCAGGTGTGTTTAAGACATGTTGCGACATGTACTAGATAGCGCAAGTTGAAAGTATTTTTTTTGAAGTTGTACAATGCGTGGAAACCATCATTAAAAATGTGTTTTAAAAAGTGCTTTGTAATACATATTCGTCAAGACATCTTGTGCTTCAAGACATCTTGTGCAACCCTCTAGTACATACATATGAATACCGTTGGTTAATTTAATGCATATTAATGCTAACTTATAACATTTTCTTATAGTGTAAAGTACTATACATATTTTTTAATATAATTATGTTAATCAAAAAAAAAAAAAGCTCCAGTAACTTAGCTTAACTATAAGTTGTGAATTTGAATGCGCCGGATTTTGGACCGGTAGAGGATAAAATTGTTCGAAACATCCCACTACGTATAACTCTGTCTTTTGTCAACCGATTTTCAAAATTCTTTATTGGTTTGAAAGGCAGTTAAATCCCATAATTTTTTTCGAAAATCTGTGGGGATATTGTTCTTCCCTTCCTGTAGCGTGGTCTGACTATCAGTATAAGCAACAGTGTGTAGTAAACATGTAAAGCCAACAATGCCAAACCATACAGCAGTATCAAATTGCATTGACAAACTGCAACACAAATATTTTGTATAACAGTCACTTGACAGTCCAGCGTTTGATCAGAGGCCGCGGCATAAAGCACTTAAATAAATCTTATTTAATAACCACATGTGTTTATACATAAATATAAACAACTCAATATATTAGTTGAGCACATGTGCGAACGGCCTGAGTTTTATAAATTACTGACGAGACACACGCCGCACGTCCACCGTGGGAAACTAAAAAAGGAACGTTTATATACTAAATGTATGTCGTTTCCTTTCCCTCTTATGTTAAGTTACCCCTAAGCATTATTCTCATAGTTAGTATATAAGTCAATGTAATTTTGGTAAGAATTCAATTGTTAGTAAACATCATTCTTAGGAGCTCCTCGGTGAGCTCTAAGAATAAAATCAATAGTAAAACAAAATTGTTTAAAACATTTACACTTTAAACATTACACCCCCTCTACCCGCAACGTTTAATTCAGTCATTTGTGAACCGATTTTCAAAATATTTTTTTTGTTTGAAAGGTTTTGCTTGCAGCTTGGTCCCGTAATTTTTTTTCGAAAATTTGGGAAGGGAGGATGAGGGGTGGCGGGTAGAACTTGGTCCCCTACGCTTAACTCTGGCATTTGTAAACCGAGTTTTAAAATTCTTTTTTGATTTGAAAGTGTTTGCTTGCAGCTAGTTTCCATAATTTTTTTTCCAAAATTGGTGATGAGATCGCCTCCAATCCCCCCCACCACCATTAACGCTTTCATATGTGAATCGATTCTCAAAATTCTTTTTCTTTTATTTCAATGGTTTTGCTTGCAGTTTGATCCCATTATTATTAGTATTATTTCTTAAACGGTGGAGGGGGGAAGTATGGTCCCCCACGCATAACTCTGTCATCTGCCAACCAATTTTTAAAATTCTTTTTTGGTTTGAAAGAGTTTGCTTGCATTTAGGTTTCGTAATTTTTTTCCAAAATCGGTGGGGAAAAGTGCACCGTCTCCCCCTCTCCTTAAATCTGTTATTTATGAACCGATTTTCAAAATTCTTTTTTTGCTTGCAAGGGTTTGCTTGCAGTTGGGTTCCATAATTTTTTTGAAAAAGCGGGAAGGGGAGATGGAGAAGTTTGGTCCCCAATGCATAAATCTGTCATTTTTAAACATATTTTTAAATTTTTTCTTTGATTTGAAAGGGGTTTTTTTCGAAAATCACCCCTTGATTTCCCCGTAGTGTAGTGGATAGTCTACTAGAATATTAACAGGAAGGTCGTAAGTTCGATTCCTAACAAGACCCTGGTGTTTCTGCAGAAAAGCCGATAGAGGCTCAAGCAGTATGTGTGTTCGTTTTAACGCTGTCATATGTGAACTGATTTAAAATTTTTTTTTGTTTGAAAGGGTTTGCCTGCAATTTTATTCTGTACTTGTTTGACATCATGCTATATTAAATGTATAGTTGTTGTTGTTATTACATTTATTTTTTCTACAAACCGTCTTACATCTGCAATTAGAGCAGGAAAACAGCCTGCCTGTGTAGTATATGGTACAGTAAGAAAATAAACAACATCATTGATTACTTTGTTCACGCTTAAGCTTTGATATTGTTTAAGATTCTTATTGATTTAAATAAAAGTTTCCTACAATATCTTTAGATTTTCTAAGCGATTTTTGGCTAAAGGTTCCCTGATGATCTGCATTTAGTCCCAGTGAAATGCGCATAGGAACTAGCTAATACCCCTTAGTAATCAACGTCAATGTGTTTTTATAAACAATTAATATTCTACTGAATAAGTAAAATATTAATTTTGGTAAGTAAAGCGATTATAAATTTAAAAAACATAAATTTTAGCAATTCCCAAAAAAAAAATCACGAATTAAAATTTTATGTTTTGTTTGAAAGGGTTTTCCTGAAGTTTAGTCCCATACTTTTCTTCTCGAAAATTTTTATAAAAATTTGCTCCCTCCCTGATTACCTCTGTCATTTTGGAAACGAATTTCAAAATTCGTGCTAAATAAGTGGTAGTCCGTTATATTTATTATCGCATAACTGCGCCATTGCTTGAACGATTTCAAATTTTTTCTTTGAAAGAACATGAAAGTGTGGTACTATAAAAAATTGCGAACGAGCAGACAATTAGTAGAAGGACACACCATTTTACCTATTGCGAAATTGCGTCTATTTTGTAGTCTCTTCAATGGGATCTTTGTATTGAAGTCGGGTCGAAAAAAATATATTAATCCATAGGAATTTGAGAAAAATCAACATTAATTTAATTTGTCAACATCAATTTAATTTTTCAACGTTCAGAGCAGAACAGAACAACGTTGTTTTCGGAAGCTGCCGCGCTTCCACCGTCAGTGCTCATGTGTATCTCTGATTATCACCACTTCTTATATGGCTCGGTTCAATTTGATCGCAATTCTTATACACAGAAAGAAAAACGCCGTATTAAATTAAAGTACTTTCTACTTACTTTGAGTATTCTTAAATTGTGTACAAAAATTTTTAATTTATGTACTACTATTAGTATAAACTTTTTTCACAGTCGTAGTGTGTTAGTATTTGTTTGCTTGTTGATAGCTTCAGTCGCATGTTGTGCTTATGTTGTTGGCTTGTTGTTGGTTATTCTGTTTGGTCGTTCAGTGAAGACTAATAGCCTACAAACGTCGTATTACATGCTGCTGGCTTATACTTGATTTTAGTTGCCGTTGTTTTTCTATACTGAGTTTGCTGAGTGGTCTAATGCGTTGGTTTACAAACATGACGAGCTAAGTTCAATAATAGAAATCAACAAAAACAAATTTTAAATTAAAAGAAGTAAGTAACAATATTAAATTTATATAAGTAGTAAACATATAAATTATCATGTATGTTCTGTTCCAGGATTAAATAAATAAAAGTTAGCCTGATTCGGGCTTAATTCAAGTATGCGGCGGGATTGATTAAAGTACGTAGCTAGGGTTGATACAAGTACGCGGCGGGATTGATTAAAGTATACTGCGCGTTTGTATCTACATGTAATACGACGTATGTCCGCAACTTTTCGGATATGCCCGAGCAGTGAAAATAAACAACAACAAGAGCAGAACAGTGATTTGTGGCTATCATCAAACAAACAAACACCAACACAGTACGAGTACGACTGTGTATAAAGTTTGTAAACATATTCGAACTTAAAATAAGAATTTTTTACATGAATAAAGGCCAATCAGGCTAAAATTAAGTATTTCACACTTGAATATTCCGACTTAGCCAATCTTTCTGTGCTTATTTCAGAAAAACCGGGATTACCGTACTTTTGACACCGGTTGGGACTAATTTAAGTACGGATGGATTGATTTTTCTTTTCAGTGTATACCCAATTTTTTTCGAAAATTGTATACGAGAATTATATCAGAATTAAATTAATATATATCTGATGCTTTATCACAACAAATCTCATGCCCAATTTGATTTTTTTATTATTCTACTTAAGTCAAACTTTTTTAAATTTAACAACTTAACTAATAATAATATGAAACGGTAAGATTTATGCATTTTCGCTGCTTTAAACTTTTAATTCCCTACTAAAATTTATAGATAAATTATATTTAAGAAGTTTGTTAACGTAACACTCAATACATTTTTTGTATGTACTTTCTGTAAAACCATTTGTATTTGTATCTACAATTATGTTTTTTATCCTTTAATTCAGCTTTTAATAAAGTCACTTATGAAAGTGAAATAAATTCTTTTCTTTTATATACATTTTTTATTTAATTTTTTATTGCAAATTGCCCACATAATTGCTTAATATGTGGGAAATTTAAAAGGTCTTGTTATCTTATAAATATAAAGTTGTTGCTCACGTTTGTCATTTAACTTTAAATAAGTCACATAAAAAAAATATTCTTATATGCGCACATTTTGTCATCATTTCTTTTTAAATGACTGAATTAATTTCGTATACATATATCGTTTTTTTTTTTATTTTAGGTTTACAAATGTGAGAATATTATAAAGAAAATATTCCGCCTTCGATATAATTAAGAAAATGTCATTTAGCATTCCTTATATGCAATCAATCGTAAAAATACCAGCGAAAATACCATTCAAAGCAGCCATACATACATTCTTTTTTACACTTTCTTACACTCATTGTTACATTTTCACATCAGTGTGCTTCTAAAGATGAGCGTGTGTGCGTGTATAAAATATACAGATTGTGGCAACACAAGTAAAATGTCAAGAATTCCAATGTACTTATTTTACTTTTTTTGCAGCAAAATAACCAGCCAACCAACCAATGAATAAAATTTTTAACCATACTGTCATCCCATGTGCAAACTTGTGTAACATGTGTCAGGTTTTATTTAAAAAATATTTTGGCATATTTTAAGTTTAAAGAGGGATCATTGTGAAAAATCTCCTAAAATAAGGTTGAAAATAAATAAACTACTTTTATTTTAAAATATTACATATAGTTCTGAAAATCGATTTTTCCTTTTAGCAGCGAAATTAATTTTAAATTAATTTTACTCTTTATATGCTTCGAAAATTAAGTGAATATGGCAATTAATTTAACCTTCAACACTCTAATAAGGAAATTCTTATATTTTATAATTCACTGGAAAACATGTGTAAGCCTGGCAGCCAAATGATGTTAGATGGCAGCTGGTGAAAACTGCTATTTTGAATGGCAGCTGATTAATAGTTATACATCCTTAATTTTAAGTTGAGTGTATATATGTGTACACTAGTACATTGTGCATGTTTAAGATATTTTGAAGAACGTTTTAATAAAGTAAATTAAAGAAAGACTAAGCATGGTAAAATGTCAATGCTTAAAACTAAAGGTCAACACACCTTAGGCATACAAAAATGATGACTACACACAGAAAAGTTTCAGTGTAAAATCGTCGAAAAGCAGGTTAATTTAACATTTTTCAGTAGTAGTTTTGTTACATAGGCGTTTCATGTCAATTCAACATGATTTACAATAATTTGGAACGATTTTCCGCAATCCCACGTCAAATTTGGTTTGTAAACAGACCGGTTTCGGCTATGTGTCATTTTCAGTGTTCTATTCTATTCAATAGAACACTGAAGATATCACATATCCGAAACCGGTCTATTTACAAACCAAATTTGATGTGGGATGACGGAAAATCGTTCCAAATTCAAAAAACCCCCTCGGAAGAAAAACACAATACATTTACAACAGTCTTGAAAGAAAATTATTTCTTTTTCAATAGGTATATTTCATGTTGATTTAATATTTTAGTAAAATTAAATCAAATTGAAGTTGATTCTGAACTAATGCGAAAAATCATGTTGAATCAAAGTTATTTTGAGTTGAAGTAATGTGAACTTGATATTGATACAACACGAAGAATAATGTTGAAGCAAAATCCTTTCCGGTTGAAACAACATAAAGTTTCTATTAAAACATCGCGAAGAATCATGTTAAATTAAATTTATATCAAGTTGAAACTACATGACTTCAACATAGCTATTTTATTTACCATTTTACTTACGTGATGTGTATTAGTATACGAGTAGGCATCAGAAAACTTTGTCTTGTAGTTGGCTACCCGAGCCAAGATTTGAGCTCATGCTACTTGCATAATAGTCCACGCGCTAACCACTGCAGCCACAACAGCTTCAACTTTACTTTAGGTATACACTAACTAAGTACCATCGTATGTAATCTGAATTGCATTTTAATGCAACATGATTTAAATGATTGATTACACAGGGGAATAAAATGTATATATTGGTTTGGTGCAGCGAAAACTATAATTGATAAAATATATATGGGCCATACCATTTTCAAAACTACCTTGAGTTTTTTTTGTCAATTCTAGTTTTTAAAATATCGCGGTTTTTATTTTTTTAGTTGTTCTATCTCTTTTTTTGCTTTTTCGCCAAATTTTTCTAAACTGGACTTTAAAACTCAATAAGACTTTTTAGATTATTAATTAACACAAAATGATATTTCTTTTAAATATAATATTGTTGATGTGCGTTGCATGATATTTTTTTAATGTTAACAATTTTCAGTTTTATCCTTACAAATCTTACATTTGATTAACATTTTAAGCTATTTTTACCAAGCACACAATACTACAATAAACACATTTGTATGAAAAAATTACAAAGATATTTCAAATGTTCTGAAATAAGAATAAAATAAGAAAAAATATTAAGCACTAAATGTTCTTAAAATACCACTAAACTCTAACGCTAAAAGCACCTGCGTTATTACACTCAAATGAAAGCTATTTTTTTCAGATTAATAATTTGTTAAAAAATATTCAAAAGAAAGATATTTCCTTCAAAAATATGGGATATGTCACGTTAATATAAAATTCGCCATTTGAAAAACTGCAAATGAGGGTATTTTTTTTGCTGTATTTGGACTCAGAATACCAATGAATATTAAAAAAAAGGAGAATTATATAATTACCTAAAAAAGGACATATACCCATTTGTATCTTTAGGATGTTGAAAATAAGCTCAAATTTCGAAATAATCTCTAAATAATTCGATTCGCTAGAGTTTAAACTAATTTCTTATTTAAATTCAAAACTTTGTTTCCTGCAACGCGATGTGTATAATGTGTAAATTTATTTGCGAGAAATTTTAAGATACAAAAAATATGCTGGAAAACAGATAAATATGCCAAAAAGAAAATAAATAGAAAAAAGATTCCTAACAATGCGACTAAATGTAAGATATGCAAAAACATGCTGTAAGATATCTTATTTGTATCTACATACATCGCACAGGAAAAAACATGCAAGTGTTTAAATCATTGTTTTGACCTCAAAATTTTTGCTGGAAACTTTTTATCCATAATTCTCTACCATATTAGAATGGTAAACATATTGCCAAATTAGCAGATTTGACAGATTCCAAATTTATTAGAAATCCCTAGTATATATTAAAAAATTTTAGACTGATACTGAACGACATGCATAACAAAACTTTTTTGCTGAATATTATTAACTTTTAAAATTTTAAATAAATTTCTAGAATATATTTACATAATAGCTACAATGTATATTTAGCATTTAAAAAATGCATATGACTTTTGAATATCTCGTTAAAAAACATTAATTCATGTAAATTTTATTGCTCTCTATGAGAGTCTTAACTATCATACGAACTCACACTTCAAACTCACATCCAAAATTTTCAAAAAAAAAACTTTAACTTTTAGCACAAATAGCTTTGACACCATTTCCACAATGTGAAGGAATATCATATATGAATCTGCCTTAAATCGCAGTTTATTCAATGTTCGCGTGTAAAGAGTACTCCATAAGGGATCGGGAAGGAGTAGTCCCAAACCAATTCAAATATATGAAAAAACCTTGTCCATTTGACATTGCGATGTCCTTTGTCTGGGCCATTTAGCTTAGTTTTGAATTACATTATCTACCTAGTTCATGGAATAAACGCAGGAGGCTGGTTTTGAGACTACTTATTTAAAAGTAATCATTCTCTTGCTCCTCTTTCATTGTAAGTCATTTTAACTTTTGACATCACAAATAATAAACTTTATATAGAATATTCATAACAAACAAATATCCATGACATCAGTGCTATCACTGCACTTGTAGTTTATGGTGATTTTAGGAACAACATTCTTGGTAGCACTACAAGTCGTGCTAAAGCAAGAATATTAGTTTGAGCATGGTCCATTAATGCAGTACATTGGACCATATTTGTGGTTACTATAATGAACCACACGTCCAAACAACTTTAGCAGGGCTGCCCGTTTCTGGTATTGTAAAAATATTTTTTTATCTTGTATTGTAAAAATATTGTTCTGTAATTTTCATATAAACACACTAATAAAAATTTCATATTAAAATCATCAAAAACAAGGTTAATTTAGCATTTTTCGGTAGTGATTTTATTTCATAGGAATTTTATCTTAGTTCAACATGATTTTACAATAACCTCTAAAGAAAATGTTTCCTTTTGAAATAATTGTATTTCATGTTGCTTTAATATTCCAGTATATATAAATCAAAATTAAGTTGATACTGGAATTATGGTGGCATGCAATAACGTCCATGGAAATAATTTCCATGGACATTGCTTCCACATAAAAAAGAAAGTAGTGTCGACGATCATTATTTCCTTTTCAAAAAGAATATAATGTCCATCGGAAAATAAAAGTACAGTTTTTTGCTAGGCAGAAAATCTTTACTCGACATACCCAGATGAGAAAATCCGTAAGCGTTGCGGAGATGAAAAAAAAACTTTATTGTGCAATACTATTTTCGTGGACTTAAAATAACATGCAGGTAAATTATTTCCATGGATGCTATTGCATATCACCAAAATAATACGAAGAATCATATATAATCAAAGTTATATCAAGTTGAAACAATATGGATTTGATATTGAAACAACACGAAGAACCACATTTAATCAAAGTTATTTCAAATTGAATCAAGATTAATTTAATGTAGCAATTTTATTACTGATTTTACTTGCGTGATGTTTATTAGCATATGCATCAGAAAAATGTGTGTTGCAGTTGAACTCGGGTTACTCGCTTGGTAGTCAACGCAATAGCTACTACAGCCTCAAATATATTTTAGATATACACTAATATAAATACCATCATAAGTAATATGAATTCCATTTTCATTCAACGTGATTTAATTGATTTAAATCATAAAATTTCTTTTGAAATTAAAGTTGATTTAAAATAATATGTAACGTTGATACCAATGTTTTTTTAACAGTGCAAAATATTAAATCAAAGAGATTTAAGGCTAGTTTAATAATTTTCGTTTAAAATTAATAGCAAACAATAGTATTTTTAAATTAGCAGGAGGAAATTTTCTCTGATAATGAGAATTTTGTCGCCTATTTGTCTAAGATCTACATTTAACCAACACGAGCATTAAAACAAGGAACAAAACAACAACAGCCCGACTAGGAATTTTCCGAATACACATATTGGGGCCCGATTGGGAATGCATGTGGCACATCCAAAAGGGTTATCGCATTTGTGATTTGATCGGGAACTTGTTGGGATAGCCCATCTAAAAATTAGTGACTTAACAAAAGTTCTTCCCAAGTGGGAAAATATTGGGAACTTGTTGGGAACATCTTACACAGATTTTTAATTGTATATTTTGCTCATCTTCAACAGAGGTAAATGTTACATACTTTGGTCCCTTGGATAGCTTCAGCAATTTTAATTCAATATTAGAGTTTGATATTTTCCCGATTTGAGCAAAGTTTTGCAAGATTTGAATATTTCCCCACAGGAAACCAATCGGGTCCCAAATACGTTTCTGCGTTACATCGGAACTGGGATCCCAGTTAGATCCCAAATGTGTTTGCATAAAAATTTCTAGTCGGGAGGTCACACAACTGAGTACAACAGAGCATTGTAGCCAGAGTATGAAAACAAACAAAACTTTTCGCAGAAGTTTCATGCGAAAACGCAAGCTTTTAAATTATTTTTAACCGTTTTGTGCATGAGCAACACCAAAGCAAATAATTTTGCAATAACAAAGATTTCAAACAAAAGCATTGACTGTTTATTCATTTGCTTGCTTTAATATTCCTTTTTAATCATAAAATTTCAAACAAAACAAAATCAGAAATGTAATTCGTTGAATAATTCATTGTATTTAGCCTAAATACACTAACACATTCTCTACTATGATGAGCAAATCAATCAAGAAACGTTTGCAAACTTATTTTCTCAAGTCTTTTAAATTTTATTCTCATTTTTGTCTCTTCTAGCTGCGCACACTTAACCCAGCGGCAAAAGGTAATGAATAGTAAACGAGAAAGTAATGCAGAGAATGTTTAATATTTCATACCAGAATTCATTATTGTGAACACAGAACATGTCTTAGGAAAGTAATAAATTATTTTAATGTGTCCGGCGAATGAATTCTATAATGCACTTTTTTTAATTCGTGTATGTAAGTATAAACGAGAAAAACACAAACAAATGTTACGAACAGAAACAATACATTCCTTGAATGTGTATTTTTGTGTGTGACCATATTACCTTCGCCCTTCCAAAAGAATGCATTGTTTCGCTTTTTAAAATAATAATATATTATATATGTAATCAATGACTACTTTTCCCGCTGGGAAGTTAATGTACAGTTAGTGCATACAAGCAAACACAATACAAAACTATGTAAGATAATCGTTCTCATTGCTTTGGTTTTGTTTTACTCATTGAAAAAATACAAACTCATCCGGAAGCAAACGTTTCGTTTTGCTTATTTTCCTACTCTGATTGTAGCTATGAACAAAGCAAGTAAAAGGATCAACCCACTTAGATAACAAATTATTTCTCACAAATTTAATATGATTTCCAATCAACATTGAGACATTTTAATTTTATATTGGTATATATTTGTTTAAAAACATGTCGTAGAACGTTTATGCAACATACATCCTCCATAATAGGCTTTAAATTGAACAATATAATTATTGGTCCAACATGTTAAGATAAGACACTTAAATCATGGGTTTCACAAGGCTACCCGAATTTGAATCGCCAGCATATGTTTATTTAAAACTTCAGAAAAAGTCGTATTTAAATGTCGCTTTATAGTTCCAATAAGACGAAAATAATTCTACCCCCTAAATATAGTTGGATTTCATATTTTCAAGAACTTAGAAATATGTTGCGATAACAAAAATTTTTGTATACAGACTTCTTACGAAAGATGGTTTAGGGACATCCTATTGAAGATAAACAATAGCATCTGAAAAATTCAAGGGCAATGGTGCAATTTTTTTTACTGTGGAACACAGTTTTTATAAAATAAAACTTTTAATTATTAAGTTTCTTTTCGCCGTTTGTTTTTTGTATTTTTAAAATATTGTGAAAAAAATTTTAAAGTAGTGGAATGAGTTAAAACTTTCGCTTGCACTTTTTTATTTAAATTGCTAACTTTTTAACACAATTTGCTCTTTCATGTAGTAATAAACGAGGTTAAACTGATTTTATGCACTTTGAGGGATTGTTTGTTTTTATGGTTATTTTCTCTTTTTTGCCAGTTAAAGTGACACAATTCTGATAACTTATTATAAAATTTCGAGTTTTTGAAATGAAAAAGCACAACTAAATCACAAGCTTGTTCTAGAAAATGTTTTGTGCTAAAATGTATATGTACAGAAATTTGTATCGATTACAAGTTGCCAAATACATTTCTATATTAAGAACACTTGACTGCAAATCCAAAAGCCAGTGTATTAATTTCAGTTTAATCATTATTTTGTTGTCGCCATGTACTTGAATCTAGCAAATATTTTTATCTTAAATATAAAGCAATCTTTCATACTGATATTACTTCTATAATTAACAGACATCTGATAAAATTCCCACAGAAATAATACTCATTCATATCCATGCCATTCGCCGTTCAAATTGTTTTTTATATAATTCCTTACACAACATTTTTTTCTTGTATTATATTTCCATTTTGCTATATAAAAATCTACCTAACAATTTGCAAAATGTGTAGCCAAGCATTTTATTAAATACAAAAGTACGAATGAGGATATGTATCCTTTGGAATAATTGTCAATGTTATTTTCCTTTTGTAGATTCTTTTGCCATCAGATCATCAACAAGAAAACCCTTTATCATTCTATTTATACAACCCACAAATTTTGCCTGCATTGACCAGTGCTGACCGACCAGTTAGTCATCAGTATTAACATCATTGTCAACATTCTGAAATTTGTGAGCAAGTTATTCACATGTGACATGAAAAAAATGTATATAAAAATAAAATCGCCATCAACACAAATGAAAAATAATATGTACGAGTATATAAAACGAGATCAACGAAGGAAGTTTTCATTTGGTTGAGTTTTTTCTTCTTCTCTTATTTATTTTATTTCGTATAAAAAAATATTCTTAAAATTCAATAAATATTTATGAGCTTTATAAAATCAAATAAACATGAAAAAAATATTTTTTGTATTTTTAATATATTGGCTACATATGGATTTATTTAAAGCCAACTTGGAAGAATTATTTACATATTTATGCAAACTTTGTTATCATCATCATTATCGCCAGTTTCTTCATAGGCCAAA
The DNA here is from genome assembly GCA_956483635.1 of Panzeria rudis. Classification (NCBI taxonomy): domain Eukaryota; kingdom Metazoa; phylum Arthropoda; class Insecta; order Diptera; family Tachinidae; genus Panzeria; species Panzeria rudis. The sequence continues at coordinate 47,839,309 of OY101448.1, read as the reverse complement.
AGGGAAATTATCTTGTGTCTATTATTTCTTTGTGCTGTTAATGGATTTTCTTTTAACGTATTGAACTAAAAGAAATAATTTTTCTTTTTGCAAAATATTAAATAAATTAAATTTGCTTGCATAATATTTTAATTTGATTTTTGCTTATAAATATAATAATAAAATATTTTTAATGAGTAAAAAACAAATTTAGTTCGTATTTTAAATGAAAGCTGTTAAATCGGGCTGGAGTTTGTAAATTTATATTAGTAACTTATAATATTTTAATTAAAACAATGCTAAATCTAATGAAGAGATCAACATTCATGTCTTTTTAAACGGCTTTAATTAAATGACTTTGTGTGTCGGCTTTGCGTAGCACAGAGGGAAAAACGACTAATCTAGCAGCGGAAAAATAAAAAAAAAAATTATCGAATTTGAAAAGAATTTAAACGCAGCATCAAAGCGGACAAATCAGTTTATTTAAAAATTAACACTATGTTATCTGGTTCGGAAAATATGGCATTTTAAACATTGAGAAAAAATGGGTTGTAATTCTTTATTGAATTTTATATCAAATTTGTAGGCGTATCTATTGAATCGTTAATGGTGGACGTTTTTGGACAAAGTAACTTTTTTATTGATAAAGTGTTATATCAGATATTTTAAACGACTTTGCTTTATATATTTGCTATTTCAGTAAAGGTTTAGAAGCGTAAATACAAGAAAAAAATTTTAATTTTTTTAATCTAATTTAATTGAATTTTTTTCTAAATCTGTGTAGAGGTACAAAAAAAGTATACCCGAGAGTACCTGAAAATATTGTGATATCTTAATACAGTTATTATAGAATAATATTATTCCAAGAATTAGCTGCTGAGACTTGCGTATGCAACTTTTACATCAGTTTTTCTAAATATTCGCCTTTTTAAAATTTTTCTACTTGTTTGTACTTCTATATTATTATTTTTGTAATTTGCTTCCGCTACCACTTGCTATTAAATTAAAATACCAATAAAGTAGTCGTTTTCAATATTAAGATAAATTTTTAATTCATTTTGAAATTTGAATGCACTTCGGAGTTTTTTTTAATTGGTCGTTTACAGCAATTATAGCGCCCACTGTGTTAAAAATAACTAATTTATTTACAGACCTTATAGCATACAGCCTTTCCAGGCACACGTATTTGTAAATCAGAGTATTAGTTTGGAAGATATAAGCTTTTCGACGGCTAAATAGTTTTATCGGTAAAATTAGTCTTATACAGTGCTAAAAATGGCTATATAATATTTACACAATTTATGGCCTACAACCTGAACTACAACCCATCTATACTGTTTTCTGGATCAAACTATTAGTTTGGAGTATATGGTTTTTTCAAAAAATTAAGAACTATATTGATAAAATTGGTCGTATGCAACAACACATAGTGCCCACTGTGTTAAAGCATGTGACTAATTTTGTACGGACCTTAAAGCCTACATCCTGGCTATTATTCATCCATACGTTTTTGTCGATAAGACTAATAATTTAGAAGGTACCAGCTGTAAAAATTGGTCAAATTGGTCTTATATAACAACAAATATCGCCCACAGTGTTAAAAATAGCTCATCTATACATTTTTTCACTATTAGGTTTTCCGAAGCCAATCGAATTTTATTGGTAAAATTGGTCTTATCTAACAACATATAGCGCCAAATTTGTTAAAAATAGCTACCTAACTTTTAACACTCCTTGTAGTCTACATTCTTCCGTATAATTCATCCATACATGTGGATCAGACTATTCGTTTGGAAGATATGATTTTTTCCGCCACTAGATTGGCATTTTTTCCTAGTGTCGTTGCGTGTTTACTTTTTATGATAATAAAATTTTGTGGTCAGAAAGGTGGGCTGCACAGTGGGGGCAGGATCATAATATTTGGAACAAAAATCAGGCATTTTTAAACGGATAGTTCTATCAAAATAAAATTTCATATGGACATAGCAGAGGAGTATTTATGTTCTTAATATCAGTTCTCTTATTTGCAATCTCAAATTAGAGCACTTCGGTCATGTAAAATTTCTTACTGCTTGCCTTTTTTTGCTTCTCATCCGGTTTCAAAACTTTTTTGCTGTTTTAAAAACCTTTTTGCTGTATACATACCTCTTATAGTTTGTCAGTTATACTCATTTAGAAATTGAAATTTCTCAATTTTTCAAAAGTTGGGTCTAGTGTTTTGCAGACATGATCTAAACTTTGGTAAACAGGTTTACTTTTAATGAGAGTATTATTTTGTGAAAGGAAACGTGTCCTGTGCCACGCCCATATTATTTAATATTTAGTTTTACCGTCTTCCTGTTGACCGGCTTATCTAAAATTTAATAGACGCCTTTACTTTTAATGAAAAATATTTAGTTTTATTTGTTTGTGTCTTGTTTTGGTCAAATCTAGTAATTGAAAATTTATAACCTTAATGTTGACAGAGTGATCTGATGACAAAACGATTATGAGTATTCAGTATTATTGTTAATCAAAGATGACCGTGGTCACAAAATGGCGGATTAGTTATAACAAACTATACAAAAAAGCTGATTTCAAAGTGACCACCACAATGTCCACATATATCCACTTTCAATAGCTTCAACGAGCTTTTGTAGAAAAACATTCAATGATATATATAAGTACATATGTAGGAGTAAGGTTGTATAAAATTAGAGCATGATGTTAGCGCATTTGGAACACGTCCATCCATCATCGTCTCCAGTCCACTTTGAACCATTTTTTTCATATATTTTTAGTTTTACAGCTGAAAATAATGATGATTTTCAACGCTTCAAGCTGCGCTTTTTATATCAAAAATGAAGTACTCAGCATGTTTGTAAGCATTAATTTAACTCTATAATAGTAAAATCTCGCTTTTCTGTAACTGTTTTTACTGGGTGTGTGCATACTTGAAATAATATATATTCTGTTTTTTTTTTGTAATCGTATTTAAACTTTTAAATATATTCGTTTACAATAAGAAACTATTTTAAATATTTTAAAATCTCCACTGACACCAATTTTCTTTTTAATGAAGTCTTCCTTCAGCTTTCCACTAATACATATGTATCTACATAAATTATATACAAATATGTATACAACCTTATAAAGGAAAAATTTTGTTTTTTTGTTTTGTTATGTATGAGTTTATTTTGTTTATGGTTGAAACCAAATAAGAACGAAATAAATAACCCAACAAACGCAAGGTTAAAAATTTTAGTTATTACGATTTTATTCTTGAATATCGAGCGTTATTACAGTCGAGCTTCCTTACAACGAATATAATTATAACGAATTTTGCTCCATAACGAAATATTTTTGAGAACACTCTCAAAGAAAGCTTCGATAACTCTGGATCACAACATTTCTAAAATCCATTTTTTTACAATTTTCGGAACGCTTTTCTATCAAGAGTGTTACCGATCACGTCGTGCAATGTAATGCAGAAGACTCCTTGAATGTCTATTAAAGCTCATTTGGTTGGCACCTAGTGAAGTTTGGTGATAAGTTCGAGAATAAATCAATCTCTCAAATTGAGAAACGCTGATCTTTTCATATTGCATTAAAACTATTTTCAAATTTCTTTGAATGATTTCAAACCTGTGTGTTTGCTGGGAACAAATATCCACATGTATGTGGTTGTAACTAGCTGTTAGTGTGTGAAAGTGTAGAATTTTTTGTATACACTTACTTTGATAAATGGCTGGATTTGATGATAAACTGAAGAGTTGAACTGAAATGTTAGTCAACAAAGAATAAGTCACATGTGCGTTAGAGATTTAAACTATTTATTTTAACGATACTAGTTCCTTTTTGTCCCTTTTTTTGTTGGTATCTTATGCTCATTTCCCTTCTGTTGTCTTATTTTGGAGCTTGTTGGTTAAAATTATCAATAGATTGTGTCAAACTTTAAATAAACTTAAAATAATATGTCTTGTTGCACTATAATTCAGCAAAAGTTTTTTTTTCTGATTTTAGTTTGTTTTATTTTTGTAGTTTTTGTGAAGAAACGCATTATCCTTGAATTTTTTGAATAAAATGATAGTAAACAGTATTTGTGTTACTATAAAATCATAGTTATACATATTTAAAATGTATAGCGAGAATATTTTCATTGAATGGCATTATTCAAAAACTAGTTTAAAGTTTTTTAATTTATATGTAAATAGCTTTACATGTTTTTATTTTCTATACTTTTAATTAATGAAAGCTAGTTTAGAGTATGAAAACAATTTCTAGAATTAATTTTCAAGGATTTTATTTGCACATATGATTAATAAGTCTATAGCGAGCTATAAGATATAATTGCCTTTCATATTCATTGCACTAAACCAAAAGTTAGCAGACACAGCAGAAATAAGGAATGATAAAATGTTGAAGGTTTTTATTAAATAAGATTCTTTTGAAATTATTTATTTAATACAAAATTTAGATTTGGAATGCCGTATTTTCTAAATTTTTTAAATCCTTTTTGTTGTGTTTTCTTAAATTTTCGATTATTGTTAAACTTATGGCTATCTACTGGCGTATTGTTTTATAAAAAAAATTTAAGTTTTTTTTTTACTTTTTTTTTTTAAATTGCAATATAGCGTTTCTTTTACAAGAAAAATTTACCTTCGCACGGAATGAAAGAATAATGTCTAATATGTTCACTTTCTTGAAAAATTATTATATTGCAAATTTTCATTGAAAAGTACAAACAATTCAACCTTTTTTGTAGAAAAGAAAACGCCATATGTCTACTTATTTAAAAAAATAGCAGGAATATTATTTTAAAATTTATGTAAAAAAATCCAATAGCTTTAATATGAAATTCCTCATCTCTGACCGAGTTTTTTTGAAAAAAATATGCCAAATTTCCCTAGATTTATTTCATAGAAGTATTTACTCCAATTTTGATCAGTTTTCAATACACGACGTTGTTTTCTAAGGATAAGGGCTAATTCAATTTTGAGTTCGGTGCAAAGCCGAATCAGTCCGTGTTCTCACGATGTCTACGATTAACCTAAATCTTAAGAAGTACGAACATATTGTTACGATCGCTTAAGCCGTTCAAAAGTTATGCGTGGATTACATACATACATACCTATACACTCAGATACACATACATCCACCCAACATCCTCATAAAATAGTCACAATAGCTTCCAAGGGCCTCCAAAACGGCAAGATCTGTTATAAACAAAATTTTCGAAATTTGCAGTGCAATTAGTAATTTCAGATTTTTTTATTGCGGAAAGTTAAAAATCGTTTTCATAAAGAACAGCCATAGCTATTTAAAATATTAAAGTTGCAATTTGTATTTTTCTACATTAAGGAAGACTTAAGCTATGTACAAACGATTGTCAGATCTTACAATATTGTAAGTAAAATGTGCTAAAAAATTCTTACAATCATGTGAACTAAAAATTTTTGTCTGACAACGTTGGCAGAAAAAGCATTTTCAGTCGATTTTAATACTACCTGCTGACAAAAAATTGTCAGACGTCTGACAATCGTATGAACACATCGCGATATTATTGTTAAATTATTGTCAAACATATTTTAATTGTGAGGGGTGCGAAGTTTCTGCATCTGACAATGTCATCATTATCAGAGAGGGAAAAAGGAAAATAAGAGAAACTATGCAGCTAAAATAGTTAAAACTGCTTCTTTATGTATAATACTAATTTACATTTTCACTTTTTAAAGTTAACACAAGCACAGACGATAAATAATTGATAGTTTAAGTTATATGATCTGAGTCTGGCAGCGACAAACAACAGATCTGACAATTTTTGCATCTGACAATCGTGTGAACTGCCAATTTTTTTACTGACAATATTGTCAGATAAATTTATTGTCAGACAATTGTCTGCCAATAAAATGTAAGCTTTTCTAACAACTTTGATACAACCGAGTGAACTAACAATATACCTTGTGCTGACAATTTTTTATGGTCAGTACATCATCAGCACATTGGCAGATCTGACAATATTGTAAGGTCTGACAACCATCTGCACAGGGCACTAGTAGCTTATTTTCTGTGAAGAAAGAATATTAAAATATTGTAATTTCTAGAGAAAAGTTCAATTTTTTCCCGTGCGACATCAAGCAAAAATCTTTTTTTTAACCGTGCATCACGATTTTTGTTCTTTTCTGTTACCTAATTTAAAGCTACTTACATTCTACACTAAAATGTAAAAAATAAAATTAGTGAACTTTTCTGTGGAAATGCCCATATGTACAATTTTTCAAAATGAAAAAAGAATATTTTGTAATTTTAGAAGCCTTTACAATAAAAAATCTTTTTGGGAAGCAGCGCACAGTTGTTCCAATTGAAAAAAGGGAATAAATCCGGATATGTACACGTATGAGATATACGATAGTACCATCATCATATTACTCATACGTATGACAATATTGCCCTAAAATAATGGAATCCTAATTTTCTTTACATTTTTTTTTAATTAAAAATTCATAAAAAATACCCATTTACAGATCGTTAAAATGTTTTAAACATAAGAGGGTTGATAGGTTTTTTAATAAATAGTTAAGAAATAAGTATTGAAAAATTAAGTTTGCGTGCAGGTAAATGAAATACTTCTGAAAATTTGGCTACTTTCAGAAAATCTGCTCTCCTGGCTAAATTTTTTTTGTGGCCGGGTAACAATTAAAAGCCAGATTATTAACCAGATTCAAACCTCTTATCTTATGCACAGACCTTCAAAAACCATTTCAGAATCTAATTATTTTTAGAAAATCACAATAGAGTAAGTTTATAGTTGAAGCCTACTGATGATTTGTTAAACACCAACAAAACGCAAGGAAACTTTGACTAACCCTCAACAAATATATCTTTATTTTACAACTTATATAATTTGTGGAGAAATTTTAAAAACTCTATTGGCGTTTTTTTTTCTCAAGCGATGAATTTGGAATTTCGCTGGAAATTTCACTATTTTCGTACAAAGCTAGATTTAAAATTTCAATTGAAGTTATTTTTTAAGTTTATTCTTTTGAAATATTGAAAATAATAAATTTTAATTTTAAAACATTTTTGAGAAAAACGTCAAACAACTAAACTCTATTTTTGTCATAATTTAGCCATTTTTCACTCTTATTTTAAAGTTGTCATGAATTTTTGAATAATCGGCCATGTTCTGTATTTCAAGTGGAATTAAAATGTGCGGAATTATCAAAGCATTGTTGTTGTAAATTAATATTTATAACAACAATGCTTTGATAATTACACATATTTTAATTCCACATGAAATACAGATCATACCCGAATATTAGTTATGCTATTAAGTTGAAGCCAAAAACCAATAATTTAAAATTCAAAGCAAAATATCTTTGAAAGTATTCAAGATATCTTAATAAAATAAACTGTATTTTATTTATCTATTTATAAACTTTAAACCAACTTTAAATTCACTAAAATCGGAGAAAATTTTTCATTCCCGCGTTAGTTAACTTTGACACCATGTAGATATACGTGTATTTCAACAGGGTGGTCCAAATTTCAATATTCTTAAATTCTATGTCCTCGTTTATGGTTTTTGTAATCGAAACGCTAGTTTCAAAGATACAGATATACTCGTATTAGCCCTTTTTCATAATTGCGTAAACCTATCATTCGAGAAGAATCTGATGACTCTTAAGCTATTTAATCTTGAGAGTTCCTAATTTTTTTTTTGCAAAACCTACAGAGATACAGAAGCTTATTCAGTTGGAACTATAAATAATATTGAATCAATTCTGGCGCAAAGTCAAGTGTATATGCGATTAGATATACTAGGAGTTTCACTAAAATAAGATATGTAAATAATTTATACTTGCATTTTAGTAACGAGTATTTACTAAATTACACTATGCAAGAAAATTAAACTTTTGTCATGACTTTTGATCACCATAATATTTTAGAAATTAGGTAATTTTACTTTATTGTAAATAAAATCCGTATTTATCCATCGATTTTCGTAAAATAAAGTTTTCTTGTGGTATATGTGGAACTACGGCCAGTAAATAAAAATGCAATAACTTTTTTCGTGAAAATTCAATACGAGAATCAAATCACTTTCAAGCAGATATTAACTGATATTAACTGCAAAAAAGTTTGTCTTGAGTAGAACAAAAATCAGAAAAATGGGAATGAAGAAAAATAAATCGATGGCAACGCTGGGAAAGTGCAGTTAATATCAGCTTGAGAGTGATTTGATTATCGTATTATATAAGAATTAAATTCACATTCAACAGATCCACCTCACAAGTGGTGATAAGCAAAATACACGTGAGTACTGACGATGGAAGTGTAGTGGCTTCCGAATGTGGCGCTACTCTGTTCTGCTGTGTATGTTGAAAAATTAATTTGATGTTAAATTTTCCCTCGTTCCTGGGAATATTAATCATGCCCAATTCTTTCTGAATATAACGTTACAAACCTTAGCCTAATAATCAATCTGGATTCACAAAGCAAATACGTTCGAAATAGTCATATTAATGAAATTATATTCGATTTTGCATAAAAATATATATATTTTTCTTCATTGCGTTCTGAATAATTCTGAAACTGTAGAGTACATAAAAAAATAATGTTAGAACGGCTTAAAGGTAATTTTTTACTTGTTGTTTTTTATAACATTGGACAATCCCTTTATAAGTTATGATAAAATCAGTGGAGAAGTCTCTTCTAAAATCCAAAAATTAAAAAATTAAATTATTAAAATAAGAATTCATCAATAGAATTTAACATTTCGACTATTTTTGCAGTTAGGGGACAGTTAAAAAATATAGTGGTACTCCGCAGCATTTTCCTTGTTGCATATTGTTACCTATTGTGTAGCCTAAAATGAAAATTGCACTTAAGCTCTTAACAACAATTATAGTTTTGCTTGCTACTTAAATATTTCTTTAGATTTAGAAATCGTTCTAATTTAATATAAAATTCAAAAATACTATTTAGAAACAAATATATAACTATAAATTAGACAAATAAATGTTAAAGAACATTAGCTAAATAAACTCTTAAAGCAACAAAAGTGTCTGGTTTTTATAAAGAACAAAGTGAAATATATATCTCTATTATTAGCAATAAAGGTATTGTATTTTATAAACATAAATAACAAGTACAATCAGTAAGATTTACATTATTTTGAGGCCTGGCATCAAATAATCACAAAACAAAGACATAAAACCGTTAAAATATCATTCATTCATTTCAACCTTGCAATCTTTAAGCCAATACAATCTAAAGAATAAAGTCACAAATACACGCAAGCGAACAAAATAATATGTGTAAGAAAGTATGTACGCTTACAGACATATTTATGTAGAAGCAAGCCATTCGTATATCAAATGGCATTTATTTTCTTTGTCATTAATGTCATCAATGAAAGATTTATGACAAGGTGAAAGTGTGTACAATTTATATACTTTACTTAGAGTACAATAAACATGACAATATTGAAAGTAACAACATCTACCTCCTTACAGTTTTAAATCATGGAGTTTTCCAAAGGTATGTATTATCGTCTCCATTATTGTCAATATTATCAATGTCTTTTGAAAGGGAAGACATCGTTAGTTCGATGCGAATGTTTTTATTATGAAAATGTGAAAATGTTGCAATAATCGCCTGCCATATTATACAATGGCTTTGTAATCTTTGATTTGTTGTTCTTCTCTCTTGCTGCTCCTTTGTCGTGATATTTAGTTATTCCTTTATTGCAAAAATATTGTATGAAATTTTAATATATTTGGTCTGTATTCAAATAAAGGGCAGAATTTTTTCTTGTCTCTTTTTGAATCAGCTGTTTGTTTTTACGTTAGAGGTAGTTATATGTGTAGCTTTGGTTCTTCTTTATAGATCTGATCGGTTCTGGACAAACCTGGATATACCACGTTAAGTATTAGCTAAAAACTGTTTTATTTCCACTCACGATAAGAAAGCTATTAAAATCAATTATAATATAATAACTGTAATATCTTATAATAATGCAGTACACTGTAAGTAACGTGAATACTGGGGTCTAATATTTGCTTTCGATGATGAGCTGATTCGAACGAGTTTTCTTAATAAGTGATTATGGCAATCCCTAGCGAACAATATGTTTCTGTTGTGCGATAGCGAATACCATAATATCAAAGAAATAGAACTCGATTAAATCAACTCTATATGGAAAGCGACGATTATACCCCTGCTTAAGCCCTTATAATACTAGCTTTATTTGTCTTTTTAAGATTTTGGAAAACAGTACATATATATTCGGCCATGTCACAGAGTTCAATTCCGTTCGGAAACGGAATTGAATCCACCCTAATACATCAAGCTCGTGATGGAGCATACCACAGCATAGTAGCGCCGCCATCAGTCTGGACAGACTTGACAAATTTGCGTATTTAATTTTCTCTTTTAGACACCAGCTGCTACAAAATGGGGTTAGGTTGAATTCCGTTTCCGAACGGAATTGAACTCTATGACATGGCTGATTGTAACGTTATGTTTCATCAAGAGCGAAGAGTTCGGCTATATTTAGAAAAATTCCAAAAAGTTTTTACTCTGCATATTTTTGACAATCCATGGTCGAGTTAGAGGGAAATATGGGGGATTCTCTTCTTACTGTAATTTTTCGTGTCCTGACTGTTTTGTTTTACTGGTCATAATTATACATCTATTAATAAATGTTATATATAAATTCGGACCTCATGAACATGTTCCATCAAATTTTATTTGATATTGCAAATTAAAGTCAAAAGAAAACTTGTAATATCTCACACGAAATGTCAATTCCATGGCATGTCCTTACCTAGAGCTTGTTTGCAAATTTTCTTCGTCCCAACAAATAATTTTAAAAAATTTTCTTCCAGATTCTATTGTATACAATAAAATTTAATAAACGAGGAAATTTTTATCCTAATATATCAGCTTAATACTAAATGTTGCCACGCCATTTTTGTCTACGGAGCTTACAAAAATTTGTTAATTCGGATTTAAGCAGCTCCTGTGCCAGCTACTTTGAGATTATTGAAACAACTAATAAGCCACATTAAAACTAGGGCAACTAAGCAGGCGCAGATTCACCTTGAGCTTTGAGGGTGGTGGATCTTCGAAGTAAAACATACTATTGTATTGCTCTTTTGTACTTTATATTATGTAAACATGGGGATGTAGCCCTTTCCTGTTCACATATCTTGCATATAATATCGATCCTAAATGAATTATACGGTATCCAAAGCAAAATATTCAAATAGCAATATCTTGAAAACTCAAGCCAATCTGCCAAAATGGTGAACGCCATTCGATTCCTTGTCTCCAAATTATATAAAAAAATAACAATTAGAACAGAATCACCCATATAATGATGTATCTAGTGGAAATATTTTTCATGTCCATTACAAAAGAACTGTACGTGATAGGAAAAAACTGAAAGTGAATTTTAATTTACCACATACTCCACTTACTTTTTTAAACGCGATTTTTTCTGCAGACCAGTGTTATTTTAAAACAATATTTACAAATTACTTTAGTGCTGCTTTATGACCTTACTGTAGATAATATTCTAATCGGATCACTAGATTCGAAGAAACAGATTTATTGCTATAATTTTAGCGATTCACTCATTGTGTATTGTAGTTTAGCAAAAAAAGGCACAAAGAAATTCAGCATAGTTAAATAGCACTAACTTCATTGCTATTCAGCGTATATGATTGTTAATATAAAACACTACTGTGTTTTATTGATTTACTAGCTTTTACCCGCGGCTCCGTTGCGTCCGTATATTTGAATATGCGTAGATAGCCAATGAAAATGCGAGAAGTTAAAATTGGGCTAACAGTTTCCGAGGGGTAGAAATTACTCACCTACCACTCCACGTGGTCCTATTTAAAAAAGAAAAATATATGTAGCTTATGTGCCCATATAAATTTATATTTTAAATTTAATTAAAATAGGTTAGATAGTTTCGGAGCGGCATAAGTTACCTTCTGCCCACCGTCCACCCTCCCCGTACACCTATTTACCCTTCTAGACTCAGATCTGTATATCAATGTTTTAAGTTTTATTAAAATTGTGATAACGGATCAAATATTCAAACTCATAAACATACGAACCCTCTCATTTATTATATTAGTAAGATTTATTTTTTTAATTTAAATAAACTTCGATTTAATACAAACCTATGCAAACAAATAATATAAATTAAAATCTAGAAATATTATTATTATTATCAGGCTTTTTTCCACAAGCTTGAAAACAATTTCCCTTAGAATTTTGAGAAATTAGTTTTTGAAAACAGTTTCCAGTAAAATAACCTTTTGAATGATAAACAATCTTCCAAGGACTATCTCTTTAGTAAATAAAATGCATTTTGCAAATGAGTACGATTAAAATTGAAAGAGTTTTTTCCTGATTCACTTCATTAAGTGTAAAAGCTAATAAGAATCACTACAAATCGAACGTTCATGCAAGAGTACACATATGTGCAATAATAATTTTACATTTAGCCACTAAAGGCTAGACTTAATAACACTTGAAATACAAATAACAAACAACATGCCACAACAAATATTACTGTATGTGTGTATTTTTACAAACTATAAGTTGAATCTGCATTAATGTACTGACCGTTAACAAACTCATGCCCAAATAAAACTAGCATACAAAAAAAATTGTAATATAAATTTCCTTGAAATGCAACGATTACTACTTAATTAGATGATACAAACAGATTAATTTGAACAAGATTGTTGCTGATTAGACAGTAAAGGTACAAATACATTCGCAATATACAACTACATATACACGATAATAAAAAAGAAGCTACACTGTAGGAAATGTCAATAGTAATGACTCACTACTGATATTGTCACCTGCTGGCTTACTATATCCTTTACAATGTCCCGAACTAGAGATATTTAACATGTGCGTGTCTTTGAGAATGCACTAGTACCATAAGTACTACTGACTAGGTACTCCACTTGGACACATACATATATAGCAATTGAAACCAGATAATTACTATAGACACTGGTACTACTGACTAGGTAATTATTTTAGGGACAATGTTTAGTTCTTGAACTAAAGCAAGCCACAAAACTATCATAAATATGCATTCATTCAAAAATTAACAAGTTTTTGAGATCATTTTATTATTTATTTCAATAGTTTTAGGAGATCTTAAAAAAAAATCTTTCAGAAAAATAATTTGGCTTAAGGGTTTAGGATTTAAGCGATTGTTTTTTTTTAGTTTTAATAAAACTTGACTTGGAAGAATCCCTTTAATTATCGTAGATTTTGATGAAATCACAAGCAATTCATAATACAGAATATCTAGTGTCTCAGTGCTTTTCCTGTATTATGACATTAGAGTCCTTTGAAAATTTTTGAAACTCTTAACACTTCTAATTGTTTCGGTTAATTCTTTCAACACATTTCTAGTATTACTATCGAGAGTCTACTTTGTTGTCACGTCCATCATCTGGCTCATACTGGCAGAGTTCAGCACCGAATATTCAGCAAAAGAGTTTATAAAAAAGGTATAAAATAATTTAATTCATCTCTCATTAAATCTAATCCTTAGATTTTTAATTCAATCGCTGACAATAGTATTATTAACTTTTTAATATATTTTTAAACTCTCCAGTTCAATTAGAGTAGAAGAGTCTTTACTAAGCTCTTTTATAGACACATTCAAATGTTTTAGAGTTTTAATTAAGTTTGGATCACTCAATACACTTGTTTGTTTGTATGCAAAATAATTTTTAAACGCATACCTTAACACACGAATTAAACAGACAAAAATACGTTATAATACCAGAAAATATGAAAAAATTTTTTACGTCTGTTAATCGGTTAATCGAATGAAATTAACCGGTTAAACGGTTAATCGAAAATAGCTAATTTTAAATTAACTGATAAGTTAATCGGATAGTAATTAACCGGTTAGCCGATTAACGGTTAACCGAATGAATACCCTAGTATTTATGTAATTGGTAAAATATTTTTGTAATAAAATTACTTTTATTCACCATTTAATATCAGTCTTTAACTTCTTTGTTATAAACAAATTTAATTTTGCGCGTACCGCATTTATTTACAACAAAACAAAATGAAACAATAAAAACACCAAAAAGAAAAAGCACGTTTTTCAGCTGTCAAACATTTCTCTACCCATTACTGGTAAAGTAAAAAGAAAGTGTAGACGCTTCCTCGACAATGCCACCTAAAGTGGTGACTTGGAGAAACTTAACCCCATGCTTCCTTCAGGGTAGTTAACACCAGCAATTCTTATTGTAGTTGTAGTATTGAATGGTTGTTGAATTATAAAATATGTATGTATGTATTTGTATTTGTATTTAGAACTTATTTGTGTTGCTCTTGTTGGAGCATTTGTTGGCTGCTGTTGTTGTTAATTCAACAATTTCAATGCAATTGAGCAGTAAATGTGTGCAACACTAATTGCAATAACACTATTAAACAACAAACAATGAAGAGTTTTGCAACTAACTCATACTAGCAGGAATGCAAAATTATTACTATTTATGCATTAATACCGGTAATTTTAATTTTGTACGAATAATTGAAGATACTTGTATGTATGTATGTATTAGTGATGTTACGAATATTCGTATTCGAATCGCCGAATATTCGCCTCTTTCATGATATTCGTATTCGTATACCCCAATATCAAGCGAATATTTCACGTATATTTTGTGATTACGTTTTAAAAAATAACACATAAACAATAATGAAAATTCAACAAAAAATATTAATTTTTACTAAAAAAAAGTTTCCTATAACGCAAAACAATAATCTTCTTTTAGTAAAGAAAAAAGAAACCAAATATATTTCACAACGACATGGTATTTAAAAAGTAAAGTCCTGTTAAATTAATTTATTAATCATGTTAAAGTAATACTCAAAGCTCAGTAGAGAAATGTTGAACTTCAAAAATAAAAGCTTTGAAGTCTTTCTCTCCATCAAGCCTATTGCGCGGTGTGCAAATGAGCTCCGCACCAATAAACATTCGCTCACTCGGAACACTCGCCACTGGTGTCACTAAATATTGCCTGGGTATAGGTAAAAGTAGCTCGTATTTTCCCTTATTTAATTTCCACCGTAAATTTAAAAAAGTGGGATTCAGGTGCTAAGTTAATAATTTAAATACGTATAGTATTTCTCAATTTATTGTTATTGACGCAAAGGGTAAATTTTTTTAAATTAAATTTGAAATATTAAGTGGTACTAACTATTTAGATTGAATATGCGTATATGAATTCGGCGAATAATAAGATATTCGTATTCGCGAATATTAAAAATTGATATTCGTAACATCACTAGCATGTATAGGTGAATATTAGAACTGGTCATTATCTATTGAACATTCCAATTTGAAGATATAGTTTTAAAACTAAGAGACAGAAAACTACATATATCTTAAATCTTTTTCTCATTTCGCTTAGAATACAAAACAGTCCTGAATATGAACATTTATTAATTGCTCGTACAATTTGCTGGAACGCAATTAACTTTGCCAAGATATTCCTTCGAGTGCGAGCGGTTAAAACAATCTTAGGAGATCTGCACATAACATAACAAGATAACGCCATAGCTGTCTTATTCTATTTCATTAAATGAATCAAAATCAGCATTGATACGTTCTAGTAGTGTGATTAGATATTTTAAATATTTCACTCTTAATAATTAAAATTTTCAATAACTGAAATAATGAACTTAATAACAAATAATAGCTTTCAACTTAAACAGTCCAAAGAAAAATTACGATAAAATATTAATTCAAAAATATATCTTAAACTACGTGAATTTTAGAAAAAGTTTAAACTTTGACATAAAGTAGTAATGGACTTTTAAAAGATTTAATACTTCTGTACTTGTATAAACATTATTAGGGCATCTTACTGCACAACAATACATTAAAATGTGTCGTCTCAATAAACAATAATAATAATTAATGGGCGGGTACCTGTGTGTCAACTACCAACTTTAAACTTTTTTAGCTGCAAAACCAACACTAATAGAGTATTGAAACTTCGGATCTAGGATATTTAAGTCCTTTTGTGTCGTTTTATTGACCATTTATGAATTTTTGTTTAGTGGCTCCATAGCTATAAGCTTCCAAAGAACACATTAAATATACATTAACAGTATAAATACACACTAACAGTATTTGAAATTAAATATTTCTTTCTGTGAAGCTAAAAATTATTAAAAATTATAATGGGATACTCGGCTAACCTAGTTATGTGTTTGCGTGGTATTTTTGGATTATGTGTTCTACGGTTAAGTATACATTTTGTGTGTTTTTTTTTATATTTACCAATGTAACTAATAGAAATACGAGAAGGTAGATTCATATTATAGTTTTTGCCTCATTCAATGGGTCCTGAAATAATATTAAGCATTTCGAGTTTTGACATTTTTGTGCATTGAGCATTATATATGTTTTCGTGGTTGTTCTAGTGAGTATACACAGAAAAAACTAAAACTCATATTCTATTACTATATTCATAAATTCAAATATTTATTTTACGGAAATGTGACCTATCACAAAATTCGTAAAATTAAACACTAAAATTCGTAAATATTTAATAAGAAAAAAATTTCATTTTTTTTTTATCAAAATTTTGTATTGTAATATTTAAAAACCAAAGAAAGAAATAATAAAATTTGAAAACAAATTCAAACATATGTGTGTTAAAATAAAAACCTATGATAAATTTTTCTGTGTAGGGTTTGAACTGACCATTCCTCTGGTCTCTAAAAACGAAAAAAATTATATTAGTCGCAGGTCGAAATAAAAAGTTATGACCACTTTTTTTATCTTTTTAAATAATTATTTAGTATTATATATACAAATAAGACTAATATTAATAAAATCGATCAACAAAGTTAAAATTTGTGTAAATTTTAAATTATTATTGGTACTAAAACACGATCTACCTAATACATTGTTCGAAAATATAAGAAACAAAACTGCGGTTGGAAGTTTCTAAACGGATAATGTTAAGTTTAACATTTTTAACTTTCCGCAGCTGATAAGTTCGTTTACCTTACCCTAATATATATATATATATATATATATATATATATATATATATATATATATATATATATATATATATATATATATATATATATATATATATATATATATATATATATATATATATATATATATATATATATATATATATATATATATATATATATATATATATATATATATATATATATATATATATATATATATATATATATATATATATATATATATATATATATATATATATATATATATATATATATATATATATATATATATATATATATATATATATATATATATATATATATATATATATATATATATATATATATATATATATATATATATATATATATATATATATATATATATATATATATATATATATATATATATATATATATATATATATATATATATATATATATATATATTTATATATATATATATATATATATATATATATATATATATATATATATATATATATATATATATATATATATATATATATATATATATATATATATATATATATATATATATATATATATTTGTATATACTGTTTACAAAATAGTCCATCTCACTAACGGTTGTTGCAAATAATAAATATTTTGGGAATTCTTTTTCATAAAAAATATCAAATTTCATTTTTAGGGGGCCACTATAAAGTTGTTCTGTTTTGACCCACTTTAATGTAAATATGTATGTATTTTTAAAACATTAGCACTATTATTCGTACCGTAAACGTTTGAACGATAATGACAGAGAAAGAAAGAATAGCTAAAATATATTTATAAAAACCAGATAACTTTTTCATGGGGGGCTTAGAGTATGGCATTCCAATTAACAAACGTATTAGTTATGATTACTAACTAACTAATGCTACACAAGCAAACACAAGTATACACTCAATATAACACAAATATACAGATATTTGTATATAATAACACACTCGCCTGTTATTTATTATTAAAAAGTATCAGACAAGGAGCATTTAAATAAAAATATTGGAAAAAATACTGTAAAAATTATATTTAAGGTATATAATTTTTTGGTTCCCTTATATGAAATATACTACTAATTTTTGGATCCAATACATAAGCATGTGTATGAAGCTATCACTGTAGTTCAAGACTTCGAGATATCAGCGATGAATTTTCGAAACAAGTATCTGTCGCTGAGCACGAATTGATGACACTTCAATCCAAATGTTGACGACATTTCCGAACAAAGGTTACGAAAGTCGTTGATGACAACGTTGGTAACATGCTACTAAATTTATCGTCGATGACAACGTTGGTAACATGCTACTAAATTTGTCGTCGATGACAATGTTGGTAACATGCTACTAAATTTGTCGTCGATGACAACGTTGGTAACATGCTGCTAAGGTTGTTCTCAATGAATAAAAATAAAATTTAAAAATTGTAATAATGGAATCGAACCTAAAACATCGAACTTAATACATAGAAGCCTACCCAGGTACTCAAAAAACTTTATACAAAAACACCGTTTGTTGGCAACTTAAACTCTTTAACATTCAAAAATGGAAGCATGACAATTTCGATGCAGTTGTTTCTCTTGTTGTCGGCAATAAAGCCATATACACGACAGCCTCGATTCAGGTGTTACTCATGTTATCATCAATAAGACCGTACACACGACAGATTCAATGCAGTTGTTACTCTTGTTATCGTCAATAAACCCATGTAGACGACAACTTTGATGCAATTGCTTCTCATTTTGTCATCAATAAAACCATACACATGACAACTTCGATTGGGCTGTTAGTCATGTTGTCGTCAATAAGGCTATACAGCACAAATATTCAAAATCTTGTCAGAACAAATTATTTATACACGACAACGTATACCACCATATTATTTCTAACTGTGCTTTATAACAGGCAAATCATAGATATTCTTGCAGGTAACATCGATGACAATGTCGTCGGTAACAACTACAGGGATATGACATGCAAAGCTCTGTGCTTCTTTTTCCATGACCATAATGTTCATTTGGGAACCACTAACTTACACTGCCACAATTATTAATGCAGATATCAGCTTACACGTATTTAACAGACAGTAATATGTATTTAACCATAGACTGATCCTAAAAAAAATTTGGAATTCCAGCCTTTGGGACATTTTTGTTCCATATGTAAATTTCAAAACAAACTATTTATTTTTCTTCATTTTATTTATAAATACAAACAAAAAACATTTTATTTATGAATTTTTAGACCTTCTGTGAAGTCGAGAGCCATCCCCTCTTCTTTATTTTAATTGAGATTCCCCTTACTCCTTTTCACAAATACGGCTGAATTCGCCATATATGTATAACATGTGTTTTGTATTTGCTCGTGCCCTCAACTGTTACATTTTGCCTACATTTTTGACTTCGCAAAATGCTTTTACAAAAACAAAATGCTTGTGGTTCTTATGTATTTGATTTGTATTTGCTATAACGGCAGTAGCGACCCCAAGCTCTCTCAAACAGGCGCCGGACGTCTCATGTGATTTCGTATGGAACATATTTGTACCATAGGATCGAATTATGACGTTTTGAAACTACAACAAAACTTTGCAACAAATTTGTCTAAATAATGCAAAAACCCAATTACTCATGATGCAGTTACAAAGTCTTTATAGATTAAAATTAAATCTTCACTGACAAAGAAACATACAGTAAAACAAAATTCGTATGGAACATTTTTGTATCAAGGATCACTCTACGGTTAAATATGTTTTTGTATCAATAAATATATTAACATGTAGAATCTACATGTTAATATATGTACATCTACATTGTAGATATACATATATGTATTAATCAAGTTACAAACACACAAACATATACCCTGTAGTCCAAGTTGCTACCGACGACATTATCATCGATGCTGTCTGCAACACAATCCATGATTTTTTGCCTATAAAACACGTATAGAAATAAGTTTGCCGAAAAGGTGGTATACGTTGTCGTGTATAAAGAATTTTCTCAGACAATATTGTGAAAATTTGTGCTGCAAAACCTTATTGACGACAACAAGAGTAACAAGTACATCGAAGTTGTCGTGTGTACAGTTTTATTGCCGATAATAAGAGTATAGTTATTACGTTGTCGTGTGTACGTTCTTATTAACGACAACATGATTCAAAACTGTATCACAGTTGTCGTGTATTCGGTTTTATTGATGACAATGAGACTAACAACTGCATCGAAGTTATCGTCTATGCGGTCATATTATAACGTCATGAGTAAAAACTGCATCAAAGTTGTCGCACCCCGATTTATGTATATTAAATAGATTAAGTTGTCCACAAAACGTGTTTTGTATAAAGTTTTGTGAGTACCTCGGTAGGCTAGTAGGTAGCGTGGTGCCAGTGTAGGTAGGTACCAGTGTGCATTCGATTATTATTACCGACAACTTTAGCCGGGTGTGGCCACTTTACCCATATTTTTTGTTATGAATAAAGAATATAAAATTTTTTACTTAAAAAAAGGTTGCGACTCGCAAGGCCATTAATCTTAAAGTCGTTGAATAACGCGTAGACACTGAAAAAATACGATTCCTGTTCAGAATGGTCGTTAGAAAGCTGCGACAGGTGTGACCTTACAAAGTTTAGTTTTAAAGAATTATGACTTTCAGCATAAATTCTGTAAAATGTTTACTATAACGTGCAAAATAATTTTGGTATTGCTGTCTGTTCAAAGTTTTTTTAGCTGTACTACATATTTACTGTTTGACAAAAAATCAGTTTTCTTAACAAAAAACTATTTTTGAAATATGACGGGTGTGCCGACAGGTGTGACCTAATACGAGATTTTAAAAAATTCGAAGAAATAAAACTTTTTATTGATTTCATTAATCTAAATAATATAAAAATAAATCATAAGAAAATAATAACATTAAATTATTTGCTGTCCGTTCTATTATGGGCAGCAGAATACTCTAGCTGAGTATTTTTTTTAAATTCAATAAAAAGCGAAAAAGGTATATTCTTTTCAGAGATAAGGGTTTTTATTTATAATGAGAAAGGAAAGAAGAGAAAATCTGCACTAAATATTAAACATGCAAAGAGGGATAACAAAATGTTTACTGGAGGATCAGTTAAAAGTGCCTCATATTGCTAAAGAATATTAAATAATGTATTCTTTTATTTTTTCTATAATTGTCATGCTCTAAAAACATCAATTGAGAGATTTTAATTAAAAATAAGTAAATTATTTTTTCCTTGAATAGGGCCGCTTAACGTGGAATCAGTCAGCATGTTACCAATGTTGTCATCATCGACTGTTGTGCTCTTTGTTGGAAAATGTCGTCAATTGTGCGCTTGCTGTGTCGTCAATTCGCCGTCGGTGATAAATACTTATGTCGAACATGCATCGATTATGCCTCGAAAGGTTGTACTAAAGGGTAAGTTTCTCAATTGTGGAAGTGGTAGTAATAATTGTAATAACAGAGAAAATCCTAAGTATTTTAATAACGAATCAAACGTCAATTATGCGAAACAAGCGAACAAGTTAACACAAAACTTAAATGCAATTACAATAAACTTCTTATTGTTTGTTTCACATCTGCACTCACATCACATATACTGCCTAAGTGGCATTGAGTCCTTGTGTACGTACATGTACGAGCGCTCACGTATACAAATAAAGTAATTAAGCTTTAATTAGCTTATTATTGATTGTTTTATGATAAAATCCTTTAACACCAGACATCATACTTTTATAATAAAGTTAAAGGAATGGTACATACTAAGTTTCATTGAAATTAAAATAAGTAAAATTGCTTAAGTTATTTATTATAATAAATATATTTATTTAATATAATATTTGTTTTGTGTTTTTATAGCTCGTAACTATTTCAATTATGTAGGTATTAGAGGGCTGCAAATTGTACTCATATGTATTCGTAGAATGTAGTCGTATGAACTTCGTGTGTGTATATATGCATGTTCTTATGTATATATTTATGTATGCATGCATCTATACATATATATGCATGAACAAAAATACATATATACATACATATATACACATATTTATACAAAAAACATACATGCATATACACACAAGCATACATAAAGTAGTTTCGAGTATATTCGTGCAGGCCTCTAGTAGGTATTAAAGATTATTTAACAGAATTATAGACTACTGGACTTGGTTTTTTTTTCTTTTTGTTTTTTACGCAGTCGGTTTTTTTAATTTTTATATTTATTCTTATAACTATCTGCAGCTCCCGGCAACATACAACACAGCTATTAGCGTATACGTTATATAATGATACTAGCTTCCATGTTACATACACGTACTGGTACACGCACATAATAGGAAATAATGGTGCAGTGCAATAAAGCCATGTGCAATAAGGCCATATGGCCTTATTTCTCAATGCTTCAAATGCCCAGCGGCAAAAGTTGTCATTAATTACATATATAATGAAAGATATAACGTATTATATTAAAAATGCGAAACAATGCATTCACTTGAAAGCGAGAAGGTAATTTGATCACACACAAAAATTGCATATTCATTACCACGTACTTTACCACATCTCACGAAGAAGGCATGTATTGTTCCTCTTCATAACAACTTTTCGTGTTTTCCTCGTTTGCACTTACATACATATTTGTATATTATTATATTACGAATTAAAAAAATGGATTATAGAATTCATTTGCTGGACACATTAAAATAATTCATTACTTTCGTAGGACATGTTCTGTGTTAACAATAATGAATTCTGGTATGAAATATTATACATTCTCTGCATGAGTCTCTCCTTTACTATTCATTACTTATTCCAGCTGGGTGCTATTAAGCAATAAGGCCATACTCAAAATATGAACAATTGGGAAATAAAACCATATATATTTTTTTCATAAAATTTTTGTTTTTCGCCATCTTTTTTGCTTTTTGTATGCATACTTATATATATATACACATGCATGTCATATCAAGGGAGATTTATTTCCTTATTTAAATTCTTGATTTAAATTTTCAGCTTCGCTGAGTAAAGTTTTCTGCATATCCTCCGACCTTCAGCCGGGCTTAGTGATTTTTTCTTCTGGATATATCGAAAAGCGGCTTTGGCTTTCGGCCGGCTTAAAACAAAACAAAGCACAAAAAATCAGATATTAGAAACTACCACAACAAAAATCTATACAAACAGACAAGTCACGAATTAAGATTTTCGTACATCTTTTTGTGTTTCCTCGTAATCAAATTTTAAGCGAATACACATAGAAAAAACTAAATGTAATTTGTAGCAAAAAATTTAATGAGTTAGTAAATATTTTATCCAGAAGTAGACCTACAAACAAATTTATAAATACACACAAAAATGTCTCAACAATTTCGTTGAAAAAATATCGGGTGGTTGTCAGTAAATGAATTGTCCAAATCTATAGAATAATTTGTCTTAAAATATTTACAAATTCTGAACAAAATAATTTAGTGAATCAAACAAAAATATTTTTGTTAAACTTTTTTTAATTTTTCCTAGTATATCAAACGAACTTTTTGTCTGAGTCAGTAAAAACAGTTTTTTAATATTTTTAAGTTTTCAATAGTAAAATCATCATCCATTAAACATTTAAAAAGTTTCACTTTGTTAAATGTGCTCAAATATGTACGTTTATCTAAAGAGTCTCAAGAATGAATGAGAATTAACGCAACAACATTAACGAATTGATTCACTAAGAAATGTTTAAACAAAATTGATACAATTTACGTTTGATACTAATTGTATGAATTGTGTCATCGTACTCCTTTTGCTATCATTGTTCTTGTTGTTATGTGTACGTCTTCATGGCGGTTGTTTTGTTACGACAAAGATAATTGGTGTTTGTTGTTTTTTTGCGTTTTCGTCCTAAATAAAAGACAAACTAAAAATTCAATGATTCAGTAAAAAACATTTACTAAAAATCAAATTTCATTTTAGACAAACTTTTATTTGAAAAAATGTTGGTGATAATTTTTTCTGTGTAATTGAATTATCTACGACCCAAATCATTGCGATCGAAATACACGTCGGCTATCAATTGATTAGAGTACTAAAGCTTTTCAGCACGGTGGTTGTTGCTGTCGTCGTTGGCAGTGAGGTCTATGCGAAAAAGAATTATAATAATAAAACTGTGGTTTGTCTCGTAACAACATGGTTTGTCTCGTAAAAACAAGTTCAACCTTCCGTACAACCAAAAATTTTCATTGTCCGTTTTATTATTAAGTGCTTTAGAATTTGTTGCTAAAACTAAAAATAGCTTAGTCGAAAAATATTAATGCGCTGCTTCGACAATGCAAACAAGCGATTTCAGTAAAAATTTTGTATAGAAATTCCTCAAAAAATTTTGTGCTTTTCATATAAATTTTAGACAAACCTTGCTTGTTTGCATTGTGGAAACAACACAGAAATTGAAAAACGAACATAAGCCAAACTACTTAAATAATCTTGGATAAAACCCATACAATTCGACTATATTAATAACTTTAGAGCAGTTTCCACAATACAAACAATTGTTTTGAGTAGAAAATTTTTTATGAAAAGCACTCACCGTTTTTGGGTAATTCATATACGTTAATTTTAATTTTATTATCGCACTATTTCTTAAAACTAATATTTTACTTATGCAGTCATATATTAACTGTTTTTATTAAGAACATACTGAAATTGATTGCGAGGAGTAATATCAAGTTCCTTTCGCTGGGTCTAAGCCTTAACACAAGACAAAGAAAAACCTAATATCAATAACTATCAAATGAAATACAACTCTAAGAGTGACAGTATGAATTGATTGAAAGTAGATGATATTGGACTTTGGTCGAATGGTATAAGCGGTAAAGAACTTTGATGAGATTAGCAGGAGGTATCGAAACGTTAGTTCAACCCTTCGCGCAGTCAAAATTTTCTTTGTCTACATGCTGCACATTTATCTCTAAATAAAAATATAATTTATTTGAAAAATTAAATTAAAACCGAGCTTAAGCCTAAATAATTAAAATTTCTAGTGGATTAAAAGAGGTTTTTCGAATATTCGAATAATTTTTATTCGAATGAGAATACTACTTGTTACCACGTATTAGCTGTCTATGTTAGATATGATTGCAATTCTTATATATATAACTTTTTCGTAAAAATTCATCACGAGAATTAAATCACTACTAAATTGATGGTAATTTTCATTCACTTTAAATTTTTGCATTCAATTTAGTATTATAACCAAATTAAACTTTTTCCAAAATATAATCATTATGTCATAGATTAATTTTGACCGCATGTCAAACTAAAAATTTGCATGGCATGAGAATATTACAAAGTAATGATTTAAAAACGAACACACATGTATATAAGTGTGACCATAAATGCTTTTAAAAAACTTTCCACTCTTCCTATGCGATAGTATGTTGGATTTTTTTATTTCAACAAAATATGACAATTATCATATAAAAATTAGGGCGGCTGCAAAAGAATTTATTTAATATATC
This sequence comes from Panzeria rudis, assembly GCA_956483635.1. Taxonomy (NCBI): domain Eukaryota; kingdom Metazoa; phylum Arthropoda; class Insecta; order Diptera; family Tachinidae; genus Panzeria; species Panzeria rudis. Next base: position 47,813,765 of record OY101448.1, on the reverse strand, counting down.
TAACGAAATTTTAACATTATTTTATTTATTATTCATCAATAGTGGTAAGCTGTGGGTTATTATAAATTAAACCCTTCCAATAATAAAATACAGATAAATTTCATGGTTGATTTAGTATAGCAAATGAGGGAATTCATGAGTATATATAATGAAATATAGATCCCCAACAAACACATTGCCATTTTCATTAATTAAAAGAGATTTGTCATAGAACTTATTCCGAAATATCTGATATAAAATAAAAACAATCTAAATCATTCTATATTTGGCAAAGTTCTAAAGAAACCGACATCTCTTTTGAGGTACTGGACAAAATAAAATTGAAAATTTCAAAATATATTATATGAATCTAAACCATATTAAATTCGAACAAAGTGTATCAAGTCGAAAATGAGCTGTTAGGTACAAGTATAACTACCATATTCCAAATGCTAGTCCTTGTGCATGTTGGGTAAGAGCATGTATGATATATATGTATATGTATATGGTCTTGTGTCATTTTGTCTGTTAGAATCTGTAGTGTTTTGTATCCATTGATGTTTATTCATCATCAACACATTATCATCAACTTCAAAATGACAACAAACGTGTATATTATGCAATTATAGTATAAGCATAATTTAGCTTTTGATACTAATATACAAAAACACACAAATACTCATACATACATACTTATATGCATGTGCATATCCGCAAACAAATGCAAAACTTAAACATTAAATCATCTATACATAAATCTATTTACATATATGCAAATGTGCGTTAATATTCACTTTACTTTTCAAATTAGCGCTGATTTAGTATAAGCATAATTATTTTATTTAAACAACTACAAGCAATTGTAATGTAGTTGTATGTGACTTATTATTTTTAATATAAATTTTAAATGAATTTATGCATGTGCGTTGTTCGGTGTATATAACTGTGTGTATATCTGTATACATGACTGTTTCGCTATGTGTTATGAAAGTACATCAACCATTAACAAGTCACGTTTTGTAAGTCCATAGTCTATGTTTCAACATTGATAATTTAATTAACGCTTAAATTAAATTAACATTTTACACTATCACGTTTATTTAAAGTGTTTAGGTATTAAAATCATTTTATATTCTATTGAAAATTAAGTGTAATATAATGGAAATATTAAAAACTTGTTTACTAGCTAGATTTTTTTATTATAGTTAGTTATTTTTTTCGTTTTATGTATTTATTTAAATTTTTAAATTGCGAAAAATACTTTCGTAGTACAAAATTTTTAAAGTTCAAAACTTAGGTTATTTCACCATAAATTCAAACAACATACGGGCTGCGGATCACTAAACCGCCTGCAGTCAGTTACAAGTCTCTAGATAAGAAATTAAATTGAATTTATTTTTCTACATAAAAACAAAAATCAGCCTATAAAATCCCAACAAAAAAAAAACAATAAAAAATCATAACAATAATATGGGATATACTGCCTATATGGACATTTCTCATTTAATTAGGCTACGTATCATTCAATTGATTGTTTATGCGCAATGAAAAATAAATGTTTTTACTGTATTCATAATTTTTCCAAGATGATTAGGGTATGGTACTGGTCACTAAGCATTACCGGCCCGGCCTCCTTCATCGGTAATGTTAGAAAATCGTCGGCGAAGTATAACAATTAAGAAAGTTATTGCATCTTCTTAACATCAAAGGCAATGCAACGCTCTTAAGCTTTTTCCATTTATCCATCTTTAGTCACCTGTTTTCCATATAATATCAATTTTCCAAAAAAGGTTGCACTTTGATTAATTAAAAACTTGTAGACATTAAGTGCCTGAATCTGTTAATTCTCTTTAAAAAGCCATATATCTTTTTTTGTTTGAAAGGGTTTGTTTGCAATTTGGTCGTCTAATTTTTTTCGTGTATTTTGCTTTCAGTTTCATATGTAATTCATATGAAGTTTTTACCATATATATGTGAATCGATAATTAATGTAATTTAATAATTCCCAAAAAAAAGAACTGTTTAATTATAAATGTGCGAGTGCCCACGCAAAAAAAATACATGCTGGCATCACAGCCCATTGCGAAAATAAGTTGTTTCTGTTGCTGCTTTTATTTATTTTCAACTGCCCTTACAACTACAATTTAGAGTTGAAAAAACCCAACCTGTTGTAGAACGCAAGTAAAGAAAATAAAAAACATTATTGATTATGGAGCTCATGTTTCAACTTTGATATTATAAGCTTCTTATTCTTATGATTTGGAGTTTAATATAATATCTCTAGTTTTTCTATAAGATTTTTGGGTAAAGGTTCCCTGACGATTTGCATTAGCCCCAATGAAATAGCCATAGCAACTAGCTAATACCCCTCCATAATCAATTTCAATGTATTTTAATAAAAATTTAATATTTCACTTAAAAAGTAAAATATTAATTTGGGAAAAAGCACGTTAAAAATTTAAAATAAAAAATATAAAAAGACATGACAAATAGCTTTGCACTATTATCTCAAAGTTCACATATTTTGAGTTATAACGACGATGCAACAAATTAAGTTGCGTAAAAACAGACATACGGTTTATACCGATTACGGTAAACCGCACTATGTAATTCTCTTTAAAACCCTTTTTTCATGTTTACCGATTTTAAAGTTATATCACTCATTTGAAAGTAGATACCAGTGAACCTTGGGAACCAAAAAATTACAGATCTATTTCAGTTATATCACATCGCACAGGGTGATATAAAATGGGCCTTCTCAGTATTTTGCTAATATTAAATTTTGTTCGTAAATTTGAGCTTTTAAATGATTTTATTGTAAGAGAACTTAGAGCAAAATAATTTTTGTATAATTGTGTAACTAATAAGCTACCCAGTAAAAATTTTGATGGCAATGTAATGAGTTAAAATGCCAAAAAAAAATATATCCTTCACTACTTCTACTTTGGCATTTTAACCAATTACTTTAACATGGCGATGTCATTGGAGGCAAGTACTTACCACATTTTATTACAAATAACAACTTATAAATTTTAATATTTAGATGGCATTGAATACTCAAAACACAATAACAATTAAATGTCTCTGCTAAGCATTGAACACATGCCGCTTTCAGTTGTTCTGTTATTTTATGCCAAGTGTTTTACTCATTAGACTACTGCACAAAAATATAGGTAGGTCTTGGTGACGTTTGGCAGGGGACTGGCGTGCCGCTTATTTGTAAAGGGCAATTCCACTTAGCAAGAAAGCTAAAATTTGCTATACAGGTTGGTTTTAAGAAAATTACCCTTTTTATCTAGAAAGATTAGGGTGCCTTTTTTCAGTATGAGCCTTCCCCTATACCTGGAGAGCTGAAATGTGGTATACAGATAGATCTTGATGAGTAAGTATGTAATCAACAAAATTAGAAAACGCAAACATTTTATCTTGGGGCATTAGGGTTCCCAAAGTGCTTTTAATATATTGATTGCAAAATCCTCCTATTCTTCATGGTAAAAAAAATTCATTGTGCCAAATAGCAGGTTGATCATGTAATGGGAATTAGGAAACAGGTAATAGAGAATCGCACTACTTATCGCAAATCACACGGTCAATCGAACGTAATTCTCTTCACTTTGAATAATGCAATTTAACGTCTGCAAAGTTTACTTAAGTTTAAAAGTCAACACTTTTCCAACAAAAACACGAATAATCCATGAACAACTTAAAAGTTAACATGAACTTTAACAGCAAGTTCGGCATACAAAAGTTGCCCTTAAAGTCCACGATAACTTTTAATCGTACATTGTGAAAAGGGCCGTAAGACGGACAAAAAATTAACAAAATCGTAAAAGCACGTTTTTGTTTCCAAATAATCAAAACGGCAACATTGCGTTTGCTTAAATACTTTTCGGTGGACGTAAATATTATTAATTGATAAATTAGTTGTTATACTTACAAAAAAAAATATTTAATTATCTTAAAAAATTTTTTGTTTTGTTTCAAAATAATCAAAACGGCAACACTGTGTATGCCTTAATACATTTCTCTGAGCGCAAACCACACGTTTTATCGAACGTAATTCTGGTCACTTTGAATAATGATATTCTAGGTCTACAAAGTTTACTTAAGCGTAAAAAGTAGACAGTTTTACAACAAAAGCACGAACAATCCACGAATACAAACGAACATCAACCAATAATGTGTTTAAGAGGGCCTGTGATATAATGAGAAGTGAATAGTAAGCACTGCTCAACATGAATGCAGAAAATGTTAAGTTTTTTAAGAGGGATCACATTAAAATGTAAATTATTAGACATTCATAAATACGTGATATGACATATTATATATCAATGGAAAGGTAATTAAGTCTTATTATTTAATATATAGCAAGCATTTTAATATTATAATTTTTTCTGTTCTTTTTTATATAACTACTCGCAGTTATTTTTACTGCACTTTACAAATTTATAAAAGCGAATCGGTGGGTAAAACTTCTAGCAGAATGAGAAGATGATTTTCAGAAATATAAACTGAAGCAGGACTTATAAATAGCACTGCACAATACAAAAACACTAAATGGTTTTAATGACTGATTATGGTAGAGGGCAACAAAAAAACATATACGTGTATCGGCGTTATGGATATTTAGATCTGGGGCTCATTTTTGGCGGAGTTGAATTTTCCTTATTTTGCACACAGTTGTACTTGCTCGGCATAGGAAACCTTGTAAGCCTCACGTTTTACTTATAAGATGTGTTTAGCACTGTTATGTAAAACAGAACTAAAACTTTTTTTTGACATTTTCGCCCTCTTACTTTTTGTTGTGCATCTCTGTTTGTCTCTTTCTTAAAACAGCGAAAAAGTACCCTTCAACGGCGATATCGAGGGCAAACATGTTCTACAAAACTGTTTTTCTTAACGTTTTACGTAAAAGTGCTGTAAATTATGGGGGCCTGATCATGAGACATTATAGGAAACTAACAAACAGAGTGGCTTCACATCCTTCAATAAAAGCAAAGCGTTTCTTTAGTACATCACCTGAATGTTTAATTAATAAATAAATTCTAAGACGGACAAAAAATTAACAAAATCTTTAAAACACGTTGTTTATTCAAAATAATCAAAACGGCAACACTGCGTTTGGCTAAATACTTTTCGGTGGACGTAAATTATTATGAATTGATAAATAAGTTGTTAGACTTACGTAGTGTCCACACCTGAAGAATTTTCATCATAACACCTAATAAAACGCCGGCAGAGAAATTGTACATTTTTCATCCACATCAATACATAGGGGTAGACGTTGAGGTATTTATATCATGATAAATCATATTTTCCTCATCGTCGTACAGCTAAGATCGAACATTTACACCTTTATATGGGCAACAATAACCGCCAGCAAAGAATTTTATATTTTTATAATAAGATTTATTTAACCCTGCTGTTAGGTTTGGACCATTTTGGTAAATTTTTTTTCTTTTCGCTTTAACTACGGAACGATTCAACATGTCAACTTAAAATGTTAGCTAGTGTGGTATTTTTATATTTTATTACTTCTACGAAATTTTTAATTATCTATGATGTAAAGGAAGATAAAATAATAAAAAATTACAAATCTTAGGTTCGGACCATTTTGGTCCGTTCATATTTATTTATATGAACAAAATTTACAAAGCAAGTGCAAAAATTTAAATTTTCTTAGTACATGATGAGCAAACTATTTTTCGTTGTAATTTGCATATGAATTTGCTGCATATGATGCACTTACTGTCGCATTTAAATTTGCAGCAGCTGCAAGTCCCTCGTTTTCTAGCAGATGACATTTTTGGTAAACCGCCTGTATATGCTGCACAATCAGAAAATGATGATAGAATTTCAGTCAGAAGCGATCCCACAAATCTCGAATAGGTGCTAACTTATAATTAAAAAGTCGAAAAACGTATTTTAGTGCATTTATAGTTCAAAAAAACTGTATAAACCAAAATGGTCCTATACCTAAGATTCGTAATTTTTTTTAACCTAACAGCATGGTCAATAAATATCATAAAATTTTTGGTTTTTCACAAAAAAACATTTATTTCTTATAATTTTCACTAATTCTAATAAAGAAAATTAACATTAAAGTAAAAACAACAAATGAAATGACGTTTCATATCATAATATATTCATCTGAGCTTGAGCTCTGATGATTATATCATAACGCTGATATAACATTAATAAATTGAGTCAATACGTAATGAATTTTCTTCATGATATCAATTTGACATTCATCATGATATAAATTCATCAGGTGTGGTCACTATGTTACAAAAAAAGTTAAATATCGTAAACATTTTTTTTCAAAATTATAAAACGGCAACACTGTGTCAGGCTGAAATCCGCGATATGGTATAATATATATAAATGGAAAGGTAATTAAGTCTAGTTTCTTAATATCAAGCTAAGATTTTAATATTATAATTTTTTCTGTTCTTTTTTATATACCTACCTACCCGCAGTTATTTTGACTGCACTTTACAACTTTATAAAAACGAATCGGTCGGTAAAACTTCTAGCAGAATGAGAAGATGGTTTTCAGAAATATAAACTGAAGCAGGACTTATAAATAACACTGCACAATACAAAAAAAAAAATATATGGTTCTAAACACTGATTATGGCGCTTTGGATATTTAGAACTGGGACTCATTTTAGGCAAAGTTGAATTTTCCTTATTTTGCACGACATAGGTAATATTGTAAGCCTAACGTTTTAGTTATAAGATGTGTTCAGCACTTTTATGTAACCCAGAACTAAAACTTTTTTTACATTTTCAACCTCCACCTTTTTGTTGAGCGTCTCTGTTTGTCTCTTTATTAAAAAAAGGCAAAAGGATCCTTCAGCGGCGATATCGGTGGCTAAGACGTTCTGCAAAAATGTTTTTCGTAGCGTTTTACATAAAAGTGCTGTAAATTATGGTGGCCTGATCATGAGACATTGTAGGAAACATATAGGAAACAATAGACAAATAGAGTGGCTGCACATCCCTTAATAAAAGCGAAATGCTTTTTTAGTACATCACCTGAATATACCAATGATAGAGATATACTTTGATCGCTATTGTGTTTTTTAATAAACCAAAATGACTGCACTGTGTTGGCTTAAATAACTTTCTACGAACTATAATATTCTTAATTAATAAATAAATTGTAAGACGGACAAAAATTAGCAAGATTTTTGTTTAAATATAACCGATAACGGCAACACTGCGGTGGCTTAAATACTTTTCTGTACGCAAAATTATGTTTAATTAATAAATAAATTCTAAGACGAACAAAAAATTAACAAAATCGTTAAAACACGTTTTTTATTCAAAATAATCAAAACGGCAACACTGCGTTTGGCTAAATACTTTTCGGTGGACGTAACTTATTATTAATTGATAAATAAGTTGTTAGACTTACAAAAATAGTAAAATTCGTAAATTTTTTTTAATTATCAAAACGGCAACACTGTGTCAGGCTAAATAGTTTTTTTCTGATCGCAAATCGCACGTTTTATCGAACGTAATTCTCGTCACTGAATAATACAATTTTAGGTTGGTAAAGTTTACTTAAGGCTAAATAAGTAGACACTTTTACCACAAAGACACGAACAATCTACGTATGTATAACAGAACTAAAAATATTTTTTTAGTTGTGCTATGCATAATGTACCAATGATTGAGATAGACTTTGATCGCTATTGAGTAACTCTTTCGCTATTAAGTTTTTTTTATAAACCAAAATGGCAACACTGTATTGCCTTAAATAACTTTCTATGAATGAAAATATTCTTAATTAATAAACAAAATGTTAGACGGACAAAAATTAAAAAAAATATATAAGATTTTTATTAAATATAACTAAAAACGGCAACACTGAGTTTGCTAAATACCTTTATGTACACAAAAATATTTTTAATTAATAAATAAATTCTAAGACGGACAAAAAATTAACAAAATCGTAAAAACACGTTTTTGTTTCCAAATAATCAAAACGGCAACACCGCGTATGCTTAAATACTTTTCGGTGGACGTAAATATTATTAATTGATATTATTAATTGATTAATTAATATTATTAATTGATAGTTGTTAGACTTACAAAAAAAATTAAATTATCCTAAAAATATTTTGTTTTTGTTTCAAAATAATCAAAACGGCAACACTGTATATGCCTTAATACATTTCTCTGAACGCAAACCACACGTTTTATCGAACGTAATTCTTGTCACTTTGAATAATGCTATTCTGGGTCTACAAAGTTTACTTAAGCGTAAAATGTAGACACTTTTAAACAAAAATACGAACAGTCCACGAATACAAACGAACATCAGCCAATAATGTTTCTTAGAAGGTCTGTGATATTATGAGAAGTGAATAGTAAGCACTGCTCTACAAGAATGCAGAAAATTGAAGTTTTTAAGAAGGATCACATTAAAATGTAAATTATTAGATATTCATAAATAAGCGATTTGACATATTATATATCAATGGAAAGCTAATTAAGTCCAATTATTTAATATATAGCAAGGATTTTAATATTATAATATTTGCTGTCCTTTTTTATATAACTACTGCACTTTACAACTTTATAAAAAGCGAATCGGTCGGTAAAACTTCTAGCAGACTGAGAAGATGGTTTCCAGAAATATAAACTGAAGCAGGACTTATAAATAGCACTGCAAAATACAAAAAAAAAACTAAATGGTTCTAATGACTGATTATGGTAGAGGGCAACAAAAAAACATATACGTGTATCGGCGTTATGGATATTTAGATCTGGGGCTCATTTTTGACGGAGTTGAATTTTCTTTATTTTGCACACAGTTGTACTTGCTCGGCATAGGAAACCTTGTAAGCCTCACGTTTTACTTATAAGATGTGTTTAGCACTGTTATGTAAAACAGAACTAAAACTTTTTTTTTACATTTTCGCCCTCTTACTTTTTGTTGTGCATCTCTGTTTGTCTCTTTCTTAAAACAGCGAAAAAGTACCCTGTGTTCTACAAAACTGTTTTTCTTCGCGTTTTACGTAAAAGTGCTGTAAATTATGGGGGCCTGATCATGAGACATTATAGGAAACTAACAAACAGAGTGGCTCCACATCCCTTAATAAAAGCAAAGCGCTTCTTTAGTACATCACCTGAATATAACAATGATTGAGATATACTTTGATCTCTATTGAGTAACTCTTTCGCTATTGTGTTATTTTTAATAAACCAAAATGGCAGCACTGTGTTGGCTTAAATACCTTTCTACGAACTAAAATATTCTTAATTAATAACTAAATTGTAAGACGGACAAAAATTAGTAAGATTTTTGTTTTAATATAACCGATAACGGCAACACTGCTGTGGCTTAAATACTTTTCTCTACGCAAAATTATGTTTAATTAATAAATAAATTCTAAGACGGACAAAAAATTAACAAAATCGTTAAAACACGTTTTTTATTCAAAATAATCAAAACGGCAACACTGCGTTTGGCTAAATACTTTTCGGTGGACGTAAATTATTATTAATTGATAAATAATTTGTTAGACTTACAAAAAAAGTAAAATATCGTAAAATTTTTTTTTAAAATTATCAAAACGACAACACTGTGTCAGGCTAAATAGATTTTTCTGATCGCAAATCGCACGTTTTACCGAACGTAATTCTCGTCACTGAATAATGCAATTTTAGGTTGGTAAAGTTTACTTAAAGTAGACACTTTTACAACAAAGACACGAACAATCTACGAATAAGAACGAACATCAACCTATAATGATTTTTTAGAAGGTCTGTGATATTATGAGAAGCGAATAGTAAGTACTGCTTTACATGAAAAATATGAAGTTTTTTAAGTGAGATCACATTACAATGTAAATTGTTAGACATTCATAAAAGCGCGATACGGTATATTATATATCAATGGAAAAGTAATTAAGTATAGTTTCTTAATATCGAGCTAAGATTTTAATATTATAATTTTTCTGTTCTTTTTTATATAACTACTCGCAGTTATTTTTATTGCACTGTACAACTTTATAAAAAGCGAATCGGTGGGTAAAAATTCTAGCAGAATGAGGAGATGATTTTCTGAAATATAAGCTAAAGCAGGACTTATAAATAACACTGCACAATACAAAAAAAACTAAATGGTTCTAATGACTGATTATGGTAGAGGGCAACAAAAAAAATATACGTGTATAGGCGTTTTTGATATTTAGAACTGGGACTCATTTTAGGCGAAGTTGAATTTTCCTTATTAGGCACACAGTTATACTTTCTCGGCATAGGTAATCTTGTACGCCTTACGTTTTAGTTATAAAATGTGTTCAGCACTTTTTTTTACATTTTCACCCTCCACATTTTTGTTGTGCGTCTTTGTTTGTCTCTTTCTTAAAAAAGGCAAAAGGACCCTTCAGCGGCGATATCGATGGCTAACATGTTCTACAAAAATGGTTTTCTTAGCGTTTTACATAAAAGTGCTGTAAATTATGGGGGCCTGATCATGAGACATTGTAGGAAACTAACAAACAGAGTGGCTCCACATCCCTTAATAAAAGCGAAGTGCTTTAGTACATCACCTGAATATACCAATGATTGAGATATACTTTGATCGCTATTGAGTTACTCTTTCGCTATTGTGTTTTTTTAATAAACCAGCAGCACTGTATTGGCTTAAATAACTTTCTACGAACGAAAATATTCTTAATCTATACATATAATAAGACTGTTAAAGAGGCGTGTCTGTACATGAAATATATTTTTAAAATTTTTATGGTGGCGTAAACAGCAACCGATGTAGAGAACAAAACACCAAATTTTTAAATTTTTGTCTGTCTGTCCGAACGCGCTTCGAGCAAAAACCACTGAATGGAATTTCATGAAATTCGGTATGGATGTACTTTAGAGCACTGATTCAAGTATAGGGTAATTTTTACTGCGATAAATAGCTCATTTCTAAGTTAAAATAGAAAAAAACGAAAATGTACTATTTTACTTACATAAATGTTGTTGGAAATTAGAAAGATTTTTTTGTTTTTTTTTTTAACGTTGGTAGCACTGTTTATTTTGCACATCTAGTTAATAAATAAATTGTAAGACGGAAAAAAATTTTATACAAATTAATTAGGTGTTTGTTTAAATATAACCGATAACGGCAACACTGCGGTGGCTTAAATAGTTTTCTGTACACAAAATTATGTTTAATTAATTAATAAATTCTAAGACGGAAAAAAATTAACTAAATTGTTAAACACACGTTATTTATTCAAAATAATCAAAACGGCAACACTGCGTTTGGTTCAATAATTTTCGGTGGACGTAAATTATTATTATATGATAAAAAAAAGTTGTTGGACTTACAAAAAAAGTAAAATATCGTAAAATTTTTTTTCAAAATTATCCAAGCGGCAACACTGTGCCAGGCTGAATAGTTTTTTCTGACCGAAAATCGCACGTTTCATCGAACGTAATTCTCGTCACCTTGAATAATGCAATTTTAGGTCTGAAAGCTTACTTAAGACTAAATAGTAAACACTTTTACAACAAAAACACGAACAATCCACGAATAAGAACGAACATCAACCAATATTGTTCTTTAGAGGGTCTGTGATATTATGAGAAGTGAATAGTAAGCACTGCTTTACATGAATGTAGAAAATAAGATTTTTTTAAGATGGATCACATTAAAATGTAAATTGTGAGATATTCATAAATGCGTGATATGGTATATTATATATCAATGGAAAGGTAATTAAGTCTAGTTTCTTAATATCTAGCAAAGATTTTAATATTATAATTTTTTCTGTTCTCTTTTATAAAATTACTCGCAGATATTTTTACTGCAGTTTGGAACTTTATAAAAAGCGAATCGGTGGATAAAGATTCTTGCGGAATAATGAAATGGTCTTCTGAAATATGAACTGAACTTACAAATAACTTTGCAAAATACCAACAAAATACATGGTTCTAAAGACTGATTATGGTAGAGGGCAGCAAAAAAACATATACGTGTATCAGCGTTTTGGATCTTGCCATCAGGAATTAATTTTACGAGGACCTGAATTTTCCAAATTTTGCACACAGTTTTGTGTAAAACACGACAAACAAGAAGCAAAATAGTGTTAAAGATAAATAGAATTATCCGTTTTGCAGTATAGGGTAGCTCTAAGAGCATTTTATTGCTTATTTTATCAGCACCTGGAGCATTTTTCGAATTTCAGCCCGCAATACAGTGTTCAATCTCACGAATATTGAACCTCAAAGTAACATCTGGTATAGCGAGGACTGGTGGCAGCTCAACTATAGTATCAGACGTATTTGGAGTAAATACTTTCTGCAAGTGATTTACAAACAGAGTACCTTTTTCAGCGTCAGTTCTTGCCGAGTCTCCATTCGAAGCTCGCAATGGAGGCTTATATATCACTGGTCTTTTGAGGTCTCGGGCTGCTACCCATAGCAAATAGTCTGCTTGAGGTGTTGCGTCGAGCCCATTTAGAAATTTTTGAAGAGAAGCGGTTTTTTTATATTCTAGTAGAGTTTTCAGCTGTTTAGTACATTCCTTCAGCCTAGATTTTAGCTGTGGGGATATGTAGCGTTGCCATTCTCTACAAACTCTTCTTTTTTCGGATAAAAGCTGTTCTACATCTGCTGAATAGATTTTATTATATCTCACTTGAAGATTTGTAGTAGTAGCATTTAGAGTTGGCTGCCCACTTGATATAACATTTAAAAGCATTTTAGAAATTGTGTCAAACAAACCGCGACTCTTTGGTGTAATGGGGCGAGATCTCCAGAACGTGTGCTTAGCGTTGAAATCACCTGTGGCCAAAAAGCGGGGGCCTAGTGAATTAATAAATCAACTATATTGATTTTCTATAATAGAGTGCCTGGGAGGAGAGTAAATTGATGAAATCACCACGTTTTTATGAAAAGCTTCAATGCAGATGTTAGTTGCTTGAAGATAGTATTTACAATGATCAGCCATCAAATAGTGTTTTAATCGCGATTTTATTAGTATACCCGACCCACCACAAGCTCTACCTTGAGGGTCCTTTGTGTCGTAGAGAGTATATCCGTTGATTTTAAAAAAGCTTCTAGCCGTCAGATGCATCTCAGAGATAAGCATAAAACTCACTGACTTATAAATATTATGGGACACTTCCATTATAGAGGGCTAAAATTTAGTAGATAGGTAGGTCTTGGTGATAAAATAGTCTGAAAGATCTGAAAACCGACACTTTTCGTTTTGCACGGGACTAGCGTGCCGCTTGTTTGAACAGGGCAATTCCACTATAACCAGAAAGCTGAAATTTGCTACACAGGTTGGCTTTAACAAAGATTTGGGTGCCTCCCCTTCCCCTATAGCTGGAGAGCTGAAATGTGGTATACAGGTAGATCTTGCTGAGTAAGTATGTAATCAACAAAATTTGAAAATGCAAACATTGTACCATATAACAGGTTGAGCATGTAATGGGAATTAGGAAACGGGTAACTAGGAAATTATAGGAAACTATAGTGAATTATAGAAATCAGTAGTGTGACTCTGTCACCTTTAACAATAGCAACAGTTGTTATATTGTCAACTTATTAAATTGTTTGCACTACCGATTCTACCATTCTGTGACTTTTTATTACCAACATTGTGTAAATCTGACATTATGTGGCATCTTTGCTAAAATAAACGAAAAGGGCAGGGAGGAATATAAGAAAAACAAATGAATTTGTTATCGCCAAACAGTGTACAGAAAATAGTTTGTATTAGTTTCGAAATTTTGGCGAAATAATTGTTAAATTAAATGCTTAAATAATAGCAACCTAATTAATAAAAAATTTTTGGATTAATAAGAGGCTTATAAAACAAATTTTTGTATGAAAATTTGTTTTATTAATCTGTTATAAGTAAGATATATTATTTATGAATTAAGGCATAGAAATATTGGCATTTATATCTAAAAGTTGTATATGTTTGTATATTGTTATAAAACAATAACTTTTAATTGTTACAATAAAGTATGTGCTACGGGTGCACAGTCGACAATTGTCTATTCGGTAACAACAGAAATATTATTGTCGTTATTTAACAGACAGCAAAAATTGTTAAAAATGTTACAGAATAGAAAAATCATTAATTTGCCTGTTAAATTGTAATAGAATGACAGCTATTTTTGAAATTGATTAGAGAATCGCACTACTTATTGCAAATTACACGTTCAATCAAACGTAATTCTCGTCACTTTGAATAATGCAATTTTGTTTGTTTGTTTCTTCGAGAATGTCACCAGTGCAATAAGATATAATATCTTTTAAATTTAGCACTGGACATCAATATTGGCAACATATACAATTTGAGTAACTTATAAAGTATGACATTAAATTTTAAAATATTAAGTTAAGCTAAGTTAAAATTTATTGAACCTTTTTTAACAATAAGTTTTTAAAGATAACGATATAAAGATTACTTAAGACTATAATGTATTATCTTAAAAACAACAAATTCTTACAATGGCAACACTGTATTGGCTTAAATCATTTTCTATGAATGAAAATATTCTTAATTAATAAACAAAATGTTAGATGGACAAAAATTTAAAAAAATATATAAGATTTTTATTAAATATAACTAAAAACAGCAACACTGAGTTTGCTAAATACCTTTATGTACACAAAAATATTTTTAATTAAAAAATAAATTCTAAGACGGACAAAAAATTAACAAAATCGTAAAAACACGTTTTTGTTTCCAAATAATCAAAACGGCAACACCGCGTATGCTTAAATACTTTTCGGTGGACGTAAATATTATTAATTGATAAATTAGTTGTTAAACTTACAAAAAAAATTAAATTATCTTAAAAGAATTTTGTTTTTGTTTCAAAATAATCAAAACGGCAACACTGTATATGCCATATACATTTCTCTGAACGCAAACCACACGTTTTATCGAACGTAATTCTTGACACTTTGAATAATGCTATTCTAGGTCTACAAAGTTTACTTAAGCGTAAAAAAAAAACACTTAAACAAAAATACGAACAGTCCACGAATAGAAACGAACATCAACCCATAATGTTTTTTTAGAGGGTCTGTGATATTATGAGAAGTAAATAGTAAGCACTGCTCTACATGAATGCAGAAAATGTTAAGTTTTTTACGAAGGATCACATTAATATGTAAATTATTAGATATTCATAAATACGCGATATGACATATTATATATCAATGGAAAGATAATTAAGTCCAATTATTTAATATATAGCAAGGATTTTAATATTATAATATTTTCTGTCCTTTTTTATATAACTACTCGCAGTTATTTTTACTGTACTTTACAACTTTATAAAAAGCGAATCGGTCGGTAAAACTTCTAGCGGAATGAGAAGATGGTTTCCAGAAATATAAACTGAAGCAGGACTTATAAATAGCACTGCACAATACAAAAAAAAAAACTAAATGGTTCTAATGACTGATTATGGTAGAGGGAAACAAAAAAACATATACGTGTATCGGCGTTTTGGATATTTAGATCTGGGACTCATTTTTGGCGGAGTTTAATTTTTCTTATTTTGCACACAGTTATACTTGCTCGGCATATGAAACCTTGTAAGCCTCACGTTTTACTTATAAGATGTGTTTAGCACTGTTATGTAAAACAGAACTAAAACTTTTTTTTTGACATTTTCGCCCTCTTACTTTTTGTTGTGCATCTCTGTTTGTCTCTTTCTTAAAACAGCGAAAAAGTACCCTTCAACGGCGATATCGAGGGCAAACATGTTCTACAAAAATGTTTTTCTTAGCGTTTTACATAAAAGTGCTGTAAATTATGGGGGCCTGATCATAAGACATTATAGGAAACTAACATACAGAGTGGCTCCACATCACTTAATAAAAGCAAAACGCTTCTTTAGTACATCACCTGAATATACCAATGATTGAGATTTACTTTGATCGCTATAGAGTAACTCTTTCGCTATTGTGTTATTTTAAATAACTTTCTACGAACTAAAATATTCTTAATTAATAAATAAATTGTAAGACAGACAAAAATTAGTACGATTTTTGTTTAAATATAAACGATAACGGCAACACTGCGGTGGCTAAAATATTTTTCTGTACGCAAAATTATGTTTAATTAATAAATAAATTCTAAGACGGACAAAAATTAACAAAATCGTTAGAACACGTTTTTTATTCAAAATAATCAAAACTGCAACACTGCGTTTGGCTACATACTTTTCGGTGGACGTAAATTATTATTAATTGATAAATAAGTTGTTAGACTTACAAAAAAAAGTAAAATATCGTAAAAATTTTTTTCAAAATTATCAAAACGGCAACACTGTGTCAGGCTAAATGTTTTTTCTGATCGCAAATCGCACGTTTTATCGAACGTAATTCTATTCACTGAATAATGCAATTTTAGGTTGGATAAAGTTTACTTAAGGGTAAAAAGTAGACACTTTTACAACAAAAACACGAACAATCCACGAATAAAAACGAGCATCAACCATTAATGGTTCTTAGAGGGTCTGTGATATTATGAGAAGTGAATAGTAAGCACTGCTTTATATGAATGCAAAAAATGTGAAGTTGTTTAAAAGAGATCACATTAAAATGTAAATTGTTAGACATTCATAAATGCGCGATATGGCATATTTTATATCAATGGAAAGGTAATTGAGCCTTATTTCTTAATATCTAGCAAAGATTATAATATTAAAATTTGTTCTGTTCTTTTTTATATAATTACTCGCAGATATTTTACTGCACTTTGCAACTTTATAAAAAGCGAATCGGTGGATTAAGATTCTTGCGGAATATGGAGATGTTCTTCTAAAATATGAACTGAAGGAAATAACACTACATAATACAAAAATACATGGTTCTAAAGACTGATTATGGTAGAGGGCAACAAAAAAATATGTACGTGTATCAGCGTTTTGCATTGTGACATCTAGAATAAATTTTAGGTGGAGCTGAATTTTCCGCATTTTGCACACAGTTATAGTGGGTCGGCATAGAAAATCTTGTAAGCCTTACGTTTAAGTTATAAGATGTTTTCAGCACTTTTATGTAAAACGCGATAAACGAGACGCAAAATACTGTTGAAAATAAATAGAATTATCCTTTTTGCCGTATAGTGTAGCTCTAAGTGTATTTTATTGCTAGTTTTATCACCGCCTGGAGCTTTTTTTGAAGTTCAGCCCGCAATACTGTGTTCAATATCACGTATATTGAACTTCATGTATACATCCGGTATAGCGAGGGCTGGTAGCAGCTCAACTATAGTATCAGACGTAGTTGGAGTAAATAATTAATGTAAGTGATTTATAAACAGAGTACCTTTTCTAGCGTCAGTTCTTTTCCACTCTTTATTCGAACCTCGCAATGGAGGCTTATATTTCACTGGTCTTTTCGGGCCTCTGGCTGCTCTCCATAGCGAATAGTCTTTTTGAGGTGTTGCGTCGACCCCATTCAGAAATTTTTGAAGCGAAGCCTAGATTTTAGCTGAGGGGATCTGTTGCGTTGTCATTCTCTACGATCTCTTCTTTTTTCATATGAGAGCCGTTCTATGTCTTCTGAAGAGATTTTTTTATATCTCATTTGAAGATTTGTAGGAGTAGCATTTAGAGCAGCTTGGTTAGGGTTTACCTTAAACATTCTAATACAGCCATCTATGTCAACAAGCCTTTATAATGGAATATTTTCTGTGCAATGAGCATTAAAATATTTTTTATATTTTAACCAATTAATACGTTGTAAAATCACATGTGGGTGAAGAAGTTGTATCCGAATATACATATAGTGACAATAGTGTGTGAGTGATATGAAGACAAATCTAAAGATACTTCAATTTGGATCATTTCGCTTGGTACACCCTTTATCATTCCAAAATCAATAACATCAGGTATTTTTTTTGCGATCTGTTGGGCAGTGAGTTGGCTGTCCACTTGATATAACATTCAAAGGCATTTTAGAAATTGAGTCAAACAAAACGCGATCCTTTGGTGTGATGAGAGGAGATCCACAAAAAGATTTTATATATATATATATATATATATATATATATATATATATATATATATATATATATATATATATATATATATATATATATATATATATATATATATATATATATATATATATATATAATATATATAATATATATATATATATATATATATATATATATATATATATATATATATATATATATATATATATATATATATATAGCTAGAAAATATTTTATCAGCTCTAGCTTTTGCGATAGACCGTTATTTCAAGCATAAAGGCACTTGCAGGGTATATACATATTAGCATAACTTGAGAAAGCCCTGCTCTATTTAGTTAAGTAAAAAAAATTCAAAACTTGACAACCAAATAATCTATAAGCATTGCAAATATTATTTCCTTTGGAATACATTTAGTTACAGGGTACTAAACCAAAAATATGCTCGTTGTTGTATATTTGTTTTTTTTTTGTATTCATTCTTAAATACAAGCAATTCAAACTTTTGTATATATTTTTTTTTTGGGTCAAACCTTTATGATATTTCTGAAAGTACTAAGCAAATTTAGAAACAATGTTTCCACGGTCTCAAGATTACTTTGTTGTCGAATTTCTTTTTTTTTACTGCGTAGGGTAACCCCTTCTCAAGTTATGCTACTATATGTGGTAAAAGTGCCTTTATTTTTTCATAGTGCTATATCGCGAAAAGTAGAGCTGACGAAAAAAAATGGAGTGGCGATTCGCGTTCACCGTTCCGAACGAAAAAAATTTTCTAAATTAGTAATAATGTGTTAGCAGTTATACATGAATGTTAAACATTTCTCCATATATTTATACAAATAATGGCTCCAATGGACTCACGCAAATATTGAACATATCATTTTGTCCTCTATCTTTACCCAAATTGTACTCCCACAGAAAAATCTTGATACAAGAACCTATAAACCAGGACTTCTTGAGGGGATGTCCCAAAGACACAGTGTAAATAGAATAGAGTTATTTGAAGTATATATTAGCATCAAAATTTAACTTTAATGCTGCAATAAAAATTGCATAAGTTTGTCGGTAAAATTATAATTTAATTTACACTTTAAATTCCACAGCATTTATTTGCTATAAAAATAGAACTTAAAGATAACATCCATTTAAATGGTTCTATAATATGTTGTAACAGTAAATATTTTTTTAAAATTGAATAATACGAGCATATAGACGGAATATGTATGTGTTGATATAATTAGATATATTATTTGTGCTCCACATGCAAGCAATTTTGGCCTTAACATTACATTATGAATTTGTTTCGACCGGTGGAACTCTTCTGTACAGATTTCCACTGTTAAATACAATTTTGCATGCGCAAAAGAAATCTACACTGTGAAAAAAGAGTATTTAAACTGTTATACAACACAAAATGCTCTTAAGTAATTCATAAATTTAGTAAGAGCAAACTTTACATCTTTTGTAGACATTTTACTGATTGGTAACTTTCCTTTACAATATTTTACATAATGTGGAACTAAACTTAATGTTATTTGCTAGCTCTCTTGGTACGCAGAAGATGCCCTCATTGTATCTTTTGTATTTATCTGTTAGTTTACTGTATTTATTCGATACTTATAAATGAGCTAATGTGTATTTGTTAGTATGTCTTTTTATTATTTTATGTGTGTATGACATACACACATACACTGTATGTACATATTGAGCTTACAATGTCATCTCATCTTAACATTTATCTTGCAGATACTTAGTTAAGAGCACACTTTATTTTCAGACGGGTGAGTGTGTATAGTCGAGTGTTTGAATATTTATTTGCAGAAAACTACCACCTTCACCAGTAAAAACATTCTATATAAATAAATCGATTTTTACACCACACAACTTTCATGTTCAAGGATATTCCAAGTGGAAGAATGCAATCAGCATTATCTCATCATTTGCTCTTACCGAGTTCACAGTAAATATGATAACAACAAAACCAATGACTACTAACATCAATGATAGAGGGTGGGAACAAGGAAGTTGAATATGAGAACGAATGAATATTATATCTCGATTTTCTTATGAAGTGAATGGAAAATAAAGTGATGAAGTAGATTCAATGAGTATAATATTGTCATGGGTGCGTATTTATTGGGTGTTAAAGAGACAAAATACATAAATAGAATATTTTTTCTTTGTTTTCTATTTATTTTGTAGTAAATTTTGTTGTTTTTGTTGTTGAATTTTTGTATCGTAAAGATTGTCATTTATTTGACAGTTGTGTAAATAATTGCATATGCATGCATGAATTTAAAACATAAATTTTAATCTGTTGTATATTTTCACTTTACATATATTCGAATAAACATTTTCTTATATTTACTTCATTCACATACATATGTAGGTATGCAATTGTTTGTGTAAACGTATTTACGTAAGTATTTATTTATTTTGAAATATATGGAAACTTTGGAAATGTTGTTTTTACCTACAAATAGAAGGTGCTTGTCATTTGGTAGTTTAGGAGTTCTTATAAATATGCAAACATTTCATTTAAAAATGCAAAGGGCTGCAGGTGCAAACGGGAGTTTTCCTTAAAACTACAGTGGGCATTGCAATAGTTGCTTAATTTTGTTTTTTTTACTAACCCAATAAATCAAAATTATTTGAATTTTTTAATTTGAAATTAGTGCTCAACACAAATTTTTAGTATAAGTTATTTAAGATTTCTATTGGTGTAAATCATGGAGAATATTGGTAAAATCACATAAATGTGGGATTTCAGTATTATATACATATATTCATAAATTTGACAATAATATACTAGGGATAATAATATACTAGGGTGATTCTACTTAGGCGGGTGTGACTATTTTAGCTAAAACTGTTTCTATAAATAAAAAATATAAAATTTATTACATAAAAAAACCTGCCAGTCAAAAGGATGTTAAGCTCAAAAGCGTTTTGTAATGGGTAGACATTGAACGAATATGATTTCTGCTCAGAATGGAGATCAGAAGATTTCTGCGATCTTTCAAATGCTAGTTTTTACAGAATTATGAATCTCATGATGTATTCTATAAAATTTTGGTATTGACAACACATTATTACAGTACATCGCATTCCGATGCACCGAGCGAACGTCAGCCATCATCTTACCTTAACCTCGAAGTTGGATTGGAATCATACCTAATCTACTACTTACCTAAGTATATCTGATGAAACTGAAATTGAAAGATTAATTATAATCAAAAGTTATACTAACGTGAATGAATCTGAAATTATAAAAAAACCTTATAATTAATCTTAACTAGTACATACTTACCCTAATTTAACTCTATGTAGAATAAAACGTTAGGAAAAAACCAACCACACTTGCCATGTTATTCGTACGGGCACCCTACAAAGGTAAGAAACTACCTGCCTGCCGTTTAGCGCTGCAACATATAAGAAAACTAATCATTGGTTTTTTTTGTCTTCCCATAACCCCTAAATTATAAATACTCGGGACGAGGTATTTATAATTCTCATCTCCCTGTATTTCAGCTTGGCACCCACATTATCTGTCCCCTCCAAGGTTACCGAGTACATATGTTATGTAGATTTTAAATATATTATTCAAATTTTTTTATCAGCTCTAGCTTTCGCGATATTGCATTATGCAAAAAATGAATGCACTTGCAGGACATATATTAGCATAACTTGGGTGGGACATGCTCTATTAAGTTATATAAAAAATTCAAAAATTTTGCATTAAAATAATCTTTACGCCGTGTAAACATTATTTCTAAGCCTGCACAGTAGTTTTCGCGATATCGTAGCTAAAAATAAACTTGTTAGTGTATTTTTATTTGTTATGCATTCTTAAAAACAAAAAACTCTAAATTATTTATAAAATGTTTATTGTTTTTTGTCAAACTTTTATGATATCTCTGAATGTATTAAGCACATTCAGAAACAATGTTTCTACGGCCTCTAGATTATTTTGTTGTCGAATTTCGGTTTTTTACTGAATAGGGAGGGAAACCCCTACTCAAGTTATGCCACTATATGTAGTGAAAGTGCCTTTGTTTTTTACTTAACGCTATATCACGAAAACTAGAGCGATGAAAAAAAACAGAGTGCATATTCGCGTTTAGCGTTCTATATAAATAAAGAAACAACTTTCGTTTCTAGCAAGTAAAAAAAATTTCGAAATTTGTAATTATGTGTAATTGATCAATGCATTGTAAACAAAATATTTCCTAAGAAAAACTATTTTTAAATGTGACTGGTGTGACTGACGGTTGTGACATATTACGAAAACTTGAAAATTTTTAAGAAATAAAACTTTTTGTTGGTTTCATTAATATAATTTAATAGCGAAAAAATTATAAGACGTTAAATTATTTGCTATTATGGACAAACAAATACTTCAGACGAATGTGTATCTTTTATAATTCAACAAAAAAAGTAAAACTAAACGCATAAACTTTTAAATGAAAGCTACATTAGCATGATTATATTATAAATAAACGTACATAAGTTCTTTTTGTGTAAGAATATCCATTATATGTTAAGAACGAAGAAGGAAAATACTGTTTATACTCTCTTCAAACCAAATGGCGTGTCCTTAATGCATGCTGTCGATTTTCCACTTTAAGAAAGTATGAAAGTTTTCAGAAATGAGATTAAATTTATAACGGTTTTAGAATATTTGCATTGTGGCTTTTCTTTTTTCAGACATCAAATTTTTGAAAAATAATAACACACAACTTCAACTAAAAATAAAAAATATTATAAAATTTTTAAATTGCTGTTGTCTGCATTTTTGTGGATTGAGCGTTGCGCTTTTTTAGTACTTTCAAATATCAAAAAGTTTTACATATTTTCTTAAATTGTATTATATTGCAAAATGTTTCATCAATCAATCATGGTTTGTATCCAAACAAAAATTATTGAGTGTTTTCCATATTTTTTTTAATTTAATTAGAAACTTTTAGTATATAAATAAGCAGTTATAGTTAAAACATATCGTAGATTATACATTTGAATTGTTTTAAATTTAAAATGTAGTGTGTGTTCGGGAAAAAATATTGAATTCGTATCGCAGAAACGATATAGATAATATTTTCTGTTGACAAAATTCTTGATTTGCTTTGACAAAAGTTTGCTTCACCCTCAGTGTGGCTTGTTATATTTTCGAAAAATGTATTATGTAGGTTGTACTTCGGTACGAATAATTATTTAAATTTCACCTATCTCTTAACATTATAGACCGATCTTATTAAAATTGCTTTTTACCCATTTTTAAATCTATGTAAAGAACTATTTTAAAAGATACTAATTTTTTATTTCTTCATATGAACCTAGGTCAAAATCAAAAAAGTGGTCATAGCTTTTAATTTCGTACTGCGATTATCATTAGTTTCTTTTTAGATTGTAGATGTATAGTGCAATCAAATGCTACACAACCGCGGTAGCAAATGTAACCCTTAATAAACAAAAATTTTAGAAAATCGAAAAATATTATTTCAGGATCCATTGACTGAGGCGAAAACTATAATCTGAATCCTACCTTCTCATATTTCTATTTATTACATTGGTTGCAAAAAAAAAACACTAAATGTACATGTAGAATGAGAGTCACCCATGTATGTAAAAATGTAGTTTTGAGTAAATAGGCTTTAAAGTTTAACGATACTGTGGAAGATATCCCAGAAGAAGTTTTAAAAACACTAGTTGTGAAGTCATTTCGGAGGTTAATATAGGGATAATTCTACTCGTAATGTTGAAGGAACATGTGTTAGCTGTGATACCAACCACAATCTCAAAACCTGCCAAATTTGCGCAAGCACCTTGTTTTGGCTCTACTGAAAAATCTTGCTGGTAAGCTAAGGCCCCTTTCATCAGGACCATATCATATGATACTCTAAAATTGTCTGAAATTGATAAAAAAAAACACTGTGCAACTTATATAAATTAATTTTGGAAACTTTTATTTGTATGATTTCCACATACAAATGTGTAAAGCATTTTTATTCCTGTACTTACTTTACGTACGTTTATTTATATATTATGAAGACAAGTGTGTTATGATTTTTCAGAAGTTTAAATTCAATTTACAAAAAAAACAAAGTAAAAATTACACACAAAAATGTAAATTAGATTATATCAAGTAAGTATTCTAATTACTAACATAAAACATTCATTTTTAATAAAATCCCAACAAACAACCACAAAATGTTTTTAAGTTTGTATGAAATGAATATGGAATCACATTTCAAATGAGATATATTTGCTGGGATGGCTGGTTATTTAAATGTATGTATATGTATGTGTTGGCATGCAAACGAAACATCTGTCTGTGCTTGAAAAAAAAACTTAAACTCTCTCACACTCAAGTATAAATGGC
This sequence comes from Panzeria rudis, assembly GCA_956483635.1. NCBI lineage: Eukaryota > Metazoa > Arthropoda > Insecta > Diptera > Tachinidae > Panzeria > Panzeria rudis. The sequence continues at coordinate 47,789,403 of OY101448.1, read as the reverse complement.
TTGTGCTTGCATGCAATACTGTTGAAGACAAAGATGAAAGGCACTTGTTGAATATGCATTACTGCAATATTAAAATAATTTGTAATGTAAAACTATACAGTTTGTTGTTGTCAATTTAACTAAATTTCATTATGACTTTAAAATAATTTTAAATTTGTTAGGAACATTATATTATTGAAGGAATGTAAGCCCCTTATGTACATTGAACAAATTTTATTTTCAAATAAACCATTAAAATTAACTAAATAGTTTTTTTGATTCAGTAAACGTTTCTTTTTAATCTCTTGCCGAGCAAAAATTAATAGTTGCCTCGAAGCGATTTTTAAGGCATTTTGTACTACAGAATTACTTACTGGTGCACATTAGAAAGGCCAGATTTTTGCTCGAAGTAAGCCGGCTGGAAGCAATAATTGCCTTCTTCTAACGCTACCAGTAAGCTCAATTTGAACAAAATCTGTTTTATGCATTAAAAAAATAGTTCTAATATTAAAAAAAAAACAATAATGCTCTAAAGTAAGGAAAAAACAGATTTTGTTCTAATTGAGCTACTGGAAGCTTTGAAAGAAGGCAAGTATTTTATCATAGTTATCAGTATTTATCATAGTTAGTGCTTCTAAATCTTTTTTTGCTGCGCACTTACATTAAAAACAATAACGAATATCCAAATTGATTATTAGGCTAAGGTTAATAATGTTATATTCAGAGCAAATTGGACTTGATTAATATACCAACGAACAAGGAAAAAAATAACATCAACTTAATTTTTCATTGTACACAGCAGAACATAGTAGCGCTACTTTTGAAAGTCACTAAACTTCCATCATCAGTGCTCATTAAAGTGATTCGGTATCCATACAAAGTAAAAAAGTTGAGCCAGTCATCCCCTAAGATCAGATATTAGATGAAAAATTCCAGAAATAATTTTTTAATTTTTTTTGCCACGCCCCTAGATACCGCCCTTTTAGTTTTTTCTATACTGCGTTGCCATTTATGGTCCGATCATTACATATTGCATATCGTTATTCATGGCATGAGTGTGACTTCATTTTTGCCTGTGATGACTTTTTAATCCGACATCAAACTCTGGGCACCTTTTATGCTATCTGTATTCACTTTTTTGCACGTGGCGAGAAAGCTCTTCTAAAACATAGTATATCTAGTTTTAACTTTTATGCCACGCCCCAATAGTAAGCCCCTTTTTTATTTTCACATATACTTTGCATTTAAGCCAGGTCGACCTTAGAATAAAAGGTATATCAATAACGTTTCTAGAACTGTAAAGAAATTGTTTTTGCCATGATCCAAAATAAAACACTTTGCTAGTTTTTTATACAGGGCAAGCGATGTAATATGTATGAGTAAAGGAAACATTAACTTAATTCTGCAACGTGGCATAAAAATAAAGTAAAGAACTAAAAGGTGGGTATACAAAGTTTTAGAAGGGCTTTCCTGTCACGTGCAAAAAGTCCATATAAGAGGGGAAGGATCCCAGATATCATAAGTGACGCCCATAATTCAATATCGGATGAAAAAGTCACCATAGCCAAAAAGTAAGTGACAGTCAAGCTATAGACAACGATATAAGACATGATAAGATCGGACTTTAAATGCCGGCGCTATATGTAAATACAAAAAGTGGTATATTTTGACGCGTGGCAAAAATGTTTTTGTTTACAGTCTTAGAAACGTCATTGATATACCTTTCATTATACAATGTTATGTTATTTTATTAAACCTGATTTCATGGAGTATGTATTTCAAAAGCAAAAAGGGGCTTACCTTTGGGGCGTAGCATAAAAGTGAGGATATTAAAAGATAGACGTACTAAATTTCAGGAGAGCTTTTTTGCCACCTGCAAAAAATTTTAGTTTTGGGGGAAGGATTCGAGATGTCATAAGTGGCACTATGAATTTGATATCGGATTAAAAATTTACCAAAGCAAAAATGTAGCCATAGTCAAGCCATGAACAACGATATGTATTATGTAATGATCGAACTACAAAAGCGCGGATCCAGAGGCTTGCAACTAATTAGACAAAATATTTTTGGAATTGTTTTCAACTAATCTTTAATCTTACGGGGTGACCGGCTTAGTTGCTTTTTTTCGAATCACCATAGTGCGTATGTGTATTTTGCTTATCACCACTTGGTGAAAATTTAATGCGAGAATTAAATCACATTTTAAGTTGATAATAAATTGTACTTGCCCAGTGTTGGCATTGGTTTATTTTTCTTCATTCCCATTTTTCTGGGTTTTTGTTCTACTTAAGACAAACTTTTTTGGTTTGATTTTATGCTTAAGTATACATGAACATTTAAGCATGTGAAAAGCGCAAGCCAGTAGCTAATTGTTAATTAATATGATTATTTCGAACGTATTTGCTTGTGAATCCAAATTGATTATTAGTCTAATGTTCGTAGCGTTCAATTCAGGATGGATTGGGCATGATTATAATTAGATTTATGAAGCTTCTTTGACAATTTTAATAGATTGAGCATCATAACTTAAACTACATATCTAAAACTTACAAAATTTTTTTGTTATTGGTGACATAATAATTTACAACCGTAATTCATATATCGCAACGAATTGTTATGGATTCAGGAGGGAGTAGAAGTTCCGGATAAATTTATTACAATATTTATATACCGCATGCATTGTGCTTTTAAAAAATCTTTTTTAGACTAGAAATTATTTTGTCCCCATTTTCATCCCTTATAGTTTCTTCACAAGCCCTATGAAAATCGTGGGCCAAACATTTTGCATGCCTCATTTTTGGGTAAAACATTTTAATGGCTTTGGCAGCTTTCACCATGTATGGAGCCGCGTCTGGTACAAAAAGTAAAACCAATTCTTTATTGCAGTTAACATCCAAAACTTTAATAGAATCATCAAAAAGTATTGCGATTGTCGAATGAATAGTTCGTAGGTTCGTAACGTTATATTCAGAAAGGCATGATCAATATTTTGAGAAACAATAATGAATATCAGTTTTATTTTCAGTAAATCTGTAGTTTGATCTTACAAAATTCTTTAAATGTGCTCATGAAATTTTGTGGCTGGGTATTTTTCTAGATTGACATCTTAGTCGGAAGCTATTTTTCGCAGAGAACGGTATTGATGTGTGTGTAGTGAGTGGTATGCGATAACGTCAATGGAAATAGTGACCATGGAAGTTGTTTCAGGAGAATACCATAATGGCATGCGGAACTCTTCAAAGCAAGAAAAAGTAGATGTCAAGGAAGACAGACATTTGGCATAATTTCAATAGCCATAGCGGTTACGTTGCCCCTAACATTATCGAACTAGCACCTACATGTAGATTTAAGTGCCTAATTTGAATTTGAGGTCCGTTTGTGTCGTTACCCCTCAAATTTCGAATTAACCGTAGATCGAGGTTTAAAAAACCATTCATAGTTCTAGCTTTGTATCATTTTTGATAAATGCTATATAATGCATGGTAACAATTGAATTTTGTTTATAAAAAATTTTCAATTCTAAAACAGAACGTTATATTTTTTGCAAATTATTATTCCGTTTTATAGTAACAGTTGAAGTGTAACAGGATTTTGCTACAACTATAAAAATTCGTCAATAATAGTCGAATTTCAAATTTCATTTTGCAAATTAATTTTTCTTTTTGCAAATTATTAATTAATTTTATAGTAAAATTTAAAATGCTAGAGGATTTTACTGCAAGTACAAAATTTTGTGCAAGATGATCAAATTTCAAATTCACAAAACTCTTAATTGTTTAGAAGTATAAACCACGCTATTATTTTAGTGTATGTGATTGATGCAATTTCAATAATAAAACTTAGTAATGTAGCGGACTAAAAATAAAAAGGTAACGCTCAATACACAAAGCTATCGGCAAAAAAATTGTTTTCAAAAAAATTATTATATATTTTTTTTTAATTTGATGCGTGAAATAAGGCAAATGCTAATATTCTAAAACCGTTATAAATTTAGGACATAATTGTGTAAATCATATCACCGAAGTGATATTTATATTAAAGCAAAAACAAATGTGAATAAATTTTAAAATTTGGTTTTTGTTTTTCATACAAATTCTTCACTGACAAAACACAGTATCAAGCGCTTCCAAAAATTTTAAAATTTGTATGAAAGATAATTAAAAATTATAAAATATTTGAAATTTTGTTTTTGTTCTCTATATAAATTTCACTGTGGTGACGTGATTTACACAATTAGGGCATTAGTCCGGTTTTTGAAAAAATTCATATTTCCTTAATGTGGAAAATCGACAGCATGCATTACGAATAGGTCATTTTGTATGTAGAAAGTATAAGAGTATTTTGGTGTTTCGTTTTTAGCATATAATTTTTTTTTATTTTGTTATTTTTTTTATAACAAACACAATCCGCGAAGCGATTAGCTTGTCTGCGGAAAACACGGCGGGAATCGAACCCACGACCTCTGGACTGATAAGCTAGCATCGCTACCACTCAGCCATGGGGGGCAGTCTTACACAAAAACAAAAATTTCGTACCTTTATTTATAAATTATGCTAAAGCAGTTCTCATTTTTAAATTTATGTGTTTATTTTATGAAATATTTAACTATACTTTTAACGGACACGAAAAAAGCATTTGTAATTAGAATTAGCCATATATATATTTTAAGAAAAAAAATATTAGGCAAATATATTTCCCAAGCAAATTATGGTCAAAGGGGACCTAGAGGTCTTTTTTTATATAACTTAAACTTGGCCGTATATAATAAATCAAAAAGCAATAGAAATCCCTTTCGGCAAAAAAGCATGGTACTCAAAGGTACATATCAACACTTTGATGACCAGCCTGTTGAAATAACGTATCCATACACACATACATATATAGCTAAGCAAATATATAATAATATTGTTTCAATGTTAAACATATTAAAAAAAATGTTTGGAAATATTATTGCTAATATTTTCTCTTTAATTGTTTATGCTCTTTATTCTTACTCGCAAGCTATAATATCGTCTTAAGAATGTCCCTGCCATCATTAGAAAATAATCTTGCAAAATCTGGTAGCTAAGTGTCACAACATAGACAACAATGCAATGCAGTAAAAATCACCCAACTTGCAACTTGTCTACCATTATAATTTATAGTTAAAAGAAAAAAAATTAAAAAATATATTTATTACTCAGCAGCAAAAAACTAAACACTATACTAAACACATTTATATCGAAATTGATGTATCAGTTGCACTTGTTACAGCTGTAATAAAACAAATACAATACGTGATATATTACTAAAGGCTACTAACACTACAACAACTACATGTAACAAAAATAAAAGACAGAAAAGGCTACAAAACTAAAAACAACCAGAGACCACAACCCAGCAAACATATATTTCATTTAAGATTTGATATAGATTTGCTATCAAATGTTAATAAATGGTAATAACCGCCTATTTCAAACGTGTATTTGTTATTTGGGAATTCATCATAGCTTTGGAAGGAAAAATAAAACTACCACTTGCATCACACAAGCAAATACTAACGCACACGCAAATACTTGCAGACAGCTAGCTACATGCACTCACTCCATATAAATGGATGAATGGATTATAATGCTAATGTGCCAGTAAAAAGCGTGACAAACTATGAAATGCAGGATACAAAAATAAAATAAAAAACTGCACTAAAAGTTCTATTATAAAAAATTGTTACATTTATATAAAATATTTTTCATCTCGATCTCTGCTTTAAAAAGCCAGTGAATGACCCTAAAAATGATTTTATTTATAAACACAGCATATCGGTGAAATTTATTAGTCAAGTGTTTTCTATGAATAACATGTAGCCATATCGAGTGCTTTGTATGTGTTGTACGTGTACAATAATATAGACTAGGGTTGTGGCATTTAGGCTTTAAGTGTTAAGCGACCCTAAAGTGATAGTTGGTGACCACATAAGAGTTATAAAAAAGGCAAAAATGAAATTGACAGCAAAACAACGCTAAACTGACAAAACACAGTATCTACTGACATATACATACATGTATGTATGGCGATGTGTGTATGTATGTATTTAAGTAAGATATATAAGTACAGTTAAGGCGTAAAAAATGGTAGCAACAATTTTACAAGCAGACGCAGATGTAGGGCGATAAAAATGCCTTATATCCTAAACGAATAAAATATACCTTATTTTTTCATTGAATTTCTATAGGAAATTTAGCAAAATAGTATGTTTCAGTTCAAAGTTCCCCAACAAAAGTTCAAGCTGGATCTGTGCCTGTTACAAGGGTTATACAAAGTATAAATTGAATCGATTTGAAATGCAAAAGTACAGTACATTATATCAACATATTTAGTAAGCCTTAAATTTGTATGGAGTGTAAATAAATTCTGATTAGTAAATAAAATGGCCACACTTGTTAAAAATTTAATAAATTTCAATGTAAGCACCATTACGCATCAGTTGTACAGAATTTAGCGTAATTGTACGTAACGTATATGCGCTGTTGTACAAACACCTCCGCTCATCTGATTATGTTCAACATTTTAACAATACTTTTTAACAATTCTCGGAAAAACTATTGCTCAAACTGCGTCTATTAATAAATTACTAGTGTAGCCAACGGTCGACTCAATCAACCGCATTCTAGAAATATAAAAAAAAATTAATATATATATCTGTACATAAATATGTACGTCAGAACTTCATTTTAATACTCTTTGAAAAAGAAAAAACTCTATACTTGATTTACTCTATTTTGCTTTTTATTTGTGCAAAAACAATCGAATATTTACTTGTGTGTTTTACTTGTAGCTGAGAAAAAACATGCATGCATTTGTTTATTGGTGTTAGTAAGAATTTGATAGTCGTATTACTCCTAAAGTATTGAAGCGATTTAAGTAAAATTAATTAATATAAAAAATCCTTTAAAAACATACACATCTATCCAAAATCGGTTCAGTATTAATGGCGTAGAATGGATTTAAGAAAATGTGTTTGTCTATTAATTATATAGAGAGATATTTTTAATGTGAATTCTTTGTAACAAATTTACCAGAATATTGTACCGTCACAAAGTGGTTCCAACTGAAAAAAAGAATAAAATATCTGTATCTTTGAAACTTGGGATCCAAGTACAAAACCTTGTACGTGAAAATCATAGCGGAGGACCTCAGCTTTTAGAGTGTTGAAATTCTGACCACCCTGTTGAAATACACGTCGGTCATGAAAAACGTTGTCGAGTTCATAACTTTTACAGATTAGATTTTTATAAGTTTAGATGGTGGCATGTCATAATGTCCATCGACATTATGTCACTCCAAAAAGTGTCATAACGTCGATGGAAATTGTGAAACTTTTGGTAGTGTCATAATGTTCATGGACTTTATGACATTATTATTATTTTGGACAGTATGGGAACTTTTAAATATGTCACAATGTCGTCAACAAAAGTTCTGAAATAGTGTCACCAATGCTTAAAATATGTCGACATAAGGAAATATTTGGAAATAAATTGATAATTTTAAGAAATTTTAATTTAATTACTAATGGTTGGCTGGATAATGGCTTAAGGATTTTTTAAAGGATGGCTTAAAGATTTTTCCATAGCAGCCTTTGGCCGGGCTTAAGGCTTAATGATTTTTCCAGGCTAAGAAGAAAATCTCACGTTAGCGAAGCCGCTATTCGGTATACCAAGATGCGAAAGTTTTAAGCCCGGCCGAAGGCTAGCTATGCAAAAATCTTTACACTCTAAAAAGTGTCGTAATGTCCATGGATCTTACGACACTGCACTTTGGACATTATGAGACGCCACCAATTAAACTTGGTGTTGAATTTTAAAATGTTTATGTTTTTAAATTTATAATCGCAATATTTCTCAAATCTTATATGTTACTTATTCAGTAGAACATTAATTGTTTATAAAAACACATTGACATTGATTACTGAGGGGTATTAGCTAGTTCCTATGCGCAGTTCACTTGGGCTAAATGCAGATCATCAGGGAAGCTTTACACAAAACTCTCATAGAAAAGCTAAAGATTTTATAGCAAACTTTTATTTAAATAAATAAGAATTTTCGTTTTGGCCTCGACTTTGTTCTCTGTTGCGCAAATGTCTTCAGGAATAATATAGCCAAAATTTTCTAAAAAAATTTTATGAATTTTATTACAATCCCTTTTACAATTACAATTTGTAGTTATCTCAATTCATCTAGTCGTGAAAAGGAATAAAAATCAATACTTTAAAATGAGAGTAAAAAATTTATAAATTTTGCCAAAAATAGAGCTTAATTAATTGTTCACTGTTTTTTCTCGAAAGAATGTTTAAGCTATATTTATTTTCAATATTTTAAAAGAATATACTTCAAAAAAGCTTGCAGTTGAAATTCTAAGTCGATTAAAGCATGCGGCCTACATCCAGCATTGGACGAAGTTAGTGAATTTTTCTATTAAATTCTAAATTATTCGTTTAAGAAAACAAAAACGTCCATCGAGTTTTCAAATTTCTCTACAAATTATATTAGATATATATAACGTAATTAGTCTGGCTTCTAATTGTTAAAAGCCCGTTAAAAAATGTGGCCACGAGAGCAAATTTTCTAAAAATAGCCAAGTTTTCAGAAGCATTTTATTTGTACTAAAGCTAAATTTATAATTTTCATTTCTTTACTGTTTATTAAAAATAATTTAAAGACATACTAAATGTAGATTTGGGTCCAACTCGTTCGAACTCGCTCAGTAGATCGTTTTAGACACAAAGCTATGATCAAACCCATTTAAAATACATGGGTTTAATCAAAGGTTTGTGTCTAAAATGATCTGCTGAACGAGTTCGAACGAGTTGGACCCAAGTCTAACTAAATGCAAATTTTTTGCGAATTTTTAATTTAAAAAATATATATGTAAAGAAAATTTCGGATATAAGAGTACATAATTTTTAATATAGCGCGTATGCGCAATGTGATGGTACCATGGTATCACTAATACGTAACGTTTAGCCCTAAAGTTATTCGGTATTTGCATCTTCTTCACACTTTTTTTAAATTAATTATTTCCGTTTGATATATCCTTAATATTTTTTAAACATAAGATTATTGCTATGTTTTTTAATAAATAGTAAAGAAATAAAAATTAAAAAACCTTGACACTCTGTTTTTCAACAGTTGCAACATTTTTGAAGCTCAGGTGCTTCTATATGATTTTCACTTACGTCGTTTTGTAATGGGATTGCAAGATTCAAAGATACAGTTCTATAACCCATTTTGTGCAATTGAATCCACTGTGCGTTATCTAAAGCCTTGCTGCAGAGCAACTTTTGTCTAAAAATAGTGCCTTTTTTGCCTTATCGGAATAGGTTTATGATTAATTGTATTAGTTTGCACTATAACTTCAGTACGAATGTTCAGCTTTGAATAAATGTTTTAATTTTATGAGCCGTTAATATAGATTGCAATTTATGTGGCTGTTTTTTGATAAATTTTGGAATAGTGCTACAGCGCCTCTAGTGCGAAGTATCAATTTTATGAATTAGTTAACTTCGCCGAAGGTTCTGCTATAATACCAGCGAAGCACGGAGACTGAAATCTAAATAATTATAGACCAGTATCAATCGCTATCAGTACCGTTCAGTGACCAGTTCTTTGACTTTGTCACTTCTACAATCCAACAACAATTCACAAATAGCATAGAAAACTTGTCTGGTACAGGTATCGAACTCATATTCACTAGCACCATTTTGTTTAACGATTCTAACGATTTCTAAAGATTCTAACGATTGATTTTGATAGAAAGGATTAAGAAATATATTACAGTGTCTACGTTTTGAAATTTAATGTCTGCCCTTTATTTTGGTGGAGTTAAAATTTTTGGTGTCTGCTGAGTCCAGCACTTTTATATTAAATACTGCAAAAAACATTTTTGTGGATAATTTTTACTTCCAAAGGCTTCGCTATTTTGATCTTTTGTCGCTTTAAGAGAAAAGAAGTAATAAATTTAGTCTACCAAAGTCCTACAAAAAAATTTCTAATAGAATTCTACTAAAAGCATTCAAAAATATCAAAAGGCTGAACATTCATACTGAACGCCAGAGAGAAGTCAAAAATTTAAATTTTTTAAGGATTAAGTTTGTATTTATTTACAATCCTTGCCAAAATATCCCACAAAACCGAACTCTATGGGACTTGTTTGTACTAAAAATAAGTTTCATATAAAATTTCTCTAAAGTTTACTATAGAAAAGTAAGTTGTGTATTAGAGCGAAAATAACCTGTCATAGGACAAGTCTCATTACTGTTACAAACAAGGTACATTAGTACACGGATAGGCACGATCTCTCAATAAACTCAACATTTTCCTAACTCGACTTAAGCGGTTAAGGGTTATGACCATAGCAATGTGAAAATCAACTCTAGTAAAGTTCAACCTAATTTTTATTATATAATTTTTAACACTTCTGTAACGTCAACACTTACGAATATAAAGGCTAAACCATTTTTTTTTAAATGTGCGTTACGTTTACGCTCATACATCCTTTTTATTTCATTTCATATTTTTCATTACCATTTTTTGTTGTAGCATAAAATTGTGTAATGCTGACGTGTGTAAATGTATATTTGTATTACAAGTTTATATGTTTCGTGCAGTGTAATATTTTTTCTAGTTTATCCAATATTTTTAATACGTATACTAGGGTATTCATATTAATCGTCTTGTCAATTGTTCTATTAATCAAAGAATCGAAATTGAGGTTTTTGTACTACTCGAACACTCAGTAAAATATTTATTTCGTTCGAGTTATTCGAGTGACAACATGTATATAGAAAGTAGATCTGCACACAAATCCACTAGCTCGCAATAATCGAAATTTTAGAGGCCACTCTCCGCTGAGAAGGAATGATACTCTTGCCCGAAGTCGTACACAAGAGACGTAAGACAACCAACGATTCCACCGCTAAGACTAATATCACTAGGTAAATCGTTGAAAAAATTTTAAATTTATTCACAATTAAATGCGGGTACTTGCTTAATTGACAAAAATTGGATTTTTTATACAAACTGTGATTTTATTATTGGAGTTCCTTCACTTAATTGTATATGAAATCAAAATTTTTCCATCGATTTTTAGAAATAAAAAAATAATATTTTCAGTATGTTTAAGGATAAAAGATACTTTGTCATTTTCGTGGCACTTGTAGCAGGAAGCCTTTCCAATTTTACCAGTTTTAATCAACATTTGTAAAGAAGAAACCAGATCCTTTCGAATACCATCAATTTTATTAATGTTGTGAGTTATTTACTCTTGAAAATTACTAATTTTTCGCAAAGATTGCCGAGATAGCCAAATTTAGACGGCTATGGCATAGAAATCATACGAGCTATCATGTAATGCGCATATATACATATGTCGAATTTCATTAAAACTGGAGTGGTTTATATAAAATATACTCTCTCTCGCTTATTGTTTGAATTGAATGACAAAATTCATACAATTAAGGCTCTATTGCTGTTTTCATTAAGATGATTGAAAAAAACTCATTCGAAAACAAGAAAATTTATACAAAATGTTTTATTTCAACTATTTGGTTAATCGATCAAAATTTTTAAGTAAAACTTAACTCAAAATTGGGAACTTTTCATATGATCGAACATTATTTGACTTAAAATTTTCGTTTAATCAGGCAAACAATATGCAAGTGAATACCCTAATATATAGTATATATTAGGGTATTCGAATAATGTTCGAATAATGTTTGATCGGTTAACCGAATACTTGAAGCCAAATAATGTTCGATGAAACAACAAATTTCAATATCGAGTAAAAATTTATTCGAGTAATATAGGTCGATTAATTAAATAACTCGACTAAAAAATGATATGTAAAATTTCATTCTTTTGATTAAGTTTTCGTAGGCGTCTTAATAAACTTAATAATTTTTTTATATTTTGTAAAATTCGCCATTCAATTCAAACGTTATTTCATACAATCACAATATTATGACAATAACGGAATGTATTTTGTTGAAGAAGTATTCCGTGCAATCGTTTTTAAAAGAGTAAACATTTAAAATTTTAAGCAATATTATTTTTAACTGATTCTAACATTTAATTAAATAAAAGCAAGTACACATTAATAAGGATCTTCGGTTGCTTTTAATATTGGCCGTTGTTTATGGTATAAGTACCAAAAAAGTACATGCATAGAAATAACACACACACACAAACACTCAAAGTATTCTATACGTAAAATTATCTGAAATTGCAATTGAAAATATATAAATAAGCACTTAATAGCAGTGATGTACTGGTTAAATGATTAAATATATAAAATTGAGTAAGCTTGTGTGATCCTCGTGCAGCTAATTTACATAATACGCTTTGGCTGAGTGGTTGGTATGTTGGATTTCAAACCTGAACGAGCTTTGTGTGATTCTCAGTAGAAGTTAACATAACAAACAGTTAGTAAATATATAAATTTAATAAAATAATAATTAAAAAATTTGGTAGGTTGAATTCCGTTTCCGAAGGGAATTGAACTCTGTGACAAGACCGTAAATGTGTTGATTTGTTCGATTATTTAATGAATTATGATGCTCTGTTCTCCATGCAAAATAAAAATGTTCGGAGTTGTAAAAGCTTTGCTGTTACAATTTAATATTTCTAGCAAAAATGCTTATGAGTATTTTTATTTCGTATTGAGTCTGAATATTGTTAAGGCCCTAATTGTGTAAATCATGTCACCAAAGTGAAATTTATATAGAGAAAATAAACAAAATTTCAAATATTTTATAAATTTGTTGTTTTTTTCACACAAGTTTTAAAATGTTTGACAGCCGAAGCAACGCTTGAATTTCTATGCGTTTGTTTGGTGAAGAATTTGTATGAAAAACAAAAACAAATTTTTAAATTTTCTTCAAATTTGTTTTTCCTTTAATACAAATTTCACTGCGGTGATGTGGTTTACACAGATAGGGCCTAAATATTTCCTGAGGCAAAATTTTTGAAAACGAAACATTTGAATAGTTAAAAAAAATTATGTGTTTTAAATGTTCAGTTTATGATCTAATATATGTAGAAGTATTTATTTTATTACTAAAATATATAAAACACGAGAAAATTGGATTTGTTTTATTTTTGTTCACAAAAATATTCTGAAAACTGAGCAAAGCTTACTCAAATAACTCGAATAATAAAACTATTACTCGATTGTTCGATTAATTTAAAAACCTCAATTTCGATTAATTGATTAATCGAAGAATGGAAAAGAGGAGTAAAATGAATCCCCTAATATATTATTTTTTATTCTGTTCAAACTGAACTCTCTTGTTGCAATGTCGGTTAGTCGTTGATGATTTTATTTGTACACAATATGGATATTCTTTTTTCTTACTAACAGATTTTTTCCGTTTTTTTTTGTGTATCTGGTTTTTTTTATTAAGCCTTTTTGTGTTTTGATACATTTTGGCCTGGGCACACAGGCAATTAGTGACAAATGTTTCCATATTTTTGCATTGAACATGAGACACATACATACATTTACACAAGCATACATACATATATGTAATCGTATCCCTGCCAACATTTGGAAGTGCAATTTCTGATACATTTTCTAAAAAGTGGCTTCTTTAACACATCTAAATGTTATTTTGCAAATTTTACAAAAGCAAATATATTACTATCGAATTTTAATATCAGCGAAAACCTCGTAGAAGTCACTAAAGAGTTAATTATAAGATTATGCAAAATGTAACAAAAGCAGCACACTAATTTATTAAGCAACAAAAACAAAATATAAAGAACACTTCCACTAAATAGTTTCGTCTGGTAGGTATAACCGTAGTTGCTCGTTTCTTCCCGAGCGGTGACACTTCTATGAAAAGAAAGGATTATTATAATGATAGTTTTGCACTTCTTGCTGTTGCGTTTAAGTGGCAGTTTCGATAGCAAATGTTTGCAGGGATATATAAACTGTAAGTGGAAGTGTAAGTGTGTTTGTTACATTAATACAAGTTAGTATGTATGCAGGCATACTTTGGTCATTTACCGTACTATTGTTGTCAAACATTTAAAAGGACGCATAAATTTTGTCATTGTTGTTATTTGTTGGGTTGTGTCCTCTCCATCCCCCTTTACTTTGCTTAGTTTATAGTACAACATCTATACAAATAGTTGTATCTTTGCCTACAAATACAATGTTCAATCAATGGTCTTATTTATATGTCTTTCTGTCTCTTTATCTATTGTTCAATTCTATGAATGCATGTATGCATGTTATAGTGTTGGCTATTTTGTCATTGTTGTTTTTGCTGGGTATTACTGGTTCATTTGGTTAAGTGTCAAATGTTCGGTTGTTATCATTTGTTGTTCAGTGTGCGGTTAATTAGGAAAAAAAAACTGCACAAACGAAACGAAGCAGAGGAAATTAGTTATGATTTTTTATTTCATTTATGTCATAGCTATGAAATCCCTTTCGATAGTTGAAATTATTGCATACAAACATTTATTAGTATAAATTTAGTAATCCGAATGTAATTTCCACAATATTGATTTGTGCCTCCCGATTCACGACTCACGTTTAACAACTCCCGATTCACGATATCCGCCTTTTTGTACTACCCAATTCATGTTAGTTAATTAATTACACAATATTTTTTTTAATTTTCAAAATGCTATTATCGGAGATATCTAAAAAATACAAAATAAACTCGAAGCCATAAACATAAGTTTAAAAATCTGTAAATATCTTTGAAATTACCAAAGATATAGTCATGAAATCAAATGTGTTTGATCCATCTACTCTTAAATATTTCAAAAAATTAAAATTCATTGAAAACAGATGGTATTTGTAAAAGTTATGAGACTTACAATGTTTTCAATGTTCAAGGTAGTCATTACATCCTTTAGCCCATCGTGTCTTTTAACAGGGTTGTCAATGGTATAATTATCTAAAAACTTAGATCATCCTTATACATCGTTTTGTAATCGGTTTCAAAGTTACAAATTTATTAAAAATTTGTTTGCAATAGAAAGCACTGTGCACTAGCTAATTTAGCGGATATATTTTGCCTTACATTCATATAAGATTGCACCCATGTAAAAACTGAAAGCATGTAAAAAATATTAAGTTTAGAGACAAAAATTTATTAAATTATTTTTGATTTTATTTAAGAAATTTATATATAAAAATTTCCTTTAGATTTTAGTAGATAATAAAAACACCATTTATTTTTAGCATATTAAAATTAAGTTCGATATTTTTACAGAAACAAAGCACTTCTGCAGCCATACTAAGACTTAAGATGACACTTGTATGTATTTCTTTTTACAACTAAAGGTAGCTTAAACTATATATACATACATATACTCATACATGGGTGATTCTCATTTTAAGTGAACTTTTTTGTTTAGTTTTTTTACCAATGTAAGTAATAGAAACATAAGAAATAGAATTCATATTATAGTTTTCACGTCCTTCAAGGGATTCTAAAATAAAATTATATTTGAATCCAAATTGATTTTTAGGTTAAGATTCGTAACGTTTAATTAATAAAAAGAAATTAAGTTGTTGTTAATTTTTCCCCTTGTTCCTTGGAATATTAATCATGCCCAATTATTTCTGAATTAAACGTTACAAGCCTTAGCCTAAAAATCATTTTAGATTCGCAATAGGGTTTGGGATTTCCTTGATTTTGAACTTCCCAGGAAACGGGAATGAAAAAATCACGTTCCCGAGAAAAGTTAATTTTCTAAATTAAATAGATTTATTAAATGAAAATTGGCGAAATTTTGATTGTTTTATTGATTTAAGCATTTTTTTTTTAAAGTTAAAATGAAAGGAATTCTAAAACAATTTTCTAAAATTTTTTAAGTGAATTCAAACAAATAGTGCTTATAGTTATTACAGAGCAAGAGATCCGATAAAGACTGAGTGAGGACTACATCGCAGTTAGTTAAATATTTTATTTTAAGGCCTCCAAATCAATTTATTTATTTCTTATATTTTTTGAAAAATTTCCAGGACAATTCTTATCATTAAGTGCAAGCAAGTTATAGTACTATACTCATCTGCGCCGAATGTTACATACCCTGAGCCACAGCCTGTCTAAATGTCTTTGATTTTTCATTTTATTTATCTTAAAACATCTCCTTCAGGCTTAGGAAAAATAGTATGAATTCAACTTCAAGCAATTTTTCTGAAATTTCTGTATAAGTTTGAACCGTTTACATTTTCATTTTGTACTAAAAAAATAGAACGGACATTTAGTTGCTTGTTTATCTATGACGAAGGAATTATTTCTTTCTTACAGCAAATGAAAATACATAATAATCAGCTATTTTTATTTAACCAGCAAAACCACTGTTCCGCTGTCTTATTTAGTGTTGTGAAAATTATAACTATATGACTACTTGGTACCGCATTTCTCTTTAAGTTAATCAATAGAAAAAAAATAATTATTTACTTTTGAAGAAATTTAAAAAAACAAATGGAAAAGATTACGCAGAATAAATTATTTACATTTTGCTAAAACTTTCCTAATATAAAAAGTATTGTATCGAATATGCATAAGAAAAAGAATTGAGTAGTCAAAAGTGTCAACGGTTTTCAACTCTACATTTATTTGCCATCAGTTGTTTACCTAATATTATTAATTTGAAAATTTTTTTCGTTTACGCATTTTTATGGGCAATATATATTTTAAGAGTAAATTGTTCAGTTTACTTACTAATTACTTATTTACTGCATTGTAGTGTCACAGTAAACAACCGGTATATTTTTACTTCTAACGTTTGTCACAATTTTCATATAGTAATACAACAGGCCATTCACAGTACTGCTATTTGGCCTTAAATCGCACTTTGTTCCATATCACTTTAGAAGACTTTGTAAATTAGCTAAATATTATATATCATATAAAGCAGTTGTCATTTTAAAATTTATGCATTTATTATATGAAATATTTTACTATACTTTCAACGGTCACGAAAAACACATTTGAAATGAGAATTACCCATATATGTATAAATAAACCAAAGCAGTACTTTACTATCGAAATTTATATTTATGTTTTTAGAAAATCTCAATGAATATAAAAATGCAATTGAGTTTTCCACATAATAACCATAAAATGAATTAATGTCAAAAATAAAATATTTTGCCCACCAAATACACACTTGACTACTTAAATCTGTAATCAAATAAAAATTGTTAAACTTATAAGAAATAACAGTTTGACATTTGATTAATGGAAATCAGACACAAAATAATAAAATCAAAATATTTTCAGTTAAATGGCAAAATAAAAAGGAAATTCATACTTCAGCACACAAATACATACGCCCGCTTTTACAGCAATAAACATATGGGCTGATTTTTCCGTAAAAAAATCACATGAAAAATTGTTTTTCTAAAACAGTGGTGACCACACATAAGCTATCACATTACATGTTTGTGCGTATGCTTCATGGCTACATAGATATGCTATGAGGTCTCACACACAGTGTACTTGTGATGATGCTCAAAAAACAGGTTATGCACGAGTGCATAGGAAGGTGAGAATTTGACCTCCACTGTTCTAAAATGAAAATAAAATGAATTTGATTCGCATGTGCATTATCTGTCTGTGTGTGTATGCTTGCTTACTGCACTATTTGCGAGTTGCAAGAGCACATACAATTTTATGTATGTATGAATGGGTGCATGCATTTTTCTCACAGTGTTAGGTGATGTGTGTAAGCTGCTTTAAATAAAACATTGAATAAACGGGAGGCAATATCTATTATTTCCATGTATTGGTTATCAAGGATAGACAATAACAAAAATATTATAGATAACAAACGGTATAGATAAAAGCCGTATAGTAGCTTCATTAATGCATTTGCGAAGGAATGCTATAACACGAAAAAAATTATCAGCTTCCAATATTAAATAGTTTGAATCAATTACATCTGCACTTGTCCTTAAATTCAAAATTTTGAAATCCCCATATTCATAAACGATTAGTAAAGTTGATGTATACATTAAAACCGGGTTTCCAATACAAAGTCGTAAATTGAACCAACATTTACTTTAATAAATTTTTATGAATATGGGGGCTAACTTGCAATCATAAGGCCATATCTATTTTTAACTAATTAATCACTTCTCGTGCTGTTGACATAATTAATAATATTATTCTGTATCTGCAGAATAAAACTAAAATTGGTTTTAAATTAAGCAACTATCTAATAACGTCATTGGCCAGATGGATCCCTTGGTTTTGAAAATGATACAACAAAGCAACAGAAGTTACAAATGCCAGAAATTTAGGTAGTTTGAATTTATTACAAAAAAACTTAAACTTGTATTACATTAAAAAAGGTTTAGTTTGAGAAATAAGAAGGAAGTTTATTCTGTTTATGGCATGAAGAACTACATTTTTATAAAAAGATAACAACTAAAAATATTGAATTTTGCCACATATATAACTGAAGGAACTCTTTTATATATAAAATCAATAACATATTCGTAAGAAAAGAAACTTTATTAAGAAATATGAAATGTATATGTACATTGTACAAAAGATCCTTTATATCCTGTGAAAAACATTTGAAAAGTACCGAAAGGCATAAAATCAAATATAATGAAATATTAAATGTGATACAAGTTCTTCCTTTGTTATCTCAACCAAACAAGAGCTAATTCAGGTGACCTAATAATAAGAACTTGGAACAACTTCTTCGGAGTAGATGTCGTTGACAATATTTAAAGGCAATTTAAGAAAAGTGAATAAAAATGGAGAAAAGACTAGAAACAAAATGGCCTAAAGGCCAACATATTTTCAAACAAACTTTTTTTATAATTTTTTGTTTGTTACATATGATAGATGCTAAATTTTAACAAAGAATAAACTATGCATATTAGAAAATTTTTATAAAGTATACATTCCTCTTGATGGTATGAGGGAAACTCTATAAGTCTTTGCTGTACCATAAAAACTCCACAAAGAGCACTTCAAAACATAAAAAACAACAAAGTTCTGACAGCAGGCTGCAGCAGAGCTGAAAAAAGTATATCGAATCAAAACCGCCAGAAAGTCGTAAGCGCCATTTTTATAATTTCTTATATAAAAATCGATTTGAAATATATCTTTTCTATTATGTTCTGCCTCTTTGGACAAGAGAACATCGTTTATTTGATTTGGACTTCACAGTACAATTCATAATAAAATGTGCCGGACTTCTGGGGCACTCCTCAGTCTTTACCTTGGACTGTTAACGTATTAAAAACATTTTGTGATAACATCATTTCAAGATTTTGCAACGAAACTATTAAAGACTCAGCACCTGAAACTGATAAAGAAAACATTTAATATATACTTTAAACCTAATAATTTTTAAAACAATTAAACTAAAAGCTAAATACTATTTTAATTTATGCAAATGAACAGTTAAAATTGGCTGAAGTAGTTAGAGTGTTGACTACAAAGCAATGATGCAGGGGGCTCGATCCCTGTGCCAGGAATTCTTCAACATCATAAATTTTTCTGATATGCATTAGTATAGTGTTTTGTTAGTTGTTGTTGGACACTCTAAATGATGACGGCATAGCACTAATCACTAAGCAGTATCGGCAGCGATTGATACTATTCTATGGGATTGATACTATAAAATCGTCTGCGAAGTAAAACAACTAATAAAATGGTTATAAATAAAGCTTAAAAAAGTTAATGTGTCTACTTAACCCCAGAGGCGCTGCCACAATGTTGTAAAATTAACATAATGCGCAATAGCAGATTTGTAAAAGAATTGAGCTTTCTATCTCACTTCACCATTTGCTCTCTCTACTCTATGCCTTTCCCAAAAGAAGGTAACACTTTAATTAATTAACTGCTAGGCATTAAGAGAAGTAACTTACTATACTTCTCTGAAAAAAACTGTTCTGTAGTTTTCATATAAAGTTTAACTTATACCATATTTACACTATGCAACTTTGTTGCATGCAACTCTCTTTTTTCAGTGAGAAAGACAGAGAAGAAATACAAAATGTGTACATTTCTATTTCAACACTCTCACTTAAAATGAAAATTGCATGCAACAAAGTTGCATAGTGTAAATATGGTATTATTGAATCTCAGCATAATGTATCGTACAGCGACAACTGGTGGTATAACAGTTTGGTGATAATTCACATTGAGATTACTTTTTTCAACTTAAGTTCTTGCCAGGCCTTCATTTGAGCTTCGCAATGGAGGCTTATATGTCACCGGTCTTTTAAAGCGGCTGCTAGACAGATCAATATATAACTTCAATATATGTGTTTGTGCGCGTTTGTTTACAAAAAATAGTCACACATATTGAAGAATATCAAAATGCTTTTGATTTTGATAACAAACGCACACAAACACATATATTGAAGCTAAATATTGATCTGTCTAACAGCCTCTTAAGGCCCCTTCCTGATCGCCACAACGATTGATCTACTTATGGTGCAGTATCGAGTTTATCTAGACATTTTTTAGAAAAGCTTATTTTTGATGTCATTATAGTGCTTTAAGCTGTTTTGTGTATTTCTTGAGCGTAAGTTCGAGGATCTGTAATATTTATAAATTATAAATCTCTTATCCTGTTCATACATATTAATTTCACTTACAGTTGTACTGTGCATATAATATTCGCCATCAACTTGCAGTAATAAATTTTTAACTGTTGTTGCTATATGTTGTTGTAACAGCTGTGCAATATAAACAAATTTTTGGTGTTACAAATAATATTTTGAAATCTGTTGATTTTATTTTATTTTATTTTTACAAAACAATATATGAAAATAAAATCACTGTAAAATAAAATAAAATAAAATTTTATTGTATTGATATTCAGTTAGTATTTGATATGTATACACAACAAGCTAAAATCTAGAGAAATGTTACAATATTAGATTGATGCTGCAGCTGATTGAAAAAAAAATATTGTCTGCATGTTTGCCTAAGCAATTGAATGTGGAAATGAATGTTTGTTAAAAATGTTTTTATAAAAAAAAGCTTCAAAACATCAGATTAATATAAAAAAAATTATTTTAGGACTTTTCAGTGCTAGTCGTAAAATATTAATCAAAAATTCATTTTGAAGCCTGGCAATAACATTTTTTAATAGAGTCATAAACAACAATTTTCAGAGTATCAATAAATCTCGTGTTGAAATGTTATATTTTTCATGCACAGAAATTGTTTATGGAAAAAATTAAAAAAAAAAAACCTGGGACAATTCATTTAATATTATAAAATATTCCACCAAAATCAATAGTACTAATATTTAAACACTTTCTCCAATCAAACTAGAGGGCGATGAATGGGTGATTCTCATTTTAAATGAATATATATATTTTTTTTTGTAACTAATAGAAATTTGAGAAGGTAGAATTCATATTATAAATTTTGCTTCATTCAAACTTATATTTTTACATTTTTGAATATTTTTCGTACTGAGCGTTACATTTGCTTTCGCGGTTGTTCTGGGAATGAATTTTGCGAAAAAATACACCACAAAGCATGAGTATAGACTTTGAAAGCACTATATATTTACTCCCTAAAAACAAAAATATATAATAATCATAGGACGAAATTAAAGGTTACGACCACTTTTTTAATTTTAACTTGGGTTCACATGAAAAAAAAGACAAATTTGTTTCAAAATATTTCTTTACGAACATTTCTGCATGAACAAAAAGCAGGCTAACTCTTCTTTCAAATAAGACCAATTTTTATAAATTTTATGTAGATTTTTAATAATTATTCATACTGAAATACGACATACCTAATACAATCTTCGAAACTACATCTACACACAGTGCGGCAGAAGTAAACTTTTTCAAAGCAACTCAGAAATTTTTGAGCGGATAATGTTGTCTATAACGTTTCTACCCTTCCGCAGCTGTTAATTTTTTTTACCGTCCTAAAATTTATAGATAAATTATATTTTGTTAATGTAACGTTCAATACATCCAGGGGATGCCCGCAAGGCGATGTACTGTCTCCACTTCTGTGGAGCCTTGCAGTTGACAAAGTCTTGCACAGACTAACGACTAATTGCATAAAATATCAAGCATATGCCGATGACATCGTTATCATTGCAAGGGGAAAACTTGAACAGACCTTGTGTGACATTATACAGAACGTATTAAGGATAGTGAAGGAATGCTATCTATAGGTAGTGTTGAATATCAACCATGCAAAGACTTCCATTGTTTCTTTCACAAGGAGGAGGGCACTTCCACGCTGGTAGAACATCCGAGTAGATAGCGAGCAAATAGAAAGCTTATCGGAGGTCAAGCATCTGGGTGTGATTTTAGACTCAAAGCTGTTATGGAGATAGAACTTAGAGGCTACTGTTTACAAGGCAACAAAAGCACTATTGGTTTGTAGATCTATTGCAGGTAAAATATGGGGCTACAACGCGGGCGCCATGTTTAGGTTTCAACGAAACCCAATACACCTGAATGCAGACGAAGTGATTTGCGGCATAGAAAATACGTATTCCATTTTGCTGGTGTATACCTATAGCCCACAAACTCTACGTTGTTACCGCCAAACAGAGACAATAATTGCATTTCTCGTTTTTTGCAACTTATTTAGCCATACCTCTGACGATTGTGATAGAAACTACTGCCAGGCAAAAATTAATTAGCATCATGGAAAAAAGCACAGGCAGGGAGTGTCTAATTAGCCAATGGGAGCTACCATCCCTGGCAAGACAATTCCCCCTACTTGCGCAACCCTCTGATGTGATGAATAAAGTATACGACTTTGACAAGAAGTTTGAAACTGCTCCGGCAAAGAGAAGGGAATAGGGGGAAACGACACCCCGGTATTCTTTTGAAACTGGCACCATCAAGGGGCTCCAGAATGCCGGCAGGCTCTGGTGTGGGAATCGTAGGACCAAGGAGTAACTACTACGAGTCTTTGGGAAAAGCTCCTACCATTTTCGATCGGAAGTTTATGCTATTGAGAGATGCGCACAATTTAATCTTGACAGGGGCTACCGAGGGAGAGAAATAGCGATCTGTTCCGATAATCAGGCTGCCATCAAAGCACTGATCTTATAAGAGTTTACCTCTAAGCTAGCTTGGGAATGCCGCCTTAAGCTAAATCACCTAAGCAGCATGAATAAGGTCACACTCTGCTGGGTTCCTGCACACACCGTGGTGGTAGGAAACGAAAATGCTGACAAAATGGCCAGAAGGGGGACTAGTAAACCCATGGTCGGACCAGAACCATTTTGCAGACTTGGATTGGATAAAATCCGGATATCAAGATTACTAGGGAACACCTCTGGTTCAATATCCCTAGATTAAGTCATGCAAAGCTAATGATTCGAATGTATAACCAAAATTGTTTCATTGCTCTCATGTCCCTGAGTGAAAACTATCTATGAATTCTCACAGATCTCCTCACAGGTCATTGAAGACTGAGAAAACACTTCAACAGACTTGACATTGAGATTAACATCATGTGCAAATTCTGTGATTATGGTGGTGAAACTCCAGAGCATATTCTGAAGGACCGTGAACACTTATGCACCAGAATATATAGCCAATTAGGCAAGCACCTATTGGAGGATTGGCAACTGCCAACACTAGAACCACTAGCAATCTTGAGATTCCTCAGGAGAGTAGGTCTACATGGTGTTCTCTAGCACATGGCAAGGGATACAATAGATCTTCTCAGTCCCAGTGTTCTATGCTACTCGTTTAGTTTAACTCATTCATTCATTCATTCAACGCTCAATATATTGCATTACGAATTCAAAAATTGTTTCAGAACACAAAATATATTTTGAATTTACAATAATTCAGATGTATAATCATCGATAAGTTTTAACATAAACTATGCAGTAATTTCAATTAAATTAAAGAAATAAAGATAACATTCAATACATTGTTTTTGGTACAAACCATGGTTGATTAATGAAACATTTTGCATTATAATAGTCTTTAACAAAGTTCGCAAAACTTTTAAATATTTAGAAGTACAAGCATACTCTCTTATTTTAATGCATGTTGTAAATCCAATTGCAATAATTAACTGAGTTGTGAAGTTGTTTTGGAAAACTTAATACTTACTTAATGTGGAAAATCATCAGTATACTTTACGGACACGCCATTATGCATGATGATAGTATAAACAGTATTTTCGTTCTTCGTTGTTAATATATAATATGCATTTATTTATAATATACTAAAGCATGCTAAAACAGTTTTCACTTTCAAATTTATGTGCTTATTTTGTGAAATATTATACTATACTTTCAACGGGCATGAAACATGCATTTGAAATGAGAATCGCCCATATATAAAACAGCCTTATATTCCAATTACTTGTTAAACACTCTACTAATAAAGTTTAAAGTGTTGCGTCCTTTTATCTGAAGACCAGAAACAATTTAAAAAGTATTTAATTGAAAATGTCAAGTCATTATATTTTAACACTTAAAAATTTTCACAAGTTAAACTTTTTACGACCAACCAACAATATATAATACCAAACACATTAGTAATGAAAACTACCCTTCTCAATGAAAAAATAATATAATAAAATTATACAACATTGAAAATCTAACAGATGTAAAATATCCGCAAATGTTTTCACCACAAATAAAATTCAATAATATTTGTGACAACAAAAGCTAGAAAGGAAAAATGTATCCGGTTTGAATTAGTATTTTGTAGAATAGATAAAACAATAATGAAACAACAAAATGTGCTATCATCTACTATTTAATGTGTTTGTGTGTGTGCAATATTATTATTTGCCATTATTTAAAATGTGAAGGTTTATAAAGAGGATGACAAGACAAAAGTTATGGGATGATATAAGTTGGGAAAAGAAATATTTGATCATTTGGTCAATTTAATAATTGTATTCTGTATGTCTTTGATTTTATGACTCTGAGTTGAAGTTTTTATTAAATTAAAACAGATACACTCCTCCCTAAATTATGTATGATTTTATTAATTTAAGCATACAGTGATGAGCATTAGGGTGGAGTGATAATGTATGAAAATAACTTTTTTGTTTATTTTTTTTTCAATAGCAATAAAAAGTTGCCTTTCAGTGAGCAAATTATATGTATGAAAAATTACTTACTTGTCTCGATGTTTTAAGCTGTCCCAACACAATTGAAAAGGAAAAATTACCTATTTTACATATTGTCCTCAAACTATCAGATACGTTATAAACTTTAGTTTATGATGAATATAAAGTGAAATACATAACAATAACATTTTTTCATATAGAGTAAAAGAAACAAGATAAAAGTAATCATGGTAATCTAGATAATTATTCAGAAATGCAGTAATTAAATATTTAATTGTTTTTTTTTATCAAAAGTAGTCATTTGTTGGTGCGATAGTAGTCTTGCCCTAATGAAACCGTCTCGTTTATTTTTTCCACAAACAGCACTTGAAGCTTTTGTCACTACTTTGATACAGCGCTCTACGGCTTGAGTGTGACAGGGAAAATCTCAAATTTTTAGACATGTGCAGATACCACTTTTAACAATAGTTTTCAAGTCTTTATCAGATATATCTAAAGTCAGAGGTGGCTTAGCTATCTCACAGTTTCGCCACGCCATAATAATGGTATAATCTTCAGCATCCAAATTAAATTAAGGCAGTTTAAACGTTCGAAGTCCTGGAGTCTTCGCACTTCTTGCTTTTAAAATTTGTCGATATGCCAGATATCATATGATTTCTCTTTGATTTTTCTGGGTGACCAAAATATCCATTTTGTTGTCAATAACTTTCATCAAATCGGCGTTCAAAAAGCAACTCAGATTAATTGTTTGCCACAAGTGCTTAACTCCATTTACACACGAGGAACTATATTTTATTGTAAGCCACATCGAACCATAAAGTCTGATCACGTACGTGGCTAATACCACTAATTTTTTCTCGGGGTCCGGTCTAGTAGCATATAATCTTAGACTTCGATTTGCTGTTGTAAGCCCGAAAATCACATAATGGTTTTCAAGAACTCTTTTTTTGTAAAATGTATCAATATGCTGAATACTAATCAAAGTTGTATCCTTTTTGCCATCAAATTACATACCGCGTAAAGTTTTCTTGCGATCTGCATCCTGTAAAGCTGCTCTGACTTTTATTCTTTTACGGCGCAACTTTGAACAACCAATGACACCACTTGGATAGGTTGATGAAATAATGCTAACATCCTTTAACACAGAAGAAGCTATAATGGCAGCGGCTCTGTGAGAGATTCCAGTACGATCACAGGCAATCGCTAATAATGATGGCAAACTAGATCTTTTTTTTTGGTAGCGAAATTGCTTTGGCGTTTCAAGATAAAAGCTAGAAGCTACGCTATTGTTTGAACTGTTTGAACTGCTTTCGATGGTCAAGTCATCGGGTAAAGAAAGAGAACAAAACGGTTTGTCAAAATCAGTTATCTCCGAGTTACGCTTTTAATTTTTATTACATTAGATTTTTATTATAAAAATTTGTTGCTTAAAATATGTTTGTTTAACAACTAATGAATTTTGTATATATATGTGTCTGATGCTAAATACAGTGTGTGTGTGTGTACATGCACTTCAGAGTATTTAAAATAATAAATTGATTTTATAGTGGGTATTTAGAGATGATGGCAAATTATAAATGACATCTGCTAAAAATATGCTATAAATTTTTTTTAATACCCTCTTACACACAAACATGGCCATAAAAAGGCTTTTAAATGATAATCAGATCTACATTTGCATGTATATATATATATATATGTATATATATATATATATATATATATATATATATATATATATATATATATATATATATATATATATATATATATATATATATATATATATATATATATATATATATATATATATATATATATATATATATATATATATATATATATATATATATATATATATATAAATATATATATATATATATATATATATATATATATATATATATATATATATATATATATATATATATATATATATATATATATATATATATATATATATATATATATATATATATATATATATATATATATATATATATATATATATATATATATATATATGTGTGTGTATTGCATAGTATAGTAGAGTGCCGATAATTCTTACCCACAAGAAACCACCCATGGCTGAGTGGAACGTAGCATTTAGCTTGTAAATACAAAGTCAATAAATGTTTTTAAGCAATCCTGGCCCTTTGAACGAAAAGGCATGTCTTTTTTAATATTAATTTTTGTTTCTTTGCATTTCGATTTATAAGAGGTTATTAACGATAAATTGAATACGCTATACAATTGCTTTAAAGCGAACCTTGCATTGAAAAAAAAACAAATATTGAGAGGACCAAAATGTATGGAACTTTCGCTATTTTCGATTTATCGTGCTACGAATTATCGCAATTCTACTGTATTACCATTTGTTTTATATACATGCTGTTGTCATCCATTTTGGTATATAAAATTTTATAAAATTGTTTTGCAAATAATGTCATGAAAACACAAATATTTAATTAGGAAATTTTTCAATTGTACGCACTCTCGTAAATTTTATAGCCATATATTTTATGGTTATTTACAAAATTATTTGAAAACACACGTAATTGAAATGCTTTTTGTAGAAAATTTTCTATAAACATTCATAAAAATCCATTTATACATTTGTTCTCCAACATCTAACATAAACGTTGTATTAAGAAGTTAAATTACTAATATATGATACAATTAGGGGAAACAATTTATTTGTATGCAACAAATTCTCAGAGTTGAAATTTGCTAACAGGCCTTAAGAAAATTTCTTGCTAAAAAATATAAGAACTTAAATATAATTTAAACGTATTTGGCAGTATTTTGCTATTTTTAGAAAACTTGTTATTCGTTATCTTTTGTTGAACATTCATCAATCCCTTCACTGGTACTTTTATTTAAAATCGATCTAAAAAAAACAAACACAAAATATCCATATAATAAACAGTTTGACAAGTTTAATATCCTTGGCATATGTTAAACACAAAAGTACAAGATAAAAAAAAACAACGAAAGCATATTGAAGAGACTGACATTTTATTTTAGCGCACGACATGACAATAATGTGACATCAATAATAACGACAAGGATGGTAATAATGATGATGAAAATAATAATGGATAAAAACTGCCACATATATGATGCAGAATTTGAGCAATTATATACAACGTATATACATAGATTTCATACAGTAACAAGCAAATATTTTTAACAGTTAAAAATTATCTTCCTCCAGCATAAATGATTCTAGGCAAAGGTTTTTGGCTGGCTATTGAAAATTAATATTCATTTTTAAATAATTTCATGACCTGGGGCAATGGACAAAGGCTACAAAACAGTTAGTTATCGTTTAATATCCTCTTCAAGGAACTTGGTTTCTAATGCTTTGATATATAGTAAATTATTTTGCAAATAGATTTTTAAAATTTTTCCGATACACAGGAAAAAGTTAAAACAAGATTCAATAACGAAAATCTTTAATTCGATAAAAATATATTAATTAGTTTTAAGACAATCACGAAATTTCCCAGCAAAAACTTTTGGTAATTTTGTAATTGGTAGTACTCTTTTAATATTTTACAAAGTAATGAGTGATACTTATTTATCTTATTACTATGCTCCAAATTAGAACTAATACTTAGTAATTAAAAAAATAAGTACGTATTTATTTCACTATCTGAAACTAGTTATAATTTTTTGTTGTGTATTGGGAAAAAACTAAAATTTTCGACACGAAAAAAAGTGTTTGAACTTTTCACCTCTGCGATTTAAATAAAATTTGACTTATTAAATAAAAGTTGACACATAACTTCTACTCCTGTGTGCGCGTTGCATGGTAAAAAATGATTTCGATACCTTTTATGATTTTTATTTTATAGGTCTCTGAACTTTGGCAATGCCAAATTGGCATCTCGGCCATTTTTGCGAAAAGTTCGTCATATTGAAGATAGAATAACCTTAGAACGCGTCATCAGATATAAAATTGATGTCATTAAAAAGATTTCGGTCTCCTTTTAACAAGTATTGATTAAAAGAACATAGCTTTCTTTATCCTTAAATATCTTGAGAAATTTTATTTTAATTTTCTTTATTTTTTACAGATGAGATGAAATAAACTCAAAAGTTATAGTTATTTCTTTACGCTAACTCGACAATTTCTATGAATATTGTATAAGCAATAATAATAAAAACAAATATTTGAATACATTGGGACTTTTGAAAATAACATAACTTCGTAGCGCATCATCCAATTTTAGTAATTTAAATATCATTTAAAAGATTTAAGAACACTTTTTGCAAATCCATGACAAGGACATCACCAATTAAAAGAAAATTTTTGATCCTTAAATATCCTGATAAGTGATATTTATTCTCTATTGTTTTTTTTGCAGCATATAGCAACCCATCTTGAAAATTTTGCAAAATAAAAACATGTGAATATGCTACATTCTTTAAAAAAATAAAGAAAACTAAAGTACCATTTTTTACAGGCACTTGTAGTAAAACTTTTGTCCTTTTATATAAGTATAAGTTAAGAAGAGACATCAAACTTGTTTATATTCGATGACGCGTTCTAAAGTTATTCGATCTTCAATATGACGAACTTTTTTCAAAAATTTCGAACGGTTTGCAAGATATGAGCCTGAGAAAATGATAAATTTTTTGCAAAAATGACACCGAAGCTCCAAATGTTTGGGGACCCATGGCTTGGGGCAAAACTGGAAGACACGGGGTTTTTTTTAGTTCTATCACGTAGTGGTTATATTTCCATGACTTAAAAAATTACACACAGTGTAAGTCAATAATGGCTGAAAGAGTAGTAAAGTATTTGTATTCAGTTCTAAAAGCACAGATTCGAATACCAGCTGGGTAAAAGGAAAACAAAAAGAATTGTGAAAATATATAAATAAATATAATATCAAGAAATCTATTACAGCCGATGGCCTTGGCAGCCAGTGCTAGCAATATATATTAATTTTATATTTATATAATTTTAATATCAAGTAAATAAATAAATGGATAATAGATTGTTTAATTTTATTTTGTTAATTTGATTACTTATTTTTTTTTTTTTTGCTTCAAGTAAGTCAAGTAATAGTTAGTTAATTGTTGCGACAATGTAAGTACATTTGTATTATATTTTGAACTTCTCAAATACAAATAAGTAGTTATCGACTCAAATTTTAAGTAGTTACAATATAAATCTTTATATATTTTTCATCTACCAGTAAGCAAACTTTTTGCTGGGCTGTAGTATTAACCCAACATTCAAAATAATTCAAAATATTTTGCGATTTTTCCAATTAAAAAATATAATATTAATTAAAAATTAATTAAAATAAAATTTTTATAAAATATTTGGTATCTTGATTTGAAATCTATTCATGGCATAGTTTGAAAAGGAAACTGAAACCAAATTGAAATAAACATTGATTTAATTAAGATATACATTAAAAAAAATATTTACTGATTGGAAAAAATTCGAAAAAAATTTTTTCTGTGTACTAGTACCATATAGAAAAATAACTAAAATACGATTTCAATAACGAAAGCTACAGATTAAATTAATTTTGTTGTTAAAGATCAACCTACGGCGAAAATTGTAAATTCAATTAATAAAACTAAAATTTGGCAGAAAATATTGTTTTGGATCACATGCATAATTGATTCAATTATCGAATTAACTAAAACAGGCGTTAGTTTTTAATAAAGTGTATTACTTGAAAATTTTAGAGTAGTAAACGTTTCTGTTTACCAGTAATTTGTTTTCTATATATATATAATTCATTATTTTTCGTAAGCATAATTTTAAAACTTTAAAAATCCTCTTTAAGTTACTTCATTTTACTGCCAGTGTGCAAAATTAGTGTTAAGTCGACATTGCAAAGATCTATTGAAACAAGCAAAATTTTGAACTACGACTACATTGACATTAACATTTTGTTACATGAACATTGTCTAGGAAAATAAATTTTTTTATTTTTTTGGTTCTGAACTTTGGTCTCCTACTACACTTTTATACCACGAGTGCATGTGTGTTGGTTCTAATAGCTTATTTTATTTCATGGAATTTTATTTTTTCCGTTGAGTGTGTAAATTTTATAAATGACTCAGTCTGTGCAAATATGTATCTGTCTGTCTGCCTGATACTTGGTGTTTTGTCATACATATCTGTTTGTTCTACTCTGGGATAGCTTATTGTGGCTGTGACATTAAAGCCAATAATGTCATAGCTGTTGCTACAGATATTACTTACTTATTTTTAATATGCATACAGATAAAAAACACTTGGACCTTGAAAAACTATCTCTCTGGGTAAACAAGAATACGAATTTTTTATTTATTTCATTACAAATTCTTAAAAGCTTTTACTTCTTGATAAAAATTAAATTAGGCAATAATGGGATCAAGCCCATAAATTTGATTTTTTTTTTGTTAAGAGTAAGTCTTTTTGTTATAATATATCTTAAAATAATATCTTCAGTTATTCCGTATAAGTTTCATTGAAACCCAAGCTAAAAGCAATGCAAATGTTAGAGAATAGTACAGCAGCAAAGAGAGTATATAGTCCATTTTTTAGTTTATAAGCCTTTGAAACGGATTGTCCATCTAGCATCCATGACTATTTTAGCGATAAAAAAATGGTCCTACGAAGCTGGCACAACATATCCGCTCCAAATATATTCCCGCAAAGAAAACCCTTAATCAGTTTGCTACAAGTTTTTTCTGTATTTCATATGAAAGGAAAATCTTCGGAATTATCATCGCATTCATAATTGCGAACGTTTTCATTCTGCATGGAATACAGCACATGCCTTATAGCACTGCAAAAAAAAGAAGAACTTAAAAAAGATGTGATTTTATGATAATTTGGGCTACAATTCATTAATTTTTCCCAAGAAGCGTTTTCGAGATGTTCACGAAACACCTGTTTTTTGTAGTTTTTTTAAGATAATTCCATGATTAAATAGAATAAAAAGGGATCATTATACACGGAGGGAAAAAACATGGTTGTCACATGCTTCCGACAAAAATATAATGTTTTCTGAAGCAATTTATGGTTCTAAAAAAAAGTATTGTTTCAAAATATTTTAATCCTTTTTTTGCTTTTCCACTACTGCCAGATAAAAAATGAACCAATCAGATTTGAATGCCGGCGAAGAGTGTGTGGTTCCTCTTGAAAAAAAGTTATAATCAATCTGTATCACAGAGAAGGACATATGCTTTGATAAAATTTAATTTTTAACCATTTAGTTAAAAGACATATTGAGCTACAGGGCGTCAAAGTTGACTAGCTGGGTCATCAAAAACCTTTGTTGGTCTCATAATTTTTACAAATATTAGCCGACAGATGAAGAAAGTATATTTAATTTCATGAATATATCTGTGAGAACTTTGAAGATAATTGTCTTTGAATTTTGAAATTTCTGTTTTTGGCCTCCACTTTATTTTGTATTTCGTGGATTACCCACGTCTATCAAGCATGTAATCTAAAGATTTCACTTAAATCGCTAGCAATATATTGTGAGAGTGCAGACCCGGAATGAAGAGGGTTCCTTCTTTACTACCAGCGAATGAATGTTACAGCTTTCATTTGAGGAAAAAATTAAAATAATGATACAAGACCTCAAAAACTTTCTTTAATTCTTGCTTTGATAAGTATATGTCAATTTAGAAAAAAAATATTCTTTCTCCTTAGGTATAGGTGTAAACTTTACTAATTTCACTTCACATACATATACGATTTATAAGTAAACTATATCGGTATGTACGAATGTTTGTAGAATCCGGTGCAAGTGTTAACAACATCAAATATGATGTGTTTTCATTTTACTTGTTTTAGGTTTTTTTTTTATTATTCGGTTCCCTTTAAACCAAACACATTTGATAATAGAACAATATGGTGGTAATGACTTTTTATACTCATTTTCGTCTGCAATATTATACTCTGTTTACACATCCATAATGATATTATATGTATATGTGGGTGTGTGTAAATAATTTTCTGTACATCTCTTAATAGTGCAATTGCGACAACGTTTAATTTTAATTTTTTTTTTTTGGCGAATTGTACTTTTTTCCCACAATTTTCACAATTTAAACGTTAAAAGTCAATTTTGTGTGGCGTCGTGAGTTGTCGTTCATTATAGTTATTGTTAAAAGACAACGACCTACGCCTAAACCATTTACTGTATTTTATGTATGTGAATGTGTAAGTTTTGTATGCGATGCTCTTCCTCCTCATCTTCCTGTTTATCGTGATAAGTTCCTTTAGCACATTTTGCTCGTTTAATGTGGTGACACTTAC
Organism: Panzeria rudis; assembly: GCA_956483635.1. NCBI lineage: Eukaryota > Metazoa > Arthropoda > Insecta > Diptera > Tachinidae > Panzeria > Panzeria rudis. Next base: position 47,756,071 of record OY101448.1, on the reverse strand, counting down.
ACCAAAATTGTGTTCCATTGAAATTTGATACTTGCATATATTTAGACACACAAACGCATGCACCATACATATATACAAGTTCAAATATATTTGGGCTTTGTTGATGGTGTTATATATAGTTTGCGAAGGATAACATGGCTACTGCAGAGATGGGAAGTGCTATTCTCTAGCTTTTGTCATTTTTATATTTTAAGCAATTTTGAGGCTTGTTACCAAATTTTTCAGTGCTTATAATTTTCAAATTTGCAAATAGTTAGTTCTGTGTTTTGACTATTATTTCAGTTGAAAGACATAAAACATACGAGTCACCCCAGCAAAAACTTTGCTTACTAGGGGGCCAAAAAGTATATGAGGATTTAAATCGTAACTACTTACAACTTGACTCGATAACTACTTATTTTTGTTTGATAAGTCCAAAAAATAAGGGGTATCCCTTACAAATGTATTTACATTATCACAGAAACTAGTTATTATTTTGCTTTCTTGAAGCTAAAAAATAAGTAGTCAAATAAACCAATTAAAATTAAAAATAAAATTATACGCATTATGTTTTATTTATATTTTTTCAATTTTATTTTATATTTTTTGACCCAGCTGGGATACGAGCCTGTGCTCGTTCATATATGAAGACAAGAACTTTACCCACTCAGCTATTGTTGACTTATAAGCTTAACAGACAAAAATTAGTTTTCATATAGAAACACATGTTGACTCAAAATGTGGTTGTTTCCTTATTTTATTACTATATATCAACAAATTGTAACTACTTTCAGATAATGTTAACCTTTATGTCAACAGCAGAAATGCTTTACGCACGTCCACAGCAGCATACCTGGGTATATACATACGTTTTGTATGGGGAATGGTACGTCGTTAGCATAAAAATGCTAATTACGTATCTACCTGGTTTGTTGGAATTTCCGAATTATTTTTTTAGTTTGTTAGAAATGGACAAAAGGCTAAAAAATTTTATGATAACCAATTTCATCCTCACAGTCATTGTTTGTGGAAAAAAGTGGTTGTATAGGTAGACGACATACGTATATAATAAATATATAATATAGGCAGGTAGAAACATTTATTGTTGCGGAAATTTCATTCTTTGTAGTATCGTCAGAAAGTTTAGTTTACATTTGTGATTCGAAGTGAAAAGACGTTTCTGTTTATTTTGTGGAAATAAAAAAATATTAAAAGTGAAATGGCTGATGGTGAATGGCTTACTCCGCGACAACTAAGCGCACTTTCGTACGAAGAACAACAAGCATATATTCGGCAAGCGCTTGAAGAGAGCCAAGAAGAAACAAGTGACCACGATTCAATAGTTGGTGACGAGGCTTTAGGTGATATTGGTGGAGATGACTCAGACGTTGAAGAACCCATGTAACCAGAATATGACCCAGAGGGCGACAGTGATTCTGATGAAGATCTTGAATATGCACCAACGTCACCGTAGATGAACAATTGTACGCTTATCGTGGTGGAACTGGCTTCACGCAATACATACCATCAAAACCTGCCAAATATGGAATAAAAGTGTGGTGGGTGTGCGACTCCATTTCTTCCTATCCATTGCATTTTTGAAAATCTAAATAACTAAATTGAATATAATTTTCAATGCAGGGACAAATCTATACAGGAATGGCACCGTCTGCTGAACGTGAAAGAAACGTTGGCGAAAGAGTAGTAAAGGATTTATGTGTCAACCTTTTTGCTGGAAGTGGAAGAAATATTGTATGTGACAACTTTTTCACTAGCTACAACTTGGCAAAAACTTTGATGTTAGACAACAATTTATCTATATTGGGTACTTGCAACAAAAGGCGTACATTCGTGCCAGCAGCATTTGCCAAGCCGAAACGACGTGAGGCTGAATCATCAATGTTTGGGTTCTGTAATCACGTTACGATGTGCTCGTACGTTCCCAAGAAAAACAAGGCAGTTGTAATGTTGTCCACTACTCATTATACAACAGAAACGACCGGTCCTAAGAAGAAGCCATTTTTTATATTGGACTACAACAAAACCAAAGGTGGCGTTGATAACATGGACAAGTGCTTGTCCGAATTTAGTACGAAGCGGCGCACAAATATATGGCCTCTGGCTTTCTTTTATAATATTGTGGACGTTGCTGCGTTTGCTGCATACGTAATATACATTGACAACAACACTCACCTGAAGACATCTACAAGCCGCCGTAGGATGTTTCTCCATCAGCTTAGCGAGCAATTGTGCAAGCTAGAAATGGAAAGAAGGGCGAATAACAGCAGAATATCCAGAGTTTTTTCAACGCGCAACGCCATCGAAGCCATGAAAGGTGGGCCCACCGGAGTTGTGGATGCTGAGGCACATGCATCGGAGGAACGTGATAGTACGGGCCGGCTAAAAGTAAAGGGAATTGCTACATCTGCTCGAAACGACGCCCTACTAGTAAAGCATGCACATTATGCAACAAACCAGTGTGCGCATACTAAGATTATTAAAAACTAAGTAGTAGTTATATTTTGAAGCCAACACACTAAAATGTATGTAGATATGTAATCGATTTCTTGAAGTGGTACAAGATGGGTTAAATTTCTGAAAATGTTCTTTAGGGCCCCAAAGACGTATACCTATGGGTATTTAATTTTTGGAAGAATCATTCGCGGACCCCGCGAAATATGAAAATTAAATTCGCATTTTTAAGGTTTGCGGCTTTAGCTGTAAAATTTTTTTATAAAGGATATCACCTTAATTTTGATGACATATTAAGGATTAAATATAAGTATTTCTGGGGAATCCGTGTAATTCAGATCAATTTAAAATATGCAGTCTATATGCTTCTTTCTAAATGAAATTTTAGTACCCTGAACTTCGATGGGAGAAAAAGTTGTATCTTATATATTTGAGCTTCAGCAAAATTCGTTATTTCCGCCACAGAGACAATAGTTTTAAACTAAAGCAGTTAAGCAATTCTTATAATGGCAAAATCTTTTTTTCGATTGCAAGAATAGATCGAAGTTGAATTTTGGTGGTACTTACAGAAAATCGATCTATGCATATATAAAAATATTAAATATGTACTTCTCGTGCATATGAGAAGCGCAACATCACTTATGTGCCGCACTTTGCTCAACACTGACTTCAACATTTCATCTCTAAATACACTTTAAACATAAGATCAATGTTCTTTTTCAGTTCATTATCTTAACAATGGGTGGTATGAGTAAACTTTCCCTAAAGTAGAGTATAGTTTGCTAGCAATATTAGTTTAACCTCTAAATATGGCAATATTAACAAGTAATTCGAACAAGAACGTGTGGTAAGCAAAGAAATTATAGTAGTGACAAAATTTCCAAAAAAAAAAAAATATAGTAAATCTTAAGAAAAAACTTTATTATATAATTTAAGCTAATGCCAATATTGCAGCAATTTGTAAGATATTCAACATCTACTCTTTTATTTTCTTCTTTGTTTCAATTTCTTCACATTAAATGAAGATATTTTTTTGTTTAAATAATTGTAATTTATGAAAGAAAATGTATGTAAGTATATTATATATGTATGTACAACAGGCACTTCTACTGTGGCTTCTGTTGCTGCTTATTATTACTTTGCAATTTGCATATTTGGCCACAAAAAGGATCATTAACTTTCATTCTTATTGGCAATTGGTATTGAAATTACAATTGTTCTTGTTACCGCCTCTACAACAGCAACAAAAACATCTTCAGCAACCGTATCAATTCCTTTGTATTTGATTTTTTTTTGTTCTTCTATAATACAAGTAGATATTATTGCTGTTTTTTGTTCAACTCTCAAACACTGATACTATCACACATACTGTGCAACATATGCTACGACAAGATACAAGTAACAATGAAATTTTAGCAACATACAAACATATTAAAAAACGAACAAAATATTGTATTGAAAATATTATATATTTTATATATCCTCATAAGTTATGTATATTCACATACACATACACTCATATAAACCTACATACACAAATGTACAATTTGTGCCCAATTACCAACGCACACAGATCTTTGAACATATACTATCCCATTGGCCAGACTGCCTTGCACGGCATTGTCATCTACGATTCTGGTACGAATTTTTCTCTGTGCATTAGGTTTTCTAATCGACAATTTAAGTGAATCGCCGTTTACGACTATCTGAGCGAAAATGTTTTTTGCTTTGTCCTGAATCCAACTTTTTTGGGAACAATATGAGCGACAATGTCTTACAGTTTGTCTTCAGTAACATTGTGGCAGACAATATGAGCGATAATGTCTTAATTTTTTTCTTCCATTCAACTTTGTTGAGGACAACATGAGCGACAATGTCTTACATTTTGTCTTTAATCAAGGAAATTATTATGTTGGGCTCTTGTTGTTGATGTTTTAGGTAGCGCAGCAGCAGGGTGTAATTGCGAAAACTTATAAACAGTAAGTCAATATATTAAATGAAACGGAAACAAACAGTTAAGCAAAGATACTAGTTAAAGTCCCTTCTAGTTTTGACATTGTTGGCGACAAGATAAATGACATAGTAGCCTACATAGTCATTGACGGCATAATAGGCGACATTGACGCTTTCTTAATCATTGATGACAAGACAGGTGACATTTTCACTTATATGATTATATAAGTGAAAATGTCACCTGTCTTGACGACAATGTGATTGACATTATCGCTTATCGAATCTTACACTATTTTCGTGACACTTGTTCGAAACTCCATTGATGATTTGTTCCGGCTGTCCAACATTTGTCCTCGAGGATTTAACATTGTTGTGCACCCGTCATTGATGATGTCTTAAAGAGGTGGCCGACTGGGATATTTTGCCATTACACAAGCATGTGTTGTATATATGCATATATGTATGTGTGCATAAGCATGTATGTTGCTATTTTTATACATTTTGCGTTTAATGATTGTATTTTGATTGCATGTAGTTGTTATATACTTTGAGGTTTAATATTGGTTTTATTATCGCATTTTATACTAGATTTATGAATTATTTAAGACATAAAAACTAATACCATCTCCGGCTCTCCAATATTTATAACTGTAATTTAAGATTTATGGAATTAAAGTTATGCGAAAAATTTTTAATAAACTGCATCTATTTTAGATATTATAAAACTTGAAGTAAAGTTTTAACAAAATCCAGGTAGAAAAGATTACGCGGGTACTGACAAATTGTATACTGTACGTCCTGATGTTGCTTAAATGGGATCCATGCTATTGTTGTCGTTTAATAAAGATGCATTATGGCCGGAAAAAAATTTGGTAGCGCAAATATGAAATGCTTATAGGCAATGCTACAGATACGAACTTCTATGTAGCTTCGAATTGAGCTCTCTAACAGCCATATTTAAAGAAAGTTGCATTACTTGATTTGCTTTTTTTTTTCTTTAAAGAGAAGTAACACAATCATTCAATTAATGCCTATCAGTTAATTAATTAATGTGTTACCTTCTTTGGAAAAGGTATAGAGTAGAGAGAACAGGTGGTGAAGTGGGAGAGAGATAGAAAGCTTAATTCATTTACAACCCTGCTATTGCGCGTTTTTTGTAGAGCTGTGTTGCAAGCCTCTGTGGTGTCAAGTAGAGGCATCGTAAGTTATACTTATTGAAAGTTTTTACGAACTTTGTGTCCACATTTAGAGAATGAATTTAGAGCGTATTTCGCATGAAGATGCACCCACAAAAGAACTTCAACCTCAGGAATCTAAACAGAATGTGAGAAAAATATGCCGTTCTTTTCCACCAAGATAACACATGTATACACATGTAACATGCGATAATCCAATATGTCTACCATGCTCAAAGCACATTTGTTAGGATTGCTTATAATATTCTTAGTATTGCCCCTTTGTCAGTGTTTTTTGCCTGTTATGTTTAGAGGATCTTTTTTGTATTTAAATTATATCATTGTTACTAAAATTGAAGAAGAATGTTAAGTTTTTTTAATGTTATTGTAAAAAATTAAAAAAAGGTAATATAAATGATCTCATGTTTGTTAAATGAAATGCATTGTCTCTCAAATTTGGTATCAATAGAAGGTTCCTTTAAATAAAAGTTAGTTATTTCTACCTTCAATTGTTTAATTTACGATCTATTTAATCATAAAATAGTCACAGTCTTACAATTTTACTAATATTTGCTATCGAGGTGACCTCGCATATGTAGGAAGCTGATGTTTGAAAAAATAAACGTCCATACTTAAAGTTTAAAAATATGGACATGTGACAGATACAGGTGTGATTCTTCCTATTAAATAAACATCTTATACCACTCTAATTTCACTAGTCATAGGAAAAATATGCAATTGGTATAAAATTTCCCAAAGACTAATAAGTCCTCAATGAAATCAAAGACCACTCAAAATTTTGATGAATTAAGTGCCCGTTTTTTGAGGACCTATTTCCTATGAAATGGTTTTCCATTTAAACAATGAAATAAGTTTCGCATGCATTGCTTACAGAATTCTCCTTTACGCATGTTTTATAGTGAATTAGCTGAAGAAAGCTTTTTTGGATATCCGTTGAGAAATTTAAGATTTATATCCAAACTATTTTCACTTATGCAATGTATTATAAAAAACACATTTCGATTATTGTACTGATTAAAAAATAGTTCTACCTAACAATACAAAATTTTAAATGTCGTAATAAAAATTGCTATTTAAAACTTTTTATCTTCTTGATATAGATTCTTTACATGATAAAATTCACATGCATTTACTAAATAATTACGCATATTTGTTTGTGCTTTATTATTAAAGGCTTTGAAATCTAAGATGCAAAGAAATGTCATTAAACGTGCAATTAGATATCGTGAACACGCACTTATGTTTTAAAATAAGTGCATAAGATTAAAAAACTTTTATGGTATACTATACTTACCCGGTGTGCTTCGCTGTTCCACTGTTGTGCAGATAGTGTAAACTTAATAATTACTTTGTATTTAATAATTAGTTTGTTGAAAACGCAATTACTTCTCATAGTAAGTCGCCACATTAGGTAGTGATCTCTCTATAGATGCATATCCTTTTCAGGATTTCTGCGGATCACGATTTATATTCTATTTTGTTTCAAAATTCTAAATTCTTCTCTGTTTGATGCCGCTCTCATTAGGTCGCCAATGGATCTTATTCCAGTCAAATTTCTGATGTTTCGCAACCTGGACATCTGTATCCTTCAATTTTGCCTTGGAGTATAAGCTGAAACTATTCATATTCTGTACCTCGACAAATATTGCCAAACTAAGCAGTTTTCTGTATACACGAATATTGATGCTTATTTCACTGCCACATAATAGTGTTTATAGTTAAGATAAGGCCTTTCGTTTCAGCTTATTATCATAATCTTGGTTTTTTAATGTTGACTTTTAACCTATACTCATTGCAGTGTGTGTTGATTTTATGGAGAAAGAACTACAGATCTTGAACATTATCATATATTAAGGTGGTATCATCAACATATCTGATGTTATTTATTTATTCTCCTCTAACTTTTATACCTTTATCTACTTCATTTAAAGCTTAATATATTTTACATATATGAACATTAATAATTACTTCTATACCACCTTGAAACTGAACTTTATTATAAAAGTAAGCCGCAACCAAATTAAAAGAGCCTAACTGTTGTAGTTATGGAAATGTATAGAAAAAATATTAATTACTTACTTGCCCCTCCGATACATCCGCACTTTATAAAACAGTTTGTCTAACTATACTTAAAAATTCTAAACAAAATAGTGATTTTTGAGAATTAAAACAATTTATGTTTTTTTTATTTATAAAAAAACATAAAAAAATTAAAATTTTACTTATTCAGTAGAATATTAAATGTTTTATACAAATACATTGTTATTGATTACTGAGGGGTATTAGCTAGTTGCTCTACGCAACTAGCTATATGCAGATCGTCAGGGAAGCTTTACCCAAGAAGCTCATAGAAAAGCTACACATTGTAGCAAACATTGTATAAATAAATAATCTTAAACATGAACTCAGTAATCAACGATGTTTTCGTTTTTTATTTTCTTTCGCTTATACACAGTAAGCATTCATTGAGAATTTATGAAATTTCTCTTTTCTAAATAAGTTCAACTCTGCAAGTTTATCTAAAGACTCAATTCAAATGAATGGGAATTAACGCCACAATACTAAGGATTCACTCAGAAATCTTCAATAAAGAAACTAGTTACAATCGCATTCCTTTTACTATCATTAATGTTTCCTTTCATTTTATTAGTATTAATGTTGTTATTTATGTCGTCATCGGAGTTGTTTTTTACGACACAGAAAACTGGGTTTTGTTGTTGTTTTTGGTGGTTGCGTCCTAAGTTAATATCAAACAAAAAATTCACTGATTCAGTAAAATAAATGTTCTTTGAAAATGAAATTTTATTTTCGACAAACTTTTATTTGAAAATTTTTTGGTGATCATATTTTCTTTGCAAAATGTTGCTGAAAATTGAATTTTGTTCTTAGAGTAATCCAAAATAATTGTTTTGTATGGGAGAGGGCTTGTGCCTGCTTTTCCCGTCTAATAACCTCTCTATTTAGCTAGAAATCGCACTTTATTCTAAGAGAAACCTAAATTAAATTTAGAGATCTTCACTATTATACTTGTGCAGATATAGGAATATTTGTAATTATTTTGTATGGTGGATACTCGTCTCCCCGAAATGATACGTCCAAGATTTTGCTAGAAATTGCATTTTATTCTAAGAGTAGCCTACGTCAAATTTTGAGAGCTTTACTATTTTAGTTGTGCAGATATTCCAATATAAGTAATTACTTTGTATGGGGAGTACCCGTTTCCCCACTTCGATACCCTCAAGATTTTGCTCGGAATAGCACTTTATTTTATGACTAAGGAACATCAAATTAAGAGAGGTTCACTTTAATAATTGTGTATATAAAAGAAAATTAACAATTAAGTGCAATGGAGGGTACTCATCTCCTCCTCTGATAACCATAAGATTTTTCCAGAGATTTCATCTTATTCTAGAGCATAGTCGCTCACTAGTTTGGCGAACATTAATTGGCTCGTGTAGAAAATAAATAATAACTTCATTCAGCTGTATGACATCTTGTTGTTTTCTTACGTTCTTGTTTTTCTTTTTAATAGGCACACAGTGGAATACTACTAACACATGCTCATAAAAACTACTACTAATTTCTCTCGATGGTCATCACTGTTCTAGAGGTAGCCCTTATCACATTTTCAGAACTTCACTGTTGTAGTTGTGCATATATAGGAATATTAATAATTACTCTGTATGGGGGTAGCCGTTCCCCCTTAGATGCCATCAAGATTATGCTGAAAATTGCTCTGTGTTCTAAAAACAGTCCACAATCAATTTAGGAAGTCTGACTATTATAGTTATGCAGATATAGGGATATTAAAAATTTTTATGGTGGGTACACTTTCCCCTCAATATTTAAAAAAATTTTGCAAGCTATCTCTCTTACCGTTTGGCTTCCTATAAGGAACATACACACAAACAAACATACAAACACAGATTCATTTATATATAAATGTTTAGATAGATTTTTTATGAACTGTTTACACACTTGTAACAAACGATACAGCGAAATTTTCTTTAAAGGAAAAGTTGTGTATTTAATACTTTAAATACGTCAAAAATTCAAATAACCTTTAAAATAATAAGTTCTTACTTATTGTATATAATACAATAATTATTTTTCAGCTCGAAAATTAAAAATGTTTGAAATAGTACGCTCTTGGTGTACTTAATCGTTAATAGTGTTCTTAATCGTATAATCCTCAGTGTACCAAATAAACTTTTGAGTATGTACAGTAAAGGTATACTAATTTGATTTGTACCTCAGTTTTCTTTTAATAAAGTTCAGAACATACATTCATATATATAATATTAATATAATAGAAAATAGTAGTACATATTATACTATTATAAAGAAATAACATACACATTAAACTATATTCGGATTTATGTTACACACTATTATCATTGCGAACAGTTTTATTAAATAAATAACTTTATGAAACGAAACAGAAATATTTGGCATGTGAGACGTAAACTTAATTTTATAAAATTGCTTTAACTGGCAAATTAAGGATTTGCTTTGTAGAAAATTAAGCTCAATAAAACAAATTAGCAGTAAAAAGTTAGTCATCTGTAAAACTAACTTTTTTAAATCGTGGTAATTCCATTAAAGATCAATATTATTATTATTTCTTATACAGTTTCAAAGATGAAACATTATACGATTTTTTTTCTGCTTAATTACCAGCATGCTAATCGTCATCATCATCATCATCAGCACCACTTTTTTAAACCACATTAAAGGCTAATCATCTGTGACAACATTTACACGTTGTTTTGTAAGTACCCTGAAGGATATGTCGATTGTAAAATTGTACTAATTCACTATTGACTTTCTCCCCAGTACTACTGAGTAATTGTATCCCAGGCAATGTTTTGTGTTATAGACATTTAGCATGTGCTTGTCATTGAGATTCCACTAGTGACCTCGGTACTATTGACATTGGCACCAGAAATTCACTAATGCATTTTAATGATTCTAGTCAACACATATGAGACTTTTTACTAGGTAAAGCAATTAAATCAGATTTTTTATGAACATTTTTAGTTTTGCGTGCAGCCGCATTTATTTTCAACACAACAAAATAAGGCAATAAAAAATCGTTTTGTGGCTTTCAAAAACTTTTCTTCCCATTAAATTCAAAATAAAGCGTGTAAAAGATACGTTGACATGTTACCAAACTTGTCGACAAAAGTGGTGACTTGGAGACACTTGGGCCCTGGCTTCCTTCAGGGTAATATAAATACGTGTGCTTGTGTGTATGTTTGTAATTTTGTTTGTATTCTTATGCTATACCACCTACATAAATTTCGTCTGTAAATACATACATATAAACGGGTACAATTAAACTTTCTTGCTGAAACCCTCTAACAAACAATAGAGACGATATTAAAATTCTATAACCCTGAGTTACATAAAATGTAAAACTAATTACATTTTCAGACATCTTTTTCTGTTCGTGTTTTTGTGAACTCTCACAAACAAGTGTTATAATACTCATACTGATACAAATAAATAAGATGGCTTAAGCTACAAATTCACTGTGGGTTAATGAAATAAAAAAATTTAATTAAATAAAGCAACTTAGAAAAAAGTGCTAGCGGATAAGAATTTGATTTTGTTAAATAGCTTTTAAAGTTTTAAACTACTGAATAATGCGCACATCTCCCTGAAATTTTCTTAGTCTTGAGGGTGGAATAAATGATGTACAAGGAACTTTCAATATACGAAGTCAAGAGCTTAGAATAATTTAAACACTGTTTTTTTATTTTTATTTTAATCCATTCGAATTCGAAGTAATGACATTAAAGCAACAACTAGCTACTGGCTTGTACTTTTCACATGTTCATATATTCTTAAGTATAAAAATCAAACAAAAAAAATGTCGATATAAGAAAAACAAAAAATCAGAAAAATGGGCACGAAGAAAAGTAAGCCAATGCTATCACTGCGATGTAGTGATTTAATTCTTGTATGCAAAATTTCTCAAAATGTTTGAATAACTAACAATGGCGACCACATTCAAGTGAACCACGCAGAGATACAGATGAGTACAGTGTGTGTTAAAAATTAAATTTATGTAGACTTTTCTATTATTCGTTGTAGCAACGCTGTTTTTGAAGACCACAACTCCTCTTCATCCGTGTTCACGCTCTTTTTAGATGGTTCTGGTTGTATATAAATTAAAGTCTTATTTATCGAAATGATATAAAAGAAAAGATTACAAGAACTATCATCATTGCAATATATGCAAATCCTCAAATGAATTCAAATTGAACTAGTAATAGTAAATTTTGACCCATTGTGCATTGAGTATATGGTAGAATATAAATTTTTTACTCACGTACACATGAATGGTATAACAACAGAAGTACCGGCAAAATACAGAAGTACCAAGTAGAATGGAAACAAAAAACAAGGATATCATTACAGCAAAATGGACGTGGTCGCAATTAAAGTGGCAACAACATCTGCATACTAAATAGTTTAACTCATTTGCTTTCATTCGTAAAATGAAACAATTTACTTAAGTGACAAATTAGTAAGTCATCATTACTGTAACGATTATAATTCATATGTTGAACTTTTTGTCTTCTGTTAAAGCCAAAATATATAATATTGGGATTATGTAAACTGTGTCAATAATCAAAATTGATGGTCAAGTAACATGAGATTATAATGGATTAAAAAAAGAATTGCTTGCTTTATGGAAGCATTTATTGTAGAAATTACTTAAATCTGGGTTTGGATTTGCAGCACTACCAACGATATATTGAGTATGACTATACAATAAATATGAAACTAATTTATGACTTTAGTCGAACTGCATGGTTTTTATCTAAATTTCTTTAATTATTCTTGCTTAATAATATGATTTATTTCGAACATATTTGCTTTGTGAATCTAAATTGATTATTAGGCTAAGGTTCGTAACGTTATATTCAGAAAGAATTGGGTATGATTAATATTCCAAGGAACAAGGGAAAAATTAACATCAACTTAATTTTTCAACGTACACAGCAGAACAGAGTAGCGCCACTTTCGGAAACCGCTACACTTCCATCGTCAGTGCTCACGTGTATTTGCTATCACCACTTGTCAGGTGGCTCTGTTGAATGTGATTTTAATTCTTATATATACAACTTTTTCGTGAAAATTTAATACGAGAATTAAATCACTCTCAAGCTGATATTAAAGTGCACTTTCCCAGCGTTGCCATCGGTTTATTTTTCTTCATTCCCATTTTTCTGATTTTTGTTCTACTCAAGACAAACTTTTTTGGTTTGATTTTATACTTAAGTATATATGAACATGTAAACATGTGAAAAGCTCAAGCCAGTAGCTAATTGTTTATTAATATGATTTATTTTATTTCGAACGTATTTGCTTTGTGAATCAAAATTTATTATTAGGCTAAGGTTCGTAACGTTATATTCAGAAAGAATTGGGTATGATTAATATTCCAAGGAACAAGGGAAAAATTAACATCAACTTAATTTTTCGTTCAATTTAATCTTTCAATTAAGTTATTTTATTTAGAAAGAAATTTTATGGCATGTAATAATTTAAATGAATAACAAAATTCGGCAGACCAACACAGTCCTCTCACATGAAATCTTTCCGCGTTTTTAAAAAAACTGTGGTGGCCTCGAAAAATCAGTATGTAAGTTCAACAGTCTTCCCCCTTATGTGCTTCAGGACTTCATTGGATGACTAACCGCTGGCACAAATCGGCCAGCAATCCTTCGTTAGCATATCTGAGCTGGTGACGGCAAATATTAATAGGCTCAGCTCATTCATCAGAGGCAGTGGATGGATCAAATCCTGAAAGCCATATATCTTCTTCTTTTTTCACTCCAATATCAATTTCATATCTTTTATACTTTACACTCTACCTTTCCCCCTTTCCCCCTTTTCCTTTTCTTATTTCCTCTACAGGTAACGCAAAGGGCCTATCTAACCTAATCTAACATAAGTTTAACCTTCGGTACAGCCGAAATTCCATTGTCTTTTGAATTATTATATGCCTTAGAATGTCTTCCTAATAAAGAATAAATTCCCGCAATAAATCCGCATGCTATAAATTTCCTGCAATAAATTACCTGCAGAATGTTGCAAGCAAAAAATTGCATGTGACAAATTGCATGCGATAAATTACCTGAAAGAAATTCGCATGCAGCCAATTGCAAGCAATAAATTGCATATAATAAATTACCGGGAATAATTAATGCATCAATGTAATTTAATGCAGAGAATTTATTGCATGCAATTTATACTTGCTCTTTATCTCATTCGAATTTCTGGCTATAGCACATTAAAGTCATGTTGTTTCAACTCGATATACCTTTAATTTAACATGATACTTTGTTAATATCAAATGCTTTTGATTAATGTGCGGTTTTCATAATGCAAACAAGCACTGCTTATGTAAAATTTGTATGGAAATCACTCAAACATCTGAGTGCTTTTCATATAAATTTTAGACAAGCAGTGCTTGTTTGCATTGTGGAAACAACACATAATCTTGAAATAAATTCAACTCAAGAAAAATGTTTTTTTTTATTGTATTTAACGAAGTTGATACTGACCTTATTTTGATTTAACTGTACTGTAATATTAAATCAACATAAAATATAGTTATTTGAAAAGGAAAAAATGTTCTTTGAATGTTATTGTAAATTCATGTTGAACTAAAATGAAGTACCTCTATAGCAAAATTACTACCAAAAAATATTAAATAAACCTGGTTTTTGACGATGTTAATATGAAATTTTTCTATTTGTATGTCAATTTTAAAGCACTATTTCGATTTAAGGCAGTTAAGGCCTAATATCTAATTGATTTCGAAAAGCCTTTACAGTTTTAACTAAAATTATAAGTCCACAAAAATCTTTCCTTGGTTTTAGAAAAAGTTTTAAATTCATTACAATTCCTCTTTAAAAACTTATGCAAAAACAATAACACACATAATATTTTAACTTGCTTTCCATCCACTTAATTTACACTTTCAATTCATTTGATCCAATAAAATATTATAGATGTTAAAAGAAAAAAATTAACTAAATTCCTTTTATTTCTCTGTCATTTGTAAAATATAAAAAAGTACATTGAATTTGAAATATTCTACCTATTTTTTAGGTCAAGTAAATATATTTCTCTTTAAAGGCCATCACGACACCAACAACCCTTCATGCCAACAAAAACGTATTTGTGTATGCCAATATTAGAAACCATAAGCCCAAACCATTACACCGTTATACCGGGCAGAGCTGTTGCCCCAACTTAAGGGTTATTAAAATTTAATTGCTTGTCACTTTATTTTTGGCACATCATCAACTTAGTAATACACCTTAAAAATAAATTTAACCTGAAGGTTTAAAAACCCCGATAAGAAATAAGAGCACAAAATACAAAACAAAAATATATTTACAAAGGAAGGAAAAAAGGGCTGAATTTAATTTAAATATAAAATATATCGCGCTTTAATTAAAGACGAAAGCATTAAATTAATCAAAACATAAAAGGTAGAAAAAAGAAAAGAAAAAATTATGAAAAAGTGAATCCCTAAATTGTACCAGATAAAATATGAAATTACTTGTTGGCAAAGTTATTTTTCAAATGGTCGTATGCTTTTTGCCAAATAATTTTGTCCAACTGACTGTTTAACCAAACAACCGGTTGACTATCTCTTTGTATTTTTGGCAAAAGTGGGAGTGTATTCTACTTAATGTTTTTCGTTTCGAAACTGAATAATGTTGATTAGATATAAATATTTAATTTTAATTTTTCTTAATAATTGCGTGATTTGCTTTTGGACTGTCTATTAAATTTCACCCTAATGAATGCAAGATATTTTTAACAAGACTTGTTAAATTAAAGAAGTAGAGCAAATTTGTAATATGAAGTTTTTTTTTAATAATTTCAAGCTGATAAAAGGGTACTCTTGTGATTTTTACTTAAGGTAAAGTAAAGATTATTTTTCTGTGAATCTTAGAACTCTTACGAAAATTCTAAATAGTGCTATTTTGAACAGTTTTGCCCATAGCGTAAATACTTGGGCCAAGGCCTATTTAATACTTTGTCAAATATATGCGTACATACAATTGTTTTAAGAACTGGCAATTGCTTTGAATCCCAGGTTTGGTATTTTGTAACAAGTGGACTAAATAAATACGTCGTATTAGGAAGTGTCCAGGTCCAACTTTATTAGGTATTTCAATTATTTTTTAAATGTTTACTTACGTCTATGCAAATATCTTTCAGATAATTATACATTTCTTATATGTTCGAAAATAAATTTTTTATGCACATATAAAAGAGTAATGGTGCTGTTTTTTGCCAAAAATTGTTAAAAACTCAAATTTTTTTTTAAAATTTCAATATGAAAAATTAATAGAATTTCATAAACTTTTTTCTAAAATCTCTAAAATTTAGTTTTTAGCAAAAAAGAAATTATGATTCGGATAATATTTGAATTCGATATCTGGACAATACTGGAACAAAGTTTTGAAAAAATATACAAGACAAGAGCATACAACCGAGCATGTGTCTCTCAGATTTTATGTAATATAGCAAAAAAGTTTTGAAATCGGGTGAGAAATAAAAAAAATGCAAATAAGTAAAAAATTGTACTTGACCGAATTGTCCTAATTTGAGACTTCGTAGCTCTGCTCTTGAGCAATTTACACAGATAATAGTAAAAATATAAATGGAAATACTCCTCTGCTATGTCCCTGTGCAATTTTATACCGATACGACTATCCATTTAAAAAAGGCTGATTTATGTTGCAAATATATTGATTCTGCCCCACTGTGTAATGGAGGCTTATATATCATCGATATTTTAATGCATCTAGCTGCACTCCAAATAGAATAGTATGTTTTTGGTGTTTTACAGAGAAGCGGTTTTTATCTTCGAGCTGTCATTCTCTTCGAATTCTTTTTTTCCAGATAAAATCAGTTCTATATCTACAGAATAGATTTTGTTAAATCTCACCTGAAGATTTGTAAAAGCAGCAATTAGAGCAGCTAGTTTAATGTTTGCCTCAAACATTCTAATAGATTCATCGAAGTCAGCAGGCGTTTTCAATAGCATGTTTTCTGTGCAATAAGCGCTCAAATATTTATTGCATTTCACAGTGTGTGTAGTTCTCTTTGTTAAATCACATGATATGAGTGATGAACTTTTATATGAATATGTAGTAACAATACTAGGTGAGTGGTCTGAAGATAAATCTAAAGATACTCCCACTTGTATATTTTCGCTGGGCACACATTTTACTACTCCAAATCAATCACATCAGGTATTTTTCAGAGATCTCTTAGCCAGTATGTCAGTTGTCCACATGAAACAGAATTCAAAGCAATTTCAGAAATTGTGTCAAACAAAATACGACCCTTTGGTATGATGAGACGAGATCCCCAGAACGAATGCTTAGCATTATAGTCGCTAGCTGCCAAAAAAAAAAACGTGGGCCTAGTGATTTATAAAAAGCACCATATTGACTATCCATAATGGAAAATATTCGAGGAAAATAAATCGATGAAAGCACAAGCAGTTGGTGAAAATTACAATGCATATCACTTCATACGTATTGTTTTCTTCGCGATTTAATTAGCAATATCAATCCACCAAAAGCTCTACATCGGGGGTCTTTAATGTCGTACAAAGTATATCCGTGTTATTTAAAGGAGCTACTAGACTTCAGATGAGTCTCAGAGATATGTGATAATGCCATTAATTGAACAATTTGATGAGTAACAAAATCCTTAAAAAATACAAATAAAAAAGAGAATTGTTAGTGTTGTAGATGCAACTATAAGCAATAAAAACTATATGATACAAAAGTTAAGAAAACAATTATTCACTCGCTCTCATGCACCAATTCAATGTGCTCAGAGCTCATAGAGTTCTTTCGTAAAGTGATTTTATAATAGTAAATATCGTAAACAATTATTTTCTTAAAGTTTGAAATTTAAACAGCCACAACTTCTTTGTTTCAAAACGGATTTCGTAACAGAAGCTAAATGTGTGTGCAAAATTTCATAAAAAATCGGTTGGGTAGAAGTAGTTGAAAAATATTGTGTATTTACTTGTATGGACGTGATCCGGCCCACTTTTAAACGGATACAATTTGGAAGTATATCCTTTTAAGTAAGGCAACAAATGTGAAATGGGAACATACGTAAAAACATACATAACGATTTGATAACCTGTATCCTTTTTATGAAGTCGGCTAAAAAGGCTCTCGCTATTCGAATATACTTTTCCTAAGTATCCAACAACGCGTATTAAATTATTTCAATCAACTCACTTTTTTGCTTTTACTTCATAGAAAAAACCTTAAGAATAAAGTTGAAAAAGCTTTAAAATGCAACTAAAAATTCTACAAAACACTATACATATATCTAATAAGCAACGTTTGTTAGCGATAAAATTTTCAACAAATATTGTGTACTTTAAAGCACAAAGTAAGCAGTGGATATGAATTAGACCGTTAATATTTATTTTCTCATCATCTTGCAAACATTTGAAATAAACTTTCGCAAATAATTGATTAACTTTTTTCTAACACATAAAACATAATTATCAATTACTTTAAATGTCCAGAGTCCAATGAGAAAAACAGCAAAAATCTTATATTTCTAATAAAGGAAATTGAATTTTCATCATGTGGTCATTTATAACAGAAATAAGATAAAAAAGTTAATATTTTCTATTTATTTGATTATTGGGATGTGCATTATGAAAATCATTAGTTTCGTGTTTGTTATATAAGTTCTTCGTTTTATATATACAACAACAATTGCATGCACATAAACAACACAACAACATAAGACAAATTGTGTAAAAGTTTTTTTTCTGTTTTCAGAAAACGAAACAAAATCCTCACTATTGTGTTCTATTACTCAGAAACTGCAACTACTTTTACAAACAATATTCTGACATTTATCTTTTACTCCATCTAATGTGGTTGAAAATTACCCACGATAAAAATTGGATTAGTTTTTCAGTAACAAAACAGCACTAACAGAGCAAAATAACGAAAAAAAACCATCTGAAAAATAAGTATTAAACTACTAAACAAAGTGTTGTTGCATGTTTTGTCGGTACAGAGTATACCGACAACAATATACTCTTTTGAAAGTACATTTACAACAAGAACAATGAAAGTATATATCACTATGTTTAAGCTGGTGCTAGCAACTGTCCCCGTTTGTGGCACAAGATAAATGAGTTGTGATAGATGACAGCAAATCAACGTAAGTGCATTATTATGGCGGTTTTTGCTTAAACGAAAACAGTTTCCTTTAACCAAATACATAGAAGCAAAAAAATTTTTCTTTTATATTGCAGTAGATAAAAGAATAATTTAATTATTTTAGCTGAAAACCTTTTTTTGATATGAGCATTTTAAGTAACATTCAATTTTAGATATTATAAATTTTGCAAAAAGTACATAATATTCATAAACAATATGTACTAAGCAAAAGTATAAGTAAAAAATGCGTTTATAAAAATTTTAACTAAATACAAGAAAAAAGTAAAGAAATAAAATCCAAGTTCGCAACATGAAGATGTCATTTGGACATGCGACAATGATGGATTTAACTTAATAGTAAGTTATACGACCACACAGCAATCCATCTATAGTGGAATTGTTTTAACAACGCTTTTTGCTTAAAACTAGTATGAAACAATGGTAATTTTCAATCAGCAGCAGTAAATTTCGGCTGGTAATGAGAATTTTGTCGGCTATTTACAATTATCAATCATCAAATAACAACAACAATCATCAGATAATAACAATGATCAAAATAACAGCAACAAATCACATAACTGAGCACAACAGTGCATTGTAGCTACCCTGTCGAAAAATCCTAGTCGACTACAAAAATAATCAACTTATGGTTACTTTTCTTAGACTAACTAAACGCTAACTACAATGCAATCCAGTACTGGCCCACAACCAATTTTAAAGTTGAGTACATAATCGTATTTGGTGAGAGCCAACAACTTTACTCTCAGCTACTTTGAAACTGCCCTGTCGGAAACTCAGTTAACTTTAAATTAACTTTCAGCTAAGTATTAAGATGTTGCTGGGGTTCGACCTATGTATCAAACGTTTAAAGTCAACGCGCTGAGCACCCAGCTAAGGTACAATTTAAAATAATAACAGCAAAAAGTTAATATGAACCTGAAATGAGTTTCAAAGTAGCTGAGAGTAAAGTTGTTGGCTCTTACCAAATCCGATTATGTACTCAACTTAAGAATTGATTTTGGGTCAGTCCTGGATTGCATTGTAGTTAACTTTTAGTTTGCCTAAGAAAAGTTAACTATAAGTTGATTATTTTTTTAGTCGACTAGTGATTTTCCGACTGGGTCATTTCAGGTTTATATTAACTTTTTGCTGTTATTATTTTAAATGGTACCTTAGCTGGGTTGTCAGTGCGTTGACTTTAAAACGTGTAATACATAGTTCGAACCGCAGCAACATCTTTTCGCAAATGTACTAACTACCAAGTGACTTAAATAAAGTTAAATTTAAGTTACTTGAAAAGTAGTTCAGAGTGGGACAATTGACTACCACCTAGGACATCGCAATGTTAAAATAGTTAGCTGTTTTCATTGGAAAGTAATCCAAGTGTCAGTCATCACTAGTTGCGAAATAGTTAGCTTAGAGTTATATTTAAGGTAACTTAGTTTCCGACAGGACATGAACAAAGCAAATCAACAACAACACAATTAAACAAAAACTTCTATATTAAATATATTGATCATGCCAAATTCTTTCTCAGTATATAACGTTACGTACCTTAGCCTTTATTATTAAATTGGACTAGTTAACAAATAAGTGCAAATAATCACATTAAAATAAATGTGATATAATTTATTGATTTACGCGTAGAAAAACTTCTGCATGTATTTGCTTATTAATTACATATTTTTTAGATATAGCTAAGTAGAATAATACATGTTTAAGTGAACAGAAATATTAGGTACCCGATATTTTCAAACCTGTGAAACGAGCATAATTAACTAATGAATCAAATTAAAAGTTTTTGCTGCCATCATACAAACCTAAAAGCATGCAATACATTTCATGTTCCGCCTAGATACGTATGAGTGATGTTAAGCGATAATAACATATTTATTAACATATTTATTTAACAGTACAAGAGCAAATTTAATGTAAAAACTATTTTATGTGCTAAAAATGATCTAAAGTGGCCCATCCTTTATATAATATTATTGCATATGTTTTTTGACCTATACTATGCAATAAATGGTAGAATATTTACGAAGAAAATATTGACCAATTTCCCTGATTGTAAAAAGAAAACATAAGACTAAACAATGTTGCCACCACATTACACAATTTTCATTATTGTGCAATAAGAACCAAAAGTCTTTTGATTTTTGAAAATATATTGAGCTACTTTCGAATATGGCATACACATTGGCGATATTATTGTACAATACGAAAAATTTCATAGTTATATTGCAAGTTGGTGGGCCGCTTAAGAAAAACCCATATTTTTGACCGACTTCAAAAAAGAAGTAGTCTATCAATTCTTGTGTATGTTTTTAGGGTTCCGTACACCAAAATTGTAAAAGAACCCTATTGTTTTCGCTACGCTGTTCGTCTGTATGTTTGTCTGTCTGTCTGTCCGTCTGTCTGTCATAGGCTGTTTTCTCTGGAGCCATAAGAGTTATGGACCTGATATTTTCACAGAATATTAAACGGTGTTCTAAAGCGAGAAATATAACATATTGAAATACTAATGTAATATACAGACACTTATATATAGAGACTTTAAATTTTCAAACTTATTGTTAATTGGTGTAGTCTCTATAATAGATTACAGCAATTAACACCGATATTTAAAACAATAAAAATTAAAGGGTGTTCTATCACTTAACGTAATATTGACTATGGAATTTACCGTAATAGGCAAATTTCGAATTTAAAAAAAACGCTAAAACTAAAAAAATCCATAATTAAAAAATATCTAAACGAAAAATCGCTAAAATAGAAAAAGCGCTTTAAAAAAGCGTCAAAACTAAAAAAATCCTTAAAACGCAAAAAATCATCAAAACAAAAACATTGCCAAAACACTAAAAACGCCAAAAACCGAAAAAGGTCACCTGAGCGAAAAAATGCACTAAAACCAAAACAAAAATTCGCTAAAACTATAAATATCGTCAAAAAACTAAAAAATCGCAAAAAATGGAAAAAACTGACCAAGACGAAAAAAAAGCGCAAAAAAGCACTAAAACTAAAGAAATCACCAAAACCCGAAAAAATCGTCAAAGGTAATTAGTTTAAAAAGTAAAAAAAATCGCTGAAACTCAAAAATCTCAAAAAAAACCTACAAAAAATCCCCAAAACCAAAAAACCCCAAAACAGAAAAAAGCGCCATATCTAAAATAAATCGCTAAAACTAAAAATGTCATCAAAAAGCTAAAAAACGTTAAAAAAAAACGCCAAAGCCAAAAAATCGCAAAAAAATCGTAACAAAGAAACAATTACCAATATGAAAAAAAGCGCAAAAACAAAAAAATAATCGCCAGAAACAACAAAAAAAAAACATAAAAAATAAAAATAAACTTAAATTAAACAAAAAAGCAAAAAAAATTGCTAAAATGAAAAAAGGGCAAAAATGAAAAGGGATATATGTATATAGGAACCCTTCGTGTGCGAGCCAAAGTCGCACTTTACAGAATTTATTTTTAAAGTTTAATTTAAATTGTTTTTTTACGTACGTATTTTCTGTACATAAATCTTTCTAAATTTTCTTTAATATTCTCAAATTGCTAATGAGCACTAATCTCTCAAATTAGCAGCACTTTGTATTCGTTGAATATATTTTATGCATGTTAATTAATGGTCTTGATAAACCGCAAAATTTACATATCGTGTTTATAAATTAACATCGATGTATGAATGTTAAATTCATTGAACTTAAGTACAAACGGGGTCGTTGCAAATGTCTTTACAACTGCTGACCACTTCTAGGGTAAACAGAATGAAAATATTTTGTAATAAATTATCTTAAAATTTACTTATATTGATCAATAAAATGAATCCCCTCAGATAGATAGAAAGCTATTTTCGTAATCAGCGGACGAAAAGAGATAAGCATCAGTTGTTTTAATTTCAAAAAATCAAAATAAGAAAAGTTCTAAGGACTCAACCAAGGACACATGATTTTTAAAATCCTTGCAGTAACAGTAAGATATCATGATATACTCATCATCAATGTTACTCTACCCAAATGAAAGGTAATTGTGTGCAGATTAATAATCCAGAAATTGTTTTAAAGTTTGAAAGACGAGTCGTGAAATATTTATCGAATAATACAAAATGTGATGAAAATTGCGCAAATTATAAATGTCACTATATCTTCAAAACTGGAGCTGCTAGGAAAAAACTAATGACGCCATCGTAATCAGCAGATGAAAATATATAAGGATCACCTATTTTTATTTAAACGACAAAATCACTGTTCTTCTGTGTAATGATTGATGGGACTACGTGCAGCTCATCTCCATTCTTATAACCAAGAAAAGGGATTGCCCTTTGCCTCATAAATATGTCTTTCGTCGTGCTACATCACCCTACAAAGCGTGTTAGAAAACTGTTATTATTTTATGGAAACTCTATAATACAAAATATTTTACACTAATTATTTTGCTGTGGTTACTTTATTTTATTACACAATCTTGACATTTGTGGTGACACTAATATATTAATTAGTTCTGTAAATATCGAACTAAAATATTTCCAAAAAAAATTTAAATCGTTATAACATAAACAAAATTGTAATATGCTCTCTATGTGATTTTTATAAAAATCTTAGAAAATATGTTTGATTTAATTTACACGATAATATATTTCATGATAATATCATATTTTTTATTTGATTACTGCAAGTGCGGAAAAAATAGAATAATGAAAATTGTAAAAAAAACTAGCTGAAATTTAATTTCATAACAATATTTCAAGCCAATTTGTTTCCCTGCCGATTATGTTGGCAAATAAAGAAAGTTTCATGCATCATGTCATGTCATCATGTTAAATAACACTGTACAGCAAAATCCATTTTTTTAATTACAAGCTTCTAACGACTGATTCTGGTAGATGGCACCAAAAAAATAAAAAAATTAAAGTTTATATTTAGAGTTCATTTTAAGGGAGTTAAAATTCCCCAATTTTGCACATAGTCCTAATGACTCAGCATAGGAAATCTTGTAAGCTTTATGTTTAAAATATAAAATTCGTTTAAGAGTTTTATCTAAAACAACAGGAGGATCATTTCTATAGAGCATTTTAACCCTCTAGCTCCTCGTGGTATGTGGTTTATTGTCTCCTTCTCCAATAAGGTGAAAATTCCAGTTAAGCGTCGATATAGTGGGCTGAAATGTTCTACATAAATGTTCCTTGTGGTGTTTAATATAAGAGTACTAAATGAATTTTATGCCTAAAACGGAAGTCGAATACTAATTGTAAATAAGTACGAAATTAACCCTGAAACATATTTTGAGTTTTGAATGATTTTTAGCATTCAAGTTAAGTCTGGAGCTTGGGTGTCCTTGAAGACTTTCAGTAAATTTGCATGGCAAATATTTTTGTAGATTATTTCAGCCTGCTGTATCGACCTTGAAGTAAAGTTTTTTTTTGCATTATTTAAGGGTCAAAAATCCCCTACATGGAAGAGTTCGAAGTTTAAAATTATTCACAAAAACATTTTCGTGGTATTTTACATAAATGTGATGAAAACATCTTTTATTTTAAACATAAGACTTATAAGATTTCCTATGGCGAGTCAGTATAACTCTGTGTAAAATGCATAAATCTAACTTCCAATTAATTAATACCAGATATAAAGTTTCAAAACGCTAATACAAGTATATATTTATTTGATATTCTCTACAAGAATCAGTCGTTCGAATATTGTTATTTTGAAAAATTTGGTTTTGTTGCACAATGTTATGCACAAAAAAAATTCATTAAATATTAAATTATAAGTATTTCTGGCCCTGTATATCTATATATTTTTGTCTGTATATATATTTATGAAATCAGTAAACAAGTAAAATACAACCAAATGCCTTTAGCGCAAGCCAAAAAATGGCAAACAAGAAAATCGCTCTAAAAAAGTATGTATGAAAGAAGGAAAAAAAGTTTACGAACATTTTTATAATAATTGTACAACTAATTTAAATGTAGCCACAAGGCAATTATAAATGAAAAATACATCATCCAAGACAAAATAAGGGAATCATAAACAAAACACTAATTTGTCATATTTTTAAATGAACAATAACAAGTTTAAGGGTAAAAGATTAAAGGGAAAATATAGCTACCACGCAGATACATCTTTCAGGACTAAACAGTCAAGTTTTGAAAGTTTCGACCATATATAATATACATATCCTATCTTTAAGCTCTAAGTTTTTTTACAAGCTATCAAACCCATATGTGTTTGCATTTATAAACTCTATACGAATACTTCATTTGAAAACCATATTGTAGCCTGTAACGGAATATAATCTGAGAATTTACTAATGACCTATACTTTCTATGAAAATAAAGTTTAAAAAAATTTTAAATGAAGGTTGATCAAATAATACAGCTGCAAACACACACTTATATGTTAAAGATATTGAATATCAATAAACAAAAATTAATTTATAGTTTCAATATAATGAAATTGTTACAAAATATTTTGTAACAATTTCGTTGATAAAAACAAACTTAAAAAAAAACTCTCAAGAAATCCCTTGCTAAAAATAATAATTTTAATAAAAACAAAAACATTAAAACAACAATAACATATTTATATATATTTAAACTTCGTATTAAATGTGGTATTACTTATTGTTGCTTTCTTTTATGAATCTTATTTATGTTTTGCAAATGCAGAGAAATTGTTTTTAGAAATGCTAAGTTGGATACAAAGAGCATACGTGATATTAAAAGTTCTGTCATTTGTTATTAATATTATGTTTTGCTTTCACCTAAGAAACGTTAAATTGTTTGTGACAACTTTTACCAAGAAACCAATACATTCGATTTGTGCTCTAAAGGAATCAGAAGCTTAAATATATAAACTTTACAAATTGGAATTCACTACAGATCTAAAACAACTAGCATATTTAAATTAATCACATATCTGTGTAGTCGGGTTGATTTACTATCATCTTCCCTTAACGCTAATTTATACTTAGCTTTAAGAAAATAATGTTTTTTTTCCTGATAGTTTAAATGAATTATTTCTTTAAAACTCTGCTAAATGAGTCGTATGTTAAAAGGAGCTGATTCTTTCTAAGAAGTTTTTTTCTTTGTATAAGAAACTTAATACATAAAGGTAGCAATAAATGGTGCGTTTCTGTTTATTTACAATAATTTGCTACAGTTACTTTTGTTTGTGTTCTTTATACATAAATATGTGTATGGAGCATTCCACGCCAAAGCGGAAGGTATGCATTTTTTTTATTTTAACAATTTTGTAATACTTTTTTGTATCCAGCAAAAGAGTCTTCTCGGTAAACTTTGAGATTTTTTATCTACTCGTTAAAAAGATATTAAAATTTAAATAAATCACATCTTTTTAGTTTTTTTCTCATAACTTTCTTAAATAACATTGTACAACACGAAAAAAAATACAAAATTCTACAACATTGTTGGCCATAAAATTTTACTATAGCTTTTTAAAGACAGCCAAGCACCATACTCAACTTGGACACCAAAAATCATTGAAAACTTAAACTATATTTTAGAGATAACTTCATACTTATTCACAATTAGTACTCGGCATAGGATATTTTGTAAGTTTTACATTTAAGGTATAAGATGTGTTAGCTGGAAAATTTTAACCTCTAATTCTACTGTTTATGCGTCTTTTTGTACATTTCTGAAAAATGAACTAACAGCTCCCCTTCAGTAGCGATATATTGGTCTTAAATCTTCCACAAAAATATTTGCCATTCAATTTTACTATAGGTCTTTAAATAGACCACAGCTCCAGACTTAACTCGGACCCTAGAAATCATTGAAAACTTAAAATGTGTTCAAGGGTTAATTTCGTACTTATGCACAATTCGTACTCGGCATAGAAAATCTTGTAAGTCTTACGTTTAAGGTAAAAGACGTGTTCAGGTATTTTATGTACAAGACCTCGAGGAACATTTTTGTAGCAGATGTTTTCCTTCTATATCGCCGGTAAAAAGTAGCTTAATGGCCCTTTTTTAAAATATATAAAAAAATACGCATAAAACAAAGAGTTAGGTAATTAAAATGTTTCAGAAAAATGTTTGCCCTAATATTTTCTACACAGTTGCTGAACAAACATTACACCTCAGATGTAAAGATCACAAATCTTTGTATACCGATATGCTGTACGATCAGGCCAAAAGAGGCGAAACTTTAACACCCCCCTAAAACAAAATTTTTATGTTACCTTGCAAAACGGCGACACATGTATATTGTTTTGTTGTCTCATCTACCAGAGTCGGGTTACAGAACCCTGTTATTTTGAAAAAGTTAAAAATTTTTCTCTAGTGTAATTGTTCAAATTGTATAATTTTTTGAAAAGTATTTCCTTATGGCTTATGATTCGAATAATAAAAACCAATGCTTTGATGGGAAACAAAATTTTTCAGTCTGAAGAAAACGCGTGTAACAAAAACTTGAACCAAATACGTATAACAAATACTACCCTATGGGGAAGAGAACTGACACAGAACCTGTCACGTGATAAGGGACCGGTTCGAGCTCTAACACTTTGCATGCTAAGGTCCCTTATCACTTTAACATGGCTTTGTCATAGGAGGGAGAAATTGATACCTTTTAGACATTTTGTGATGTGGCACTAGAGTGATCTAAAGAATCGTGCCAGCAGTAGTTTCTATAAAAATGGGTTCGGATGTGTGAAATTCATTTATATTTTTAATTTATTTTTATTTGATTATTTCTTTTGACAACCCAACCAATCGTCATCTGATTTCCTTCTACCAAACCCTAAAAAAAAGTAACTGCAAGTAATGTAGTGTGTAGAAAATTAGCGGACTTCAGTGTTTGATGCAAATAGTCTTACAAAAGTGAAAATGCAAATTACCGTATCCTTAAATCCTAGTACATTTTGTTGATATATTTGATTAAAAAAAAGCTATGATAGCTTGTATTTGCATTTTCGCAAGACTATTTGTATCAAACACTGAAATCCACTATTTCGTTTTTAATAAATGCAATTGAATTGGCATTTACACCTGAAATGCAAATTTTTTAAATTCAGAATTCCATTACAAAAATTTAATTTAAACTTTCGCAGATATGGATATAAATATTTGTAAATACAAAAAAAAACGAAGACAATATTTTTTAGTTTTTATACAGTTTTGGAACATTTATATCTGTTAAGAGATGGGGTCTACTTTGACCGGTCACGGTACACTCCTATTTTCACAAGTCATAGGACAGGTACTTATGGAATAACTGATACAAATTCCCCGCAGTTTAGCAACAAGTACTGGCAACGAAAATATAAAACGAAAATACAAAATGATGTGTACATATTGTATCAAAGTGGATTTCTCCGATTTCAATCTGAAACTCCGGCGCGAAGGTCAAAGTTATTAAAAACTAAATTTTTCCGCTTTGGTATTTTCATGGTTTTCGGTGTTGTCGTTGTTTTCCGTGGAAGTTTTAGGTAACCTCTGGGGTTGTGGGAAGGTTTTTTTCCAGCTTTTTAAAATTCTGGGCGAAGTTGCCTCGGATAAACATTAGGTGCCTCGGCTATATTCCTGAGAGGTATCATCCAAGTAACTTCTGGAGGATAGCAGTTGTTTCATATTTTTTCATCTAGAGGTTGAATTTCCTATCTTCATTTACTTTTACTATCTTCATTTACTTTGCGTGCTTAATAATATAATTCTTATTTTTTTAGGTCTGGTGTCTTGGCAGAGCGTGCGAAATAGTTATAAAGATGAGACGAAGTCTGTTATAGCGACTGAAAGTGGCAGACCAATAGCGTACTAATAAAAGTATCAGGCGACAGAAGTTTCGTGCCTAGCCAATGTCCCATCAACCGTGCCATTTGTTTTTCGTAAGTTTTTTTAGATGCTGTCTACAGAAAGAAATAGAAAAAAATTTTCAAAACTATATTTATTTGTTATGTGTTAGCTAGTCTATATGCCTGCATTTCTTTGGGTGCTAATGCTATCAGTATAACTTTAACCATGTTTGTTGGCATTAGCACCCAACGAAATGCAGGCATATAGATTAGCTAAGCCATAACAAGTAAATATATTTTTGAAATATAAATTGTTAAGAATATATCTATAAATAAATACATTTGGTAAAAGAAATTATATAAGGCATATTAAATCTTAATTTTAAGGTATAAGATATTGTCAGCTATTTTATGTAAAACATTACAGGCTACATTTTTATGATATATCTAAACCCTATAGCTCTTCGCTGTATAAGTTATTTTGTCCCTATATTAAAAAAGCTCAAAAATCCCCCCTTCAGTGGTGATGTAGCGGTTCGAAAGGTAAATCCTTGCCATGAACTTTTACTAAAGACGTATGAAGACACTCAAGCTCCAGACTCATTTGAAACTCTAGAAATCATTCACAACTTAAATTGTGCTTAGTCCGAATTAGTACTCGGCATAGGAAAGTCTGTAAGTCTTACGTTTAAAATTAAATATATACTTTTTGATCGCTATATTACCACTAAAGTGTAGTTTCTTGCCATTTTTTAGAAAGTAGCAAAATGACACATACAGCGAAGATTTAGAAGGCTAATATATTCTACAAAAATGTTGCTTGTAGTGTTTAACATAAAAGTGATACCTATCGTAAACCTTAAACATCATTCTTAAAAGATTTCTTCTGCTTTACAAAAAAAAAATAAAATAAAATTGTTTTAAAATTTTAAATTAGCTACCCGACTAGAAATTTTCCCAAATGGGAAACTATTGGGAACTTGTTGGGAAAATCTAACACAGATCTTTAATCATATATTTTGCTCATCTTCAAAAGAGATGATTGCTACATACTTTTATCCCTTGAATAGCTTCAGCAATTTTAATTCAATATTAGAGTTTGATATTTTCCCGATTTGAGCAAAATTTTGCAAGGTTTTGATATTTCCCAACAGCAAACCAATCGGGTCCCAAATACGTTTCTGCGTTACATCGGAATTGGGATCCCAGTTAGATCCCAAATGTGTTTGCATGAAAATTTCTAGTTGGGTATGAATCTTTCAATAGTTATGAAAGACCCACTACCGGACCGGGGGTAGAAGTTGTTCGGTGGATTGAAGTTTAAAGATACAAATTTTCAAAAAAATTTAAGATTACGCTTATTTTACAAAAGACGATTTAAAATTTAAACTCCAAAAATCTTAATCAAAACCACTTGGAATATATTTTTGTCAATTTTTGTTGTTGTAAAACACATAAAAACAATAATTAAAAAAAAGTATGTCTCATTTATACCATTATTAAGAAAGTTTTTTGTATATTAAATATCTATCGAGCAAGTGATAAAAAATATCTTAAAATTTACCAGGAAGGCTCTTTTGAGGTGTATTAAAAATATCACAAAATTGGAGAAATCTTTTTTTTTAACCGTCCGCTTTGGCGGGGAATGTCCCGTACGTATGTATGTGTCAAGTAATATGATCGCAGTTTGCATTTACACAGCATTTTGTATATGTATTTTGTTCGTATTTGCAAATAAAAATGGGGTATCTTTTTGTTAGAATTTTATTATTTGTTTTTACTTTTTTTATAGATTAAAAATATGGCAAGAACATGTTTCCCCAGAGGTTACAAGCGAGTTGAAATTTTTAAATGAAATAACATTAAATACAAAACTCAAATTTTTGATTATACTGTAATAACTTGCCAACGTAGAAGAAAATTGTTTTTATATTTATGTATATATCGCCATATGAAGTGCAAAAGGACTTATGATAATTTTTGAATATTTTTCAGGAGAGATAAAAATCTGAATAAAAAGCAAACTATTGTTATTACAAAAGTTGTTTTTTAGCATAGTATCATTGACTCAAACTTTATTAATGATACCATCCAGAAAAATTGCTTTTATAATCACAATAGATCGCACGTTATTAAGTTTTTTATCTTTCCTAAAAAAAATTTTTTAATTATGATATGCCTTTTTGCATTTTATATGACGATACGTACTTACATATATTTTGTATTAATTTTATAAAATACGATAGCGTACATAGTACACTTTCCTTGCCAACATTTGGAAGTGCAGTTTTTGATATATTTTCTAAAAATTATTTAAAATATCTAAAATATTATTTGGCAAATTTTGCTTCCACTAAATAGTTTCGTCTGTTAGGTATAACCGTAGTTCCTCGTTTCTTTCCGAGCGGTGACACTTCTATAAGAAGAAAGGATTGGATTATCATAATGATAGCTTTCACTTCTTTCTGTTATGTTTAAGTGACAGTTTCGATAGCAAATGTTTGCAGGGCTCTTATATATAGAATTTACTTGCAAATTGTGTATGTGTGATTCTCATTTGGGTATACATTTTGAGGTTTTTTAACTTTACCGACTTAATTGCGAGAAATATGAGAAGATAGTATTCATACTATAGTTTTCGCCTCATTCAATGAATACTAAAATGACAGCCTGTTCCACGATGTCGATCGACAAGTTTAGCGAGCGACAACAAGTCACTGTTTGTGTGCTGCGGTGATGTAGTAAGAAATAAAACAAACTAAAAGTTTAAGCTCACAGTGAGAACATGTTAAATTGGTATAAAACTGGGTGAGATTTTCAAGAATAAAAGCACTGTTGAAAATTAAAGAAGCTAAAACATAGGATAACAGCAATCTTTAACCTAAGAATTTAAGTTTAATTTTTCCGGCACATAATTTGTTCAAATCCATTGTGAGTGAAATGCAATTTAATTTCCCAACCTTTTGCCTAAAAACACCGTTATCTCAAAAACTGGCCAATATAGTGGTACCTAAATGTATACATAATTTAATAGATGACCTTCGAAGCTTTTATTTGGTGTCTTTTTTAAAGCGATCAGTTATGATATACGGAAGTTATATTTAGAAATTATATAGTTCAGCTTGAAGTCTGTTTAATAAGTTGAAAAACTCCCGATTTTCATTTTATTTATTTCTACTTTAAGAAATGTTCTATTTGACATATTGTCATAATCTTATTATAAATGAAATTTATTTGCTGATGGTGGCATTTCATTGCTGCTTTACCAAATCGCTAGTAGACTTCAAGCATATTTTTGAACAGTTGCAAATCTCTTATCTGATGTGCAGACTTTCAAAAACTGTTTGAGAATTTCAGAATAAAGTATTTTCAAAAATAAACAGAGTAGGCTCTGAATCCTATACAAAACGCAGCAAATAATTTTTTACTCGATATAAATCTATTTTATTTGTCTACCCCTTTATACAATAAGATATCCATCGGATAATAATAAAACTATTTATAAGGCAAAATGAAAAATAAAATCCAAATTAAACTTTTACGAAATTTATTATTTGACATATTGTCATAAGAAATAAATTTAATAATATTAAATAAAAAAAATATATTTGCTGGCTTTTGCATAGGTTTCAAAGCGTACTATGCTTATTTTTGGATATGATTTATTTGTAAATTCTCAAATGTAACTTCTCAAATATTGCCCAATATTGCGGATAGTGGAAAAGTAAACATAATACTTAACAATTTTGCCAACTCATTATACAATAAAAATCAAAAGCCTTTTGATTTTTGCCACTATATTGTGCCACCTTTGAATATAGCATACACGCTACCGATATTATTATACAAAAAATTGCAAAATTATATTGCAAGTAAATGGGCTGCTTTAGAGCTTAATATATCATATCTGCATTTAATTAACTATGTACCATTTAAAGTACATCAAAGGGTGCATTATTTATTTTTGGAAAATAAGAAATTTGCCCGGATTCGGTTAACAGACTAGGGTCGGTAATTGCGGTATGAATAATTTCAAAACTATTGAGTTTTTTAAAATAATAATATTCAAGCAGCTTAAAGTTAATTTTGTTAAAAGTTTTTTAGTTATATTCGTAATAAAATTTTACCACCATTTCTTAAGTTATGATAGCATCGGTGGAGCGAGCAGAGTTTTGAGACCCCAATTCTTGCAATAATCTGCTAATTTCACTTTAATGTGAATAAAATAAATAGTTGTCCATCGATTTCAATGAAATAATGCTTATTTTATGTGTGATATATGTAAGTTAATGATCGAAGAATAACAACGGTAACATTTTTCCATTTCAGATTTCTTGTAAATTTTTAAAATATATAAATTTTTAAATTCTGTGTTAAAAAAATTTTCATAATTGTGGGCTGAATAATTCCGAAACCATTAAATGTTTAAAAAAATAATATATAAACGGATTAAAGCTAATTTTATTCCCAGTTTTTGAGTGGTTTGTTTAATAATATTGGCCAACTCTTTTCAAGCTATGATATAATCAGTGGAGCAGCCTCTTTAAAAATCCCATATATAAAAAAAAAAATAATAATTATATATAGAATTTAATATTTCGACTGTTTTTGCAGTTAGGGTACCATAACCCACAAAATAATATAGTGGTACTACTCCTTGACATCTTTCTTCTTGCATAGCGTTCTTACCGAAAAGCATGCAAATAATGCAATTTGGCATCAATAACTCAAAATGGACAAAAATGTATATCCGCACTTTTTCAAGAACACCACAAAACTAACAGTTAATATCACTCATACGTACCAATGACATAGATTTTTCCCACACAAAATGTAAAGCTTGCTTATTGATTTAAATGGCGTATGAGTAATATCCCTGCGGAAAACTTTGTGCAAATGGCTTGAACGGTGAACATTAGAATTGCTCAAGCCAACGCTGGTGCGTAAGCAGACAACAATGTTTTTAACTTTTTAATTTGCGACATCTTCATAGGCCTCGTTAAGTGACTAAATTCGGTTTTTTCACATATACATGGTGGCTGATGAAAGCTACTACCAAAAGAATATTTTATAACTGTTTTTCTATCTTACTAACATGATTTCTCTTTTGTTTTTGTAGATTATTCCTTAAATTTAATAAAATTATAAATCTGGGACACCGGAAAAAGAATCTGTATTTTCCACCGCTTTCGTCATGCATTGGAGTTTGTATTTTTGATTCAAACAGAATATAGGTGCACGTTTGGAGGCGATCGTCCGAGTAGATGGCCCATTATGAGAGTAGTAAATAATATTGCAGAATATGGGACAGCGAAATCCTTGCTTTCGAACTAAGAAAACTATTCTTGCCGTAGCTGCTGCCATACAAAGCAACCCAGTGTTTCAACAAAAATATTATCTGCTCAAATTGGATCAATAGGCTGACTTTGCTGAAAATAATACATAAGGATTTGAACCTATTCCCCTACAAAATGGAAATGGCTAATAAACTTAATGCAACAGACTTGCCGATTCACTTAGAATTTTGCCAGAAGATGCTTGAAAATGTGGAAGAGGACGAAACTTGCTGAATTCTCTTTAATGTACCGGCTTTTATCAACCACCCTGTACAACACTATCATACACAATACGCCTACTTCACCGTAATAAAAATAAATAAAAATTTATTTGGTAGCAAATAAATTTTGTATAAATTAATTTGGAATTTATGACTGGATGCCTTTCTATACCAATGCTCGATGACTTCATTTTAGTAATAAGTTTTCCAGATTTTCCGCAATAAATTGGTCAAAAATTGACAAATACATATACATATTTTTGCATAATGTTTACAAAAAGTTAAATATCACAATTATCATTAATTAAAATGTATAATTTTTCATAGCATTTGGGCCAGACCAACATGATGTTCTTAATTTGTGAAATTAACTCTTTTCTAACATGTTAACTTCCATTCTTTTTACAAAAGAAATATTCCAGCCTGAAGATTATTTAACATAACAAATTCGTTAAATATATTTATATTCACTAGATGATGTACGTTGCTATCATATTTCTGCTTGGGACGCAGCGCAGATTTGTTCTAATTTTTACATACAGAATGAGAACTATATGATCACAAACTATTTTATATTACTAAAAAAATTTTATTTGAATAATTTAATAGTAAAACTACCATCCAATACTATTCACAGCAAAACAAACAATTAGTATACCAAATAAGGTTTAAATAAGGTTAAAATTTCCGTAGTTGTTTCGGCTAAAATTAAACTCCTAATCAGTGTAACAATGAAGAAATACTTTTTCAATTAGTTAAATGGAAACAGTTTCTGATGAAATAAAAAACATTATCAGTTGTTACTCAAATATTCCTGGCAATAATATTTACTGCAAAAACCAAACAACTCACAACAATTTGTATCTTAATTTGCCAAATGGCAACAAGATGTCAACGACAAGTTGACAGTGTTATAGTACAAGAAACAAATTGCAAATGCTGCTACGAGGTCTAGTAAGAAAGACAAATACATACACAACTACTCCTTTAAATGTATGTTTATATATGTATTAATATAAAGATACTTCACATTGTGGACCCAGCAAACAATAAAATGTGATTAAAACATCAGAATAATATGATAGTCAAAAGTTTCCTACAAATTGTGAAGTATAGCTTATTATGGCGGCAACTGGAAGCCGGGTTGAATACTTTTTTTTAATAGAAAAATAAATCCTGCGCCGATGAGATGGACTAAGTTCAGTCCTGGCTGGACTAGGTCCTGCGGTGATAGTGTGGAGATGATGCAGATAACGCATCAACGTATAGCTGCTGAAGGTCTTACAAGTTTTTTTTTTCCATTATAAGCTTAATGCACCTCTAAACCATAAGATAATTGTATTAAATTTGTTATTTAAGATATTCCCTCAATTTTAGTTAAAAAAAGTTTTAAGAAACTGATGAGACAAAAACTATCAATTTGTTTTACGTCTATCCCAGATATCTAGTAGAGGGCTGCACGAATATACTCGAGAGTACTCTTATGTTTGTTTGTGTGTGTATGTTTTTTGTGTATATATGTGTATATATCTATGTATACGTGTATGTATATTTGGTCGTGGCTATCTATGTATTTATGTATTCATTTAATCGGACTTCTGTTTTAATCGATTAATCGCTCGATTAATTATTAGAGGTTTTGTTCTCAATCGGTTAATAATCGGCTAATTTCGGTTTAACCGAATAACCGATTAAAACATTTTTTTTCACAAATCAAGTAATTTGAGCATATAAAAATGCATAAATTATTTATTTTTTTGAGTTTATGAGTAAAAAAAAAGCAATAACATAACAAACGTAAAATTCTTGAACTAAGTCAAGCAATAAAAAATTTCATAATATATATTCATTAAAAAATTAACCAGTTTGGGAGATCATTATTTCAGTTATGTCAATCGTTTAAGGAGATTTTCTAAAACTATTTTTCAGAAAAATAGTTTGATTTAAATGCTTCGGATCTAAGAGATTTATATCTTTAGCTTTGATAAAACTTGACTTGGAAAACTCCTTTCACTTAACGTAGATGTTGAAGAAATCTAAAGCAATCCATAATACAGAACATCTAGTTTCTCAGTCCTTTTCCTGGATTTCTCTAAACTTATAACATTTTCCATTATGCCATTAGAATACGGTTCTAATTTTTTCAAATTGTTTCGGATAGTTCTGTTAAAACATTTCTTGTACTACTAATGATAGTTTCTTCTGTTGTCAGGTCATCATCTGACTCATACTGGCAGAGCTCAGCGATGAACATTCTACAAAAAATTTCATTTTCGAATTCCTTAGTTTCCGTATTTGTATTCTATTTCAAAACACTGTTGCTAGAAGGAAATATTCCTGAGTAGGGGTATAAAATAATTGAATACGTCTCTCATTAAGTATAATCCTTGGATTTTTAATTAAATCGTTGGCAACAGTATTATTGGCTTTTAGTAAATTATTACACAAAAACATTTTTCCCTCAAGTTTAATTAGAATAGCAGAGTCTTTACTAAACTCTTTTATAGCCACTTCCACAGAAATTTAAGTTAAGATCACTGAAAACACTACTTTATTTTTATAAAAAATAATTCATAAACACATACATATTGTATATGAGACGAAATAAATAATTAAACACACAAAAAATACGTTATAGTACTATAAAAAAATATGAAAAAACTTGTTACGTCGGTTAATCGGTTAATCGACCGACATTAGCCGGTTTAACCGTTAATCAAAAATAGCCAATTTTAAATTAACCGATCAGTTAATCGGGTAGCAAGTAACTAGTTTGCCGATTAACGGTTAACCTAATGAATACCCTTGTATGTATAAATAAGAATATACATAAGAACATACATCTATGAATACATGAAATTCATACGAATGTATTCTACGAATACATTTGAGTACACTTTGCAACCCTCTAATACCTAACATTCTCTGTACATGGGAAATACGGCGCCAAAATATCCACTTTTCTGGATAATTTTCAACTATTACGTGTATTAAAAGACCCAGCATAACTCTCTGCCTATGCGATGATAAGTGCTCATACATCCACCTTAAGAACAATAAATTTCAATGAATAAAATTTTAATAAAACTACACATTTGGTTTTATAAATTCATTCCAAGTAATGGCGTTCCGAAGTCTTAATGCTCTGAGAGCTTTTGCACTCCTCTTGTTTATTGGGTGAAGGAGACTAATAGTGCTACATAATAGCGCCATACATACATGCCACATCAGTAGCAAGTATTTGGTATTTGGGTTTTTTTTCTTTCTTCTCTAAATTACATAGCTTGGTTGTGGCTTTTAACTTTCAAACCTCCCACATTATTTCTATGTACTGATAGTGAAAATGTTGGCGGTGACAGTGATGTAAAGTCATCATCATGTAGACAGCAATGGTAGAAACAACAAAACGAAAAGTAACAACATGACAACAAGTACTACAAACAATATAAACTGTATCCTTTTAAGTACTTTTTGTATAGACTGATGATGAGTACTTGTATTAATGCAATTTTGTTGTATTTTTATTTGTATTCTTTAAATAAAACTGTAGTTTGGATAAGTAATTTTTGATACGGAATAAAGATTTACGTTAAATTTATTATGATTCGGGTATTGAGTCACTTGGTGGATAGGATCTTACTAGAACGAATGTGGCGTAGAGCGCTATTTTTCAAAGGTACTAAATCTCAAGCATGCAGCTGAAATTTTACCTTGGTAATAATTTGTTTGCAAACATTTACAGAAAAAAATATTTTAAAACATGGTTTTTATTGCGAATAATATTTTAATACGTCGTTTTTAAGGAATTAAGTACCGATGGTATTGAGCTGGCTCTTAACGAGTTCTACTGGACTATTTGACATTCAAAATCAGGACTACAAAATGCAGTGGTTTTTAATGTCTAATTGTATGGAAAAAATTTTTAATGCCCAATTCAATTTCGTCACTCCTGCCAATTTTTGGTTATGCATATAGACGTAAGTAATTTTTTTTAAACAAACATAACCCACGAAGCGAGTACCTTGTCTGCGGAAAACACCCAGGATCTATGGCGGTAATCGAACGCAGGACCTCTGGACTGACAGGCTAGCATCGCTAACACTCAGCCCAGTTTTTTAGTGTTTAGAAATAAAATACTTGGAAAACGGTGTAGTTTTTATTACCAGTTCTAGTTGATTTTTCCCTCTTGTTATTTATTTTATATAATATTTCGCGTATCCTTTTGCCGCAATATCAAGAAGAACAAGAAAAAATATATTGTCAACAGGAAATAAACAAATCGCTTACAGGAAAGACAAAACCAAATGAAAATAAAGATGCAACAGTATTGAAGTCAAAGCAATTTTAAGTGTTGCTAAGGATAACCAACAATAAAATTAAAACGGCAGCAACAAAATGATACTCTAACGTGTCTCGCTGTAACGTCATTCATTCTCATCAACGTGGTAGGAATTATCGAAGCTTCATTTGTGATATGGTGAAAGGTTCATTTGTTCATTTCCATTTTTTCAGTGGTATCCCATAAAGCTCTAAAAAAAATAGAAGTACTTTGTTTCAGAGATTTTCTTTTGCTATTGTTATTTATACGTTTTGTGTTTTGTGTCATCTTATATTGTTTTTATTTTTGTGGTACAATACTATTTTCCATTTTTGTTACGTTTTGCGTTGCGTACAAGCTCATCCTCACTTAAGATATTTTGCCACCTACTTCCGTTTGGTATTAAGCGTTTGATATATTTTACAAAAAAAATAAAGAAACCAACGGTATCAACTTTACGTGTATGAAAATAAGCAACATTGAGATGCGTTTATATTAGTCCAGATACCACTTCTCCTCCAGTTCTTACAATATAACTAATGGGAAATTAATTGCTATAACGCTTTCAACTAAAGCTAACAATGACAATTTAACGTCACTGGTTTAAATAAATTGTATTGAATTTTAAGGTAACAGCATCCCGGCCAGAAATTTTCCTGCAAACACGTTTGGGATCTAACTGGGATCCCAATTCCGATGTAACGCAGAAATGTATTTGGGACCCGATTGGTTTCTTATGGGGAAATATCAAAATCTTTCAAAAATTTGCTCAAATCGGGAAAATATCAAATGATAATATAGAATTAAAATTGCTGAAGCTATCCAAGACACAAAAGTGTGTAACAAGTACCTCTGTTGAAGATAAGCAAAATATACGATTAAAAATTTGTGTTAGATTTTCCAAACAAGTTCCCAATAGTTTCCCACTTGGGAATAACTTATGTTAAGGCATTATTTGTAGATGGGCTATCCCAACAAGTTCCCGAACAAATCGCAAATGGGATCACCCTATTGGGTGTGCTACATGCATTCCCAATCGGGCCCAAATATTAGTATTGGGAAAACTTCTACTCGGGATACATACAAAGAAAAATATATTTATACACAAGAAAAAAATATCAATGTAAAATCA
The DNA here is from genome assembly GCA_956483635.1 of Panzeria rudis. NCBI lineage: Eukaryota > Metazoa > Arthropoda > Insecta > Diptera > Tachinidae > Panzeria > Panzeria rudis. The sequence continues at coordinate 47,716,451 of OY101448.1, read as the reverse complement.
ATATATTACAATGTTGATTGGAAATCATATTAAATTTATGACAAATAATTTGTTGTTTCGGTGTGTTGGTGTCTATTTGCTTCGTTCAATTCTACAATGCACTGTTGTGCTCAGTTGTGTGACTTGTTGTTGTTTATTTTGATTGTCGTGCTGTATAAATGCAAATAGACTCCAATTAGCCGTCAAACTTCGTTCTTGCAACAAAAATATCCTGATGCAGATTTAAAATTACCATGGTTTCATATTAATTTTAAACGAAAAATTATTAATCTAACCCTATATCTCTTTGACTTAATATTTTTCACTGTTAAACTAGCATTGGCGCATATTCAGAAATCATTACTAAATGTTAACTTGTTTAAGTGCCTATTTTAAGTTAATCACAGTTGGTTACTTTCAGCACGAACAGTTTGCACTTAATTATGGCCAAAGCTGTATTTTAATACTAACTAACTATCGCATTCAAAAAACAGCTGATTACTCCATTTCAAATACGTCAAAAAAAAACTACATACAAAAAAGAAAATAAACTAGAGGGGTGTTTTTGGTCAACAAAATTTTATTGAATAACGTAATTTTTACAGACCCTTATTTTAATTGATTTATATACAAACTATAAAAAAGTTTTTGATGCAGTTAATGTTTTCACTGAATTTAAAAATTTTTTCATTGGACCGCATTCATCAGAATCAAGTTTGATGTTTTCTGTGTGCTGTAGCTCCAGATTTTACAAAAAATCCTAGTATTTCTCAAGTATTAGTGACACGGTAAGTAAAGTAGAAAAAAGTCCCAAAGCCATACAACCTTTACTTTTATTCACAGAATTTTAAATTTGAATATTATTCCACTCTGTTCATAGTACTGCTGATTTCATAGAAATTGTTGTCCATAACAACTTAAAGTGGTTGAGAGCGCAAAAAGCAAAACGAGGCAGTAAAAATAAGTATATAGAATCTCTAAGTATTTCTAATGAAATATGTCTTTTTCATGCACAATTTATTGTTCTTGATTTGCAAGGAATGTCGTATGGGTTTTGTATTATACATGAAAATATATACAAACTGGCAAGTATGTAGTTTCAAAATGCTATACTGAAATGAGCGTGGTATGGTCTAAAATTCTGGTATAATGTGCGTTTTATCACGGATATTATGGCTATATCAAGCAAGTCATTTTTTGGGCCGCACTTAAGGATCTCCTGACTTTAAGATCCCTTAACAAGGACGACTGTCTTATTGTTGCCATTATATTTATTTATAACGAATAAAACTAAATTGCACTAAAAGCAAGAAATAGTCGGTAATACTTCAGAAATCTATCCTGGAGTTCTTAAATCAGCTACGAAAAATCTCAAACTTGTTTCACATCTATATATAGACTTTGTGTCATCGTTATTTAAAGTGCTCAGCTGGCTGAGCTAGTAAAGACGTTAACTTATCAATCGAGAAACTTGAGTTCAAGGCGAAAAAAATTTAAAACAATAATAATGACGAGGAAAATTAAATAGATAGAAATAAATAAGTAAAAGAAAGAAATTAGAATTTAAGTATTAAATCAGATATATTTATTCCAGGATTAAAAAAATATTAGACAAAAGCCACTTAATGCCATTTTGTTTTGTAATGAAACAAATCGTAGTTGAAAAACAACAAACCTAATTTAAGGCAGAAATTGCGACGGCCTGAGATTGGCTGCGCGATAGACGTAGATTGTTTTGATAGATATTCCACAGCATTAACCCTAGAAAACTAACGCTACTTAATACCATGTTAATTCTAATGCCACATAAATTTTACGTACTTTTGAATTTTTCCTAAAGCGCTTCAATTAATGTGGTTATCTCTCTAAATGTTTTTATTGCATTAGTTGTAGTATATTAAATAAAAAAATTAACTTATAATTCATATTAAGGTAAACAAAAATAATTTTAAAAGCAAAATAAAAATTCATGTTTAAGATCAAATCATTGCTGTAATAAAATAAATGCTCATATGTACGCAAATTTTACTTGTAGTTTATTTAACGTTCACGTTCTTAAAGCAGCTAATCACTAGATATGATTTGTTTATGTTTTTACATTGGTTCAAACACTTTTGCAAAAAGCACTTGCATAATTTGGTGCCGTTAGGCCGCTGGATGCTTGTGTACACTATAAAACATTACTTCAAATTTACGATCATATATTGTCTAAATTTGTGTTGAAAATTTTTCCTTGTCTAAAATTACATCGATTTTGTAGTTATTTTATTAAAGAAAAAACATTTCAAATTAAACATATTTAGTTCAAGTGGAAAAAATGTAACATAAAGTATAATACGGTTATTACTGAATGGTAAATACGTCAGCCAATCGCTTTTCTTTAGTAAAAACATTTTGTTCAAAAATAATGCGTGTGTAATTTTAGGTCGATAATAATCTGTAAAGTGTTGCCGACTATTATCGACCTAATTTTCAACAAAAGCGTATTAGAGTGTAGATATGCTTTGCTTATATTTCTGCGTTTGTTTAAACACTGTTGTAAAAAGCACTTGTGTAATTTGGTACCGTTAGGCCGCTGGATGCTTGTGTAGCAACAATAATATAAAAAAAGCTACACGTAAAAATTTACGTGGGTTAGTATACTAGGCTTAAGCACGCATCCCAAAACTTTCCCTGCCTACCTTAAATCAAGCCTGCCTTTCTGGAACTAAGTTTTAAAGCTAAAATTAAGAATCTACCGTTTTGTACTTGGCTTAAGAAATCCCCTCCTTACAGGACTTAAGACATTGCATTGGCTTAATTTAAAAACAAGTGACTTAATTTTTCATTTGAGTATAGACTTTTTGAAAATCTAACACACAAAATCGATTCCATGTTTTTCTCTAAAATTTACCACCAACAATAAATTTACTTAAATTTCCTTCCTAGTATGAAGTGCACCAAGTGCCGCGTTTTAATTTATTCATAAAAAACATCCATTAAACGATGGATGAATGTGTAAACTAAGCACCGGAGTTGTTTAATTCCGCCAAAAAAATTTCTGTGCTCAGACAAATATCACTCTTTACATAGAAAACTTAACACCACATAACCAGTGTTTAAATTTACTGCCTGTTCGACATTGTCGAAAGAAATCTTTCTTTGGTACAAAAACATTTAAAATAAAAACAGCTTGCTGTAGAAGAAAACTTGCTAATAGCTTAAGTATATAAAAGATTACGCATTTTCCAAAATATTTTAGCAGATAAAAAATTAAAGATGTATGGAAAATCGAAAGCAATTCCAAGCTAAATCAAAAGTCTTAATAATAAAATTCATAAATATTCCCCTAAATTTAAATTTCATATTCAAAATCTTCCAAAACAATCTGATTTTTAGAAATTTTATTAAAAACTAAGATACAAATACACCTAAGGAACTTGTCATTTGGAAATAATTGATAGGCTCCCTGGTATAGTTGTCAAATTCATGCTCTTATGTGCTACACAACGTTCCGTCCTAGTCGCCAATGCACACACCAATTAAATGAGTGTTCTGAAGCAAACGGCAAACAATAGCTTCATTTCATAATCTCCAGTATGAACGTGAGTGGGTGTGTGTTGATGCACTCCTACGAATATCGACATAAATGGTGGAAAAAATTCAATTAGAAACTCATGTTTTCCCATGCATTTTATAAAAAAAATACGATATATTATTGTATGTGAACTTTTTATTTTTTTTCTTAATTTTTTCATATCATTTTTCGGTTACTCTTCATGCACGATTGGCTGGCTGGCTGTTGTATTAAGTGCAATATGGCGAAAAAATGAAATATTTTCTAACATTTCCCATACTCCTTTTTTAAATTTTTTCTTTGCGGAATTTAAGCCTATGAATGTTTAAAAGTTTATTTATTCCTTTTTTTGTTCCACTTACTTTTTGTTATTTCATCTACATGCACTATACGTCTATCACCTGAGTGAACAACTAACAACGTCATTTATAATTGTCAGTTTTCCTATTGTCAAAACAGTTGTATATGTTGTTATGACAGGCTTTTTGTTAGAATAATAAAAAAGATAGCTGGAAAATATGAATATGAAATATTTTTCAAAACTTAAGGAGTGTTTTTCCTTTTAAAGTTATGAAGCAAAGACGTTAAAATTTTAAATATCGTTTCTTGCTGAATCTAAAAGACTTTAAAGATATTTGTTTATGAATATTTTATTTATTTGTTATAAGTTATTTATTTGTTGGTTGCTTAGAGACTTGTATCATTTTGTTCCTAATGTAGTCGGCGGTACTTCCACCTACGAGCCTGCTTCTCTTATCATTATCGGATTTTTATCGTCTCATTGCTTTTCAGTTGTTGTCGTTTATTTTTATATATTTATCTTCTATAAATATTTAACTAAAAAAAATAGGTAATCAACTCTTAACTCAAAAATTTTATATTGTAAGTCCATCCAATGCCAACAAAAAAATATTTGTTTCTGCCGCTGCTTCTTAAGTTGTCTTTTCATTCTATCGTAATCGGCTGAGTTCAAGAGTGTCCCTCCGTCTCAGTCGAGTGTGGCCTCTAAAGTTAAAGATATTGCGGTTGAGGATAACGGGTAAACATTTTTTAGTTAATCTATTTGTGACATTTTTGGAACGTAAGCTCATTATGGCGCACCATGCACATCAATGCTTTATATAACAAAAATCAATGCTTTGGGAGTAAAACAAAAATTTTTTGAAAATGAATAAATACTGGCCACGAATACTAGTTACAATTACTGCTAACAGCTACATAGCATAATGGCGTTTCCAATGCGGATTTTTTGGTTTTCAGTGCTGCCCGTAATATTCCGGGGAAGTGCCGGGAGTGCCGGGAAACTCCTGGGATTTTGGGGATTTTCGGCCCATTTTTTGGGACTCTCCAATATGGCTTGTGTCTGTGCTAAAATGGTTGTGACTTGAATAAGTGGCTCGTGGCAGTGCTAGCTGAAGGTGTCTCTGCTAACTATCTTTACTAATGTCAATGCGAAAGTAAGTAGGTTTGTTTGTTTGCTGCGCTTTAACGGATAACCGCAGAACCGATTTTGATGAAATTTAGAACATAGATAGATCTACGTCTAGAAGGACATAAAGGTTATATGTTTTTTAAGCTAGGACCACGAGGGCAGTTAGGAGTTAGGGGGAAATTTCTGTCTCTCAGAAACTATCTAACCGATTTTGGTGAAATTCAAAACATAGGTAGATCCTAGTTTTAAAGAAGACATTGGCTATACATATTTTCAAAAATATAACCAGGAGGGGAAGTAGGGGGAAATTTCTTCCTCTTTGAAATGATCAGGTTTTGATAAAATTAAAAATATAGATTAATATTAGTCTAGAAAAGCACATAGGTTATACATTTTTTTTTCAAAAACTAGGACCACGAGGGAATGTAGAGAGAACTTTCTGTCTCTCAGAAAATATCTAAGCGATTTTGATGAAATTCAAAACATAGATAGATCTGAGTATTAAAGGAGACATAGGCTATACATTTTTTTCAAAAATAGGACCAAGAGGGGAGGAAGGCGAAAATTTCTTTTGAAATAGGACCACGAGGAGGGGTAGGGGGCGATTGCTGCCTCTCCGAAACGATTCAACCGATTTTGATAAAATCTAAGAAATGGTTAGATCTCAGTCTAAAAGAATACATAGGTAATATATTTTTTCCATAATTGGACCACGACGGGGAGTAAGGAGCAATTTCTGCTCTTCCGAAACTATCTAATCGATTTTAATGAAATTTAAAGCATGGGTAAATCTGAGTCTGGAAGGACACATAGGCCATATATTTTTTCAAAATTGGTATCACGATGTGTGGGAAGGGGGCAAGACTCAGTTTCTGCCTCTCTGAAACTATCTAACCAATTTTAATGATATTGAAAAGATTATTAGGTCTGAGTCTGGGAGGACTTAAATTATATATTTTTTCAAAAATAAGCCTATTATGAGGGGTAAGATGTAATTTCTAAAGTAAGTATAACGTAAAGAACTAAGCTCCAGCATGGTGTCCCATGCCGTGCTTTTTCGTGCTGGCAAGTGATGAAAATACTGAGGATATATAGTTAGGTTCCATATTTTTAAAATAATCAAACAAATCTTGCATTTGATATGCAAACCTACTTAGTTGAATTCATATTAAGTATTATTTTAATAAAAATCAACAAAAACTTTTCTCGAAATGAGAAAAAGTGTATCTCCTGTTCCCTTCAAATATTTTTAATATCATAAAATGCAAACTTTTTTTTAATTTTTCCATTGTTTTTGTTTCTATGTATAAATTTCTTTATTTAATATAAGTAACAACTAAATATATGTATAAAAAAATTATTGCGAAAAAAATCCCCAAACTCAATACCTGCTGAGCAACTCTATGATATGTCTTTTACCCTAATAAAACTCAAAATCTAAAAATGTTCTAAGTCTTTCCCATTTTTATATTCTTAACCAGTTGTCATAGTTATGTACATATCGGCACGTTTTAATCTAAATCCTTTTCATTCACTACCAATTACGTACAACTTCTTCAATACGAAGTTTATTAAAATGTTACGTTGTTCATCGTGTAACTATAAAACTCTGATAAATAGCATTTTAATAGAAAATTTCCATGGCAACCTCAAATTTTGTTAGATAAAATATCTTAATCTTTAAGTTGCCGTTGAAAACTTCAAATAGCAAATTGATATGGTTTTTGTTTCTGTTATTTTATTTTTATTATTCCTTGGCTTGTCTTTTGCATGCATTGGCACTAAACACGTGTATAGGCTTAAATGACAATTTAATGGAGCTCTAAGCTTTGTGAGAATTTAAACGTAAAAGTGAGTAGTGTGTAGCAAAACATAACCATGAAATCATTTTGGCTTTCCATCCTGCACACTTTGATACATTTATACAACACCAAAATGGTTTAAAATGTGTAAAGTGAGTTATCAGAAAGTTAACAAATATGTGTGTGCAATAGCTTTCAATTACAATATTTTGGGGTTGTAAATTTGATGTAATGTGTTAATAGTGAGTTATCAATATAAAAATTTTGAAATGAGGTTCCTGAGATTTAATAAGTCTTTAAGCTTTAAGCTTACATATAATTTTAATAGTATTATATAAAGCCCAGTATTTAATAAAAAAAAATTTAATGTAGAGAATGTTAAAATAAGAAAATATAAGACACATAATTGATTATTGAGCTCCTGTTTTGACTTTGATATTGTTTTAAACTTCTTATTCATATGAAGTGAAGTCTTAATATAAAATTTTAATATCTACAATAACTCTAAGAGATTAATGCGTAAAGCTTCCTTCATTATCTGCATTAGCCCCAGTGAAATGCGCATATCTTTATAATAAATTTCAATGTATTTAATAAAATTTTAAACTTTTACTGAATAGTAAACTATTAATTTGTGAAACGCGTTGTTACAAAAACTAAAATTAATTATAATTCCATAGTTCTTAAAGAAAATATTTTTGATATATATTTTCTTTGCTTTTTCTGTCTACATATAAAAATCTATGTACATATTTTTTCAATATATATTGTCTCCTAAAACCAAATCGATTATCTGGAATGCATCCATTCTCATTCAGCATGAGGGCCAGCTTACCCACAAGTAGATTTTCAAATAGTTTGACATGTTACATAATAAGCAGGGCTTAGGTATCATGGTAATCAAATATTTCTTCCATTCATTTTGCTTCTAGTGCTGTAGACTGAAGTTTGATTTTTTATATGAAAAAAATTTAAAACTGCATAAAATACGTGAAATGACCAGGTATACAAAATGCACTTAACCGGCTGTTAAGTCAAAAAAACTTACGAATCTTAGGTATAGGACCATTTTGGTTTATATAGTTTTTTGAACTATAAATGCACTAAAATATGTTTTTCGACTTTTTAATTATAATTTTTAATTATAACTTTTTAATTATAATTTTAATTATAATTTTTAATTATAAGCACCTAGTTGAGATTTGTGGGATAACTTCTGACTGAAATTATATCATCATTTTCTGATTATGCAGCATCTACGAACGGTTTACCAAAAATCTCATCTGCTAGAAAATAAGGGACTTGCAGCTGCTGCAAATTTAAGTGCGATATTAAGTGCATCATATGCTGCAAATTCATATGCAAATTACAACGAAAAATAATTTGCTAATCATGTACTGAGTAAATTTAAATTTTTGCACTTGTTTTGTAAATTTTGTTCATATCAATATATATGAACGGACCAAAATGGTCCGAACCTAAGATTTGTAATTTTTTATTTTTTTATCGTCCTTTACATCATAGATTATTAAAAATTTCGTAGAAGTAATAAGATATAAAAATACCACACTAGCTAATGTTTTAAGTTGACATGTTGAATCGTTCCGTAGTTAAAGCGAAAAGAAAAAAAAATTTATCAAAATGGTCCAAACCAAATAACAGGGTTAAAAAAGTATTTTGAAGAATAATCACAGAAAACAAATATTTTGTACACTTAAGTCGAAATGCAGCTAAGATTGACTTGTTATAAAAAGTGCACTTAAAAAATTAATTTGTAGGAGATTTTAAAGAATAGTGAAAAAATTTATAGTTTTGTGCAGTTAAGTCAAAAGTGCGCTTAAGCAAAAGGCAGTTAAATTAAAACTACTGTATATACTAAGCTTATGCTATAATTATTATATTGCAGACCAGTTTGATCAAAAGTAACAAGAATGCACGTACTTGCCAATCGCCACTAAAAGGTTACACAGCACAATTTGTATTTTGATTTTTGCGAAATAATATTTTATTTTACACTGAAAATTTGGCCTTAATAATATATCAAATGGAATAAATTATGAAAACGTTTTCCATAAATGTTAACATTTTTCCTGAGCAATTTACCTTGATGACCCTTATAGAGTCAACGTTTATATTCGCTACTATTTTAACAACTTTTCTGATACTTTTTCTTACTTTCTCTTAACTGCAATCCTTTTTTTAGTACACGTTGTAACATTTCATCTAAATACTATTTTTATATGGACAGCTTGCTGTTGTTATTGCCATTGTTGATTTTTATTATTTTTATTACCTATGTGGAGTTTTTGTTATCTTTAAGTTCGACGAGCAATCCATGGCCCATCGCATTGACTATTATGTGTCTCTAAGACAGGCTGAATAGTAATAAAATGAAAATACGCAAATAAAAATAAATAAATGTAATTTAAAAACTTCTTTTAAAAGGGGAAGAAAATGTATGGAATAGTGAAAATGAAAAAATGACATCGCAAAGGTTTTTACGCCTGTTTACGGTTATTTTTTACATGCTTGCTTCCTTATCCATGTTTTACATATTTTATAATTTTATTTTTATTTGCTCCGCTACATTATAAATTTGTGTATGCTTAGCTTGATTATACTGTATATCATAAAAAAGGATTTGGTTCGAACGACTGATTCTGTCAGAGGCATTTTGAAAGTTTACCTATGGGATTAATTTAGGCTAGTTAAATAATCGTGCAGCCTCAGTATTTGCAGAGGCACGACTAAACCACCATGAGGCTAAATAATTGGTAGGGCTATAAGTCCCCGATAAACTAATTTAAGAATCTGATAGGAAATGCGAAGCGCAAGTCCTTGAGATCATTTTGCAGGGACGTGCAATACATATCCGAGACTTGTCGATTTCAAAAAAATCTTATAAACCGTTCCTACCGCAGTAAGATTTTTTAATCTCTCAACTTTTGCTCCTCAACTTTCTTAATAGCAGTGCGGAATGCACTACGGCATGGGGGATAATAAGCTTTAAATTCGTATACACCTTTATTTTGTCTTCTCAATGTTGTCTCAAAAATCTCATTAAATCTCTTGACTGCGCCCTAAGATATTCAAGGTCAAAGGTCACAAAAACGATGCAACATTTATTATGCAACTTTTAGATAGATTGCAGAGAGCCCACAGCGTTCAGGCATACTCACTGTAGTGTAAAGCCAACCGTAAATATCAGTGAATAATACCTATTAACTCATTGAAATATCATTTACAAAAAAAAATTATTATTTATTAGTTAATAACATTTTGCATATATCCAATATATTCGTTGAATAATACTTCGCAGAAAGAGAAACGCTGTACTAAAATTAAGTGTATTCTTCTTACTTTGAGTACGAGTCGTACTCAAAATTTAAGTATCTGCAGGCGTCACTGACAACTATCATCAGATAGACTACTGAAACTGGTCTCGGTGTAAATACTCAAAAAACGCATCTAGTAAATTTCACAAGAAGATAAATGGTAGCATATTTTCCGCTTCCGATCATAAACGGAACAAAAATCAATGTATCTGATAGTGTGAAGTATCTGGGCATATACCTGGACTCCAAGAAGTCATGTTACCATAATCTCTAGTTAAAGGCCGATAAGGCCACAGTTGCCTTATGGACAACGGCCATAGGGGATTCCTGTGGAATAAACCCCAAGAACTCCAAATGTTAATAAAGCCCGTACTTATGTATGGTGCGCTAGTCTGGTGGAATAGCTTTATTAGCAACTGCTATCGTTAGTACTTCTCTTCTTACCCTTTTCTACAATTTTTTACTGAAAATATCTACTTTACATGCCCCTAAGCTTTGAATACTGCAGTTTTTTTATATGTCCTGTGCAATATTATAGTATTTTTAAAATTCGAGTTCACTCCATATTTTTTCACTCTAATTTTTTGTTACGACACAATGTAAAGGGTACTTGAAATTAAGCACCCTATAAAATATGAAAAACCATAAGTAAATAGCCACGAAAAAAGCAACAAGCATCACAGCAGATACAGCAGTAATAACAGCAATCGAAAATCTGGTTGACGATGTCGTTGACAGGATAAATTTTTTTATTGTACTTTTTATATAAATAAATAAGGGGTGATTTTAAATGCGATTTTCAAACAAAAGTAAAAAATGTTTGCCTTTCTTTAAAGATGTATTCATACAAGAACTTTCCAGTATCAAAACTATTTATAAATGACTCTCTCTACATATATAAGAAGAACTTCCTGTATCTTCGATTACAGTCACTATTTCTATACTAAAAAGACACAAGTCTTTCTTTCTTTCTTATAGAGTTCCTCTAAGTTTAAAAATGAATGAATTTGAAAATGTGGATAACTTTTAAATGACTTCTGCTATTGAACTTTATATCACATGATGATGCATATGTTTTCTTCTTAAAAACGTACCTTTTTAATCAATTGAAATATTAAATAAATAAGATAAAAAAAGTAAAAATAAATTTCCTGCAAACAAGAAATGACAGAAAACCTGACAGTAGCAGCAGATTCTTGTTAGTTTTTCAATCAACGTCCAAATCTTTCTCTTTTTTAAAGATAAGAACAGAAAATTTCGTAACAGAAATATACAGCATCTGCTGTGACGTAGGTAGTTAAGCAAATTTATATAAATATTAATCATTCTGTGCCGTTTAAGTTAAAAACAAGACGAAATAACACGCGCATTTAAATTTCTTTTATTTAGCCAAGTCAAAAATAACAAATTCTTAGCCGTTCAACAGTGCATAAAAAAATCTCAATTTAAGCCAAATACATACATACATATGTTCGTATTTATACTATATTCCTGCATATATATTTACGTTAAAAATTACATAAATTTGACAAGATACATATGTATGTATGTAGAAGTGATAATATTTTATTTTTATTAGATTGAATAGAATGTTGACCTGATTACAACAGACCAATTCTACAAAAATGCCTGTATAATTTTACCATATAGAAAATTTTAATGTGGTAGCCCTTCCTTTCTCTGATTAAACTCTTATGTTATATCTTTTAGACATTTTTGATATCTAGTTTTAAAAATGTAGCAGAACTTTTTACAACGTATTTACTGTTATTTTATCTTCTACACGTGACCTTAATACTATATAAACATTAACCAATTTTTTATGGTAAGTGCTTAAATGAACAGATACAGCTCATATACATAATTTGCATTATAGTGTTAATTTTCTGTTTTTCATTTAAGGGTTATTACAACAATCTACAAAGTTGCATTTCATGAATAAAAACAAAACACTTGCAATAAGAGGTATTTAAAAAAATTTTGGACTTTACTTCTTTTAAACATCGATTTTCATATAAATCTGGCCGTATCAAAAATTAGACGGGAACTAAAATACTATAAATTTTTCGGAACACTATAATCATCAGTGCTGGGAAAACAACGGTGTTTCTGTTGTGCTGTGTGCGTTGAAAATCAAATTGATGTTGAATTTTCTCCTGCTCCTTGTAGTATTGATCTTTATGAATATAATGTAACTATGTGTTTTGTGGCATCAATTAAACCTCTGGATTTTGATGAATTATATGTATACATAATTTTAAAGAGAATACTTTTTAGATTGAACTTATGTAAAAATATTAAAAAAATTTTCTGCAAATAATATTATAAAATTCATTAAAACTTTTCTAGGGTTGTGACTAACATAAGTGCAGTATTGGGATTATATATTTGAAAATAAATAAAAAAATATTTATAAAATATTTGAATATTTTTATTAAAACATTAGAAAGTTCTTCAGAAATAACATCGTGTTATTAAGTTTTTTTTATAAGTCTTAATTCTACATTGAGTTTTATTAAAAAATAAATTACATATTCAAGAAATAACATAGAAGATACTAAAATCAGTGTAAAAATTGGAATGATTTTCCGTCATCCCACGTCAAATTTGTTTGATAAATAGACCGGTTTCGACTATGTGCCATCTTCAGTGTTCTATTGAATAGACACCACAACACTCAGTGAAGAAAAATACAGCACTCAGCTTAAAACATTTAAAGTGCAATTGCACAAAAAGGCACTTTTCGAGAAAGATTTGATAACTGGTTCAAGTTCGAAACATTTCAGCCTACCAATATGTGAAGTTGTTATATGTAGACAGGGAGGTCCTCAATAACTTTGTGACTATTGAATTTTAACTTTTCTTTATTTGCCAAAAATAACTGTTTAAAATACGCGTAACACTTAAAATAATAAATAGAGTTTAATGAGAAGTAATCTAATATTTGTTGGTAAAATTATCTTCAAACGAGTATAAATGGTTATAATAGTTTAAATTAGTATGTCTTTTGTTATAAGCTTTTAACTTAACAATAATATATATTTTTTCTTACTTTTTTTTAATTTTCAAAGCTGAGTGGTCAAATTAAAAAAATAAATATGCAGTCATGTGCAAAAAATTTTAATCTTTCAAATGATTAAAAGAAATTTGTAAAAATCTGAAATTTAAAAATTGAATTGTTACCAGCAACCCCCATATACCTGCCCCAACGTGCATTGCATTAAAGGCGAATTAGGTTGAAATAGTGAGATTAAAATAAATTAATTAAATTAATGGCCTGAGCTTTTCACATGCTCATATATAGGTTAGGTTAGGTTGAACAGGCTGCCGGTTTCTAACAACCGGCCCACTTGGGTCCTTTGGTCCCTTTGTGTTGCCTGGGATGGATAGTAGGGAAGTTTAGAGAGGTGTCCCTCCTATCCCAGAGGTTGGGTCGGTGTTAAACCAACCCGAGTATCTTATGAATGAATTTATTCCCCTAACATCGCATTCCCCCAGGTCTGCTAGTTCGGGTAGTGAGGGATTTCCCATTTCTATATAGTGCTGGACATCGACAGAGGAGGTGTTTGACAGTTTCTTCCTCCTCCACATTCTGACAACTTCTACAGAAATCGTTAAAAGGAAGATTTAATCTTCTGGCATGGACACCAATAAGACAGTGCCATGTTATGACCGCTACAAGTATACGCAGCTGTTGACGAGGGAGCCCCAGTATGGTTGCAGATCTTGCGAAGTTATACTGGGGCCAGATGGATCTGGAAACCTCACAAGTGATTTCATTTGTCCATCTGGTTTGCGCTTCTTTAAATAGTTGGTGCTGAATTTGTATTTTACAGCTTTTTATATACTAAAGTGTAAATATCTAACCAAAAACGCTTGATTTAAGCAGAAAAAAAAACAGAAATATGGGCATAAAAATAAGCCAACGATAGCACTGCGCTTTGTCGTAGTACACATTATATTTCGTTGTGATGCCATTCTCGAATGAAAATTTCTCGAAAATTTTGTATATACAAGAAATGCGATTCCGAAAACATTTCTAGTTTGAAATAGTCGAATTAATATAAAAAAAATTATTATGGAATTAAACCACTATAGCCCGAAGTATTTTTTTTTTACATAAATACCGTATTTTTACTTTAGACCATATACTGAATCTTATACTATTTATAGTATCTTATTTATTATTTCAGAAGTTGAAATTAGTATAGGTTGAAGAAAACCTAAAAAGTCTCGTGACTGGTTTCTAAGGACTAGCATTTGCATAAAACAAATCTCAATTTAAGCTAAATACATACATACATATTGTGTCATTTTCGATTTCTTATAAGTTTTAAAAGAATTAAAATTTTCTAATTTTTTCCTAAAAAAAATTATTTTACATAAGTGCAGGCTGAATAATCCCGAAGCCGTGTAGTATATAAAAAAATAATAATAAAATGCTTCAAGTTTTTCAGTGATTTTTGTAATAAAATTGTACAATCAGTTCTGAAGTTATGATAAAACTAGTGCAGCCTCTTCAAAAATCACAAATTTTAGAAGAAAAACAAATATTTAAAAAACTATATCCATAGAATTTAAAATGTTTACTATTTTTGAACAGTGGTACGTACTCTTTGGCATTTTTCGTGGTGCGTTGTGTTATATAATTGTTTATATTATTTTTCTGTGCCAGCACCGCATTAAATCATAAACAAAAATAAATTTTACGTACACTTTTTATCTAAGGTAATTTTAGCTAGATAATAACATCGTATAAGTAATATATATAATAGAGTGGTTCAAAAATTCCTTTTTGAAAAAAGTGGATCTTAATCTTCCGACACAATCCGTAGGCAACAAAACTTAAAATATTGTAATAAAAGTTTAAGTGTGGATTAACATTACCATTTGGCACCTTTTTATCGGGGAACTCTACTAAAAGTCTAAAAAAGTTTTTTGACCCACCCTAATACTTACTTATATGCTCTTTTTCGTCTTTAAAAAATTTCCATTTCAAAATAACAATTACGCTTTTAAGCGAAGTATTAACAAAATCCGCTATAAATATTTACACTCTCAGTGCAAAGTTATAAATAATATAGCTCTAAATTATAATTCGTCTTTTGACGGCTTAAACTAAACGAATGGATAGATCGCAGGTACAAGGGCTTTTACACAGATTACATGCAAATTAAAAACTGATCAATTTACATAGAGAAAATATAATGGTCCATTCTTCCCAATTATCAGAAAACGGGAAAAGTTTTTATATATGCAACAGTTGTGTATCAATAATGTAAGATTACAGACGCTCGGCGTATCTGTTAGTCCGCGGGAGCTATTTGATTTCACTCCTGCCGGCGTTCCCCCATACGCCATTTGGGGATGCGTCCTCTAGGGGTTACAGGCTCAGAGTCTAATTTTTCTTTGCCTACATATTTCACATTTATCTCTAAATAAAAATATAATATAATTTAAAAATTAAATTAAAAATGCAGTTCATGAACTCAGGGCAAAATAATTAAATTTCTTTGGATTTAAAATATTTTTAGATAAAACTGTTAAGTTAATACTACAGAATTCGACATGGGATGAAAACTGACTATTTTTTTTTAATTTACTTAAAGGTTTTCGTAATTGTATTTTGTTTTTATTATTTTTAGAAATGTAGAAATTTAAGAATATTCGTAACAAAGTTGCAGAGTTTTCAGCGGAATGTTGGGAAATATATTTTATTTGCTTTTAATATTTAATATTTTTCTCTTCCGTTAATCAAATCGGACAAACCGATAATGTAATTTTTAATTAGAATAATTTACAGGCATCAAAAGTGATCACTAAATTCGTTGTAACAAAATTGTAGTTACTCTGTATTATTCCTTTACAATTTATTCAAATTAAGTATACACAAACAAAATAATTATTCAACCGGACTATGTATCTCGAAGTCTAATTTGAGACTACGACAAATGGTCCGGGAATAAAGAAGAGATCTATATGTATTTTTTTATTCTGCGGCAATTTGCCGTAGTCTCAAATTTGACTTCGACATACATAATTGTGATGATTGTCTTTTTTTTACTACAACTGGAAAATTTTTTTTACTTTTTGTATTGAAAACTTCCAGCTGTAGTAAAAATTGTAAATTGTAGTAAGTAAACGAACAGACATTATGTTTACTCAGAAAAATATATTTTTGTAATTAGTATTTTAATCGAAGAAACGTTTATTTTAATTGGTTTTAATTTATTTCACAACATTGCTATCAATAAATATTCATAAAATGAAAAAAAAATTTACATAACAGCAGCGCAAGAATAAAATAAGTTTAGTTCTCATTTCTTAATTGAATGTAAATTTTTACTTTTTCAAGTTTAGTCCATACATTATAATAAACTTATATTTGCTTTGATGTCAACAAAACAGCTTCCGGAGGAAATGCGGCTAATTAAAATCCCAAACACTAACATTCAGCTACAGTTAAATAGCAAGCGTCACTGATTTCATACACTCTCTGAAAATATATAAACAAATATTAATGAATCATTTTATATCATAATTAAAGTATTTCTTTTTCGAATATTTTAAAAGGTTTATGAAGCATGTTATTATCAGTTTGTAGCGCTTTTTTTAATCTTAAGCTATTGTTGCGACAAAAAATTTATTTAATGAAATTTATGTGTGCACTATTTTCTGGCTTGTGTATAAAAATATTTACAAAAGATATTTAATGATAGTAGCTTTTTATCTTATCAGATATTAAGCTTTTTCTAAACTTTGCTGCTTCTATTACGTGTGAATGTGTTGTAGCAATAAATTTTTGATAATTTTAGTATTTTTTAATGCAGAAAAAAACAAAGAAAAAAGAAATAAGATGAGAACAGAACAGCTCCATATATTAACAGCAAATCATAAATTCCAAGAGATTCATCTATATATGTGTACTTAAAAATTACTTTCTGTTTGTATGTTTGTCTGTTTGTTTGTTTGTTCGTTGTGGGAGGAAAAGCGACAAGACCGATCTTTGGTGAAAGGGGTACCCAACACATAAAGCAATTTTTAATTTTTCGATATATCTCCAAAATTACAATAGTGAGACTCTGTAGTTTTAATGTGAATTACTCTGAGAATTAGGTACATTTTCAAGCAAAAGCTTGTTGGTATAGGAGACGGGCACCCACAATACAAAGTAATTTTAAATTATTCTATGTACATACATATATCTGGGTAATCACAATAGCGAGATTATTAAATTTAATGCAGGTTAACCCTTTTGATAATACCTGGTTACCTGGGTGCCCACCGAGTTGTATTTACATGAAAAAATATGACAAAAAATTAAAATTTTAATTTGAGATTCCAGATCGTTGTTATTTACTTCAAAATCGAGCGAATTATGAATTAAATTTAAATTTTATATTTCTTTTTCATTGCACAAGATTATGTGAAACTTTAACCATTATTGCATGCGCTTCGGGGTACCCACAATGATATTTTTGTCAAATATTTACGAAGTTATGATTGATAGCCCATGACTATAAACTTAATAGCAAAAATAAATAAAAAAAACAGTTCCTTGTTTATAAAATTGTTATAATTAGTTATTACATTCTAGACATTTAGCATGATTTTCTAAGTGTTCAGCAAAAACTGGCTATTCACATTCCGCGCAGCTCTTACGAGTTTGCAGTCTTCTTTTTATTCTTTTTGTATAACACATATTACACGATCCCGTAACTTTTTTTCTTCCTGTTTTATCCAGCTCAGCTGATGCAGCAGAGTCTTCTGTGATATATAACATTGCGCTCTTTTTAAAATTGTCATTTACAGCTTTATCTGAATGCATCGTTAATATTAGAATTACAGGCTTATTTTCTTAGGTACATAAATACATCGATACTTCTAATGAAAACCAAAAAACTGTCGAGTATAGCTCCCGTGATTTATTTGCTGCCATGATACTTGCCTTTTATGGTTTATTTTTTGTATCGTACCAACAACAATAAGATTCCATGACAAGAACTAGGGTTAGAGTAGAAAAAAATTATCCATGCAGATATTTCTTCCAATCGCGCGGTATGGAGATGCTAGTTCTTTTACAACCCACTCATTTATTCTATTTGCGGGTATCATTCATTTTACCAGTGTAATTTATACCCTCAAAAGGATACGGGTTTTCAGGGTCGTAAATCCACCATTTACTTCCATAAATATTTTGATTATTTAACCAGTAGAGTATATGGGTACCCGGGTACCCTGTGTGCTAAACAGTGTCGGTAGAGTTGAGTATTAACACAAGGGTTAAAGTAAGAAAAAATTATGCTTTTAAATAAAAGCCTAGAGTTAAAGCAGTGGGAAAAGCACACCGGATACAACTGTCAAATTTATAAAATATATAATGGCAACTCTAATAAACATTGGTGTTATCTGAATTTGTCTATTTTTTGCTAAATTTTATAAGAATTTTTTAAAACAAAATACAGAAAATTGGAGATAATTCTTATCGAATCTCAAACGAAACACAGATAAGTTTAAAGTTGTGTAAAAGATGCTGATAAAAAGTTTTGCATAAAAGACCGTAATAACTGCAAAAAACAAAATAGTAACGAATTACATTTCGAAACAAAACGATGACAACGAATCAAATATCCAGAATATTCCTATTGTTTGCGGTAATTAAAAGTTTAAAAATTTTGTTAAAATAAAACGGATCATATGTATTGTGTTAAATAAATTTATATAAAACAATAAAATAAAGTAAAAAATAAATGCTTCACTACCATTGGATTTATCTTGTGTGTAAAAACAAAATTTTATTTTTAATTTATCAGAAAAATATGTGTGAAAGTCTTAGATACAAATTATATAAAACAACGATTCTTTTGTTTAAATTTATAAAATTATAAAATGTTATACAAGTATTGGCTTCAGACTGCAAAACATAATATTCTAAATTAATTTATTTTTAAATAAATCCAAATGGCGGTTATAATATAAATAAATTATCAACAAGTTTTTTTTTAATATTAAAATATTACGGCAATGACTGAAAAGTTTTTGGGAATAATATTACTATGGATATTTGTTAAGCCATTCAATGCTATTTCTATTTCTAATGCAAGTTATAACTTTTTCAATAAAATTCTTAACTAACTACCGCAATCTAAATAACAACATATATATGAAAAACTAAAATTTAAATAAAAACTGTTTAAAATGTTTTTTACTTTGATCATATGACTTATCGCGTAATCTTTTTAAATTTATATTTCAGCTTTCAACGCTTGCAAGTAGTCAAGAACTTGTAGAAACGTCTCCCAGCAGTTCGGCACATAAAGTAATAAATTGTAATGGCAAAATTGCAGTATGTGTGGGTCCTCTCATGTACAAGGACTGTATTAGCGATGCCAAAGGTACGATGTATGCTAGCGGAAGTGCAAAACGATGTCCAGCTAGATCGCGCTGTGTAAATGATGGTGTTGAAATATGTGTTCCTTTAAAAACCTCGACAGATGCACCAGCAACAGAAGCTATACTTAGCACACCAAGCTCTACTGCTATACCTGGTCCTCCTACTGATGGTCCAACATCGTCTGCAATATATTCATCAAGCGAAGCATCAAATACTATAATTGAAACCACAAACACTCCTGTAGAGACCACAAATTCTCCAATAGAAACTACTACTTCAAATGCTTCAGTGGGGACCACTTATGATCCTGTAGAAATCACAAATTCTCCGATAGAAACTACTACCACAAATTTTCCTGTGGAGACCACTTATGATCCTTTAGAAACCACAAATCCTCCAATAGAAATTACAACGACAAATTCTCCAGTGGATACCACTAATGAAATCACTAATAGTCCAGTGGAGACAACACTAATAACAGATGCACCTCAGGGAGATTCAGCACTAGATACATTAGGCCCTGAGTTATACTTGCAAACAGCTACCGCTGCTGGAGAAGCAATAAGTTCTGTTTTACCCAATCTAAATTCACCAACAGAAACTTCAGGTCAAACAATATTTCCATCAGAAACCTCAACCTTTTCAAACGTTGAAGTAACAACATCCTTTGACCAAAGCGTTTCGGAAGATACAACTGAAACGTATAACCTCACCGATGATTATACAGCTGAATCAGAAACAACTACCATTGATCCATACTTAGGTCAGACAAATCACTACTTGCCTATTGACACATTTGTTCCTGTACATACAACATTTTCAGAAAGCCACAATGCTGATGCCGGTCATATAGCTTCAGTTGACAACAATACACCGGACGAGTCCACTGTAACTGAGAACTTGTTAACTGAAAAGAACGCAGAAACGGACTTAACACCTTCGCCTATTGAATCAACCTCCACACCCATCCATCATACTGCTTTAGATTCTCCTAATGTTAATGTCTCAAGTCCAAGTACATCAGTGGCTTCAAATGGATTTGCTGACTCTGCCCCATCGGAAAACACCGTTACATTAGTTGGTCCTAGTGGAATTAGTACTTCTGCCGATTCCAGCTTAGCATCTAATCAAAATGTAGCACTTGATAATCACTCACTATTCAGCTCAACTGGCGTAGGTGAAACCACCGTATCTGCAAATCAAGAAGCTGTATTAAATTCAAATACATCAAGTTTAAGTGATTCTGCCAATACAAATTCCTTAGCTGCCTTGAATACAAATGCTGCAGACTTAAATGCAAATCAAGACGATGGTGGTGGTCCCACTACTTCAGCAAGCTCAAATGTACCAGCCGATTCAAATTCCCTAATTGAGTCTAACGCAAATGCTGTAATTACTACCAGCGTATCGGAGAGTCCAATCACATTAGTAGATTCTAGTGGAACAAGTACCTCCGCCGATCCTAGTTTAGAATCCAATCAAAACGTTGCACTTCATAATCACGTAGCGGCTAGCACAATTGGTTTAGCTAGTCCCACTGTATCAGCAAATCAAGACGATGCTGTAAATTCAACTCCATCAACTGATATAACAGCCTCAGTGGGTCCCATCGCTTCAGCAAGTCCAAGTGCATCAGTCGACTCACATGCATCATCTGATCCAAACACAGATGCTGCAGTTAGTCCCAATGCATCAGAGAAACCCATTACATTGGTCGATATTAGTGGAACAAGTACTTCTGCCAGCTCAACCAATTTAGCCGATCCCATTGTATCTGCAAATCAAGATGCTGATTTAAATGCAAATACATCTACTGGTTCAACAGCCTCAAGTGGTACCATCGCATCAACAAGTTCAAGTGCATCAGTCGATTCACATGCCTTACCTAACTCTAACGCAAGTGATGCACTTAGTCCCAGTTTATCGAACATACCCCTTATATCAATTGATATGATTGAAAACAATACTTCTGCCGACCCAAGTTCAGCATCTGATCAATATATTGACCTTGATAGTCACGCATCAGCCAGCTCAACTGGTTTAGCTGAAGCCACTGTATCAGCAAATCAAGACACTGCTGTAGATGAAAATACGTCAACTAATTTGGCAGCCTCAGATGGTTCTATCGGCTCCACAAGCTCAGCTGCATCAGTTGACTCACAATTCTTAGTTGGCTCTAAAGCAAACTCTACACCTACTACCACCGCATCTGACAGACCAATTACATCAGTCGGTCATAGTGGAACAACTACTCCTGCCGATCCCAGTTTAGTATCTGATCAATATCTTGCAATTGATAATCACGCATCGGCCAGCTCTACTGGTTTAGCTGATTCCACTGTATCAGAAAATCAAGACGCTGCTGTAGATTCAACTACGTCAATTGATTTAACAGCCTCAGGTGGTCCCATCGCTTCAGCAAGTCCAAGTGAATCAGTCAACTCACAATCCCTAGTAGGCTCTAACGCAAATTCTGCAGTTAGTAGCATTACATCAGTCGATCATAGTGGAACAATTAGTATTGCCAACCCAAGCTTAGCACCCGATCAAAACGTTGCGCTTGATAATCCCGCTTCAGCTGGCTCAATTAGTTTATCTGATACCACTGTACCAGAAAATGTAGATGCTGCTATAAATTCAACTGCATCTACTGATCTAACAGCTTCAGATGATTCCATCGCTTCAGCAAGTCCAGGTACACTCGACGACTCACATTCCTTAACTGGCTCTAACGCAAATTCTGAAGTTGGTCCCAGCGCATCAGACAGACCAAATACATCAGTCAATCATAGTGGAGCAGATACTTCTGCCGACCCAAGTTTGGCATCTGATCAAAGTGTTGCACTTACTAATCCCGCTTCAACTAACTCACCTGTTTTAGCTATTTCCACTGGATCAGCCAATCAAGGCGTAGCTGCTAATTCAAATATATTAACTGATTTATCAACTTCAGATGGTTCCATCGCTTCAGCAAGTCCAGATGCATTAGTCGATTCTCAATCTTCAGCTGACTCTAACGCTAATACTGCAGTTAGTCCCACCGCATTGGACAGACCTATTACATCAGTCGATCATAGTGAAACAAATATTTCTGCCAACAACAGCTTAGCATTTGATCAAAATGTTGCATTTGATAATCACGCTTCGGCTAGCTCAACTGGTTTAAGTGATCCCACTATATCAGCAAATGAAGACGCTTCTGTAAATTCAAATACATCTACTGATTTATCACCTTCAGTCGACTCACAATCATTAGCTGGCTCTAACGCAAATGTTGGATCTAGTCCCGGCGCATCGGATGGACCTATTTCATCAGTCGATCATAATGGTACAAGTACGTCTGCCGACGCAAGTTTAGTATCTGATCAAAATGGTGCACTTGATAATCACGTTTCCACTAGCTCAAATAGTTTAGCTGATCCCACTGTAGCAGCAAATCAAGACGCTGCTATAAGTTCAATTACATCAACTGATTTAACAGCTTCAGGTGCATCAGTCGACTCACAATCATTCGCTGGCTCTATCGCAAATGTTGGAGTTAGTCCAGGTGCAACGGATGGATCAATTTCAATAGACGATCATAATGGTACAAGTATATCTTCCGACCTAAGTATAGCATCTGATCAAAATGCTGCACTTGATAATCACGCTTCAGCTGGCTCAACTAGTTTACCTGATCCCACTTTATCAGAAAATCAAGACGCTGCTTTAAGTTCAACTACATCAACCGATTTAGCAGCTTCAGATGGTTCCATCACTTCAGCAAGTTCAGGTGTATCAGTCGACTCACAATCCTCTGCTGGCGCTAACGCAAGTTCTTCAGTTAGTCCCAGCGCATCGGAGAACCCAAGTGCCTCAGCCAATCATAGTGGAATAAGCTCTTCTGCCGACCCAAGTCTAACTTCTGATCTTAATGGTGCACTTGATAATCACGTTTCCACTAGCTCAAATAGTTTAGCTGATCCCACTGTAGCAGCAAATCAAGACGCTGCTGTAAGTTCAATTGCATCAACTGATGTAACAGCTTCAGGTGCATCAGTCGACTCACAATCATTCGCTGGCTCTAACGCAAATGTTGAAGTTAGTCCAGGCGCAACGGATGGATCAATTTCAATAGTCGATCATAATGATACAAGTATATCTGCCGACCTAAGTATAGCATCTGATCAAAATTCTGCACTTGGTAGTCACGCTTCGGCTGGCTCATCTACTTTACCTGATCCCACTTTATCAGAAAATCAAGACGCTGCTTTAAGTTCAACTACATCAACCGATTTAGCAGCTTCAGATGGTTCCATCACTTCAGCAAGTTCAGGTGTATCAGTCGAATCACAATCCTCTGCTGGCTCTAACGCAAGTTCTTCAGTTAGTCCCAGCGCATCGGAGAACCCAATTGCATCAGCCAATCATAGTGGAATAAGCTCTTCTGCCGACCCAAGTCTAACTTCTGATCAAAATGGTGCACTTGAGAATCACGCTTCGGCTAGTTCAACTAGTTTAGCTGATTCCACTGTATCAGAAAATCAAGACGCTGTTGTAGATCCAACTACATCAACCAATTTAACAGCTTCAGACGCTTCCACCGCTTCAGCAAGTCTAGGTGTATCAGTCGACTCACAATCTTTAGCTGTCTCTAACGATAATTTTGCAGTTAGTTCCAGCGCATCAGATCGACCCATTACATCAGTCGATCATAGTGGAACAAGTACTTCCGCCGACCCAAGTTTAGCATCTGATCAAAATGGTGCACTTGATAATCACGTTTCGGATAGCTCAAATAGTTTAGCTGATCCCACTGTATCAGCAAATCAAGACTCTGATGTAAGTTTAACTTCATCAACTGATTTAACAGCTACAGGTGCATCAGTCGAATCGCAATCCTTGGCTGGCTCTAACGATAATTTTGCAGTTAGTTCGAGTGCATCGGATAGACCCTTTACATCAGTCGATCATAGTGGAACAAGTACTTCTGCCGACACAAGTTTAGCATCTGATCAAAATGGTGCACTTGATAATCACGTTTCGGTTAGCTCATCTAGTTTAGCTGATCCCACTGTATCAGCAAATCAAGACGCTGCTGTAAATTCAAATACATCTACTGATTTAACGCCTTCAAATGGTTCCATCGGCTCGGCAAGTCCAGGTGCCTCAGTCGACTCACAATCAGTAGCCGGCCTTAACGCAAATATTGGAGTTATTTCCAGCGCATTGCAAGGACCCATTTCAGCATTCGATCATAGTGGAACAAGTACGTCCGCCGACCCAAGTTTAGCAGCTGATCAAAATGTTGCACTTGATAATCACATTTCGGGCAGCTCAACTGGCTTAGGTGATTCCGTTGCATCAGCAAATCAAGGTGCTGCTTTAAATGCAAATACGTCAACTAATTTAACCTCAGATATTTCCATCGCTTCAGCAGGTCTAGGCTCATCAGTGGACTCACAATCCTTGGGTGGCTCTCACGCAAATGCTGCAGTTAGTCCAAATGCATCGATCAGACCTATTACATCTGTCGATCCTAGTGCAGCAAGTACTTCTGCCGACCCAAGTTTAGCATCTGACCAAACTGTTGCACTCAATAATCACACTCCGGACAGCTCAACTGGTTTAGCAGATCCGATTGTTTCAGCAAATCAAGGTGCTGATTTAAATGTAAATACATCAAGTGATTCAACAGTCTCAAGTGGTGCCATCGATTCGACAAGTCAAAGTCCATCGGTCGATTCACATGCTATTTCCAGCTCATCAGATGGACCCACTACATCAGTCGATACTATTGTACTAAGTATTTCTACCGATCAGAGTTCAGAAGCTACACAAAATGTTGCACTTGATAGTCATGCATTGGACAGTTCAACTGGCTTACCTGAGTCCATTGCTGCAGCTGGTCCCAGCGCATCGGACAGACCCATCGCGTTATCCGATCATAGTGAGCCGAGTACTTCTACTGATCACAGTTCAGTACTTAATCAAAATGGTGTAAATGATAACCACGCATCGACCAACTTAAATCATGGGTCAGTTCCTATTTCACATGGCAATTCCAAAGATCCAATCGATTCAAATATTACATATGACACCCATGGATCCGTTAATCCAAACTTGACGCAAATTTCCAGTGCAACGGCCATTCCTAATTTCGATCTAAATGTATCCTCAAGTGATTCAGATTATTCTAGCAACAATTTACTTCAAATTCCAAATACACCTGTTGCTTCAAACAACCACGAAAATCCAGAAACTGTAGAAGCTGAATCCAATGAGTCTAAAGAACCTGTGAAAGAAAAACCATTCTCTAATGAAGATGCTTCGGCAGAAGACAAATCTAAAGAGAAAGATGAAAAGAGAAAAAAGCAAGAAGAAAGGAAAAAGAAGGAGGAAGAAAAGACGAAGAAAGATGAAGAAAAGAAAAAGAAAGAGGAAGAAAAGAAAAAGAAGGAGGAAGAAAAGAAAAAGAAGGAACATGAAGAGAGAGAGGAAGAAAAGAAAAAGAAGGAGGAAGAAAAGAAAAAGAAAGAAGAGGAAAAGAGAGAGGTGGAAAAGAAAAAGAAGGAGGAAAAAAAGAAACAGAAGGAGGAAGAAAAGAAAAAGAAGGAAGAGGAAAAGAAGAAGAAGGAAGAGGAAAAGAAAAAGAAAAAGAACGAAGAAGAAGAGGAACCAAATAGTGAATCCAGTGAAAAGAGCAATGAACAGGAATCGAAAAAGCAAAAGGAAGCTAGGAAAGAGCTTATTAATGAGATAACCAAAACTATTAAGAGTGATGAGTGCAATGAAAACGATGTCTATCCAGATCTCAAGAATTGTAAGAAGTACTATCGTTGTATTGAAAAACCTGATAAAACAGAATTTGTTCAATTGCACTGCGATGATGACAAGCGATTTGATTTTGAAGAAAGAAAATGCGTAAAGAAGAGCAAAGCACAATGTTTGCTTAAAGACGAGTAACAGAAAATTATAAGCCAAACACGTTTCTGAATATTGTAAAATTAAATGTATATTTTTTTAAAAGTCCATGTAAATAATTCTAAAGTGAAAATTTATATTTAAAATGTTATTTATTGATTGTAAGATATAACTTAATTACAGTTTAACTCAATAAAATTAAAATATTCGATAAATATTAGCAACAAACAAAACAAGCTCAAAATTTTTTCCTTATAGAAATTTTAAATAATTATAATTTCTGTTATTGTTTGTTTTGAAGGAAAATTTAAAAAACTTTTACAGCACTTTTACAGAAATTTTTATAGAACTTTTCCTCTTTTCATATATATTTCTTTTTTTCATCATATTATTACGACCATAAACCAAAGGTAAATTTTCTACTAAATTGAAATCCTCCAATGTTGTGACAGAAATTGGTCTTTGTTCTTTCTGTGATTTGAATGATGAAAAATCGCTTTGAAAATAACCTTAGCGGAAAATTTTCCTGTGCCTTTTGTAAAGCATATCATCAATTTTATAGAATGTGTGCGGCTGTTGTTTTTTCATTGTTTATTACGGTTTAAGGGTTTTCTTTTCTTTTAAAATTTTCATCAAAGTACTTTTAATAAGAGTAGTAGCAAGTGAAAATCATTTCTTACTTGGAAAACTTTTGATGTGCTTTTATGCACAATACTAAATTTTTTTCTTCCAAGCAGGGGGTTGAATATTTTTTCAAAGATCTTATAGTAAAAGAAAGCACAACTAATAAATAAAAATAATAAAAATGTTAAAGTTGATTTTTCATTTTAAAAATCTATCTTTTGAAAAAAATAATAATAGCACCAGAAAACAAGACAAACACGAAGGCCCTTTAACTACACAAAATTTATCGCAATTTGTTTCAGCATCAGTAAAGCTAATTTCAGTATAAGAGCTGTGAAAATGCAAAAAACGTTATAAAGCTGTGTTTACTCACACGCCCATACACTTGCAGATGCGAGTACTTGAACAGTAGAGTGAATTTTTATTATCACTCTTTTGACGCTTATTCAGTTTTCTGTTTTAAATTTGTTGGAAGAAAATATTTACTCAGCAAATTGTGTTGCACAATGAATTTCTTCCGGGTATTAAAAATTTTAGAGAAAATAGCTAAAGTATACTTGGTTTTAACAAATAAAGGTTTCTACTGACTTGTCTACGTAAGACATCCAGTGTTAATGGTGGGAATCGAACCCACGACTTCCGGACTGAGAGGTTCACATTGCTACCAAGTTATAACAATAAAAAATTTATGTTGTTTTCTTTACACATCATTTTGCACCTTTCTAAATTCTGCTATTTTAAAGCAATTTTAAGGTTTGTCTGCAATTTCGCAAATTTTACCAAAATTGTTGC
Source organism: Panzeria rudis (assembly GCA_956483635.1). Lineage (NCBI taxonomy): Eukaryota > Metazoa > Arthropoda > Insecta > Diptera > Tachinidae > Panzeria > Panzeria rudis. Next base: position 47,688,634 of record OY101448.1, on the reverse strand, counting down.
TATATTTACGATAAACGTGATTTGTTTTGCAGTTCTTAGTTATTTACAGTTTACCCAATTTTTAAAGACTATCAGACTTTTCTATCTTCTGTTAGTTTAGTTTTTGCTTAGTTTATGTCAGTTTAGTTTTTGCGAATTTTCGTAGTTTTAAATATATGATACAAAAATATTGTTTGGATCATTTTGCCACTACAATTGTTCTCCCCTAATTTTTTTTTATTTATATCATTGTTTTATATCATTGATAGATATCAATTAATGATAAGAATCAATCATAGAAATCAAAAAGGCTTAAAGTTGAACATAAACAGAAACATAGTGAAGTTCCAAACCTTTAGCTTAGCCGGAAAAGAATTCTGATGAGAAGACTCTGGTGGTTTCGAAACATCTGACGTAAGTTTAACCTTCCGTACAACCAAATTTTTCTTTGAATATTTAGTTACACTATGCAACAAAATTCAACTTTTGTCTTGAGCTTTGATCACCACTATATTTTTTGATGTGTTATGGTCCCCTAACTACAAAAAACAGTCGGAATTTAAAATTCTATGGATACGTTTTTTTTTTTGTTAATGGTTTTCTAAAATTTGGGAAGGGGTAGTCTAATTTAATTACAAAAAACACTAACAAAACTTGTAATAAAATTACCTTCAAGCCGTTCTAACATTATTTTTTATATCATAAATCGTTTGAAAATTATTCAGACCTCAATAATTAAAAATATATTTTTTGCTAAATTGGAAAATTTTCATTTTTGAAAAATGTTTAAAAAATTTTAAATTGCAAAAATGTACAACAAAATCAATTTTTTTTTTGAGCAACAAGCTTTTAATTACTAAATCTGGTAGATGCCACAAAAAATATATACTTGTATCGGCATTTTGAAAGTTTACATTTGGGATTTATTTTAGCGAAAGCTGGGCTAAAAATAAACATACAGAAAACCAAGGTTATGCGAATTAGTTTCGAAAATACAAATTCTTTTTATATAAATAACGAAATATATGAAGAAGTTGAAACATTCTACATTTGTTGACTTTTCTTTAAATTCTAATGTTATAAAGCAAAAAATCATTATTTTTCTAAATTCGCAAAATTCTATATTATTATAAGTATCTTGTTATTAGTCTGTAAGGACTATATTCCATTGACTAAATTTAGATAATAAATAAATAAATAAAATTCTGCTATCTCGGGGCAGTTATCAATCGAACCGGTGCTCTAGCACGGATATTGCTAGCAGGATAAAAAAAGCCACACAATCTTTAGAGAAGCTTGCTAAGGTATGGAAATCATCCATTATATCACACCGCATTAAAGTAAACATTTTGAACTCCAATGTAAAATCAACAGTTCTGTATGGGTGCGAAACGTGGAATGCTGCTTCTCGAGACATCAAATCTTTGCAAGTTTTCGTCAGCAACTACCTTTGGAGAATCCTACGAATCTTCTGTTCACGATCCATCTCCAACAGCACTCTGTGGAGGGAAACACATCAGATTCCTATACATTCAGAAATTTAGAAGAGAAAGTGGAACTGGATTGACCATACACTCCGCAAATCACCATCAGACATAGCCAGAAATGTAATCGAGTGGAATTCTCAGGGTAGCCGCAGAATAGGTCGACCAGCTCATACATGGAGTCTCAGAAAATGCACAAAACCTGGAGCGAAATGAAGACTATTGCAAGTAACAGATCTGAATGGAAGAATATATATATATATATATATATATATATATATATATATATATATATATATATATATATATATATATATATATATATATATATATATATATATATATATATATATATATATATATATATATATATATATATATATATATATATATATATATATATATATATATATATATATATATATATATATATATATATATATATATATATATATATATATATATATATATATATATATATATATATATATATATATATATATATATATATATATATATATATATATATATATATATATATATATATATATTAAAAGTAATATTAATTTAAGTTTTTTAGTGGTTTTTGTAATAAAATTGGACAACGCTTTGCCAAGTTATTTTAGAAAAAATTAATAAAAAAAATGTTTTCATAGAATTTAAAATTTCGACTTTTAGGGGACCATAACACATCAAAAAAATATAGTGGTACTCCTTGGCATTTTTCTTGTTGCATAGTGTTATTATATGCTTTCTAATTTCTTTCTAAATTAAAATTAGTTTAATTAGAAGATTCTATTAAAAACGTTCATAAGCCAAACTAATGAAATAAAAATTCATAACTCAATTATTAAAATAAGTTGTGCTAAGGGTAATTGCCATTCCCTTGCCTTTTGCTTTTATTCTGCATGCCGTTTTTCGTCTAGTATAATTTTTATATATCTGCTCTGGGTAATTTAGATTTCTTCTCCTTTAAAACCCAAAAACAATAACAAAAACCCTCAAATCAGATATTACCCTACAGTAAATGGAACTGACACAAAACAAGTCACGTGATCGATCCCCAGGTGACAGGGACCAGTCCGAGTTCTAACACTTCCTATGAATTGGGCCAGTCACTTTTACATGGGGATGGCCTAGGATGGGGTTAATTGATACTTTTTATACACCTTGTAACTTGTCTCTGAACTATCTTGTGGAGTCCTAATCGGTGTAGAATAATATAGATTATATATAAATATTGTTCCAAAATTCAGCTTTGAATACCGATTAATTTATTTTGTTATTGTTACAAATCCAAGTAGAAATTGTATTTTATTTTTAAGTGGTGTCTTTGATAAGATTCGAACCGAGAACCTCCGGCATTACAGGCTAGTACAATACCCACTCCACCACAGGGGAACTAATATTTCAATGTTATAAATACCTGTTAAGCTGAAGTTAATATATAAATATAATTACGGTTCCTGAGTGGCATGGCAGTCTCATTGAAGGGAGACAATTAATATTATATAAATACTATATGATAGGCCTTAAATCCAGGTGCATCGAATTTCTTCAGTGCCGTTTACTACAATACTAGCAGGAGTACCAACTATATTGACTGAAAATGGTTAATATGTGACCATTTACACAATATGTCTTTTTCACCATCACTACTCCTTATGTTTGGTATGAGTCTCATTTTCTCAAGTCATAGGACGAGCACTTTTAGATCATTTGTCACCAAATTTTACGCAGGGTAGTGACAACTACAACAACATCCAAGCAAATAGGCAGGTGACGAACTACGATTTTTTTAATGTTTCATTTACTTCACAATAAAACTTTATAAAAATGGTCTAGTGTAATACAACACAGGGGAACAAAATGGACATTTTGGCTAGGTGCATTGAAAACTATAATTGATAACATATATATGGGATGTGAGATTTTCAAAACTACCTTTAATTTTTTGTGGTCAGCTCTAGTTTTTAAAATATCGCGGTTGTTATTTTTTTCTCCATGCCGGGAATTCATGGGAGAATTGCTTATTTTCGTTTCCCGCTTTCCCGGGAATTTTATCCGGGAATTCCCGGGATTAAAAATCTATTTATATACATACAAAAGTACTGACTTTGGTACCCAAAAATCCTTTCTTTTTGTTTAATTGTTATCGTTCATCATGAAATAATATCTATGCAAAGTGAAATAAGCCAACGAAGGCTCAAAATGTACAGTAGTTTAAAATTAATTGCCTTTTTTAAGCGCACTTTTGACTTAACTGCACAAAATTTTAAATTTGTGTCACTATTCCTTAAAATCCCATACAATTTCATTTGTTAAGTGCATTTTCTATATCTGCAATTTTAGGATAAACGACTTTAATTTTTTTATTTAATTAAAAATAAGTGTAATGTTTTCAATATGCACCAAAATGCACGGTAATTAGATATTCAGAAAATCTTTATGCACGTTTTTTTATGCAATTAATTTTTCGGTAATAGATTATACTTCAGATAACGTTGATGAAAAAGACGCTTGAGGAAACTTTAAGCTATTAACAAAGCAGCTGAAATTATTTAAGACAGCGGAAGAAGAACGAAAAATATTGATAATCTATACAACGCTCTCTTCTATCCGAGCAACTTCTGTAGAGGGCGAAATGTTTTTCTCAACAATCGAAAATTATGTTACTTGTATAAGAAACCGATTATGAGATGAAGCAATTAATACAATAGTGGAGTTAGTAGAGTTAGTATTAGATGCAAATGGTCTTGCGAGAGTGCATATCCAAAGTTTGGCTTTTTTATGAAATCCAACAACAAAATACACTAAATTTCATAAAAAAATATAAAATATTTTGCAATTGCACTTTCGTTAGACCATTTGCATAAAACACTGTAATCCACCATTGACTATTCTAAAAAGCCATTTGCAACAAAGAATATGAAAGTACAAATTTTCTAAGGGCAGAGAATTTTCATTGTATACCAAGAAGTAAAGGTCTGAATTTAATATTCTAAGACTGCAACATTTATACTATACCACTTTTTAATCGCTCTTTTGATGACTTCCGCAATCTGACAACCACGTGTTAAAATCATGGATGAATGATCATAAATAAAACTACTTTGATTTCAATTCATCAGTGATTTTACCAATGATATGTATGTTTTCTTTTTGTTCGGTCTAAAAATAGTTTTTAAGTACGAAGTTTCCTTAAAATTTCGATAAAAATGTTGTTCTTTTTTAAATTAATATACTTTGAATCTTTTTGTCTCATATCATTAGAAACTCTTTTGTTCGGAAAATACTTTTAAAATAATGCTCAGTTTAAAATGAAGAATGATTCAGTGATTCATTTGGCTCATATAAAAACCAATGAATTCAGGAAATTAATGTTTGTGGTAAATATATTATGACCTTCAATTCCCGGGAATTCCCGGAATCCCGGGAATTTCTTTTTTATCTCCCGCTCTCCCGGGAAACAAAAAAGTCCGTGAATAAAAAAACCTCACTAAGCACATACATGATACTATAATAAACACATTTTTATTATTTTATTATATTAGTTTATTTTATTTTAAATGTTCTGATATAAGCGTGAAACAACACAAAATTAAGCATAGAATATCCTAAAAATACCACCAAAGTCTAATGCTAAAAGCATCTGCATTATTATACTCAAATGAAAGATATTTTTATGTAGATTAGTAATTTCTTAAAATACATCCGAAAGAAAGATATTTACTGCAAAAAATGGGGAATATCATGTAAATATAAAATTCGCGATATTTTGAAAAACTGCAAATGAGAGAAATTTTTTTTGCTGTATTTGGACTCAGAATGCTAACGTTTATTAAAAAATAAGAATATTAATATGATAACTAAAAGAAATTATATTAACCAGTTCTTGTCTTTAGGATGTGGAAAATAAACTATAACTTCGAGCTAATCTTTAAATAATTCGTTGTATTTTGAACTAGTTTTTTTTATTTTAATTAAAAACTTAGTTCCCTGTATCTCCTTGTCTATGTTGTGTAATTTTTTTGTGGGAATTTTTGATATAACAAATTTTATTGAGATTAAGACATTTAGCTATTTTAAATTTCAACATCCTGTCGAATTTCAGGCACCAAAAATTCTGTTCCGCTGCGTAATTATTTTGGATTCAAATTATTACAACAGAATTTGTCATCTTCGAAAAACTTATGCTTTTATTCTAATGTTTAGAATAAATATTCAAATAACGAATGACGAGTCTTTTGCAAATTGATGTAGCTCATGCTGCAAATTCTCCAATAAACACAGCAATTAAACTTGATGTTAATAACTTTTTTTTTGCACTGCAATATTATTACTCACAGTGTTTAAATTAATTAATACGACTCACCATTTAACGAATTTATTTGATAATTATATCTAATATTCCTACTTATTCTGTAACTATTTTTCGACGTCAAGACAACATCAAAATATGTCGACAGCAATTGACTACTTTTCACAGTCGTTTGCTATTTTCTAGGCCTTAGAGAATAGTAAGAAACTGGCTGTAAGCAGTAGTTAATTGTTGTCCACAACAAGTCCGTAAGTGTCCTATTTTTGGTATTGTCATGACGTGACGTCGACAAATAGTTAAAAAATAAGCAGGATTAACTAGACAAGTCACGAATGTCAAACAACTTGTAAACATAGTTTTAACATAAAATAAATAAGTTGGGTTGCCTCACTTTTTAATTTTAGTATTATTAATCTTTCAAATACGAGTTGTTGGTGTAAATTATGAACAAACCTGGAACATTACCAAGAAGATAACACGTTAGTCTCTTTTTTTTCAACTGAGATTTATGCCTACATTTCATACAAATATATAAACACATATATAGCAATGTTTACTTGCAAACTTTTTAACGTCTGTCGTGTACACTTCTTGCATGTCTCTCCAATGTTTAGCCATTCTAAAAAAACTAAAGCAAAGGGATGTTACCACCGCTTGGCTCTGATTTGAATTAACCATGGTTGCATGCTATAACAACCAATACAATCAACAGATTATAGAATTTTGTGCTTCACTAGCAGCTACAAGCAATTATTTTACTTCTTTTACACAAATATCCCTGCAAGCAGACAGGGTGAGTTGATGTGTAAGTGGAGAAGGGAAATTTAAGTCTTCACATCATTTATTATTTGAATTTGCCACGCTAATGAAGGTAGTGAAATGTCAAAATTGCCATGGTGTCAAATTTTCGGGATAAATTTAAGGCGGCATTAAGGAATGTTCGGCTATATTATATCAAGGAAGAGTTAAATAATTTTTGAAGTTTTAAGCAGATAAAAAATAAAAGTGTTATTTTTCTAAACGCTGTACACTAGATTCGATTGTACTTAAATTTATTTTTTAGATTAAATGTACCTGAATTAGTTTAAAAAAAAAATTTACAATTTCACTGACTTTTTTTTATTTATTTAAAAACAATGTTATGTGTATAGAGACATACCAACTCAAATCGACAAAAATGAATGCATTTGTGCGATTATTCATCTCCGATTTTGCAAAATTTGGTACAGCTAGTTCTTATTGATGGGTATACAATTTTGTGTCTCCACCTGAGCCGATTATTGAGAATTCACGTCATTATTTTTAAATATTACAAAAAATTTGAGTTAACTTACATGGTATATAATAGGGTACTTTTTCGGTTAACCGTTCATCAGTTAACTGGTTAATTACTACCCGATTAACTGATCGGTTAATTTAAAATTGTCTATTTTGGATTAACGGTTAAACCGATTAATTTCACTCGATTTAATTTAATTTTATTTATTTATTTGTATTCCTATACAACAAGACTTAAAGTCTTATAATTATAGTCCAGTATTAGCATGATTGACCAGATAGATATGTGTAATACCAATTATAGAATAGAATAAAAATATCTATGAACTATAAATATGTAAAAATATGAAATATAATATAAAAACACTAAGAATATATAAATAATAATTAACCGATTAACCGACGTAACAATTTTTTTTAGTATTTTGTAGTATTATAACGTATTTTTGTGTGTTTAGAAATTATTTTCCATAAAAACAAAGAAATGTGTTCACTGATCTTAACTTAAATAAGACTTTAAAACCTTTGGACGTGGCTTTGCAAGAGCTAAGTAAAGACTCTGCTACTCTAATTGATCTTTAGGGAATTATTAAATTTTTGTTTAATAATTTAATAAGAGTCAATAATACTGTTGCCAATGATCTAAATAATTAACAATTTAAGGATTAATGGAGGATTTTATACGTTTAGATAAATCCAGGAAAAGGACTGAGAAACTAGATATTCTGCATAATGGATTGCTTTCGATTTCTTCAACATATACGATAAGTGAAGAGATTTTTCCAAGTAAATTTTTATCAACACAAAAGGAGAGAATCTATTAAATACTAAACATTCAAACCAAATTATTTTTCTGAAAGATTGTTATTTAAATAACTGATATAATGATGTCACACACTTGTTAACTTTTTAATGAATACATATTGCTGATTTTTTTTTTTTTTTTGTTTGATTTAGTTCAAGAATTGTTATATTTGTTATGTTATTTTGTTTTTGCTAACAAACTTCAAATAATAAATAATTTATGAATTTTTTATTGTATTATGAATTTTGTATTACAAAAAAGATTTTATTAATCGGTTAACTGGTTAATACCGAAATTAGCCGATTATTAACCGATTAAGGCCAAAACATAGAATAATTAATCAAGCGATTAACCGATTAAAGCAGAAGTCCGGTTAAATGATTAGCCTAGTATATAATGAGCAATTTTACACAAGTATTTAAGCTAAGGAGATCATCTGTACTTTGTTTGGAAGCTAATAATGTGTTCTTTATAACATTTTTCAGATTTCATCTTAAACTTTTAAAGAATGATAGATATTCAGAGCTTAAAATCTTGAAATATAAAAATTATTAAATTTTATATCTTTAAAAAATTACTTTTTTAGCATATATAATGGCTAACTGGTGCGTCCAGTTTCAGTTTTTTAGTTGAACTTATTTATTTCGTTTCCCCATTACATAATATCGAATACTATATTCGATACGATATTTACCATATAATTAAAATAAAAATGTGTACACACAAAAAGTCATATTTTTTTCATGTAGACTCACTATTATTAGCAGCTTAATTTTTTTATATTTTTTAAGAGAAGCAACACAATCAGGCAATTAATGCCTACCAGTTGATTAATTAATGTGTTACTTTCTTTGGAAAAGGGATAGTGTAGAGAGAAGGTGGTGAAGTGGGAAAGATATAGAAAGCTTAATTCATTTACAACCCAGCTATTGCGCGTTTTTTGGAGAGCAGTATTGCAAGCCCCTATGGTGTCAAGTAGACGCATTATAATAATCATATATTCCTAAAGAGACATTGAGTTGTTTAAGCTGTGTAGCCATTTTATTATATATTTAACTTCGCCGACGGTTCTGATACAATACCGACGAAGGAGGGTGATGTGAACTGCATTAGGATATCTTAGTATTAATCACTGCCGGTACTGCCAAGGTGATCAGTGCTATGCCTTCATCACTTTAACAGTCCAACAACACCCAACACAATACCATACCAATCCACATGACAAAAATGCATGATGTTATTGGCTTGCCTGAAACAAGTCTTGAACTCAAGACCTCAGGTTTTGAAGTGAAACGCGCTAACTACTCACCAAACAACACCTTCATGTTCTAGATCAAACATTTTTATTCGAAAAGGTTCCTCTTTTGTGTCTATCTTGAAAATGTAAAGGCCCTTTTAATCATATTTTACATTAGACTTCACTTATTATATCTTACATTTAGATTTTAGATATTTTTGTGGCTTTCTTCTTCCAAACAGCTGACCATTAAGGTAAGCAAAGTGAATTATTACCGTTAATATGAAACGATATTAACTTACATATTACATTTACTTTGCGTTATTTGTATGTTCGCAAACACTCAAATAACAAATATGTTCCATGGAATATATTTTATGCAAGTGCGTTAGAGTGTGTCTGCATGACTTTTCAAAATAATTAGTTGGTAAAATTGCAATAGTATTTAATGCTTGTGCACTAATATTTGCTTTTTTTGTTTTAATTTTGTTAGTTTTTACAACAACACAATAATAGTAGAACTCACACTATGCATTAAACCCATTTTCTTTTCCACGTTGTTACTTGTGTGAATGTGTGAGTATATTGTTGTGCAAATTACATAAAATTGTTGCAGCAAAAGAAGATAAATCTATTAGCACTTGTATGTTAGATGTGTACAATGGAAAAATAATTTGCCGGTTGGGAAATGTAAGTTAAAAAAATATATTTTCACGTGAAACGCAAAAAGTCATAACTAACATTTTCATCATTTTACTGGAAAAGCAATCAATATGCTAAATTATTTAAATGGCCAATTCTTTTTCCTCTTAGATTTTCTTAATGTTATCGCTATTTTTGTTCGGGTAAGTCTTTCTTTTATAGTAGCTAAGTATATTCGTCAAGTATATTGAAATTTACTAAAAATCCGATTAGAAATTTTTGTTAGATAGGGCTTTTTGCCTTTTTTTAACCATACGTATTTATTATTAGTTTTTATTTTTCTGGTTGGGGGTTTTATGTATTTGGTTGAAAGAATTTAATTTAATTAACTTTGAAAACGCGTGCACTAAAACAAAAGTATTTTATTACATTGTGTTCCACTAAATCCATAATATTGTGTTAATTTGAAAAGGATGCAGCAAGCAGTTTTGATCGTTTTATATTGCAATACATTTTTTTTAGCATTGTACCATAAATACAGAGTGACAGGGATAAAATGATACTTTTGTCGCTAAAATTGGATGACGAACAAAATTTGTATGGTAAATAAATATGATATTATTTTACACAGTAAGTACACAGAAAAAAAATATTGTTCAAATTTTCCTATTAATTATTTACTAAAAAAAAATTTTATGATATTTTTAATAAATAGATATTTATACTTAATTTGATTATGCTTTTTTATATGTAATTCTCATTTCTTGTTTGAGAGCTTGTCTAAAAGCATACGAGTTTGAAAACTTTTCAAGCATGATGAAAACGCAGGCATGTAGATTTGCTAACCCATGAGAAATAAATATTAATATTAACAAATTTTATATCAATATATACAATAGTTTTACTTCATAACACCAATGAAACAATTTCATTAGATTTTTTTTCATTAATTCAATGACAATTTCACAAATCCAATGAAAATTTAATTAATTTTGTGAAATAATTTTAATGTAACTTTTCATAATATTAATCAAATTCTCGATATTAATGAAATTTTCATTGGAATTGTGAGATTTTCGTTGGATTAATGAAAAGTATAATGAAATTGTTTTATTGATTTTATGAAGAAAAACTCTTTAATGTACCAGAAAATGGAAAAAGCTTAGACTGAAAAAATTATTCGCAAAAAATTATCAATTAATACTACGCGTATTAAAAATTAATTGAGTTAATTAATCATGTGATCAAAACATAATTTTCGAGCAAATTTAAAAAATGTTTAATAGTTGAAAATGTAAATTTCAGAGATTGAATATACAATTTTCATCATAGCTTTTTCTTCAACAACACAATTAATTAAATCTGCAGTTTTCGTAATTGAAATCATATATAAGTTTTAGAGTTATGCATAAACAAAATAAGTTTATACAAGTTTTCAGTACGATTTGTTATATATAAATCCATTAATTGTATATGTTTAAAAAAGAAAGTTAGTCATCTCCCATATCAAACTACCAAAATTATGAGTAGTTTTTCAACAGTGTATTCAGATTTTAACAGTTTAGAAAATTTTAAAAAAAATTTTTGCAAAATAAGAGGCAAATGGTGTTGTATGGTGTTTTGTGCATATTATATTTTTTCATAATGCTATAAAATCGTTGATTATTTAAATTTTTTAACAAAATTTTGCAGCTATATAGGAATTTACATAGTTAATATAAAAAAAGGAAACTAATATTTGAATCTGAAAATCTTAGAATTCCTAATAAACTTTCCTGAAATCCCAAAATTAGAATTGTTTATGGTTTCCCTATAAAGTCCATATTTGGATCAACGTCCATTATTTGCTATGGCAAATAAATGGGCACACGTAAAGGTACGTTTATACTTGGTAAATATTTGCAGAAAATAACATAACCACTAATTATGCTAAGAGTTAGTATGATTTAACTTGGTTTTTATATAATAAAATAAAGTTAATTATGCTGCAAAAAGCATTTTTATATTATTTTTAATAAACGCGAACCAATATTAAGAAAAATAAATATTGATATTAAAGGAAATACAATTTTAGCTTATCTGTTGGTCACGTTTTTTCGGCAAATATATTGTGACCATAACTTGAGATTTTCTCCAACTAATATTTGTTATTATATCCAAGATTTGGGATTTTAGAGCATATGGTCTAAAATGAAAGCTTTGTTGCAAAATAAGTCGAATTCAGATGGACTCAGGGCTAACAAAAATGGTATATTGGATTTAACATTTTTTTAATAAAATTGTGTGTGTGAGGATAACTTTTAGATACATATATAATAATTATATATTCCCAAAGAAAAATTGGTTTTATAGAGAAAAGAATGATGGTGGTTTTTAGGGTAAAAGTTGACAAAAATTCTACTTTCAAATTAATAATTTTATATTTTCCAACTTAGAAGGAATACATATTATAAATTTTGAAATTCAAATAAACCCCGACGAAAGATAAACACAACACAATCAATTTTGTTTAAACAATTTGAATTTTTGTTGTTTCACTAACAAAGAAACAATTATGATAATCAGTTGTTATTTGGATCCAATATCTTGAAAATCCTGGGCCACGTTTTTGAAAATGAACTATAACAGATTGATTAATGCTTACGCAAACATTTTTTATCTTTTATTTTTTTATTTTATTTAACAAATCTTCTGTAAATTTGAACTAGCAGTAAATAATCCAGTCTTATCTCTAAAATTTAAATACTTAAGTCCAGCCAATCCCAGACAAAAATATTTGTTTCTGCGGTTGGTTATTAGGTTGTCTTGACGTCTCTCATGTTCGGCTGAGATCAAGAGTGTCCTTCCTTCTCAGCCGAGTGTGCCTCTAAAGTTTCTGATGCTGCGCGCTAGGGGATTTGGTGCAACTCAAGTTTTTTACATATCTTGTAACATGTTTTGAAAACACAGTCTTAACCCGCGGAATATCTAGAGCTTTATGAATTCTTTGGTTTCCGACATAACATGGGGCTGCTGTAATGGTACGGAGTATTTTATTCTTCCGTCTATAAGTTTTCTCTACGTTTGATGCCGAGGCAGTGCTCCATAACTGGATACCGTAGAAACATATAGGTTTTAGAATCCTACTGTATAGAAGAAGTTTACAATCCAGGCTTAGTGTAGAATTCATTCCAATGACCCAATTCATTTGAGCCGCTTTTAATATCATTTGGGTCATTTTTGCATTTATGTGGAATTTCCATGTTAGACGACGATCAAGATGAACACCGCGATATTTATCTTCAGTGTGTTTGGCTATAGTTTAGTTATTGATTTTTATAGGCGGGCATTTTTCTATGCGTAATGTAAAAGTAGTAAGTAGATATTTTTGTTCGTTAATGTTTATCCGTCATTATTTTTAGCCATTTATCCAACTAAGGTATGTACTCTTGCAATTTGCGGGAAGCTACTTAATGGCTTTTGTGAACACATTGTAAAGCTGTATTATCAGCGACTAGTGATATGTGTATGTTACAGCTTACCGGCAAGTCAGAGGTATATATCAGATAGAATACAGGACACAAGATGCTGCCTTGAGGAGCTCCGGCTTCAATCGGCTCGGAGCGTTTAGCACACAACTCTTCCTTAACAACAAATTTACGTGGCTTTCCAAAATCTTAGTTTGCGGGTAGGTTTTGCTATAGTTTAGTTATTAAACCTTTGTCCGATAGTTTATCAAATGCATGAGAAACATCAATGAAGAGAGTAGAACAATATATATTTTCCTCAAAAGTTTTTCTAACTACGTTCACGAGTATATGTGTTTGTTCGATCATGCTATGTTGTCTTCTAAAATCGAATTGGTTATATTGAATGCATTCAGTACCATTCAGTATGGGTGTTAGCTTAATCATAAGTTGATTTTCAAATAGTTTTGACATGTTAGACAATAGGCTTATAGGCCTATAGGATTCCACCTGCGAATGATATTTGTCTGGCTTAGGTATCATGTTAATCAGTGAAACCTTCCATTCTACAGGATAGCATTTGAGGCACGAAATACCATTAAAAATAAATGGAATTATCCTTTTTGCAGTATAGGGTAGCTCTAAGAGCATTTAATTGCTTATTTTATCAGCACCTGTAGAATTTTTCGAATTTAGGCTCGCAATAGAGTGTTTAATCTCACGAATATTGAACCTCAGGTAACATCTGGTACAGGAAGTATCGTACGTATTTGGAGTAAATACTTTCCGCAAGTGGTTCACAAACAGAATACATAGAGAAGCGGGTTTTTTACATTCTAGTAGTATTTTAAGCTGTTTGGTACATTCCTTTGTCCCAGATTTTAGCGGAGTCGATCTGTAACGTTGCCGAACTCTTCCTTTTTTTTGAGATAAAAGCCGTTCTATATATCTCACCTGAAGATTTGTAGGAGTTGCATTTAGAGCAGTTTCCTTAAGGTTTGCCTCAAACATTCTAATAGAATCATGTATGTTAGCAGGCGTTTTCAATGGAATATTTTCTGTGGAATGAGCACTGAAATGTTTTTTGTATTTCAATTAATTAATACGTGTGGTTGTCGTCGTTAAATCACAAATGGATGATGAAGTTTTATGTGAATATATAATGACAATAGTGGTCTGAAGACAAATCAAAAGATGCTTCGGGAAAGAAATATTTTTAAATTTTAAAATCTTGGTTTTTGATAAATTTTGAAATTGCTATTCAAAATTTTAGACTTGAAAAATTATTATCTTCAAAGTAATTAGGAAAACATTATTAAGAAGTAGAAAAAAGTCATCCGATCATAATCAAAATAATATCTGAACAAGATAATTTGTTTATTTCTTTTCTGCGAGCAGCCATTAGTTTTAAATGTTAATTTCTTTATAGCCATAATTCAATATAAATAATCTATTAAGCTCTCAAGCAGTAAAACTCAACTTAAACTAACATCAAAAAGGATTATGTTCAAACAGAATAAAATTATTCTTTAAAATCGCATGCAATCTTACACCCAAGCTCCAACTAACATTTTAAAGATAAAAGCAGAATTAGCATGAGAAAAAAAATGAAATTTTTATATTCATAACTTTAAAGAGTATTGACAGAGATTACCAATAAACCCATCAACATAAAAAAGACTTAAGAGAATTCCAATGATAGTCCTTTGAAATTTCTGTCTCTATGTTGTAAAAAGACTTGTCTATGCGTTAAGTATATGAATTCTCGAGATATTCGTATTTAAAATTTTGCTTGAGTATAATTTTGTTTTTGTTTTTTTTTTATTGCCAGACAAACTTATGAATAGCATTTTGTTAAACAAATTTACAAATAAGTTTAATATTTCTTTGTTATAATTTTATGCTAAAATAACTAGAGAATAAGAATTTTACTACATAGCAGATGAGGCATGAAAAATAGCAGTTTGTGTTTATAATCTAAAGCAGAAGTGTAATAACTTCAGAAGACTAATTAGAATAAAGGTTAAACGCGTTTTTAATATTGAACACGTTTATGTGTAGACTTTTGTAAAATTATTTTTAACATTAGATTTTTATCAAGAAAATCAATAGATCATAATATCAAGCCATAACGGTCAAACAATTGTAAGCAACAACAACAAAATGTAATAGGAAAACGATTTTATTGAAATATATTAAAAAATTTACTCTAAAAGTTACTTAGTTACTTACGTCTTACTTGTTTTTGTTATAAATCTAGAACGGCACCTCTCACCGCTATGAAATTTTCAGATATAATGTAAATGATTGAAAATTTTCAATTGCCATAAAAAACCAAAATGATACTACATCATGTCTTTTTTGCCGTTAAAGCTGCTATTTTGTTTTACGCAACTACTGTTGGAACAGCTGAAGGTTGAAAATATTTTACACTAAATATTCTACTTTATAAAATGCAAACAAGAAATTTTCTCTTGCTATCCACATTCCTAAGTATTTTCTATGCTTTTACTTATTGTATTCAAAATTTTGCTGTCGGGGTTTTTCGATTATTTTTGTTTTGTTTGTGTAAGTGTGTGTATTTGTTTGCATTTTTTCGGCTACAAAACTCTCACTTGTTTATGTATTCAGGTCACGTTGACATTTTATCACATTTTAAGTAATCCTTTGAATGCCATAACGAAAATTCTCTGCTAATGTCTTTTTAAAAAGATATTTAAGAAGTTTTTTTTTGCCTTCAACGTTTTTTTTTATAATTTTTGTATGGAGAAAAAATATCAAAAGCCAAGAAAACTTAAATATAAAAAATATATATACATAATGTAAAATTATGGTTTTCTCGAAAGCAATGGTCATTCCGAATTATATAGTTAAGATATTATACTACTTTATTAAAAAACATTTTATATTGTGTGTAAAGAAGTGCACAATATCCTATAGTATACTTCCATTTATCTTTGGAATTTGGATAATACATCTTCAATAAAAAAACAAATACTATTAAAATGTTACATAAAGCTTTTTGTGTATAAGTTTAAAAAAGAGTTAAGGTTTAATAAAATTAAGCCATACACAGTGGGGTAGAACCAAAATATTTTGGAAATTAGTCCGCGATTTCTATACGGATAGTCCTCTCGGTATAACATTCCACATGGATGCAGCAGATTAGCATTCCCGTTTATGTTTTGAAGATCAACTCTTGAATTTACTTAAGAGCGGAGCTATAAAGTCTCAAATTAGGGCACTTCGGCCATGTAAAATTGTTTCATGCTTGCCATGTTTTTGTTTCTCTTCCAAACTCAAATCTGTTTGCTATAATATAGCCCTTAATGTGATCTAAAAAAAACATGTTTGGTTGTAAACTTATATTGTACAGTAGTGTGGAGCGTTGGTGTATGAAGGAAACAAAAGTCATCCAATAAATTTCGAATACCTCCGGAATGTTGCATCTAGCTAAATTATATACAAAAAATATATCTCTAATTGTTTGCGACATATCTTTTGGCCTTCTACCACGGCTGGAAGCTAGAGAAATTATATAGATTTTATTTTAATTTGCTTCATTACTATAGAAAAAACGTAAAAACATTTTTGTGCCGAATGAAAAATGTTAAAGATCGAGGAGATCTGAGAAAATATAAGAAAGTTATAAGCCATTAAGTGAAAAAAGCTGATTTTATTCCCCATACAAAATTATTTTCAATCAAAAAAATTTTTTTAATACAAACTGATTTAAATTAATTTTGTATGAAAAATAATTAAAATATAATACAGCTGTTTTCGCTTAAGGGCTAATAACTTTCTTCTTTTTTTATCAGAATTTAGCGACTGCATCCGTCATGTGATCATCACAAAATTATCTTTGAACTACAGCCCCAAAGAAAATATACTTAGTATATATTTTCATCTTAATGGAGCAATTTAAAATTATAGTTTTTGGGAAAAGGCCTAAAAATATACTTTTTTAAACTTTTAAGGCCTGTAACTCTATATTTTGTTTATACGATCGGCCCAAGCAGTATATTGAATGAACAGTGTGCAATTTATTTTATTCAGATGAGCCTTCCTCGGATTTTTTGCCAATAAACGAAAAAACTAAAAAAAACTTGTTTTTCGAGAATATCGGAAAAATGCGAACTAAGAAAAGTAAATGTATATTATTTACGTGTTCAATGACCCTAAATTATCTTAGAAAAAGTTTTTTTTTTGCAAAGACTTAGGAATTCGAAAATTTGCTTCATTATTTCATCTTAAGTTTGTCTGAAATCTGACCTTGTATGTATAAAATAGTGGATGTTTTGAGTGTAACGAGTTATTACAGCTATAAAGAATATAAAATGTTGCATTATATGACGTTCCAGAAGTTGATCGATTTGATCTCATGTTCAAAATCTTGATGCTGCGGTAGAGGGCTAAGAGTATGTCCCAATATTTTTTTCATTATTTTTCCCATGTATCTAAAAATAAAATGAAACCTTTTTTTGCTATTTGAAATTGCAAAAAAATGTGACGCTCACACTATTGTACAGTTAGTGAGTCGTACTCATTAGAAAATCGAAATTACTGATTTTTTTTTTAATTTCTATCCACTATTTTCCAGATATAGGATCCAAATATCAACCGATTATTAAAAGTTTTCTTTTTTTAGTTGAAAAACTAAATTTAAAAGCGCGTAAAAATGTTATGCAATTCTGCTTTCTGAGTTAAAAAATATTTAATTTTAAATTTGATTTTTTTAAAGAGAAGTAACTAGGGTGATCGACTCGGGTTTTCAACCGGCGATTTTTCGAATGTCGAATAGTCCGGTTTTTTATTTTGCTTAAGAATATTTACTGAAACACGCAATTAAGGCGAATTAATTTTATAAGGTGGTAGCAGAGGCGAATTCAATTGGCCTTGTGATGTAGAATGTATGTCAAACTTTATATTTTATATAGAGTTTGACACCCATCGTAGATAAAAAAATGCATGTTGCATTAATGTCATTACAAGATTTTACAAGATTCGGAAAAACAATTTATCACGTATCACGCCAAAAATATGACAGATAGATACTGTAAAAGTTTCAGGGATGAAAGATTATCGATAAATGAAGCAAATATCGGTTAGAGGAGCAAAAACGATTGCATATTTGGTAAATGTGCCCCTATGGCAAATGGTCCCCTTCTACCATACATTTTTAATTATAGACTAAGTTTGATATTTGCTTGAGTTATTATATAATTCATTTAATTATAACTATGCAAGATATTAAAAATTAGAAGTACAAATGTAAAACAAATAGAAATTTTATTTATGGAAATGGGAAAATGGTAAACTAATACCGCTTTTCATATAGTAACTTAAATAAAAACTTTAATCTTTTCCTAAGACCAGACTAAATCAAACTGTTACCAGGCTTTCAAATTTCAACTTACATATATATATGTAATAATATACAGTAAGTGAAAATTAGGTATTTCTTATGCAAATTTGTATACAAAATAATAATAAAACATTCAATTTTATCGCACAACAGGAAACAATAAACGTCAACAATGGGCTACGACGACGACAGCAACAACAACAACAAAAATAGTACAAATAATACCAAAAGCGGCCACCACAAAAACTTTTTCCCTTACAACAACTACAACTTTTATGAAATTAAAAAAAAGAAGGATTAACGGAAATCGTTTTAAGTTTTAAACGGCATCCAACAATAATTCAAAACTTCCGTCTTTCAGTTATACCAACACCAATGCACGTCTAGCAATATCGTACAGCAGAAACAAAATACTATATTTAGAGTACTTTCTATTGGTATGAGTAAGAATTTAAACAATTTTTTGACATACTAACTGCAAATATATAAATGTTTAAATATTGAGGCACGTGAATGCTAAATTCTAACGCCCTCAACTTTCGTTATTGTTCGTCAACATCTGCTTGTGGCAGTTGTTGGTACTTGTATTCGAAAATATTTATATTTGTTTGAATGGCTGTGTAATTTGAAGACCATGTTTTA
Source organism: Panzeria rudis (assembly GCA_956483635.1). Lineage (NCBI taxonomy): Eukaryota > Metazoa > Arthropoda > Insecta > Diptera > Tachinidae > Panzeria > Panzeria rudis. The sequence continues at coordinate 47,669,435 of OY101448.1, read as the reverse complement.
AAATTCAACTAAACTTTTCATTTGTATTTGACTATTTTCTCGTTTTGTAAGAAAATTACTAGAAATGCAACAAAAAAAAAGTTTTTTATTTTTCATGATTTTAAATTGGTGTTGTTTTGTTTATTTGTTAGAGCAAGCAGTCTGATGACGATTCAGTTTGATTTTATATTTTAATATACATTTTTGGTAGTAGACAAATAAGCGGATTTTTCAATTGCAATTTAAAGACAATATACCCAATTTAGACAGCGAAAACAACAAAGCGAATGCTGTTGCTTATGGGCTTAGAGATAAGCTCTAAAGGGGAAGGTAAGCTAATGAAAATAGTTAAGTTTAAACACTTTATGTTTATTTTTCGACATATATAAAAGTATTCAAATTCTGAAAAAAATTTCCAACAGCATGGTGGGCGTTCATGTAGAATGTGACGTGCAATGTGTGACACTTAGCGCCGTTCTGCTAGCACCTTAAGAAGGCCATGTCAATATTATTCGTTTAGATACAAAAGCAATTTGTTAAAGACCGTTTCAAGCTGCAATTTTTTTCTCCGATATTCAATATTGAATTGCACTGGAGCGTTGAATTTTATTCTAAGTTTAGCTATTTTTGAGTATTTTTTATACGCCAGTATTTACATATCTTATACTAAACCAATCAATGTACCCTATGTAAATGGACTATATATAGTTAATTAATTTAGAAACTTTTCCTTATTTGTCATAAGCAATATAAATTTTATGTTGTACGATGAGCAGCTTACTGAATTTTCAATATTACACTGTTTGCAACTCAAATTTAATGATTTTATTATATAGGCAACATTTGGACTAATTTGGCGATATTCGAAGAGTCATTTGGTGGGGAGGCTAAAAACAAATCTGACAACACCGCTCTACCCATATTTTAACTGAAACAAAACATATCAACAGAAATTTTAACTACAAACAGTCGCTATCATTCTCTTCTCCTTTTGTGTACAACAAACATTTTTGAAAATGTTTTGGAAAAAGTGGTGGTTATAAATGTTTTGAATATATATTAGTTGCTAGTGATATTTTGTATTTATTATTGTTGTAGTTGTTATTATTGTTGTGTTTTTTTTTTGAAATTCACATAAATGAAATTTGGCAGAATATAAATAACAATTATAAAAGAAAGACTAGGTATGCCGGTGACACTGAGAGGCGTGTTCAAATATTTTTTGAATGATTTTCTAAAGCGAAAACATCACTAAATGGATGGTAATTAAATGCAGATAATACTTGTTTTGATTTTTGATTTTACTGAAGATGTGGTATTAAGTTGTGAATTATTTAAATTTATAGGAACCCAGAATGACGTAAATAAATTTAATATGAAAAAAAATGTTTTAAAATATGTATGTGTGTATTTCTAATATATTATTAAAAAGGTATTTGTGATAACATAAACTCTTTTTCTAAGATATATTCATGGTTAAAAGCATTAACTTAGTTGCAACAGAAGACTATAAATGTATATTTACATCTGAGCGAATTCTAGAAGAATTCAATTGAAATCTTCATTAAAGTCCATACCGTTTACACCAATCTTTTCTGGCAAATATCAACATTTCGTATCCAAAACAAAAACCAATGACTGAAATTTTTCCTAAACTATAACTTAACAATTGCAACATAACTAATTCACACACTTTTTAAAGAAAAAATCTTGCGCAGCGCAGTATTTTTTAATTCAATTTGAAAAAAAAAACATATTTGCATCACTAAGTAGTACCAGATTTTGAGTAGATTTTGTCAAAACCTAGTGACGAAGTAGATTTTGTTTTGTATGGAGAAGCTAGTAAAAACAACTAGATTTTGTTCGACATGTCATAAGATTTATACTTTGGTGTAATGTAAATGTGCTCATGAAATGCAATGCACATGTTCACAAAAGCTAACTTAATATAATAAATCCTCTTTCCCACAACAATAGCATTTCAAAACAGAAAAAAGTTCGTGTTTTTATTATTTTTACCAATGCCAAATGGACAAACACTATAGACCGAACGAAACCCGAACCGGATCTAATTTTCGACCAAAAAGACTTACTGCCTCTTCAACGATTTCGAAAGAAGATGTTCATGCGCATTTTAAGCGAAAGAACACTGATTTGCGTTCATGAACAAAGTCGTAAATATGTTTCTATACGAACGTTGACTCAAACAACAAGTAGAAAGAAAACGTAAATGGTTTCATACGATATCCGATTCAACAATGCCGAAGCAATACGAACGTAATGTCAAAATCACAAACTTACTGTGTTGCTTGTCACTGGTAAAAAATTTTATTTCTCTTTTTTATAAAATATTTTATCATTCTTATTAATTTGTTTTATTATTTACGCACATACTCATGATTTTTTTAAACAAAAAAAAAGCCACTAACGCATTCAAAACTTCTCTTTTCTTTACTGTGTAAGGCCCATCAAACAAGGTAGTCGCACCTGTATAACAAAACTAGAATTTGTATTAGAAAATTATAAAAATTACCTATACAACTGCGAGTACCTAACAATGGGCTTTCTTGTCGTTATCTTTGGTTGTATTTTTCTTCAAACAAAGAGAAACATTCACACGTAGGTGCAAGCAAACGAAAGTTGTCGATATTGTAGAACCCAAATGTTTTCCTTCGACATCGTTGAACTGGCAGTTAGTTCGGGTTTGTCCGAAACTTAATGAAACTTTCTAATTATTGGTCCTTACTAGTCGGAACCAAACGATTTCAGTATAATACATGCAGAAAGTCATGATCGTCTTGGAAACATTTCATCGTTTCCATGACGATCATGACACCCGTAATTACACTAGATAATAATAGCGTCCCGTGTGGTAAAAGTGCAACTGTGAAGAAGATTATATGAGAAGGTCCATAACAAAACGCAATAATTACATTTTTCAAGTTTTTGATTTTTGGATTGAATCCTATTTTACACATTGAAATCTATATTACCTTTATTATAAAGCATTCCAAAACTCAATACCTACACTGCAATTCAATATCAAATATAATGGTTCAGAGCAAAATGCTACTTACTTAAATTAAATTTTGTCGTTTATCCAAAAAAAATTTTATGGTGTAATTATTGCGTTTTGTTATGGACCTCCTCATATATTAACTGAAAAAAGATGTTCTATAAAGCAAAAAGGATTTTTGATGCAAAATTCTGTGGTCATCAAGATGCACACCATTGAGAGGGTGGCCATAAATGGCTAAACTAAAAGTGTGAAAACCATACAACTAGGAAATAAGTTTCTAAGATGAGATCCTTGGAAAAATTTACGTAAAATAATTTAAAGATTTTCCTAGTAATAATTAAGTTATGAGTTTAGTCGAACTGTATGAGTTTATATCCAAAGAAATTTTATTATTTTGGATTGAGTTCTGTTTTAAGAATTCTGAAGAGATTAGCGGGAGCTATCGAAACGTCAGTTCAACACTGCGTGCAGTCAAAAATTTTCTTTGTCGATATGCTTTACATTTATCTCTAAATAATAATATAATTTAATTGAAAAATTAAATTAAAACCGAACTCAAGCCAAAATAATTAAATTTCTTTGGATTTTCCTTGCAGTTCATTCTGAAAATTTTTACGGTCATGTAGTGTTGAAAATAAACCAATAAATCATTAATTCTTTCAAATAAAACCGACTAAACAACAGGCGTGTCGCTGCCCACTTTTCTAGTCATAATATTCTATTGTCACGATAACGTAATATGTGTGCAACGTTCCATAAAAATCGGTTCAGTAGAAGTTTTTTTAAAAGAATATTTACTCGATATGGGGTTGGCACAGCGCATTTTTTTTTCATAAAATACTATTGGAACGGAAACTTAATTTGTGTGCAGATTCAAAAGTTTAATATATAATGCTACTGAAAAATAGCATATGTGACGCGCAAAATAGAAAGGGACCTACGGGTAAAAACCGGTTTTGTTCAGGAGAGCCATTTTAAAGATTTAAATACATGTATCTTTGGTGTACCATCACTGAGCGTGTTGGTATTGGTCTCATTTGAAAGCAACACATCTCATGACGTCAGAAACGTGTTGGTCAACCTTGAAAACGCGCGTAGGTCGTCCCTACCTCTTGTTTTGTGTAGTTGGTTTTTACTGTTTTCTACATAGCGCGCTGTTTCTATGAGTTTGATATCAATTTTGCTCGCGTTTTTTCGAATCCAGGTTTATTTTCTGAAATTATTAATTGTGAATTATAATAAATACTCATTTATAATTCTTTTAAATTATTCACGATTCACTCTGTTAGTACGAAAATTTTTTCACATGACCTTATTATGTTATTCGCGAAAATAATTAAAAACTAATAACATTCTTACTGACTGTTTTAGGATGAAATGGTGGACGAATTCGAAGAAGTAGATTTACTTTATCGCTTATCAATTTCATAAAACGCGCATATCTCTGGGAGGGAACACTTTTGGGGCATGGGATCGGTGTCATTCGATGCTCAGATGTTGTCCACATCAAAAAAAAAAGTGAAAATTGATTTTTGTTTACCCTTGGGTCCCTTTCTTTATGCGCTGTCACATATATATTTTTTTTGCGTGGGTCTGATGCTGCCGACTTTTCAATGGTATAAATCTGGAAGTGCATTTTTTCAAATAACAAAAAAAAAATCGAAGTCGGGTCGTAAAAGTCGGGAACACACATAAAAAAATTAACTTTCTCATTTTTATTTTCTTTTAAGTTAGCTAAAAAAAATAAAAGCAAGGAAGCTCGTCTTATTGAATTATTCAGGAAAACTGTTATTTCTCTTATTTTTAAAATTAAAATTTATATATTTGAAATTATGTATTTAGTCGAACTTTACGGGTTTTAATCTAAAGAAATTTAATTATTCAGGCTTTAGTTCGTTCAATTTAACTTTACAATTAAATTATGTTTATCGAGAAAGGATTTTCCAAAGCATTTAATAACTGAAAAAGACAAATGCAAATTCTTGACTTTGTATAAGGGTCGAACTTAACACCATGACAGTTTCGGGATCAACCACGATCTAATCCTCAGAGTTCTTCTTATACTCTAGGCTACTAGGGCTTCCAAAGTCAAGCAGATAAATATTCAACTTTAAACCAATTTGCATTATTAAGCTCTTTACAAGTGTGAAGATTTTTCCCAATTTACTTAAGCTCTTTTTTTTGGTAGCTTAGGAATTCCTCTACATTTGGTTTTTATCTTAGTCAAACATTACTTGCGTTTTTTCCTAGACTACGAAAACCAAAAGCTCTCAAACTACACTCTAAAACACTTTTGTTGAAAATTAAGTCGATAATAGTCGGCAACACTTTACAGGTTATTATCGACCTAAAATTACACACGCATTATTTTTCAACAAAATGTTTTTACTAAAAAAAGTGATTGGCTGCGTACAGGTTTTAACCGCGATCTCCTGACTGATAGTCTGACGTATCTACCATTCAGCCATAGCCGTATTATACATTATGTTACACTTTTTCCACTTGGACTCAACATGTTTAATTTGAAAGGTTTTTCTTTAATAAAATAACTACAAAATCGATGTAATTCTCGACAATGAGAAATTTTCAACACAATTTTAGACAATATATTATCGTAAATTTGAGGTAATGTTTTAGAGTGTAGGTATAAGAAAAAGGAAAAGCAAATGAGTTTGTCGCTCTCGAAAGTAAAGTAACCACTCCTTCTTAAACACAATATAATTTGCTTTTTAAATCTTGGACTCTAAATTAGATAACAAAATAATGGTTCTTTGGGGCGTCCGAGCGAATTTAATTTTTAACTGCCACCATAATACAAAATTGAGCTCGAATTTAAAATAAAAGTTCTTTTATGTCTTATTATCATGAAATATTTTATCTTTTAAAGGTTTTATTAAAGCTCATTGACTTTAAATAAGACAAAATCTATATAAATATAAACAAGTAAATAAATATATTATTTTTGTATATAAAATTGAACCACAAATTATGCATAAAACATCCCCAAAAGATTAAATACATTTAACCAAATCAAATATTTATTAAAATAACTGCCAGTAACGGAACGAATAAAAATAAGTGAAAGAGCTCTGAACAAGCCACCCACAGAAAGTACAGCCAGGCAAATGTATAGAATTTTGTTTATAAAATAAATCTAGCTCTCAACTGATGCTGCACAGTGGAACATATGATAAGAAGATAGACGGAAGTATATAAACTTTAAACTTTGCGCTCCCAAAAAGAATTATATAAGTAGACACCCGAAATCAACCCAGATTGGTCTATTTATTTCTTAAGATTGGAAGTAAAATACTGAACGTATTTTAAGGATTTTGTTTCTCTTGTTTCCTTGGGTAAAGAAAGTGAAGTAACATGAAAGTTACCGTTAGTTTGTATATGAAAAATTACACGATATGTTTTCGGAACAAACAGAAACATTCAAAACCCCGAAATACAAATTCAAACCTTTTCGATTTTTTGGTACTTTGCTTTCTTATGTATCCACTAGAATTAGATCGGTGTGTAGTTATTTTGTTGACGATGTATACAAATAAAGATACATCCAAATAAATATGTAACAAACGAAAAGCCGAAAATAATAATGTCTTAGAACAAAACTAAAATCGGCGTTGATACCGTGGCAAAAATGCTCACCTAGTTCACTTCTAAGTGGAGAACAAGAGGCTGACTTCTTCTTGTGCTTTACAATCCGACAGATATAACAGCTCTTAAAGCATGCATCATATATATGCGGAATATAATCCAGAAGGCAATATCAAAAATTTTTATTCCGGGAAAGTAAATACTCAAAGCGTAGGATTTCATAGGCCTTTGACATTTAATTTCATACAAGTTGTATGCTTCTTATCTTGGTGACCATAAAAAAAATACTTGTAACCGCATTCTCGCGAAATGGGCCACAGTGTGCGGCTTGGCATGCACTAATGGAAACAAAAGAACAAATCAAATTGCTAACAAAAAAAGAATTAGTATTTGAATTATTAATCATAATAAAATAACAATCCTTGAATTAAATGTACATTTACCCATACTTCTACATACATAATTTAAAAAAAAATAACAGCATGCACACGCAAACAATAAAATAAAAATGAGCAACTAACTGTTCAATCATACATACCCAGTGAATATTTTTTGCCGATATGGCTGCCGTCAGAAAATATCGGAAACGTCGTTGTCAGACATTCGGTCACGTTATATAAAATTCCCTTAGACATTTAGCAGAATAGTCGACAATTTTCTGGGACGATGCAAAGTGGTTCCAATTGGAAAAAAATGGTAATAAATATTTATCTTTGAAACTTGCAATCCGATTATAAAATGATGTATGTAAAAATCACAAAGAAAGACGAAAGCTTTAAGAATAGTGAAATATGGACCAACCTGTTGAAACACACGGCCAGTTACAGGGTGTCGAAATTGACTAACTCTGATATAGAAAACTTTGTTGGCCTCATAACTTTTACAAATATTATTGTTAAAATTTTTTAGATATAAGGGGATTGCTATGTTTTTAATAAATAGTAAGGAAATAAATATTGAAAAAATTAAGTTTCGTACAGCGATGGCAGCAACAGCATCCTAGCGAAAATCCTACTTATTTTAGTAAGCTCAATTAACAGATTTTGTCGCCACCTCGCGGCAATTCATACCTATTATTAATGAACTTTTTCTAAATGTTCGGAACTTCATTGACTATCTTTTATTTTAGCATGTTCAACTATTTTTAAACTTTTTTGATTTCTGACTTACCAGCGTCAAATATTATCGATATTTTCAATGCTTGGATTTTTGAATGTTTATCTAGCCCAAGTTTTCAAAAACTGTTTCTTTTACGATTTTGAATTTATTCTAATGTATTTTTTACCCAATTTCTTCAAAAATTTTCCTTATTCCACTGATTTATTCCTAGTTTATTCACAGTTTTAAGAAATTTCAATTATGTAGCTTTGAGGTTATTTTTAGCAATATAAATTTTGTGGAAATTGTAGGCTTATTTGCATTTCATAGAAAAATAGCAGAACGAGAATAGTGGCGTCTAACAGGAACTGCAAAATATCTCTTGGTATCTTAAATCGACCTCCGTACCAAAAAGGAACCAGAATATACATAAACACAGAAAAAACTAAATTTTATTTTCTGTAAAGGAATTCAATGAAATAGTAAATATTTTGTCTATGAACGGACCTACAAACGAATTTGTAAATATAGACAAAAACACCTCAACAATTTCATTGAAAAAATAATTGTTTTTTTTCAGTGAACAAATTGTTTAAATCTATAAAACAATTTGTCTAAAAATATTTATAAATTGTAGACAAAACAATTTACTAAATCAAATAAAAATATTTACTGAATTTTCTGAAAAATATCAAACAATATTTCTGTCTGAATTTAATAAACAATTAGTCTAAAAATGCTAACAATTATTAAGCAAAATAATTTACTTAATCAAACAAAAATACAAAAAAAATTTTTGTCTGTGTCATCATCATCATCCATTAAGCATTTAGGAGATTTCACTTTGTTAAATGTATTCAAGTCTGAATGTTTATCTAAATACTCTAAGAAAATTAATGAGAAATAAAGCAACGACATTAACTAATCGATTAACTCAAAAATCTTTTCCTCTTTCCATGCTTGTTGTTTTTGTTATTTGTGTCTAGGTCGTCCTCGGGGTGGTTTTTTACGGCACAGTTTTTATTGTTGTTTTTAGTGTTTGCGTTCTAAATAAAAGTCAAACAAACAATTCATAGATTATGGACAGAACATTTACTGAAAATTAAAATTATTTTTAGACAAACTTTTGTTTGAAAATTTTTTGTTGATAATTTTTTCTGTGTAGGCGGCATGCAATATCGTCCAATAAAATAGCGTCAATGGACGTTATTTCCACGTTGAAAAGGAAATAATGATCATGAAAAATGAAAATAAAGTTCATGAAAATAGTAATGCGGAGTGAAGATTGACTGTATAGCCGGGCTTTGGACGAGATTAATTGTTTTCTTTTCTTGGTATGTCGAATAGTGCCTCCGCAGAGATCGGATTTTGACTAGCAGAAAACCTTTACTCTACGAAGCAACTATTCGACATTCCCATGGGCATTATTTCCTTTTTGAAGTGGAAATAATGTCCGTGGACGTTATCTTCTTAAGCATAATGCATGATATCAGAAATGTATGAATATAAAGTATAAACGAATAGATAAAGTTTTGAGAGCAAATTTTTTTTATATTTTGGGAGCATATTTTTATATTTAATGCGCGAAAAAAACAAGTTTATATGTTTATGTATAGTATAAATATGTAATAATATTCTGAGATTTTTACAAGAATTTATAATGCTATTTTATCGCCTGCTTTTAACAAAGTACATCATCTAAAAGGTTTTTTGTGGAAAATTTAATTTCCTGCAATAATAGGCCCATCAAAAAGATAAAAAAAAAATGTTTTCAATGTAGTTTGTATGGAAAAATTGAAAGTCGTTGAGCGTTGCGTAGAATCAAAATATGGAGCTGGTCTTGTGGGAGAGCTTGTTTTATACCTATTCGAAACTTTTCAGATTATAGCGCTTAAGAAAAACAACAAACTTTTTTTTTGAAACACTAATGTACATACATATATAAAAAAAATGTATTAAAACGATTTTATCTCTGCACTAAAATTGTAAATTTATTGTTGTACAAAAAAACAATATTAATTTCTAATAATATACAGTAGTTCTGCCAGGAGTAAAAATATAATTTAAAAAATTTCAAATAATCATTTTGAATGCAATAAGTATTTGCAACTAAATAATTTATATATATAATTATTTTTAGTAAATAAATTATTTACAATACAAATTGTGTTGGCAATATTAATATAAATAAATGCTTACAAATAAGCCTTAATTTGTGTGCCATTATTAAAACCTAATGTTATTATATGTATACACGCATGTAAATATGTGAATTAGTATACTCATATAACTTTACCAATATCAGCACATACTGCTTGCTACTTCCGTTTCCGGCTTTAAAATTTGTACAAAAATATTGAGCAATTAAATTGTTTTTTTTTCTTATTTTGTTTGTTTCATTGATAAGTTTTAATATGAAAATTTTTCTAAATGTACTTGTGTGGATTCAATTAAGCCTTCATAAATTTTTAAGTTGTGAAAATGAGAAATTACTTTTCATCCGTTTAGAGTTTTGTTTTTTTGTACATGTCTCTAAAATATTTGAACTTTTATTGGGTTTTGTGTGGGTGGATCCGAAACGGGAATTGGTTGGCATACTTTATTATAACACATTTACTTTCACAGTAAGCTATAAATATTATACACAGAAAACAGTTTTATGAAAAGTTATTTCCGCTATTGTTAACAAATAACTAACAATACGAGTATCTTTGTATTGTTTTAATTAGAAACCCACATATCAAGCAATAATATTTTGCGTGTTCCCAACTGAACGGACAGAATTAGTGTTTAGATAACTTTTAAATAATTTTACAGCTACCATTTACCATTGCACATCCACAAAAAATAGAACGTATTTTTCACTAAATGTCTTATATGAGCAATTCCAAAGTAAATTAATCACTCTCTTCACAAACGGTCGCCAATTTTTACAAAACTTGATATATTTCTTCAGTTCAAATAAGTACACAAGTATACATAGGAAGTGGGCTCAAATCTGCAATACGTTTTTTAATGATCATAGTTTTTGAAATATAAAATTGCATCAAAAATGAAGGGAGTTCCACGTCATTATAAGCAAATCTCTAACAAAAATTAATGCTTGCTGGAAGCATATTAGTGAGACAAAATTATGAAATTATTTTCAATTATACTTTTATAATGCATGATTTTTGTTCGCGATGAGCCGTTAGAAGGAATAGCTTCAGCTTCAATAAAATGTTTATATTAGTGCTGAAAATCAGTAAAATTTATATTTATATCTTTTGATCTTTCAGGGATGTTGAAATTTATCTGTTCTCGTTTTAACCTTAATACAATTGTGAATCACAAAAACTCCCACAAAGACAAATACACACCTTGCACGAGGCGTTACAGGCAACAAAGTTTTTAATTAAAATAAGAAATTAGTTCAAAATGTAGCGAATTATTTAGGGATTAGCTAGAAATTTTTAGTTTATTTGCCACATCATATGGGTAAACGTCCTTTTTTTAAGTAATTATATTATTCTTCTAATTTTTTAATATTCATTGGTATTCTGAATCCAAATACAGCAAAAAAAATCCTTCACTTGCAATTTTTCAAATATCACGAAATTTATATTAACGTGATATACCCGATTTTTTTGTAGTAAATATCTTTCTTTCGAATGTTTTTTTTTAACAAATTACTAATATATACAAAAAAACTTTTCGTTTTAGTATAATAACGCAGGTGCTTTTAGCATTACACTTTAGTGATATTTTAAGGACATTTAGTGCTTAATTTTGTCTCGTTTTAGTTTTAGTTTTATTCCAGGACAATTGAAATATGTTCGATTTTTTTTTCATAAAAATATGTTTATTTGTGTATTATGTATGTGATTGGTAAAAATATTTTAAAATAGTAATCAAATGTAAGATTTATAAGAATAAAACTTAAAATAGCCAGCATTCAATATCCTTGCAGTTTCACCAAAATATCCTGGAACGTGCATCAACAATATTATATTTAAAAGAAAGATAATTTTGCGCAGATTATTAATCTAAAAAGTCTTATTGAAGTTTAAAGTCCAGTTTGAAAAAATTATGCGAAGAAGCAAAAAAAAAATATAGAATGACTAAAAAATAAAAACTGCGATATTTTAAAAACGAGAGCTGGTCAAAAAAAGGTAGTTTTGAAAACGATATGGCCCATATATGTTTTATCAATTATAGTTTTCGCTGCATCAAACCAAAATGTGTAACTAGTCTTGATATATAATTCATATACCAGTTTTTTAAATATTACACATCATTAAAAAATAATTAATTGTTTTCATTGCCTGAAAAGTTTAAAATTTTCGATATGTATTCTTTTCGAAATTGGTGATTCTATTTCAAAAATCTATTGGTCAAATATATCGATACTGCTGTTAGTATTGTTATATCAATATTGAATTTTTGAAACCTTAAATTTAAATATATAGCTCACTAAAATAAAGTTTCCCCTTACACAAGATTTAAAACGTGAACATTACATTCTTTATTAAAAATCATTTAAACAAAACACATTTTTTTCTTTTTTCAATCCAGTAAATATTAAAGTCGTTTACGTTACCAGGCATGTGACAGTAAGCGATTAACGCAACAACAAAAAAATAACAAAATAAAAAATACTTGCGGATGTTACACAGCAAAGCTCCCACATAAGGCAAATATGATAGCAACGTACTTTTGTTATTTGATATGTAATATAAGCTGTTATTTGATTTGATTTTCACAAGTGGTGATAAGCAAATACACATGAGCACTGACGATGGAAGTGTAGCGGCTTCCGAAAGTTGTGCTACTCTGTTCTGCTGTGCACGTTGAAAAATTAAGTTGATGTTAATTTTTTCCTTGTTCCTTTGAATATTAATCATGCCCAATTCTTTCTGAATATAACGTTACAAACCTTAGCCTAATTATCAATTTGGATTCTCAAAAAATTTTGTTTTGCAGAAAAATATATGAAACTTTTGAATTTACTAACTAACAACTTTATGGTAAAAGAAAATTTTATTCTTCTCTCAACACTTAAGTATACAGGATATTTTTATGAAATTTTTACACAATTTGAAAAGCTAAATGATGATTAATTCAGCACTATTAACTTAAAAATCATGTTTTTTGAGCTATGACCCTCTTGTAGCAAAGGCTCGATATGTGTATGAAAATGCAAAGCTTTAAAATGTTCACATTATTACCCTATTCAAGTATTTCAAATATTTCAACAATATTGTAACAACAGGCGGTATTTTATTTAAAAATATAACACGAAAAAAAACAAGAGATTCCATCCTTCTTGACATACACACAACATACATGTAACATGTACACGTATGGCACAAATTGATTACCACATGCAAAATTAATTTGAATTCAACTGAAATGGTGATTTTAAAAATTAATAATCCTCATTATAATGCATCATATACAAAGAAACTTTCGTATATTATTTATATACAAATGAACGAACGCAATCATCTTTTAATAAGAATAAGTTTTTATCCATGTGACATAAAATGTTATGTTACACATACACATGCAGACATGTAACAACATATTGCAGCACGTTGTTGATGCAACATAACGGAGGCATGATTATATAGTATAAACATACATATCAACAGTTTTTAAAGTTAAGTATGATATCATTGTATCAAATTTTAAATACCTTTGAAAAAACAAGTGCAAGACGAATTTATTTCGCCATAGTTAGTTCATCTGCCTTCCATCGATGAACAGTGTTCGTCTGTCTTACTTTAGGCTTGTATATTGCTGATTGCATTGTCGTTCGTTTTCCGTTTTATTTTTCCTTTTTTAAATTTAACGTCTCTTCTGAGTTTCCTAGAACCACCATAGTTTTAATTTTTTGTGATTGCAAGAATTTTGTATATTTTCTCATTGCGATTTTATTGCCACGGACATTAATAAGCACTGCCAACCACGTTGACAATATGTATTGAGAGACTGTGGCTCGTTAAGTATGACATGTAAATAAGGAACTATGGCAAAATTTTTAAAAACCATTAAATATCTTTCTCTACAATGGAAAGTAAAGATAAATAAAATCGTAGGCGCTGCATAGTGGGACGAGTCCCGCATCCAGCTGGATAAGATTATTTGATGGTCAGTCTATATGGTTTTGGAGCTGCTGAGTTCGAAAAAAAATTTAAAAAATTCTAACTAAATTTTTGAAGGAAATACGATAGAGTTTCGCTATTGCGAACTTCCGTCGTATTAATTTTTCATATAATATAAACAAATTCGCATTAGCTGTTTATGTGTTAGTAATATCTGAATTTGGAAAATTATTTAAAACTTTCTATATCATTTAAAAAACAGTCAAGTTCATGTATTGCAAAATTTCTGTTCTAGATTTTTTTGTAAGTAAATTTTAAGTTTTATTTTCTGTTTTCATTGCTGTCTAAGTAACGCAAATCTTTTAAAGTATAAAATATTTGTGATTCACAGTGCAGTTAAGCTTTAACGAATAGAGAATTCAAAGAAAAATTAACTTGTATTATATATTTTGACAAATAGCTTTATTAAAAATAAAATAAAATTTCATTTTATAAATATAGTAAATAAGTAATATTTTTGTTGTATTGGATGTTTTTCTAATCGGTTTCATAATCCGTATCCCCTTCATCATTCAAATTCATTAATATTTATGGAACATCTACTTTCAAAAGGTTTTAAAGTTATTCGTAAAATTTTTAATAAGAGCTTCGTCAACTCCTCTTATAACCGAAGCCAAAGAAGGATTATCAAAGAACCTTCGAGCAGTGTTATCAGTGTTTGAAGATCCAAATCCATGCTTTGGTATGTCTACAAGAAATGACATCTTATTTCGAAATCTATCTTGGATTTGTTTTTTTTTTCTAGTATGGATAAGTTCTTTTTGGTTTTTTGAAATTGCTAAGATTTTATTTTAACCAGGGATGATAAAGTTTGTAAAATTGTACTTTTTTTGGTACTATTGAAACAAAAAAAGTACGATGTACCCCGTGAATTTTCCCAATTTGTTGGGAGGTATCTATTGATAATTCAATAATAATTTATCACTACTTTGGCCCTTAACATAATTCTCTCTTGAGTCTACTTAGGCGGTTATTTCGTTAGTGGATTTGTGTACTTATTTATGCAGAATACAAAACAGGCGGTCTTGAGAGAACAGCTTATAATATTTGCTTGTTAGTGTTCAAGGACAAATATCAACAGCGATGCTGAAGGCCAAACTCTATATTCTGTAAACAAATCATTGGTTTTCGTGAATAAAGGGGTATGTTTTAAAACTGATTTTTTCAGTAGAGCAACAGCAAAATATTTCTGAAATTGTGTCCACGGTATGAACATCGTTGATTTTTTTAACACTTTCGGCATATATTTGCTAAATTAACTTTGTATAAAAATTTCAGACAAAAATAACGTAAGAACGAGCAAGGATGCATAAAACTGCATATGTCGACATATATAACATTTACTAAGTAAAATAGAACAAAATATTTAAAAAGATTTAACATTTTTTTAGATAATAACATCTTATCTGTGCTTGTTTGTTTAAATAATCCATCACACAGGAATACTTAAGTCGTTATTGCTCAAAATTTATGAAATCAATATACAAGTCATGATATTGCGAAAATGTTTACTTTCATTTAAAGAGCGCTTAAAAAAAGCTATTACGCATTAATAACTCAAAATCTACGTAAGTCGACTTACGCATTTATTCAAGAAAACTACGAAAATTTCGGATTTAAAATTGTAATAAGAAAAATATCTTGTGCTATGGATTGTTTATCCATTGTGAACGAATCTAAAATTTTTTAGCAAGCTTTAAGTTTATAAGAATAAATAAATTAGTAAGTAGTTTCCTTGTTACATGGCAGAAGTGACGTTTTATTGAGAAAAAATTAACTTTAAATTGTTTAATTTTTGGCACCATTATTTGAAAAAGAGTTTATTAAAAATATTTTTAGAAAACAAAGACATATTTGATCATTGACACAATGACAACATAAAATCAAGCAAAACCGCACGGCTTACTTGGTTACAACAATTCAAAAAGATTTTGGGATATTTTTCTTTGTCTGCAGCAGTGGCCGCTAAAAGATTTTAAAACGATTGAATTGGATGGCAGAAAATTGTCTACCCTAAGGCTAAATCATAAAGGCTACACTTGAAATCTTGCAAAGAACGAATTCAACTAAATTTATACAAAATTTCACAATTAGATTGAAATTAACTATATTTCTACTGTTTACAGATATTTGAGCTAAAGAATCCTTATGTACAAGAAGTTGTATTTTTATTTGTGCTATTTAAATACTTTATACATAAATCTTTATTTACGGACAGTTAAAAAATAACACCTTTTTATCATAATTTGTGTTCAAGAACGATCAGCTACCTCAAAATGATAAAATTTTAATATATTTTTTACGATATGTCTAACTTTTCATACAAAGTGCTAACAGGTAATGTAAAGTTTTTTTTTTTGTGTACCAACTACTTATTGTGTTAGTTGTAAATGCTTGCTAGTGAAGTGTTCATTTACTTTTTCATATCTGGGAGAGTAATTTTGTAAATTTCTGATTTAGGCTCTCGTTACTAGTTTCTGCTAGGAAAGTAAATAAACAGACCTTAAATCTTACGGACCTTTTATTGGCGGTCGACTTTTTCTTCGAAAAATTTGGGGGATTCACAAGGTAGTCATAAAGTCATATGTTTTAAAATAATAACACGAAAATATATGACTGTTGTGAGCAACCCTTCAACTTATTCAACTTGTTAATAAAGTAAATAAAACCCAGCTGAATATCTTTTAAACTCTTAGTTTTTAATTAAAGTAAAAACAAATTTCAACGCACACAGAAAGTGAAATACATAAACGAAACCAGCTGTTGCCAACGACTGAGCCGACTAATTTTCCACGCGGCTGCTAGTACAAAAACGTTAGTTGGCTGCCAGCCAGCTAAAGTATACAAACAAAATTTTCTCACTTGCATATTTTTAAATGTCTCGATTTTTTATTTTTACTTGTTACACAGCTATAAAAATATAATTAAATGTGAAGTAATAAAACTGTGAACAGTTTTAGGATATACTTTACTGCATATTACATACATTCATTAATATCAACGGCGGCGGTTTGTAAATATTATCAACGGCTCGACGAAAGAGTCTCGGCCGTTCGGCTCAGATTTTTACTGTGTAGTTATGACAAAATAATAAACAGAGAACAAAAAGTCTTATTATTTTAGGACTTTTTTGTTTGAAGCACAACAACAATGATTTAAACTATCTTAAAATATTAGCACTTTATGACATTATGACCTTGTGAATACCCCAATAGTATTTTTAAATTCTTCAAAAAATATATGTTGATGATGAACTACATCTTTTTTACTTTCACCAAGTATAAATCTAGGACTCGAAAAAGTCCATGACTAAGAAGTGCCAAGAGAATTGAACAGTGCGACGCCCACAAAAAGTAGATATTCCATGCCTATTTTGTAGTCGATTGTCTGCAAGAATTATTATAGAAATTAGCTTACATTTACGAATAAAAAATACTCGTAGCATTTTAAATTAATTACTTTTTTAAGCTGTTAACTATAGGATGCGGTAAGTAAGCAAATTACACCAACTATAAATATTTATTCAAGGGATAATCACATATTTAGCAACATCCTTAATGATTTCGTTTTAAATTACAGTATAAGCTTAGTTTTGAAGCATTTTAAGAAAGACAACTAGAAAAATCAAATTGTTTGTAATAAGTATTCTATTACAAATGTAACGGATCAACAACTTCAAAATAGGCCAAATATCAAAATATGTAAAGAAATGTTATCTTAATTCAATCGAAGAAATAGTATGCAGGAGGTAGATACTTGAAATTCTCACACGGTTTGTATTACTATGGCCTCTATAACAACTAATAGTAAAAATAATATAAAAGCTCAAATTTAAAGGGCAATTAATACAATTATGACATTCGGCTGTATATTGTTAACCGTACGAGATAGACACTCGAAAATCTCACAGGGTATGTAATAAATCACTGCTATAGCAAAATAATAGAAAGTTAAAACATGTAACTGGTTTTGCCTTTTTAATTTCTAATTAAAATCGCTATTTTTGTACGGAGAAGTTTGAATTTTTTAATTGTGATATACTTTGATCAATTACATCAGAATTCATAAAAAGTCAATTTAAATTTTTTTGTTAGTTAGAGCGTTTAATGTTTAAGGTAACGAAATATTAATGCACATACAGTCATAACCATGAAACTACATGCTTGAAATGAAAACATTTAAATTATTTTCCCTCTTATTCGTTAATATTATTAATTTATTTGTTGTCATTGTTAATTTTACACCATTTAATTATTGCAACAAAAAACTAAAATAGGTATGATTTTGCATTCAGCATTATGACATGAGAAACGACTTGTGGTTAAGCGTAAAAGTATTTTACAAAAACATGATTGCAAATATACATTTTCGTTATTACAGATTTAAATTGCAAAATATTTTTTGTAATTGTTGAATATTGTATTAAATGAAACTTGCACCACACGCTGCATGTAAATGCAAATTTGTGCATTAATATGTTAATAATATTTGTATCTCTATTTTATAAATGAACATTTTAATACTTATGGGTGTTCATTCTCATACATCAATGGTTATTCAAATAATAGTACACGAGCGGTTATATTTTTTCTATTTACGATTTAATTTAAGAAATATTGAAAGATTCAATCTAACAATATTCATAACATTTTTTACTTTAACTCACACTGATTGTGAAAGCAAATTTTATTTATTTATTATTTTTTTTCTCTACATTTTATTTATCAATATTAAAACAGTTTATTAAATTTTAGTTATAATCGAACACATTAATGGTACTCGTTTAAGCTGCTAACTTTAACAACTCTTAATAATCACATTTGTGGGCTGCTGATGACTTCTCTCGATTTATATCGAGCTTTGTCAGGGATCGCACTATACAAGTTGTTATAGATGGGATCTCATCAAACGAGTTCAAGATTAATTCAGGGGTACCACAAGGCTCCGTTCTTTCTCCTACCTAATTTCTTATTTGTCTTAATGACCTTCTCTATCAAACTTTCAATCCTGCAGATGATAGCAGCATCATTTGCCATTCATATTCATTCATATTCACTCAAGCCTGTCGGAGATTGGGGCCATGAGGCAAAATATGAATGTTACACTTAATAACGATCTCGTAACAATCTCTGAAAGGGGTCGTGCAAATAGTATCGATTTCAATGCTCGTAAGACCCAGTGTTGTATGCTCACGCACCGACATATGACCGAACTTGTTGTAATTATGTATGGTGTAGGTATTAAGGAATCAGATGCTCTTGATGTTCTTGGCATTAAAATTCAGTGTGACGTTCGATGGACTGATCGCATTTTTCAAGTCTCAAAAGAAGCATTCAAGTGCCTCGGTTTTTTAAGATGGTGTAAAAGGTACTTCACTCCATCTGATCTCCTTAATATTTATACCACCTACAACCGACCGAAAATGGAATACAACTCTCATGTATGGGCCAGTGCTTCGAAGTCTATTCTGAACTTACTCGACCGCGTACAGGACACGGCGAGGAAGCACATCGACGACAGTAGGGTAGCCAACTCTATTGACTCACTGGAGCATCGACGCAATGTAGGGTGTATTTCGTTGTTTTATTGTTACTATAATGGAATTTGCCCTGATGAAATCAGGGAACTTGTTCACGAAACCCGCTTTTTTCTGCAAACTACACGTTCTTTATTATCGATACAATAATGAATCGCACAATTCTTTCTTTAGCCGTACAGTTCGTATGTGGAATAAACTAGCTGCAGAGCTCTTTCCTTTCACTTTCAGTGTGGGAAATTCCAAATCGAACGCTACTGCCTCTATCACCCTTCCCATAACTAGTTTTGCTAGTTCCGGCACAATGCATTGCATGAGTAGGGGTCATTCCATGAGTGCTGGTCCAAAAAAATAAATTTATAAGAGACTTTGCTAACTCGCCGGTATTAGCGAGTTTTTTGAGAATTTGTTTGGCATTCCTTCAAATTTCAGAAATTTTTAATCCATTTTAAAGGTTACAAAGGCAACATTGAAAGTTTCCGCTGATTTTCGTTATATTCGCGATAAAAGTGATTCGTGCAAGTTTAGGACTTTAACACATATTAAGCTTTGTTAACCGATTTTTTGCTATTCGCTATAGTTTTAGAGCTTATTTCCAATTTCACAAATTTTCGCGAATTTTCGCCATTTTCGTAACAAAAGCAGTTTTGTACGAGTTTCATATTTTGCACAAAATAATTTCATTTTAATTTTTTTAATTCATAGTGATTTAAATTGATGTTAAGTTCGTTTATTCTCTTAATTATATTTAGCATGCAATTTGATACCCAAAATTGCTGCTTAAATGATAAAACAGACCTAAGTCTGCCACTTCAGGCAAAAACGCTGCCAAATAAACAGGCCCAAAACTAAATCGATGGCAGTAGCTTAAAAATTCTCTCATATTATTGTTTATTTTCTTTTGTTCTTATATTTCGTATGAAAAATGTATGAAATTTTATTAAAACACGGAGAGAATGAGTGGCTAAAACTGAGAGCATGAGAAAAAGTTCTGCTTCATCATTAAAATTTACAAATATGTTTACATGTATTTTAGGATCTCTTAAATATTAAAGCACTAAGAGGTATAAGAGGCTTCTGGCAGGTTAAACGAGTAACCCTATAATGTATGTATTGTAACTTTTTTAAAATGTTTTTAAATCCACATAAACAATAAAGTACATTGGTTCACAAATTTTAAAATTTTTGCCATCACCTCAAAAATGAGATCTTTCCTAAGCCAATTTGTAGTTGCTAAACACCAATATGACATTCGTTTAGTTTTCGGAAGAAGCGTTTACCAGATATTCACGAAAAACGTGTTTTTGCAGATTACAAAACTATTTCCAAAAATCTTGAGAATTGCTCATTTGAATTACAACTGTTGCATAAATATGTTTTTCTTCTTTAAGAACATCTTCAATATGTATTGATCGGATCAAAATTGACTGAATTACAGGTCTTTAGATTTGAACATCGAAAGTTGCAAAAACTAACCATTTTTATTAACTGATCATAAAGCCACATATATTAAAATAAAATAAGCTTTATTTCAAGAAAATCGATAAATAAATATTGATTTTGTTCATAATGAATTAAAGTAACCTAATTTTTGCAAAAGTTGTGAATATATACACTGTACAACAAAATTTTTTTTTTACAACTATAGTGAGATTCTGTAACTTTTAACAATAACAACAGTTGTTCTCTTATTAACTTGTTACATTGTTCCCACTAACGATTCTACGATTCTGTGATTTCTTTTTAACAACATTGTTTAAATCTGATGTCATGTGGCATCTCTGTTAAAATAAACGAAAGGCGCGAAGAGGAATATAACAAAAAAAAATGAGTTTATGATTGCCAAACAGTGTACAGAAAATTTTTTGCACTAATTTCTTAATTTTTGCGAAATAATTGTTAAATTAAATGATTAAGTAATAGAAATATTGTTATTTATACGTAAAAGATTTATATGTTTGTATATTGCTCCTAAACAATAAACTTTAATTGTTGTCATAAAGTACGTGCTACGGCTGCACAGCTGACTCTTGTTTATTCGGTAACAACAGAAAAATTATTGTCATTAGTTAACCGACAGCAAATATTGTTAAAAATTATACAGAATGGCAAAATCGTTAATTTGCTTGTTAAATATTTTAACAATGACAACTATTGCTAAAATTGAATAAAGAGTCTCACTACTGATTCGGGTAGCAGTCACCAAAAAAAAACATGTATCGGCGTTTTGAAAGTTTACATCTGCGATTTATTTTAGGGAAGTTAAATTTCCTACCTTCCTTTTGCACATAGTTAAACTATCACAGCATAGAATATATTATAGGGCTTACGTTAAAGGTGTAGAATCTGTTCAACCGTTTTATGTAAAACATCACAGAAAATATTTTTGTGGAACATTTAATACCGCAATATTGCCTCTAAAGGGGAGTTTTTTACCCCTTATTTATTTACGGGCCAAATACACCCATACTTCGAAGGGCTAGAGAATTACACTGTTCCACAAAAATGTTAACCGTGACACTTTACATAAAATTGCGAAACACATCTTATACGTTTAAAGTTATGCCTACAAGATATACAATGCCTAATCAGTATAATTATGTGCAAAAGGGGGGAAATGTAGCCCACCTAAAATAAATCCAAGATGAAAACTTTCAAAATGATAATAGCTTTTACCAGAATCAGTTGTAAAAACGTTGTTATTAAAAAAAATTGATTTTCTTTTACTATGTATACATTCACAAATTTAACAAAAATCAGTTGATTTCACTTATCCATCGATTTTCATAAAATAAAGCTTTTTTGTAATATAAGTGGCTTTATGATGATTTAATAATAAAATTTTTTTGCCATTTTTTAAAAAATTAAATAAAATTTTCAAATTTTACAAAAAAAAATTTATATATATATTTCATCATTGCGGTATGAATAATTCCGAAACCATTTAGTATATAAAAAAATAATGTTAGAATGGCTTATATGTAATTTTATTCCAAGTATTTAAGTATTTTTTGTACGGAAATTTGATAACCTTTTTCAAAGTTATGATAAAAGCGGTGGCACAACGTCTTCAAAAATCGATTGTTTGCCAAAATCAGATAATTTCACTTTAATGTGAATAAAATCAATATTTATCCATCGATATTCATAAAATAAAGCTAATTTTATTTTTTGTGTATGTGACGGTCAGTGAATAAAAATTGTAACATTTTGCAATTTTCGATTTTTTATACATATTAAAAAAATGAAAATATTTCGATTTTGCATAAAAAAATATATTTGTTATCATTGCGGTCTAAATGATCATTGAGTATATATGAAAACATATTATTACAAAGGCTTAAAGGTACTTTTATTAAAAATTTTTTACTGGTCATTGTAATAAAATTGGACAACCCATTTATAAGTTATGAAAAAAGCAGTGAAGAAGCCTCATCAAAAAGCGTAATTCCATAGACTGTAAAGTATTGACTATTTTTGTAGCTAGGGGACCATAACATCAGAAAAATATAGTTGTACTTCTAGATATTGTTCTTGTTGCATAGTGTTATTTATACACTAAAGCCAGTTTAGTTGACATAAAATATATTTTCTTTGCTTTATTTTATTTTAAATTTCTATTAAACACTTAAATAAAAGAACTATTTACAAAGATTTAAAAAAGCAAATTGTAAAATGGATTTTCAATATCCTGTGCGTACCTGATATTTTACTACAACCTATCTAAAAGGCTTTTAGTTGTTTCTTCAATATGCTGAGGCCAAAAAAACAAATCTACTGGTTAGCTGTGGTTGGCATCAAAAGGTACATATTTTCTTTCTTTTTCCCCCAAAATATGTTTCAAGCATCTCAAATATGCAACATGAGATCCAATTAAAAATGCCACAAGAGTATAATTAGCATAACAACGTACAACTATAGCGGCAACATAAATATTACTAAGACCAGCAGCAACAATTGAAGCAATCATAACAATACCAACAACAAAAGTAAATACCTAGCTGCAGTGCACAACTTGAAAAGATATTTTAAGCTACAAAGACAGGTTGAGGAAATGAAGCTATGTTTTTATATATGTCCTTTTTTGCTCCTTTTTCTGAGCATTGTTGGCGACAAGTCAGTTAATTTTGCCTTCAGTTATCAAACAAACAAGAATTTACAAGAAATCTTTCAAAAACATGTTGCAAGTTCCGCAGAGATACACAAGGATTCTCGTTAGTTTAAATTCCGGAAATTGCGGCCAGCTAAGAAACAAGAAGTTACAAAATTATACGAAACAAAATGAAGAAGTAAAAGTATTAAAAAGTATGAGTATGTAGTTTTCTACTTTGTTTTGTCATCTTAAGAGATTACTTTATTTTCTATCACCAGCAAAAGGAATGCTAAATATTTTTTGATATTATCAAAACTTAAGATTTTCTGTTAATGCATGTATGCTTAAACTATTGGATATTTATGTTCTGCTATTAGTTTTAAAAGATTACACTTAACCAGTGCTAATGTGTTTTTGTTTTATATAATTTAGTATTAAGCTTTAAATTTATGGTTATTTTTATTATTATTTTTATTCCACATAAAATTTATTGTTTAATAGGAAATTTGATAGGTAATAGGTATAATTTTTATGTAGGTTTTAGTTATACATATAATAAATACAGGAAATGGTTTTGAAATTGAACTATGCAAGTGATATCCTCAAATGGCATTCAGTAAACATTGTGGTTCACTAAGAAAGCTTTAATCAAATCAAGACACTAAAGGCAGTTTTGGCATGCATATTTTTGTTGATCCACATCGGTCTCGGGAGTCATATTATTCATGTAAAAAAAAATCTGTAACTGATAGAAAAAACTGAAAATGGATTTAAATTTAGCGCATTAAACTCCTTGTACTCCCCATAATTTTTATTTAAAGAACCGACATGTACTTTAAAAATTTCATTTTCTTCATAATTTTTGAGAACCAATTTCCTTCATTTGAATTTTGTAATTTGTATATATTTCCCTACTCTTTAAATATTCACTATGTTTGCAAATTCTTCAAATACCATATTGAATTAATGAAATACATTCAGACGAAAATAAATTTTACAAATAAAAATTTATTTTAAAATTGATATCTGTTTAGTGGCTTTATTTGATAAATTTTATTTTTAAATGTTATTAAACCATTTTTTCAAACAATTTGTATTTTACTAATAAATGGGCAGAAAGACAAACTGATAGACAAAACGACAGGTAAACAGACAGGTAGATTTGTATATCAACCATAATACAGCTTCAGTTAATTCTTTCATTACCACATCAATTCACATATTATTATTAACGTCATCGCTGTGATCAAACACTCATGGCTACCAATATAACAGTATAATAGTTAATCCCATTGTGGATTGCTTGCATTACCAAATAAACCACATTCACTCATATATATATATACTTAAATGAGTGTATAAATGATAGAATTTAAAGGCCTTATATTTTTGCAGACTGGAACCATTCACTCCTTGAGCTCCTGTTAGTCGTAAAAGTCGCAGTTTGCAATAGACAAAACTCTTTTTATTTCTTAAAATAAAAAAAACGTACCACGACGATTTAAGCGGTAAGTACTTAAAATTTTTCTCCATAACTACTTTTTTTTGATAAGTTGAAAAATAAGGGGTACCTTGTACAAATATATACATAGTCACAGCAATTAACTAGTTATTATTTCACTTACTGGAAGCTAAAAATAAGTACATATTAATGTGTAAAAAGTATTAAAATAAGCATTCTCTAAAAATGTAATGCCCTAAAAAGGCACAAAAGATGAGGAAATTAAAAACCAAGTACGCAGTTTCACTTTGTTTTGTCTCTAGATTCATGGATATATAGTGGCGTTTCTGGCAAAAAAAATGCTGTCACTCGGTGTAATCAACCAATTTTGATCCTTATCATTGCTGAAAGTTATGCTTTGCACTATTAAGTGCTTTTCAATGAATAAAAATTTATTTCGTATTTCCTCTGAAAGCATGTAAAAAAATAATGAATCTCGCAATCTTGCTAAATCACATATATTTTAGGAACTCAACCATAAATTGGCTTGGTAAACTGTACTTGTGAAAATAAAGGAGATACCCTGGAAGCTAAGTAAATAAACTTACCGTAGTAAATGAAAATATTTAATTTAATATAAGGGTTTTTAAAAGGGATGGGAAAATCGGAAGTGAGCATTTTACCCTATCTAAGGAAAGTAAGAAAAGCCAGTAATGAGCCATGCCTTAAGTTTACAATTATTGTAAAACAGCCCAATGAATTCAAGAAACAGAACCTTTTGTCTCTTTTCATGTTGGTATGTAATATTAGGGTTTATCGATTTTAAAATTTTTGATTTCAAAATGACTGGTGTCAACATGTTGTGTTTTGGTTAGATATTCACAATTATATTTACAAAAACTGGCAATTATATTGGTTTGTTTGGTAAATAGCTACTTCAAAGTCGAAACATTTTTAAGTGTGGGAGCACCCCTAAGGAATGGAGATGGGCGATAGGTACATTTAGAAAAAGTGTTCATACTAGAAAACTAATAGGGGTCGGCTATACATCTGACCCGTCTGGGGACATTCTAGGAACTTCAGAGGCCTAATTTAACAATTTCATTAAACCACTATATAAAATATGGTGTTTTAATGAAATTATTAAATTTGGCCCCCGAAGCTCCTAGGACCCCTTTGCTGGGTTTTGTATAAGTTTCAAAGCCTACTATGCTTATTTTTGAAAATCATTTATTATTTGTAAGTTCTGAAATGGGATTTCAAAGTCTGTATATAAGATAAGGGGTTTGCAACTGTTCAAAAATGTGGTTGAAGTCTACTGACGATTTGGTGAAGCACAACTGAAATACATAGAGACAATGCTTAACCATCAGCAAATAAGCTTAATTTAAAATAAATTAAGAATGTTAAATTTTCTATATAATATTCACAATAGTATTTTATTTTAATGGCTTTGCTGGAATATTCAGTTCCATGTATGGAATTTGATTGGAATAGACAACTGAATTTCAAGATAGTAAATGTAACCGATAAAATTCGGTTATCACAACAAATCTGTTTTCTCTGTGTACTTATTTTATTAATACATAACAACAAATTATAACTACTTTCAGATAATGAGAAAAATACGTATTAATTTTATTAAAAGCTAAGTAGTACTTCTAATTTGAAGCATAGTAATAAGATAAATAAATACAATTCATTACTTTGTACCTATCAAAAAAGTACTACCGTCTATAAAAATGGCAAAAGTTTTTGCTGGCTTGTGCTAGACAGGTTCGATTACCACCAATACCCTGGGTGTTTCCTCAGAAAAACCATAAATAGCTTAAGCTGTATATGTGGTTTTAAAGAAAATGGTATGGGAAGAACTATTTCTGCTTGAGATCATTTTATTATTATACTTTTTATAGCCTTGAAAGCTTTCGTTCAGAACATTTCTTTTTGAAACACTAAAATGAAATATAATAGGTTGTTTGCTTAAACATTTTATTAATGCACAAAATGAATTACAAGAGAAATATATTCTACACTTTATATGTCTTACACTTTATATGTCTTGTTAGACAGGCCTTCTTTCAGGCCCATACTACATCTTAATTTAACCACTTGCAATGAAGAGGCAATCTTCTGTCTCTGCTGACGATAAATGGATGGATAAAATACGTGAATTATCAATTGTAATTACTGATGTGAAATTGCTTGATTATGTTTTCATATATTAAAATATAGATATATAATTGCATTTGCTTACATTTATAAAGTCAGTTTATTATATCTATTAGTCTGTAGTTATATAAAAAGTAATGCTGATGTTTCAGGCGATAGTTTTTGATATAAAATCATATTACAGAAATTGTTGGTAATGGTTTCCTCATGAGCTGTCATAAGTGGTAACTAAATGCAATGTATAAGCTAGCTTAACCACAACTAAGAAATTGCAATTTTATAACGTGATTTTTGAGTATTATATTATAATAAATATACGAAATTCGCCAATTTTATTTTTTGTTTAACATTTTACTCTATCTACTGCAAATATATAATATGTATCATATTTCCATAACACTTCTTTATTGCAACGTAGTCATATCTCAAAAAAGTCAAACTGAACAAAATGGTAATTCGTAGTTTTATACACACAGAAAAAATTTTGGCTGGAAAATGTTTAGGCCATAAAATATTAGTTGAATAGACTATATTTCAACTCATGCTATAAATTTTCTATGAATGAAAAAAAACATTCCTCATTTATTAACATAAGACCATAATTGTAATAAAGATATGATTTTGACAATTCTTAAATTGATTAGATCGACCGATCGTATGCTTTTGGCATGACTAAATAACGAATATTATAAGCACAACCGAATAAAATACTATAAATTGGATTTTAGTACCAATTATTGGCATTTTCAACTAAAAAAATTGTCTTTCTAAATTTACATTACTTTTTATCGTTTATTGCAACTAGGTAGTGCTTAATTTTACTATCATTGATATACCTAACCAACTAAACAGTTCGCACTAGCATTTATTTATTACTGTAATATAACTTCTTTTTCAATAAGAATTCTATGATAGCTGATGCAACTGTCAAAATCCGATTGGCAACAAGTTCGGTTTTTTTAGCGGGGAAAGTATATTTTTCTTAAGTAGAACCGTTTCTATCATATCATTTTTATACTTATATAGCTGACTAAATAAAAAAGTTCTCTTTGCTATTATCAATTTTGCATATTTGTTTATTTTAAACAAATTCTCTTAATAAAAAATTTTAAAACTAACTCAATGTATGAGCTTAATTAATAAAATACAATAAATTATTTGCATAATTAGAGATTTGCAAATGTGTGCATAATTAATTGACTAATTGTGCATTTTTTAATTGGACTAAACCCTCAGGGATGCAATGTCATGGAAAGTGTTTATAAAGAATTAATTGAACAAATAAAAAAATTTTATAGTTAAAATGACACATTATAATAAGAGTTGAAAAGCTACAATAATTTTTAATAGTAGATATCCCTTGTGGGTGCAGCTAAAAAATTGGTTTAGAAAATAATGATTTTTTTATATATACATATATTGGTGATTATTTTATTTTTTTATTTTATAAAAAATTTTCAATTCAAAAACATAACTTTTGTTATATATTTGCAAATTATTATTTCATTTTATAGTAAAAATTAAAGTGCAAGAGGATTTTGCTACAACATTAAAATTAATCGAATGATGGTAAAATTTCAGATTCCATTTTTTTGGGACCACTTTTTTAATTTTGCAATAGTCAAGCTGGCTATGACATACTATATACTGACTGATCTTATTGATAAAATTTTTTTTTTATATAACGGGTGTTTTTTTTAGAGGTATACAACTTCGAATTGAAATAAAACACAAGAAAATCGTTTTAATGTCCATCAATTTGGCTTTATTGGAAGGATAATTTTATGCCATTAATGTTTAAATATGATTTCGGGCATGTGGCCGCCGCGGCTGGCTCGAATAAAGCCAATTCTACAGGTCCAATTTTCAACCACTTTTTCGAGCATATGGGGCCGTATGTTGGCAATAACGCCACGAATGTTGGCTTCCAAGTCCCCTAACGTTTCTGGTTTGTTGGCGTAGACGAGCGACTTCGCATATCCCCAAAGAAAATAATCCAATGGTGTCAAATCACACGATCTTGGTGGCCAATTGACAGGTCCATTCCGCGAAATTATGCGCTCATCGAATGTTTCCTTCAATAAATCGATTGTGACGTGCGCTGTGTGGCATGTAGCGCCGTCTTGTTGGAACCACAACTCATCCACATTCATGCCATCCAATTCGGGAACAAAATAGTCGGTTATCATGGCTCTATACCGGTCTCCAAAGCTCCAATTGCTGTGCACGGTGGCGAATCGATTCATTCGGGTCCTCTTCAACACTTTGCTCTACAGCGGCAATTGTTTCTTCGGTGCGCACTGTTCGACGTCTCTGCGGATGCGTATTATCACATAGAGTAAACGTAGTGCGAAAACGATCCATGGTTAACTGAATTAATTGCTCTGATGGACGATTATGTCGACCATAAAATGGACGGAGCTTGCGGTAAACTTCGCGAACTGAACCATTATTTTCGAAATAAATTTGCACGATTTGCAAGCGTTGTTTTTTTGTCAACCTGTTCATGATGAAATGGCAAACCAAACTAAATATTAATCACTTGACAGCTGACAAAATGGCCGCCAGTTAAAAAAGTGATGCCAACTTAAAGTTCTATACCTCAATAAAAAACACCCAATATAAGTAAATTTTTGTAATATCTAACATGTAACTGACATCCACGTAACTGACATTTTTAAACTTAAGTGGCAACTGTAATTAATAAAATCATACTAAAATATGGTAAAGGTTATTTGTGACTAAAAATAATAACTGATTAATAAATTAGCCAATCCCATGAAGCTGACATATCAATTTATGATAAATCATTTTAAAATTTTGATTCTATATATTACAAATATTTGAAGGATCATGAGGACCGAATTTATATAAAACATTCCTTAATATATTTACAATTTTGACCAGTAAGAGAAAACAGTACGGGACATGAAAAATGATTTTAGAAAATAATCACCTATTTATGTATTTATATTCAATATGGGAAATGCAATGTAGTTTGAACTTCTTTTACATAAAATATAAAAAAAAAATTATTTTTTGAAATACCAATCTACACAAAAACATATATGTAAAAATAAGTCCAACTTCCTATTCATACCGTTCTCGAGTTATAATGCATTTTACTAATGTACCTAGTGGAAATATTCGCTACTGATGCCCTTAAAAATCTGCACTAACTGTGACAATATTAAGAGCTTACCTCTTACGGTTTCCAAGATACAGCTAATTATCAATTTTACATTAAGTGAAATAATACCCTTTAATTTTGATTTTGTTTGGATTTCGGTATTAATTGGTGTATTCAGTATAATAATACAATAACTTTGAATATTTCAAGTGCCTATATTAAGTGTCTGTATATTACATTATGGCTCATGAGATATTGCTATATTTCAAAGGTACATAACCTCATAAAATGTCCTTTAATTTTTATATTGTTTTTTTTAGCATCTGCCACTGTTGCTTTTAAGTTTCTGCTGTGAATATTTCAAGAATTTACCTCTTACGGTTTCCAAGATACATCGAATTATCAAAACTAAATAGTTTAAACTGCATTAACTGATAGAATGCCATTCAATTTTTATTTTGTTTAAATTCCAGTGGTAGTTGGTGTAGTCTATATATTAGTACACTAACTTTAAAAATTTCAAGTGTATATTTCAACATATTTCGTCGTGGCTCGCTGTAGAACACCCTTTAATTTTTAACTGTCATACTTTTGCTGTTGTAGCGGCCACAGTTGTACAAATTCTGTGAAAATTTCAGGTCCGTACCTCGTACTGTTCTTGAGGAAATAGCCTGTGATAGACGGACGGAAGGGCAGCGTAGTGAAAACAATAGGGTTTAATTACATTTTTGGCGTACGGAACCCTAAAATTTTATTCAAACAACACAACAAGAGCAGCTGTACTAAGTCTACTACGGCCATTAAACAACAAATGTTCCATTCAATAAAGAATTGCATTAACTAATAAATAAATTAAAATAATATTTAAAAGCTTTAAAAAATTTACTACAATGGAGCCAGCAATGCGGGCTAGAATTTTTTAAATATTCAATACTAATAGGTCTTCTATTCCTTATCCGTTATGTAAAATATGTAGGATTGTGTGTGTTATAAGCTTAACAACGCACAGTGGCTCCTATTGCCAAAATAATGGTAATAATCTGTATCTTTAAAACTTGCGACCTGATTACAAATTGATCAACATAAAAATCAATCGTAGAAGATTTCACTATATTCTTCTAATGCTGGATGTAGCGTGCATTCCTTAGTCCATTTAAAATTTCATCAGCAGCCATTTTCGAAGACTATGCTTTTGAAAACGTCGAACAATTAAACTCTTTTTTAGTCAAAATTAAACTATTTTTTTCAATAGGAACAACTGTCTGGCGTTAAACTAACACTTTAGAGCCCACAATTGGCTCTAAAATATATAAATTGCACTTGTATTTTATCCATATGCTGCCTTCAGGAATTTGCGCTCAAAAATAATGAATTCTTTTTGGTGTTTTTATAATTTAAAATTCTCTTTGTAATACTAATACACATGCATATAATGTCACAAAACAACCTCTTTACGTGAAAATATAAGCATTTTAGTAAAGAATGTTTCAAAAAAACATGTTAAATAGAAGTAGTGGTAGTAAAATTAGTTTTAAATTAATTTATTGTAATGTATTAAATTTTAAATCGTATTAATTGAAAACATGCGTTTTCATTAAATAAACACAATTTTAGCTTTATAGACTTTTTATATGAGATATTTGTTTTTACTGGGCTACATTCCGTGAAAGTGTTTCGAAGACTACGCAACACTTTGACGGAATGTAGCTATGATACGTCACACAGTGCTTTGTCCCCATTTAGTGAATCGACAAATCTAGAGTAATTATCGTAGAAAAATTTGAAGTTTGAAAAAAATTGGGGCGAAGGCATCTATACCTCCCATACATCCTGAATTTTAAAATGTAGATTTTAGCTTCAGTTATTATCAGAATGTGAGCAAAATTGGTATCTGTCTCTAAAATTTAGCATTCCAGCACTGCTGTTAATTTTATTTCATTCGGTCCAAGGATATGACTACCTCCCATATATCATTTTTCTCTAAAACTAAGTTTTTGTTGCATTAACGATTGGTATACACTAAAAATTTGCAACTGTTTCTAAAATTATATGTCTTAGCTCTGGTATGAATTTTGTTTTATTCGGAGCAAGGACATAACTACTTTCCATATATCCTTTTTCTCAAAAACTAAATTTAAGCTGCATTTATGAATATAATGCACTAAAACTTAATAAATATTTCTATTGTAAACTTTCTTTCATTCGATGAAAGGACATTACTACCTCCCATATATCCTCTTTCGCAAATCTCATATATCCTCTTTCGCAAACAATAAATTTTAGCTGGACTAGGAATCAGTTCTAGCTCTGGATCTTTATATGAAAGGGACCGGTAACTTTTGCATGCTGTTGTCACTGGAAGGTACTCGTCCTGTGTTGGTTTCTTTAATACTAGACAAATTACTCTACTTTAAACAAATAATCTTAGCTGGAAACCCCTGCTTGTACAGTGTGACTATTTTTGTAAAATTTTTGGTATAGTTTTGTGGTATATTCTCTTTTCATCAGCCACGACTCTGGAACATTTTGTACCATTCTCATTTGCACTAGTCACAGGATAAGTACATATAAGACAATTGGTACAACATTTCCGGCAGGGTCACTTACTTATTTGTGTAGTTGTATAAACAATTTTTAATCTAATATTTACTTAAGAAAGGATCATAAATATTTTTATTTTAATTTTAATTTATGATGTTGTTTTCAAACTGCATTTTTCAATTTCTCTGATAATAGCTCTGCTCCTGAACTAGTATTTTAGTTTTTCCATTAAAGCATTTTTATTTGTATCCTATTTCGGAACACTATCACTTTAAATTTTTTTATCGAATGGACTATTTGTGGTACAAAACAGATTCCGAAATGACAACAATTTTAGAAAAAAATTAAAAATTTTATAAAATTTTAATTTTGATTCAGTACAACTCATTAATTTTTTTATCTGATTAAGGCCAATTAGTCACTATTGGACGCTTAATTTAGTTTCCTTTGAAAATGGATTTCAATCGAATCAGCCTTTGACTATGGATGGCGCATTAAAGAGAAGTATACATTGAAAAACACAATTGTACCCTTATCTGAACAATGGCCGAAAAAACATTACTTCTTCGTGCTAAGAACATCCTAGTAAACCTAAAAAAAATGCATAAGAAAATTTAAACGTTTCAAAAATAAACATTTTTAAAACAGTATTAAGAACTGTTGTCTTTGTAATAGGGGATGTAGACGTTGACTTTTTTACATGTTTGTTCAGTCTTGAGTTTTTAGTTTATAGGTGAAGGGTGTAGAAAAGCAAACGTGGGAAGAAAAAATCTTTATTTATGTTTTCTTGTTTATTTTTTTAAATTTATTTTTAAACTCATTTGTATTTTTAACCGAGTTCAAAAAAAGAGAAAGGCTATCAATTCGTCATGTATCTTTTTATGTTCCCTCAAAACTCCACCATTTATGAACCGATTTAGGATTTTTCTCTATTCAAAAGGATGTACTTCCAGATTTGCCCCGTTGAAAAATGGTCGGGCTTGGACCCATACAAAGTAAATATACATTCGTTTACAACTACTTCTACTCAACCAATTCTTATGAAACTTTACACACACATCAAGCTTCTGTTTAAATACTACATCATTCAAAGTAAATATTACTTTTCAACAACTTCTACTAAACCGATTCTAATCAAACTTTGCATACTTTGTAACACCGTTACAATACAACATTCTAGTTAGAAAAGTGGTTAGTGCCACGCCCACAAAAAATAAATATTCATTTTAACTACTTCTACTTATCCGAATCTTATGAGACTTCGCACAAACAATTCGTTTTCGTAAAAGTAAATGATGACAAAATATATGAGCGATTTGCCACGCCTATTTTGTTGTTGGTTTGTTTTTGCAAGAATTGTTATATTTTTTCATACAAAAATTTGGAATTTATTTCAGTTCAAAGAAAATTTAATAATTATACTTAAAAACAATTAAGGCAGAAAATCATCGTATAGATATTTATGATTTTCAGTACCAACTTTAAAATGAAATTTAAAAAAAGTCTTGTCTGAAAACTCAGCTTCTAAATCCCCTACAATACTAAAAAATTTAGATGTATAAAAAAAATAAAAAATTTCCATTTTCCGGCAGAAAATTTTAATTTACTTCTTTCACTTATCGTTAGAAATCTTAAAAAAATATCTAAAACAAAAATAAAAAACAACCCACATTTTTATTTTCATATATTTTTAATTTCGTCAAACTTTGAAAAAATTTAGTGTGTCCGGAAAAATATATGTTATTACTGCCAATTTTGATTTTAATTTTTTGTGCTATTTTTAAAAAAAATTGCACACTACAAAAAATTTTGTTAATTTTGTATACTAATAAAGATAAAAAGCTTGGAAAACTTATTTTTGATCAATTTTGGCATTACCATAAACTTACCTCCTTTTGTAACTTAGGAAATATGGCTCAAGAAATGCATATCATTTTTATATTTTCGGAAGAAAACTCTAGAACTTCTTAACAGATTCTATTAAAGCATTCCAAAATGCATTTAAATTGCGAATAAAAATTAGAGACTCTTAACCTAAGCAATATTGGGAGTTCCAATAGAAATATCTCAAACGTTTTGGATAGTACAAAAAGATATGTCATGATATATATATAAAAATAATAATTTCTGTTGTTGTGTAAACAAAATTCTTACGTTTCAAAAGAATACATAAGATATGAATTTTTGCCATTTTTCTCAGTTAACAGTTTTAGCTCAAAAATTGTTTTAGCTGAAAAATTGTTTTAGCTCAAAAATTGTTTGACATTAGCGCCATCTACTGTCAACAAAAAGTGGAACTAATAAATTTTACTTACATTATATTCAAGCTACTATGTTAGTTTTACAAATATGTATCTTACATATATATAATAAGCATTTTATTTATTGCTAATTTTGCCTATGGGACAAAGCACTGTGCATCATGTTTTAATCTTTGCATTTGAAGTACCCAGCTATTAGGAAAAATACAAAACTATATTCGTAAGTAAGCAATTTAAAATAATGTTTTTTTGGCCAAACGTTAAACTCGAATACATTCTACTTCTGTAATAAAAATCTTGCAGTTGTAGCAAACAACGAAAAAACACCTGTCGTAAAAACACTCTTTACATTTGTAATCCATACATAAAATTTCTATAAGTTTAAACAAACATATGAGGGCTTTCACAATATTGCGGTTAGAACACAGGCTATTTTTTTCATATTATCTACTGCCATAAAAAGGCCGACTAATAGATATGCAGACAGTCTTTTTGGTATCTCTATTAATTTTGTGGTAGCAGTCTGTCTAGACAGTTTTGATACTTACGGGAAATATAACATATGAATATGTTGTTGGCTTTGGTATATAACAACAACAACATAGCACTGCAAAACAAATAAAATTAATTGATCAGTTTTTTGATATTTTCTTTTCCACTAAAAAATTTATATTTAATAAAATCATTTTATTGCCAAAGAAACATGGGCAGATTTACGCAAAAATAGAACATTAAAATTCTCTTTACACTCATTTTTTCTATTCCCAAGACATTTAGCAAAATGACACATATATTTTGCTTTATGTCTTTCCTGTTGTTGGTTAACAGCATGCATTTCTTATGTCCATTGCAGCATGACTTGCAATAATCATTTACATACATTCACTGATTCTATTTGCCTGTTCATACTAAATACAACATAACTGCCCATCGACCATTCATTTGCCTGCTTCGTAGTTTTAACACATATTTGTTTTCTCGGCTGTCGTTACATCTTTAATGCATTTTTATGGTTCTCTAGAGTATCATTCATAGGATTTGATGTTATCATGCCAGTACCCACTGTTCTGTTTTGTTTTATTCTGTCTTGCTGTATCCTGTATTATGCATTCATGCGAATCAGTATAAATCCGCTTTGGGGGGTATCAGTTATAAAGGCGCCAAAGGATGTTTGTTTACAAATTGCAATAATCGCATTCACAGGTGAATACAGTTTAACCCAAACTCTTTAACAATATTCATGTGTTAGTGCTTGTACACGAGAGCATGTATATGCTGATATGCACATAAATGGACATTGATATGCTCGAAAACATGTGTTTTTTTATTTCCATTGAATTTTTGTAGCATATTTTTTTTTTTGGTTATTGTAAAATCTTAGCAGTGTGTTACAATTTCAGATATATTTCCTTATTATATTTCCATATTAGTTGAAATAGAAGTTTGCAAATTTTATCATTATTATTTTATTTTTATTTAAGTTAATATCATTTTTCACTAAAAACAATGGCTAGTTTTGCAGAATAGTAAATACTAGAGTGATCTTTCCTAAGTTCCTTTTTATACAAACGTTAGAGCGAATAAAAAAGGAAATCTTTTTTATGCTCAAATCGCAGAAAAACATGTGTTATAATAAGTACAAAAAAAGAATATCAACACATAATTACGCAGATATAATAAGAAAAGGGTAAGAATCTACAAAGGATTTTTTGTGTTTTAAATAAAATTGAGCCAACATATATTGAAATGTTATAATTATAAGAAACGAGTATGAGCCAAACGTACCTCAGATTTGGATTCAGTCCATCGAAATACATGTTGGTAGGTGCATATGGTCAAATGTATGAACACCACTTTTGTTTCTTTTGTGCTGGTCGGTGCACAGTTATACCAATTGGAAAAATGGTAATAATTCAGTATCTTTGTAACTTGCTACCCGATTACAAAACGATGTATCAAAAAATCATAGAGGCGGACTTAAGCTTTTGAATATTGAAATTTGGACTACCTTGTTGAAATACACATTGAGCTACAGGGTGTCAAATTTGACTACCTTGTCGGACTCATATCTATTACAAATATTTTTTGATTTTAACAAATTTAAACTTGATGTAAAGTTTTTAAAACGGTAAGGAAAATTCAGGTTATTTTATTAAGATAGCTTTAATATTTATTAAGATATTTGGCTTTGAATATTAAAATATTGGGCTTTGGCCTCGACTTTGTTTTCCATTTCGCTGTTATCTCCGGTAGTAGCACAGCCAAAATTTTCAAAAATATGTATGATAGCATGCAGAAAAAAATTTTTTACTTATCTCAATTCATGTCCTCAATACTTTAAAATGATAGTGAAATAAACTAGAAGTAAGAATCCTTTTTAAAAAACAAGCTTTTATTTAAATGAGCTAAAAAGGAAAAAATAAACTTTTACTTTAAGACTTTTACTATCAACTTGTAACTTCGTTAAACAATTTATATGATATAAAGGGCTGTCACGAGATTTCAGTACTCGTATTTCTCTGGTTTCAAAATTTTAGTGATTAAAATCTATCACATCAAGTTATTTAATTTACTTTTTTATCTACACAAGTAAATGTTGCGACAAGTTTTTATATAATATAAATTGTGTAATGACGTTACAAGTTGATAGTAAAAGTTTTAAAGCAAAGCTTTTTTTAGCTCATTTAAATAAAAGCTTGTTTTTGAAAAAGGGCTTTTAATATTAATTTATTTCTTACTTTTTAGTTATCGCTGGACACGTTTCTCATCATTATTGCAAGGTTGTTTGCCGGATAATTTCAATCACTAAAAATAACTGGTCCGCTATCTTGCGAGTTCCACCATGTTGTATTTAGAATAACGTCACAAAGTTAACCATGTTTGTCATCCAAAGTGAATGTGAATACTAAATATCAACTCAATTGGTTGAAGATGTCTACTTCAAAATTGAGCTTCTAGCTTTAGAAGACCGCCATATTGGATTTGAAGTATGGTCACTTTATTTTTCGAGTTATTCTTCGCAAGCGCATTGCATTTGATACACATATTGTAGGAGTGCATTAAAAATAACTGAGTGTACCGCGATCTAGGAAGTGCCGCTATCTTGGGCTTAGAATGACATCACATAGGAAGCCGTGCATTGTCCTCCAAACTCAACGCGTATACAAAATTTCAGCACAATCGGTTGAAGACATCTAGTTCAAAATTGAACTTTAAGCTTTAGCAGTCCGCCATATTGGATTTGTAGTGACGTCATTATATTTCTCGAGCTATTCTTCGCATGGCCTTTCATTTGATACCCATTTTGTTGGAGCGCATTAAAAATAACTAGTCCGCCGTTTTGGGTGCGCCGTCATCTTGGATTTAGAATGACGTCACAGAGTTAACCATCCATTTTCATTCAAACTGAACGTGTATACACATTTTCAGCTCAATCGGTTGAAGATATATGGTTCAAATATGAGTTGTAAGATTCCACCGGAACAGACATACATACATGCAATTAATTAAAAGCTTGTAAAATGGCTAAATTTTGATCAAAATATTTTTTAAACTAAAATTTTTTTATTTTCAATATTTTAAAGGAATGGACTTAAAGAATTAAAGCAGTTGAAATTTTAAGTCGACCACCATTTGACGAAAACTGTGAATTTGTCTTCGAAACTCTAAATTAATCCCTTAAGAAAAAAACGACCATCGAAATTTTAAATTTTCTCTACAAATTATATTTTATATAATTAAAAATGTGATCAGGAGAGCAGATTTTCTAAAAATAGTCAAGTTTTCAGAAGCATTTTATTTACCTGCATGAAAGCTGAACTAAACTTCATTTTCTAATTTTTATTTCTTTACTATTTCTTAAAAAACAAAGCGATCCTCTTGTGTTTCGACAATGTTAACGACATGTTGAACGGAGATTTTTTTTATGTTTATTTAAAAAAAAATATATGTTAAAAAAATTCGGATATATCCATTATTGTTTAGTATAGCGCGTATGAGTAATATGATTTTGCCATGATATTACTCATACGTAACCATTTGTCCTCCTATAGTAGTTAGTTTACCATGTTTAAAGTTTATATACATATACTTTTATCAATGATATAATAAATAGAAGGTAGTTCAATTCTCTCTTTATTTATTTTAATAACCCTACGTCTATACCTGATATATTTTTATCATGACAAAAGTAAAACTTTATATTGAAAAGTTATTTGTTTAAGTTAGCTGCTTTCTTATATGGAATTTGTCCATTGTCATGATAAAAATATATCAGGTATACACGTAGGTAAGGATTTTTGAAGTTTGTTTTTTATGGTAAGTTATAAAAAAGCGTTGCCATATGAGGGAAAAGGGATCTCTATTCCTAGAGTTATTTTGTACAAACGTGTAATTGTATTAGAAGGAGAATAAGAAAAATT
This sequence comes from Panzeria rudis, assembly GCA_956483635.1. Lineage (NCBI taxonomy): Eukaryota > Metazoa > Arthropoda > Insecta > Diptera > Tachinidae > Panzeria > Panzeria rudis. The sequence goes on along the minus strand of OY101448.1, from coordinate 47,629,998 downwards.
GTGCAATTCACAGGCCCCGCTTATATCGTTTATCATAAGATTGTATTGAAATTTCCTTTTGTTTTATTACTTGTGAAGAATTTTAATTTTTTCGATTACGCCGTTCTACACACTTTTGTACACATGAAGAAGAATTATATATTCTGAATCTATGTCGAAAAATAGAATACCCGTGTCTCCCAGTTTTTCTAGATCAATTCGTATTTTTTTATGTTATTTTACACAAAAAAAAAATAACATTCATAACATAGCCTTATGTGTTATGAACATTTGAACACTGAATAGGCTGTACTCACATGACATGAGACGGAGGATATTGCTGACTCACTCTTGACAGCCCAGCAAACAAAAGGGAAATAAGAGAGTACGGGTATTCCCTCTTCTTAAGAAACAATTTTGGCCGACATGTCTAACATCGGAAAAAATCTGAGACTTTACCAGACAATCAGCCGAGTTGTCTAAAATTCCCTCAGACCGACCCCATTCCTTTCTGACCGACTTCGGACCGAAAACGGTAAAAATTTTTTGCTTGGTTGTTTTATTTTACGCATACATTTGAAGATGTTAGAAGACATTAGAAGATGTTTAAATAAATTTGTTAATACTCAAAAGAAAAGTATTTATTTATCTATGCATTCGTCTTTATAGCATTATACAAGTTCATATCCGATAATCCTGCCATGTAAGGGATTTTGATAAAGGCGATAAAAAAGTTTATTATGTGGAATTGGTGTGATATGATTAATTTTTTTTTAATATAAATTAGCATTTTTTGCAAAAATACGAATTAATCTAGAAAAAGTGGAATACACGTGTATTTTATTTTTTGCTCCTCTTTCAGAATATGAAATTTTTTTTCATGTGTACAACCAAAAGTTCAATTTTGTAGAACGGTGTTATATACATATATCGCTCAATTGTAAAATATCAAAAATGTTCACTGTATTGATGCGGGTTTATTACAACATAAAAATTAAGCAACAACAATATTTACTACATATTGCAATTTCCGCGATATTAGCAATTTCATTTTTCATCTATATGATTTTCTGAAATTTTGTTATACTTACTTTTTGTTATATGTACTTCATTGATTTCATCAATACATACATTTAGCAATTTTTCACGAACTTGTAAGTTTTTCACTTTTTTTTAAATTCTTACATATTTGGCGATTTCTAATAAATTTTTGGGTTATTTTCCTATTTTGGAACTATTGGCGAATTTTGGCAATGTTAGCGATAAAAGCGACTTTTTGCAAGTTGTCAAGTTCTTTCAACCGAATTTTTGGCATTCCTTAAAGTTTTACCAAATTTTGATCAAACTTATGGCTTGTTTAAAATTTTGGTATTTATCGCAACTTTTCCCGAAGCATGTAATTTTTCTAAAGTTTTTGAATTTTTTACATGTTAAGGGAATGTTAATAAATATTACGCTTTGTAATCTTTAAAATGTTAGCAAACTTTTGACGAATTTTCGTCGTTTTCCAGATTTTTTCCGACTTCTTGACATTACAGTTACAGTTTTGGTAAGTCTTAAATAATTTTAGAGCTTGTTTAAAATGTTGCTATTTTTCACGAATTTTCGCAATATTGTCACTCATTCTTCTCTCTAATTGTGCGAGTTTTCAATATTTCTACGTTAGAAGTGGGTTTGTCCTTTGCACGCATGGACAACTTTATTAATATATTTTTCGGTGTGTAACATTGTTAAAGTTTTCATTGGTTGTGTATAAAACGAGTATTGGAAATTAGCCCGCATAATTTTATATTATTTTCTTGCAAAATATAGTTTTAAGATTTATAAAAAAAAAATAAAACTGAAATAGACGGGACATATAAAACTAGTACTGTAGCACGATTTTAACGAAAATGTTACAATCCTTATTCTAGTCAGGTAGTGAATGTCAAGAAAAATTGAGAGAATGGAACTATCTTATATTTATTATATCATGCTTTTATCAATACGTCTATTCGGTTTTACCTATTTATATTAAAATGCAATTTGAAATTCTGTATTTTTATTTCAAGGTATATCCACTTTCGCATTCTTGTACTTTTGGCTTCGATGTCTGCATGTATTTCTGAACGTTTGTCAATCTCTCTGTATTTAATAAACAGATTTTAAAAATATATATTTTGCCGTATTTGAAGTATGTACTCTTTTATTTGCAAGAGCTACTAAACACAAATAAATTGTCTATAAAAAATACAAAAATAAAATTTGCTTTCTAAATACTACAACAGTGTATTATGTCAATATTATGTAAAATAATTATCCTTCACTATATAATTATTCCAGCAGCCTTTTATATGCATTAATAAAGTACACTTGTGTTTATCTTTAACAATTTCAACTTTAACGACTTCAATGTGTTGATTAAATGGTGCATAAAGTTAAACCGTTAAAGTCTCTTCACCAAAATAAAAAATGTGTATGGTTTTCGATATTGATGAAAAAAATAATAGGATTTCAATGAGTGATGTAACATTTTTATTTGAGAATAAAAGTGTTCCATTTAGTGTGTACAACAAACAGAAAAAAATCATAGTAAAGTCGTCGTAAACAAGGTAAATTTTGAGTGTTGTGTTTATCTTCCGACGGGGTTTTTTTGAATTTGGAACGATTTTCCGTCATCCCACGTCAAATTTGGTTTGTACAAAGCAAAATTTACAAACCAAATTTGACGTGGGATGACGGAAAATCGTTCCAAAGGTAAATTTTATATTTTTGGTAGTGGTTTTGCTGCATAACTAGATGTTTCATGTTAATCCAACATAATTTATAATAACCTTGAAAGAAAATTTTTCCTTCAGAAATTTCTATATATCATGTTTATTTAAAATTCCAGTAAAATTAGAACAAAATCAAGTTGATACTGAAATAGCACGAAATATCATGTTGAATCAGAGTAATTTCAAGTTCAAACAAAGTGAACTTGATACTGAAATAAGGCGAAAAATTATGTTGAATAAAAGTTATTTCAAGTTGAAACAACGTGAATTTGATACTGAAATAGCACAAAGAAAAAACCGCTCTTGCGCAGACCATGTAACAACCGTTCCGTTCCAATTCTTATAGAACAAACTGCAGCATTCAATAGCCCTCTTTACCTAGTGTTTTTAGACAAGAGATGCTCTATGGGCCTCGTTAATTGCCGAGAATTCCCCGATAAAATTGTCAGCCTTATACGTGAACTTTACACTGGTGATCTATGCATGTTGCGATACAGGCGTAAGGATTCTTTCAGGATTAACATTGGTGTAAGGCAGGGCTATATCCTGTCTCCAATGCTCTTCCTGATATTACTTGGTTGTGTACTGGAACAGACAAACTGTTACTCTCTTTTTGGCATTCAATAGAAGTTATCGGAATGTTTTAATGACTATGTTGATGACACAAGATAAACTTAATCATCTGGCAAAGAACGCGGAAAAAGTAGTTTTAAGAATAAATGTAAAAATATGAAGCTCATGAGTGTTGAAGCATCAAATATACACCCCGTTTATCTTAACGGAGTCATAATAGAAGAGGTGGACTCTTCCTGCTACCTTGGAAGCTCAGTGACTGCAGATGGAGGGTCAGAAAAAGATAGAAATGACCGGATCAACAAAGCCTTAGCAGCTTTTCAATATCTTTACCAAATATAGCAATCAAACGATCTGAGTAAAGCAACAAATATTTGGATTTTTAACAGTCGTGTTACTAGCGTACTTTTCTCTACGTTGTACCACATGCAGATTATGCAACGGTAGCCTAAGAAAACTACAAGTTTTTACCAATTGATGTCTACGCCAAATACTGCGAATCTTCTTGCCTTATTGCGTCATTAATGAACAGCTGCTTGAAATGGCAAACCTCAACAAAATTGAGGAGATTAATTGCTTGATACATACAACGCATGTTCCCAGTGTTGTTAGCTTTTTCAGCTTCCTTGGTAGTGTGGATTAAGTATGACATATGATCTATAAGTACCATACGTTTTACCCTTTTGGCCGATTGTCTATATTCTGTTTTGATGAAGGTTTTTGAAGCATCCGACTTCGCACGTAAAAGGGTTTTGTGGTTACAGATTTCGGTCCACGTATTTGCGCTAATCCATGCTTTCCGAATCTTTGGTTTGAGGCCAAGAACTGACTTTGCAGGATGGTTACAAGCTTTGGTGATGTCTTCCCATGAATGTTGATTAGTGTCAGAATTTTGGAGTTGTTGTTGAAGAATGTTTTTATAGCAGTTTGCCGTTTTGTGAATATTTACGAGTTCTATATTGTATTTATCTGTAGGAGGCTCTTTTTTCATAGCGGCTGACCGGAGTCTGAAGGTTCCAACAAGCAATACGTGATCGCTATCAATATCGGCACTTCGTTTTGTCTTAATATCGAGTAGGCAGCCTACGTATTATTTGTTGATGATTATATGATCAATTTGGTTTCGCGTAACACCATCTGGGGCTTCGCAAGTGCATTTGTGTATGTTTTTGTGAGGGCATTTCGTGCTGCCTATGACTAGATAATGCAGTGCACAGAGATCGACCAACCTATCATCATTGTTGTTTCTACTACATACGAGCCCGTGTTTACCCATAATGGTTTGTATGTTGGAATTTTCGTTCCCAACCTTTGCATTAAGATCATTGATGATAATTTGATATCTCCTTTAGGGATATTGCAAAGAACCATATCAAGTTGGTGGTAAAATGAGTCTTTTATGTCGTTATTAGCAAGTTTAGTTGGTGCATAGCACTAAATTACCGAAATTTTTTGGAATTTAGTGTTGAATCTTGCTTTTATGATTCTTTCCGATATAACTTTGTGCTCTTGCAATGTTTTTTTTTTGCCTTGTTTGACAATGCTATTCCAACACCGTTGATATTATGACTTCTATTCCGGCGAATAGAAAGTAGTGTCCTGTTGGAAGATGTTGTTCACCACTTTTTGGCTATCTTGCTTTACTTATAATCAGTATGTCAATGTTGTAGGATGACATTTCTTTGCAAACTTGTAAAAGTCGGGATGGCTCAGAAAGAGTTCGAACATTCTATGTTCCAATCATAATTCTTTCAGTCCAATTATGAATAACAATTCCCCGGGAGTATTTTCCCTATTCTCTGTTCCTCTATTCTAAATAAAATCTCCCCGGGAAAATTTTCCCTTTTCCTATTTCTCCTAATCTAAATTGCAGTTTCCACGGAAAAAACTTCCAGGGAAAAAGTAAGTATTCTAAATATGAGGGAGATTGAGAAATTCTTGCGAGTTTTTTCCCCAAACATTTTAAAGGGAACTAATGCAAAAAATTTAGATTCAAATAAAAAAATGTTGTGAAACAGTTGTATAAGTATTTATTTAGGACAACAAGTTTAAATAAATACCATTATATTCTCTCTTGTTTTGAACATTTTTATCCACGCCGTGCAAACATGCGCTTCAAAAACATGAACTACTTCTGCCTTCGGAATAAAGTTTTGAAACACACTCAATTTTGCACGCATCCTTTAATTTCACATAACAGACAAGAAGGAAGATCTGTTGCGGTTTAAATAATTTTAAATTTCCTTTTTACACACAATCATTAAGGATTTAATGCATCTGGCCTTGGCCCAGTTTTCGCTTTACTTCCTCCATATAAAGTTCTTTCGAGAGCATCTTAGTGACTACACTGTATATTTTACTTTTTATTTAAGCAAAAACATATATTTAGTATCAATATATATTATCTTATTATCAACGAAAACATATTTTTTTTTTTATTAATTTCTATCACTAAACTCTTGCGCTAGTGCTGGATAAAATGTAAACACTAAACAGATGATCCAGATTTTTCCCTCTCCCTTATTTGCTTATTCCCCTGCTTTTTAGAATATGAGGATTATTCCCCGGGAACAAATGAATGCGAAGAGAAAAAACTCGTCGGGAAAATTCATAACTGGGCTCTTTGTTTAAAGCCGAGATTCGTCGTCGGGGAGTGGGTTGATGAGTTTATTGAGCGCTTAAATTTGATAAAATGAACCAAGTTATCAAATTTTTTTGCATATGTAATGAAAATTTTACAAATAAAAAAACTAAAAAAATAACAAATAAAAGTTAAATTTTTGGGCATAAGACAAATCTTTTGTTCCAACGACCCTTTTTATAGTGCATATAAATAAATTTGTCTACAAAAAACTTTTTGCAGCAGTACCATATGGAATTATGCTATAAAACAACATGTGGAGACAAGAAAATTAAAGCGATAAAATTTATTATAAAAATACTGCTTTCTTAATGATGATTGTCTGTCGCCAAATAAAACAGATGAGTGAAAATAATTAGAGCATAATCACTTTATTTCCAAGAAATATTTTTACATCATGCATGCAGTGTGCAAGAACAGCAATGGTTGGTTGGTAATCAAACAAATGAAAATAAGTAATAAAAGTTTTCGGATAAAAGTTTCGTCATTTGGTAAATCATTGCGTGATGATTATGTTTATCTCTTAAAATCTTACAAACAAAATTTTTGCTTTGTATTGGAGCACAAATATATGCATATTTAGAAAATAATTTATTTTAATTTAATCTAATGCATAAATTTTAATCTATCAAAATAAAATAACAATAAAAACGTTAAATAAACAAAAACATTTATTTTTATGCAAATCTTTGTGTGTTTGGTTTTAATAATTTTTGAAAAAATAAATAAATGTAGAATAAAACAACAACTGCATCGAAAGCAGCGTCATCAACACTTGCTGCTGTTACATGAAGTGCAGGAACAATAACATCAACAACACATTGAGAAAATATGTTTACTTTTTAAAAGTAATTTAAACTAAAACCATCATAGCAAAATATTTATATACACGTGTGCAATCTAAACAATTTGCATGTGCGATGGCATTTCCAAAAGTATTACAACAAAAGAAAGTAACGTGGAAATGAAATCTCTGAAATATGACAGAATTTCTTCTAATAAATGGTGGGAAAATTTGAGGTTAGGAAGTAAATAGGCTGTCAAATGATAAAATGTCAAGAATTGAGCTGTCATCCTTTGGCATTTATTTAGAGAAAACTTGGGAAATTTTAACCATGAAACACTATACTATTGAACAACGAATTTAAATTATGAAAATTTACTATCAATGTGGTAAAAATTTTACTGTATCACTTCGTAAAATTCGAGCAGCTTTTCCTAGTAATCAGATTCCTTCAGTTCTTGGATGAGTTGAACTTTATAAGCGCGAAGACTAAGATCTTTATGCAAAATGTTGCCCAAAGTGCCTCTGGTGATATGCAATTGTTGCGAAATTGTTGCGGACGTCGACAATTTGATCTACCAGGCTCATTCGAAATGATGCAGTAAAATTGTCACCATTTTGATAGTCAATTTTCACAATTAAAATTTGTTAGTCAAGAGTGTAGCGTGCCATGGTTAAAATTTCCCAAGTCTTCACTAAATAAATGCCAAGGGATGACAGCTCAATTCTTGACATTTTATCATTTGACAGCCTATTTACTTCCTAACCTCAAATTTACCCACCCTTTACATCTTCGCTATTAGTATAAAGTTCTATAAAATAGTTTTTACTTATAGAAAATATTTGATCCAAAATAAATAAAACATCAAGGTGTTTAGCCTCGTATATAATGAATCTGAAAATATATTTTATTATTCCATCATAAATTGCACAATCATCAAATTCATAAATAAAAACGTAATAAAGAGAATTTCGTTGAAATAAGAAACAATATTGTTTTAAAAATCCATTTGTGGAAATTTATTTTGTTACAATATTTTTAGAAACTAGGAAATTGTTTACATTTTAAATATATATATATATATATATGTGTATATTAGACTGTCCCTTATTTTTGGAGTTTTAAATGCATTCGTAACTTATTGCGTATAACTCCGTAATTTTACAGATATTACTTATGAAATAATTTACTTCGTACTAACAACCAAGAAAACCATATACGAGTTGAAAATAAAATACATTTCGTCAGGTCATATCGCAGTATGAGCGCAATTTGTGTGAACTTAATTAAATCACATATCGCATCGGGTTAACGTTCACCAAAAGGGCCAATATTTTTTTCCAGAGTATATTACGGAGTTATACGCAATGAATTACGAAGCATTTAAAACTCCAAAAATAAGGGACAGTCTAGTGTATGTATAAAACATACTTAAACCATAATTTTAACAAAATTTAGCATATTGTGAAAAATTTTATTTAGTTTTATTCTTCTTTATACCATTTTTGAGAAAATAATCATTTGCTTAAATTAAAAAAGTAAAAGAAATTACATTAATAAAACTAAATAACTACATATATGATTATCCTGATGAAAATGGGCGTTATCTTATGGAGGCCGAAATTAAGTTAGCTTTTATAACTCCAGTTGTAAAGTGAGTCGAACGTGTCGAAGTAGTGATGCCAGTCAGAATCTCCAAATCGATAAAATTTACACAAAGATCGATTTTTGGCTCTACTGAAAATTCTTACATGATAAGTTAAGGTGCCTTTTTATTGCGATCATCACATAAGAGTATATGCTTAAAATAAATTTATTTTTTATTAATATGATTATTTCGAACGTATTTGCTTTGTGAATCTAAATTGATTATTAGGCTAAGGTTCGTAACGTTATATTCAGAAAGAAATGGGTATGATTAATATTCCAAGGAACAAAGGAAAAATTAACATCAACTTAATTTTTCAACGTACACAGCAGAACAGAGTAGCGCCACTTTCGGAAGCCGCTACACTTCCATCGTCAGTGCTCACGTGTATTTTGCTATCACCACTTGTCAGGTGGCTCTGTTGAATGTGATTTTAATTCTTATATATACAACTTTTTTCGTGAAAATTGAATACGAGAATTAATTCACTCTCAAGCTGATATTAAAGTGCACTTTCCCAGCGTTGCCATCGGTTTATTTTTCTTCATTCCCATTTTTCTGATTTTTGTTCTACTCAAGACAAACTTTTTTGGTTTGATTTTATACTTAAGTATATGTGAACATGTAAACATGTGAAAAGCTCAAGCCAGTAGCTAATTGTTTATTAATATGATTATTTCGAACGTATTTGCTTTGTGAATCTAAATTGATTATTAGGCTAAGGTTCGTAACGTTATATTCAGAAAGAATTGGGTATGATTAATATTCCAAGGAACTAAGGAAAAATTAACATCAACTTAATTTTTCAACGTACACAGCAGAACAGATGTTAATTTTTCCTTTGTTCCTTGGAATATTAATCATACCCAATTCTTTCTGAATATAACGTTACGAACCTTAGCCTAATAATCAATTTAGATTCACAAAGCAAATACGTTCGAAATAATCATATTAATAAACAATTAGCTACTGGCTTGAGCTTTTCACATGTTTATATGTTCATATATACTTAAGTATAAAATCAAACCAAAAAAGTTTGTCTTGAGTAGAACAAAAATCAGAAAAATGGGAATGAAGAAAAAAAAACCGATGGCAACGCTGGGAAAGTGCACTTTAATATCAGCTTGAGAGTGATTTAATTCTCGTATTCAATTTTCACGAAAAAGTTGTATATATAAGAATTAAAATCACATTCAACAGAGCCACCTGACAAGTGGTGATAGCAAATACACGTGAGCACTGACGATGGAAGTGTAGCGGCTTCCGAAAGTGGCGCTACTCTGTTCTGCTGTGTACGTTGAAAAATTAAGTTGATGTTAATTTTCCCTTGTTCCTTGGAATATTAATCATACCCATTTCTTTCTGAATATAACGTTACGAACCTTAGCCTAATAATCAATTTAAATTTATTTTTGTTTATTGAACGTCATTAGTGGAGCTACAAAAATATTGCTGAAGGCTATAAATTATGGAAAAAACAATAAAATAGCCAAATTTTTAAAAATTATAGGCGAGGCAATAGCAGTTTTACGGTGGGTATTATATCCCCGCCGGTGTGACCTTGCTACGCAAATGTTAAACTTGTAAAAAAATGAAAGCAATTGAAATATCAAACAATTCCAGCTAACACAATTACAATAAAACAAATAATTCCTACTAATAAGAACCAATTTTTACAAATATTATTTTAATTGAATAATGGAAAATTTTATTTCATATTGCACATTTGTTTCAGTTTTCTACAGAATTTCATACACATAGTTTGTTGTAGTATAAATTAAATAATTTGTTTTTCTTAGTAGACCTAATTATTACCCAAGCTCGAACTTTCATGCGGTGGTAGATAAGGAGGTATTGACTAATTATCTATGCGAATCATCTATTTTTAAGTAGTTTGGCATCGGTTTGTAGTAGCATATTTTTGCATATTTTGCTAATAACTAAATGCATATTTTTGGTGTTATAAAAAGTTTTTAATATATATTTGTCAATTTTTGAAAAAATATTAATATGCCGATTATGGGTGGCAACCGAGCCTCAAATGGGTTGCCAGTTACTGAAAATTATACTACTGATGGCAACTGAGAGCTCTCAATTTCAGTTGCTATTTAGTGCCTTTCTGGCAACCATTAACTTTTAGTTGCCGACTGGCAACGCAATTAAAATTTGGCTGCATTAAATATAATAGACCCAATTATGTTTGTTTTATGCTATTTTCTCTAATAATAATTTTCTCTAATAATAATAATGTGTGCGTGTGTACACATGTATGTATGTATAATAGACATTAGCGAAAATAGTTCGATATTGCGAACATTCACTTTTTATAAATTTTTGGCTAATTCGCGAATGTTTATTTTAGCGAAATTTTGAGGGAAGTTCGCTTTAGCGGGCAGTTATCGAACAGTTTGGTTTCGAAAATTCTTCGCCTTAGTGAGCTTTCATTTATTAATATCGCATCTTAGGTCAAGTGGGAAAAAGCAGAATGAAACTTTTTGTGTATGCTTTTAAGGAGAAACGGAAATTAAACATAATTAACCGATCGGTTTTGAAACATTTGATATTAGGTCTTGATTTATCGCAAACAAATAATTAGATAAATGCCAAGCTACGCTGGCGTTTCCAATAGTATTTTCTTTTCTAAAAAAGTTATACATTTCCTTGCAAAAAGTGCAATTTGATGTTCTTTTCTTAAGAATATTTTGCTCCCTAAGAGGGTGGTATGTTTTATTCTAAAAAAATCACCCTCACTAAAGGCGGCAGGCATTTACGTACCATATAAATCTACAGTTTTGATAGTACCCTGAAAATTGGTGGCTTTGATTTATAAATAGTGCTACCAAACGAAGTTGGCAGAAAGTCGACTTGAATTAAGAAGTAAAAAATCAAGTTTTTAGAATTAATTTTTCTATTGTTTTATTGAACAACTGTGAACAAACATTGATGGAGTTCACGCAACGTTCGGTAACTGTTTACTTGTTAAATTGATACAATTTCCCATACATTTCGTTGTCAACAATTTTGAAAATAAATTTTACAGCAATAAAATATATGGAAAATTTTCAAAATTTAATGAGTAAACATTTACCGAATGTTACGTGAACTCCACCTACATATATAATGGTTAACTGTAGCTTGTCAATGATATAAAAAATTACTGAATTCGGTTTCACAAAAAAAGTCTTCAAATCAAAAAATCGTTAAAACTTCGGGTCGATAAGTCATCAATTTGGCAACTGTATTTTTATGTTAACATATTTTATGAAAATAAACTAAAGAAATTTTTAAACCATTTTAAAGGAAAAATATAAAAGTATGGATACTACCGCGCCCATTATATGTGCAGAAATTACAATAAATCAATTATTGTATTCATCCTCGCCATCGCATAAGGAAGAAATGTTAATTAATTAATTAATTTAATTTTATTTAATTTATTCGTATTCCTATACAAAACGAGTTAAAGTGTTATAATTATAGTACAGGATTAGCATGATTGACTCATGAGTGCCTCATTTCTGTAACTAATGTGATAGTTTCTCGCATCGACAAAATTATTATCATTCTGTGAAAAGCAGGATGAGTTAGAAAAAATTTTATATTTTTGTACTTTTGTTAGGTTTGTAGGGTGATTTATATAATAATCAAACTATTATTCTAGTGATAACTTCCCACAAGTTACAGAAATGAAGCACAGATATATGTAATACAAATTATAGAATAAAAATATCTAAGAAATATAAATGTTAAAGTTATTTAAACGTAGTCTTCAGTTGAATAACAAACCGTCAGCTGCTAAAAACGAGGCGATCCCTTGTGTTTTGTTCTCATCAGATAACGAGTAGCAGTATTGCAGGCTTGGCAACGCATTGTACTCATGCACCTTGCAACATGTTATTGCAACATGTTAGCAGTTTTTGTGCAGATAATAAAACACCATAAAACGCAGGTTTTTGTTTCTTTGTATTAAGTTGGAAAGCTTGAAATTTCAAAACTTTCAAATTCAGTTCAAAGATATTGGTGGCTATTCTGGCAAACACGTCAGAGTAGTGAAAATTTACATGAAAACAAAAACTAAATTTCAGAAAATGTTTTTGTTTTCCTTCCACACATTTCTAAAATCAAATAAACGTAAGAATTTTAACGCTTATCTTTTTTCTTTTAAAACCGATCAATTTTGTATGTTAAACAAAAACGAATTTTTGAAATTGATCTAGTTTTGTTTTTCTTTTCCATGTAAATTTTAGTTAGTCGACGCGTTTTCCAAAATAGCTACCATAAATTAAAAAATTTTTTTTTTTAATATTTCATATTTTGTTTGTGTTCTCCATATATTTATGTATCTAAATTTCACTTTAGTGATGTAATTTATCCCTTTCAATACGGATTTTTTTTTTTTTTTGAGATACAGTCTCTTTTTTTTTGTTTGGTTGGCTGATTATGGATCAAATAGTGCTCCGTAAGGTGGAAATATGTAAAGGATAACCAGAATAAGAAATATATCGTGGGACACGGATGTCCCACCAGTAATTGACTGAGGTACACGCATACGTCCCAACAGTAACAGAATAAAGCAATAACAAATATAGGAATTATAGACTAGTTATCTGTAATTTTCAATAATGTATTGATTTATTGATAAAAATAAGTATATTATGCAATGAATAGAAGTGTAAGTTAATTAGAATATTTGGCAAAACATAGCTTGCATAAAGGAATATTGCAAGAATATTGTACGTTGTTCTTTTTTATTATCTGCAAAGCTTCGGCAACGGCGACGAGTGTTTTCTTTAACGGGAAGAGGTTCTCCAACCCCAGAAAGTGTTGTTGATCAAGTCTTTTATTTGTGCAATTTTTATAAATAAGCTTCTCGGAAAAGCTTTGAAAAAAATTTAGAGTTCTTTAGGAATTGTTTTTCGAGGCAAAAAATTATTATCGTCGCTGTTCCATATAACTTCGCTGTTCATTGGCGTATCCTGTTCCTCTGGAACAGTAGTTTCGTTTCTTTCGACATCAGTGTACCTACTCTTCAGATGAGCTATCACTTTCATTAGAGTAAGTTGGGTTAACAATGATGTCACCATCGAAGTCAGTGCCACTGTCGGAGTCGGAGTCTTTCAAAAACCTTCGAATATTTTCCTCATCAAATAATCTCTGGCGCTTTCTACTTGAAAAACATCAGAAATTATTAGAAATTACTAAATTACTTTCGTACCTATTGGGATAAATGTGGCCCAGTGGAAGTTACTGCTGGGATACATATGTCCCAGATTTATTAATTTTTTTGTAGAATTCATATACTTGTGTTTTGTTCTGCATAAATATTTACTGGTATTGTTGATATTAACGTACCTCGACATTTTTCAGTAAGTTCTAAATAGAATCGATCGTAAATTCGCAAAAATACAACTTTTTTCCTCACTGAACTGGCACGTACCACAAGAGCGTAAACAATCACATTGCTTGTAAAAAACTGATGGGATAAGAACATGTACAAAAAAATTTTAATAAATACCTTTTAGTTAATCATGAACACTCAATGGGACACATGAGTCCCGTCAGTATTGAAAGGGTTATACAATTAGAGTCCTAATATTAAGATTTAAACTTTCAACTAAAACGAAACATTTAAATAAATACACCCATGCATGCGCTATTGCACAATTACATATTTTCTCATAAAGACAAAATTAAGAAGATTAGAAACAGGAAGGTTGCTAGTATGTGTGTATTCACCACTGATGTACACACAAACAAAAAAAAAAGCACATACATGCAAAAACGTAAGTGCTTGGAGATATAAAGCAGCTGCCATTTTTAAAAGTGCGGAAAATGCAACACGTATACACTTCGCTAAACTCCTTAAAAATACACACTCACTCACACATTCTTATATAAAAAGTTCACATTTTCTGCCGAATCATATGCGAGTCCCACTTCGTGCCATTTGTGGTTGAGTCTTACTGCCGCTTTGAGGGATTTTCGAGTATAAACATTAATTCCTTGTTTGCAATGATAGTTGGCTTAAGTATTATGTATGTACGTATGTCGTTATTATGTGTAATTGTATAGTGTTTATTCACTTATTTGTATTTATACTTTAACATGCGAATATTTTATTAATAAAGTAAAAATCAAATATAAAGTTGTTGCTTAAGTACGTGCAGAAGTGTGCTGTTCAGAACTACGTACATATGTGCACAAACATATTCATACTAAACAAAATATATGTGTGCATATACGTATACTTATCGTTACCTAAAACGTTAATTTCCCCAACTGACAAAAAATTTAAAATTTACTTTTTATAAATCCCAATCTCATTATATGTCTATACACCACCTAATGCTTGCGTTTCTTTTATGTTCTTATAGCACCTATAATAATACAGATCATGTGTGAATTTTTGGACTCTTCAAAAGATATAGCCCAAAGTCTAAATTACCTCTAGCAAGTTTTTAGATTCTGCGGTAAAATTTTATTATGAGATCTTTAATAGTTTACAGTTTATTACATAACTTCCAAATTTTAAATTTTCATAGCAGTACTGTTAGTAAACCATATTACATTTTGGTGTGATTTTTTTTTTTATTTCAAAACTTCTGAATGGTGAAGTGAGAATTACCAAAGTTACAATGTTTTTAAACAAAATTTCAATGTGAAATAGTACATGCAACACATTCCCAGTGCACAAAACAGATGGTAAAATATATATATATATATATATAACTGCTAAACTACTGGTCAGTGTCATCTGAAAGTTGGCATATCAATAGATGAAGGGCTATTTTTAAGAATTTATATACGAATAATCCTAAATCGTACTTAAAACCAGTCAAAACGGTATAACTTAGAAAAATTAATCCTGGCTAGAATTTCTTAAAATGAGTAGAAAAATTCTCAAACCAATTCAAAAAATCTTTAATCAAGTACGCAAATCTTATTCGCTCCCAAAGCTCTACTCGCAGAAAATAGTCATGTGTGTGTATCTGGTAATCTTAGAATTCTTAAGAGCCAACAAATCCAAAATATGCAATTTTAAAGAATTTTTCCATTAGCGTCCACACTTGATCCAAGGCGCATTTAACACTTTGCCAAATAACTGTATGCACATAAGGAATTTCCGAAGTGGCAATAGTTTTTGAATCCCAGCTTTGTGATTTTAGAACATTTGGACTAAATTCAGAATTTTGATTTAAAATATGTCGTACCAGGAAGTGCTGAGGTCCAACTGTATTAGGAAATTAAATTTTTTGCCGTGGATTCACGTTTGTGCAGATACCTTTCAGATATATATACATTTGCCATATGTGCCGAAAGAATTGAATATTTTTCAACTTTGGTGACAGAAAATCGTAAAAATTTTTTAGTCTTTGCAATTTTATTCTTTAACTAATGATAAATAGGATGATATTTGGAAATGAGTATAACTTCCTAACTATAAGAGATAAGTAAGTGTACAACCAAACATGTGTCTCTTAGATCTTATTGGAATCTTATTTAGATCAAAAAACTTAAAAATCAGATGAGAAACAAAAAAATGGTAAGGAGTAAAAAAATTTTACAAAGTCCAATTGACCTATTTTGAGACTTAATACCTGCTCTCCAGAGCAAGTAAGAGAGCTGATATTTAATATGTAATTAGAAATGATTCTCTGCTATGTTCGTGTGAAATTGTATTGTGATACAACTCTCCGTTTAGAAATTTATGTTCCATATATTTTGATTCTACTCCACTGTGCAATGGGACTCTACTCAAGCGGAAGAGATTTTTTGTGTTGATAAGAATCAAGGTTAAGAGGACCATTAGTTCAATATTACCCCTTCGCTATCAAAATGAATTTCGTAACAAGCAGAAAATGTTTATTTCGTCACATTAAACTCATTTATGTGGAACATTTATTTAATTTTTATTAGCTTTTATTCAATTTAATAACGAAAAATGAAAGAACCAAAATTTCATTGAATAATACATATTTAAACTCTTATAGGGAAGAGAACCTGTCACAAGACCGGTCACGGGACTGGTTCCCAAGAAATGGCAACATGAAAGCAATGTGAAAGTTACCGGCAACTTTTGCATGTCGTTATTATTAGAGAGGGTCAACTAACATAATTAAAATACTTAGTAATAGATTCTAGACACAAACTTACTGCGCTTTAAACTAATATTTTTTTATTTAGAAAAGAGCTGCTTGTACATGAGGGTATTTTGCTAATATTTTTGTTCTAGTTTTGCCCTATACTCCAGTGGGAGTTAAAGGAATATATATATTGTTTTGTGATATCTTCTCTTTTCACCGGTCGCGACTAAAGAACATTTTGTATCATTCCCATTTTCATCAGTTATAGGACAAGTACGTTTAAGCTAATGGCCACAACATTTCGCGCAGTGACATTGATAAAAAATTGAGTAAAGCAATGCAATTTTATATATAACAGTGGTAGCAACTTGAATTTTTCATTAATATGATAATATTATTGAAATATAACTATAAGAAAAACTAGTCTTAATTCTTTTCTTGAAATTGACAGCTTTGACACATGGGGACAATATGTTCTAAACGCAGAAGATTGCCGCACTCAAAACACTTATACTTAGCTTTACAATTTTTTTTCAGCCACATTCCTTAGAGCGACATTGCAGCGCTTTTTTCTGTACTCCATTATCTGTATAACTAATTATTTCTGGAGTTATAATTGGCTTGTATCAAACAGTAAATCATAAGTTTAGCTAAAGGTATAAGTTCTCAAAATGTCACGCTTTTACTAACATTGGTATCACCGATCAAACTACTGAAAGAAGAATAAAATACAAGCTTGCAGCAATCTATACACATCGACAGCAACAAGAGCACTGAATAGTTAAAAGATATACTAAGAGCGAAAGCTTAGTTCTGGGAGACAGCATGTTAGTAGCGAAGGGTTAAGGGAATAGTACAAAAAAGGTTTAAATTATGCAAATATTAACTGCTACTATTAAGACATAAATAGCAGCATTTAATATTTGCATAATTTAAACCTTTAAAACTAGAGCTGCTAGGGAAAAATTAATGATGTCATCGTAATCAGACTTTTTAATTATATTAAATTAACAACTAGTAAACTCTGTGCTACAAAATGTGTTTTCATTTTCCAGCTACAGGCCAGGTGAATTGGTCTAATATACCTGGAGAAATACATACATATTTTTTATGTGGTATTAGCAAGACATCTTATATTCTTTTTTTCTTCAGAGTATTACTAAGATTTGTTAATTCTGTGTACAAGCATAAAACAGGTGAAACAATTCTATTTGATATGAACATATGTATGAATGTGGATTACCAACAGATTTTATTCATAAATAAAACTTTTAAATAAATAACTATAATCTACAGAAACTTTTTTAATTATATATGTAGAAGCTAGTGCATAGCGAATGTGATATTTAGTTAGTTCCAAAACAATAATTAAATTAAGAAGAACCTTCAGTGTTATTAGTAAAATCCATATTAAAATATGTTTTTAATACTCAAATATTAAAGATACAACTCCTGCTGTGTTCTTTATATATATTAAACAGGCACTCATATACTCTTATAAAGTTTAAAATTTAAAAGAAAATAATTAAATATGTAAAAATTTTCCTCATATGTTTCCAATGGCAGTTTGTAACAATGTGGCCCTGTCATTTACATTTCTATATTCATCTCTTTATGTAACATGCTGTGAATGGATGCAATGTCAGCATCATGCATATACAACAAAATGCCACAGTTAAATTTGTGCACAATTTGGTGGCATTTATATTTTTCTCCCTACATGTATTTTTCCATTTAAATTACTGCAAAAACTTTAGTGTTGCAAAAATTCGTACGACAATTTATTTTAAGATTTTTTAGTTCATATTTGCAAACCATGCCTGTCATTTGGCATTGCCGTGTATTTATGCCTTACATTTGAGTGAAAATTTAAATCATTAGCTGCTAGTTACTCAATATATTTTATGTAACATGGACCTTTTGTTGCACAATTCATTTTCCCCAATTGTTTGGATGCACACATGTTTTAACGTCAGATGTTTACTTACGCAGTATGGAGCTGTGACTCAACTTGTCAAACACCTGCTGTATGTCATGCACAACTATTGGGAAAATATTATAATTGGCAGGGACATGTGTCATAAATGTAAATTTGGACAACTTAAATTAATTTAAGATGACTTGTTTTTGGTGAGTGGAGAAAAGAGGCAGCAAAATATGCATGGCACAAGAACAGTCACAGAAGCTTTACAAATTTTGGATTCTATATGCGAGTCTTATACGACTTTTTCCATAAATTACTAATTTTAGTTCCGACTTTAATCTAAAATGAATACGACAGGACCAAGGTTGATCTATAAGGTATACTTATCGGCGAATTGATACAACAAAGTAATTTTTCTGGAAATTATGGTGTCAAAAAATTTATGAAAAAAAAAACTCAAAGCAAATATTAAAATGTTAGTGTATTCGTAAGATATACCAAAATTTGACATCTTGTTTACCGAACATATGGGCTGATGCACAGACCTTAACCGCCCTTGGACAGGGCATAAAAAGTACAGTAATTCCTCGATTAATGTCGTGATTGGTTCCGGAATATGGCGACATAATTCGAAACAATGTAAATCGAATTTGCTATTGCACATAATAAAATTTTATAATTGAGGCGAATTAAATCGAAATGACGCAAATCGAAATTGGAGTGAACATAAATTTTGCCAATGGCATAAAAACAGAGATTTTAACTATACTCTGGGATTCCCCGGGGTTTGCTAATAACTTGTAAGCAATTGAGGCGACGTAAATCGAATGCAGACGCAAATCGGATTTGGAAGTCACCAAAAATTTAATGACGCAAATCGAATGGAGACGCTAATCAAATTTGATAGGCACAAACAATTTTACGACGTTAACCGAAACACCGTAAATTGAGGCGACTTAAATCCAGGGACTACTGTATTGGAAAAATCGGAATATTTTCTTACGTTTCGTCGAAAATTTTTCCAAAATTGTTCAAACATGTCGGCAATTCTTTTAGAATGTCACTAGAAAATTGTCTCAGACATTTCACCAAAGGTTTGAGAATTTCCCCAAACGAAGATTTCCTCTTTTTTGTACGTTTAAATACAAACTCCGTATCTTATGCAAACTTTCTGGCCCATTTCAGACCGAGTTTGAGAAAAACTTTTCGCTGTTTAGTTTCCTAAGCCAGTTTCTCAAATAATTCATTTTAGTAATTTGGAAATTTTCAGAACATATTAAATGAGGAGTGATTTTTCAAAGGGGATTAAACAATATTTTTCAGTAATGGGAGCTGCTGTACACTATCTTATTTTTTTATTGTCGCAAATAAAAAAATTGATTATGAAAATCTCATCATTACTTTAATGAAACAAAATCATTGAACAAATGAAGTAATTACATAAATTGAATGAAGATCATATCATTCATCTAATAAATGATTTTCCCTTCTTTCAATTTACGTAATTGCTTCATTATGCTAATAACTCAATTTCATTTATGGTATGCAATAATGTCATTATATGAATGCAACAACTACATTTAATTCATGAAACTGTTTCTTTGAATTAATGCAATAGTTTTATTCCATTTATGACATGGCTGGCCGAATGAAGTACATAAATACAATGAACCATTCTTCATGAATCCATTAAAGGGCTTTATTATCTGACTTTCAATTAAAAATATCATTAATACAATTAAGAAACTCATTGTCTGAATGAAGGATGTTTTTTTCACTTTAGGGGATATATTTTAGCATGAAAACGACGAAGGCATTTGTAGCTTTGATTAAGGTTGTAAGTAGACCTTTAAAACAGTGGTCGCCATTCTCTCAATTCCCTATGATCACGGGCATAGGATGTTATTTTATATATTTGGCCACCACTACTTTATAATAACACTTCCTCAAATACTCTACCTAAATTAAGGAATAAAAAATAAAGCAAAAGAACAGAAAAGATAAAATGCAGAATATTTCATGGTCGGTTTTAAAGTCACATCATATTTAGCGCATGTATTGCTAAACTATAGAGAAACATTTTTATGTAAGTTATAAATAAGTCTACATGTAAGCATATGAACTAAAGAAGAAAAACATATGTATGCTATTATTAGAAATATCAGATGTTCGCATCTACTGGCATCATCAGTCGTATGAAATGCGAATGAAACGGAAACATCAAGCAGCACAAGAGATGTAAATATGCGTAACTCATGCAAAAGAGCATTTAATTACCACAAAACAATCAACGCATAATTAGTGCGCAATAATGATACCAAAAACCAACATCACAATATAAAACAATATGCAAAAAAAATTCAAATAATTCAGTGGCAAACCCATCAGTTCAAGTGACAAAAAATATTAGTAGATAAACTCATGTTTGCATGGTTTTACATTCGAACTTGTAAATGAAACGTGTGGGATCAATAACAAAGTCAACAATTCAAATGCGAATTTACATCTCTAAATAGTTGTTTTTGTTACAATTATTTTAATTTATATTTATTAATTACTCTCGGAGGGAACTTTAATGTTTTTTCCTTTTTTAAATATAAGGATAATTTTAAAGGCAAAAATTTAGTGGCAGCAAGATAAATACCAAACTACCACACTGTCACATCACTTGTCACATTCATGTTGACAGTTTGAACACAACCAACATATTATCAGCACCAAACAACCGTTAACCCTTATGGTCAGGAATCGCTAGTAACAATCTGCCAAAAAAAAACAATAGCTTTCACAACGGCAATTATATTTATATAAATCGAAAATGCCGTTCAACATTGAAAAAATTCAAATAATAACAAAAAGCCAAAAACGAAAATTATTTCAAAAAAATAATGCCATCATAACCAGCATCACTACCGCCGCCACCAATATGATGCATCATCTACACACCAAACCGCAACTAAAGCACAGACACATTATCAACATTATTTTTTGTAGTCATCTTCGCAGCCATCAACGCCGTCATAGTCATCTGCACCATCACGAGTAGCATTTTGTTCGGTAAAGTACCCTTTTGTAGTTGTCACTTCAACATTAGTTTTTAACTGATGTTAACTGTTGCACAGTGGCATGAAAGCTATAGTAATTAATATGCAAGTGAATATATAAAACTTTTTTAAAGGAATGTTATTTCTTCTTTTCAATATTATTAAATGATTTTTTTCTTCACATACATATCTTTAAATAAACCATAAAAAGCCCTAACTAACAAATAATTCTAAGCGGCTTTTTAATAAATTCCAATATATTTCACCAATATCCATCCACAATAACTACAAAAATCAGAACGTACTGAACAAAAATATCAACATAATTAAAAAAATATGAAAAGAAAAAACTCCAGGCCAATTACATAATTTAGCATATTTATTGTTTCTTCTGTAAAATATTGAAAATATTTGCATTTCATGAGACGATATATTTTTTATAGACTTAAATTTTTTAAATGAATTAAAGCGTCGCATGCTAGCTTCTAAGTGCAAAATTGTATGTTTTCCCAGAAACAATATTCTTATATCTTCACATCTTATGAATGAAGTTGGTTAGTGATAAGATAAAATTTTAACGAACAGATTATATTGTAATCAAATTTTAAGCTTGTATAGAGGAAATAGTATACTTATATGTAGCGAAATAATGTTTACCTGTTATGCTATTTAAATACCGGAACTCGTAAAACGAACAAAATATATTGTAACGGGGCTTTTGTCGTCGGTTGAGTTAAATTAGTTCAGGTCCACAAACCTTAAGTAATAAGAAATTTAATTTTCGCTTTCTAGGGGTAAACTGAAATAATATTTTTATTAAATATTATTTTTTTCTACGTCTAGTTGTTCAATTTAATACGATAGTAGCTATGATAACTTAAATATGATAAGGCGTCGGATGGATTCGGTTCATAGCAGGCTCGTCTCATATAGTTTGGCGCTGTAAAATAGAAGACTCGTTAATAACTGGTTCGACTTAATGGGTCATAGAATTATAAATAATAGCTTCGACTCGTACAGCTTCGTACATAAAATAATAGGTTCGACTGTCAGACAGCAGTTATTCTCCTATAGCTTCGTACGGTAAAATAACAGGTTCGTCGCACAAATAGCAGGTTAGGCTCGTGTAGCTTTGTACGGTAAAATAATAGGTTCAGCTCGCAAATAGCCTGCTCTGCTCTTACATCTTCAAAACAGGCTCGGCTCATAGATGTCAGGATCGTAGAATGATTATACGGATAGAAGTGTTCGGGTTCATAGGCACTTTAATACAGAGTTTACAGGTTCGCATATTTACAGGATCGCAGATGTACACGTTCATAGAAAACACGTTCGGAGATAACAGGTTCGATGATCGCTGGTTCGACGATTTCAAGTGTGACAAATAACAGGCTCGGCTTAAAGACGTACAATATTTCTTAAACTAATGACTACAATATTATAATCGGTTCTTAGCCTAGGAAAACAGATAGCTAAAGCCGCTGTAAGAACAGTCAGACCGAAGATCGTTGTGAGAAAATTCAGGCAAAGATGCTTTGGGAGCAGTCAACCAAAGTCGCTGTGAGAACAGTCAGACCGAGGTCCGCCGTGAGAACAGTCAATCGAAGTCACTGCGAGAACAGTCAGACCGAGGACCGCTGTGAGAACCGAAATCGCTGCGCAAAATTTATAACTACCCTTTAGTCGAGGCAAGAGGTCAGTTCAAAATTGATGATTGCCTTTTCCACTACGGAAATTCTAGCCGATTCCGTATTCGGATTCCTTAATTGGTTTCTTTATTCGGACTCAAAGAGAAAATTTTTGTCGTATTTGAATCGCGAATGAGTGTGTGTAAAATTAATATACTTATGCTAACAACATTATATCAATTAGGCGAGAATTATTTCTTGTGTTAAACAATAAACAACCGGACAATAAAAGTAACAAACAGATATCCTGCAGTTATGATAATTTATGCTATCCTGCAATTCTTAGAATATTATTATTGTTTATTATTATGTTACTATGCTACTTTAAATTATGTAACGTGAAAATAACTATTATTATTTCCACGTAACAATATTCCAAAAAATTTGTTTTTTACGAAAATTGTCACCCTGTCATTATTCATCGTGTGATAAATAAATACCTTTCAATATATTTAGGCAATACCTAAGATCTTAGAAGATTTGAAGCTTTGTGGAGATCGCTGCCTTGCATTCTGAGGAATTTTAAAGGAAACTATAAATTTTCTTTCAAAATTGGTTAACTTTGGATAGGGCTGAAGGCAGAACATTACCGGCTTTCGCCCGATTTTTCGTTAATACTCATTTTTCACAGGTTTTCTTTCAAAAGTTGCCAAAACTGTTTTATGTTCCAGAGCCATGCCCTAGCATATTAATTCAAAAATACTTCACCTATATCTGTGTGAACTTTCATAAAAACTTTTGAACGGTACACAAGTTACCGAATTATTTCCAACAAAAATTTTTTGAACCACTGTGCTGTAAATTTAAATTTTCTTAAAGCACATGTCCTCCTCTATGAATATTATATACTTCATTTTGCTATCGGATCGAAAGCTTCAAAGATACAGATTTATTACCAATTTTGTTGGCAATATGACTAATTATGGGGCCCTGCGCCGCACAGTGTTTCAAATTGAAAAAAAACGGTAATAAATCTGTATATTTGTAACTTGCTTTCCGATTATAAAATGATGTAATGAAAAATCAGAGAAAGGGACTTAGCCTTTAAGAATATTTAAATTTGTACCATCCTGTTTAAGCGCATGGTGGGCTACAGGGTATCAAATTTGACTATGTCGGGCATGAAAATCTTTGTGTGCGTAATAGGGTTTACATATATACTCTGAGTTTAATATATTTAAACTTTTTGTAAAGCTTATAAATAGATAAATAAAACACAAATAATACTTATTAATATATCTTTAATATTTCAAAAGATATTTGGCTTTAAATTTTAAAATTTTGGTTTTTTGGTCTCGAATTTGTTCTCTGTTTCATAAATATCTACTTCTTTTATTCAACGATGCATTGATGTTTTGAATATTTTCAATATAGATTTAAAGTTGATACCCCGACATAGAAAAATGTTTCGATTCAAAATTATTAATCTCATCACCCCACTGTGCTTGGCTTTTTGTGTTGAAATTTTCTAGCATATTCCTTCGTACAATTTTGGCATAATTTTTTGTCTACTGCTCTTCAACACTTTAGCGCATCATTTATCAAAATTTGTATTTTTAAATCCACAAAAAAATTATCTTTTTTAACTTTTTCTCACTCAAAAAGAAAAAAATCTCATAGCATTGCATTAAAGTCACGTTGCAGTTTTAAAAACACTTTAAAAATATTTCACTAGTGCCCTCACTTTGTTTTTCAACATGTTCAGCTCTTGTTCGCTTTTACGTCTGAACAAGAATTTGTGGTGCAACTATCATACCCTAAGGATATACGATGTGACATACACCACCCTTGTCATTGTCATTATGGCTTCTGGAATAGCCTGCCATTAACAAATCCAGTAAGCCATAATATTTCAAGTGTAAATTTTTTGCAACAATATTTTCTGTTTTATTTTTTTTATTTGATTTTTGAGTAGTTGTTGTTGACGTTGTTGCCGTTGTTGGTTGTTGCCAACTTATTTGTCACGCATAAATTTGCTAAAATCACTCAACGTTGCCAACATGTTGAAGGGGCTAGTTACATACATATTTTTGTTGATGTTGATGCTGATGGTGCTGTTGATTTTTTTCTTTTTTGCTTTTCGGTTTCGTTAATAACATTTAAAATTGTAAAAACATGGTTGTTGAATTTTTGACTTGATAGAATTTTCAATTAAAAACTTCAACTGTATGACATACTTGCTCAGCTTTCGTATAACAATTGTTGTAACACGCCAAAATAACCTCCATGTAACTTCTGCTACAATCGATTTTCAAATAAATCAGACACTTCCACACAATGTAAAATAACAAGAATATTTACTGAACACCTTTTAGCTGCTTTGGCAAAATGTCATTAGTGATTATACGAAAAGTTTACATGTGCCAATTTGACCTCATTAGCTTTGTGGCTCGCATATTAATGTTTTACTTCAGTTTCAGCGTAAAACTAATGTCCACAGTATATAAAAGTTAAAACAGTATTTGCAAGAGCGATGTTGGCTTATTGTTAAAGAAAACTTTAATATCTGATTTTTAGTAAAACTTTCTGGTTTTTGGTAAAACAAATTTATCAAAGTATTTTTATGTATTTTTTATTTATTTATTTAATAGATATTTTTTAATATTTACAAAGGAAAGTAATATAATTTTTTAAATCATATATTTGGCTTAACTTAATAGTTGTGAGCCAGATTGGCATTTTAAAGCTGATTTTAATTAAATTAATTTATAAACAAATTTACTTTGGTTCTACCAAATTTTAAAGCGATTATATAAAAGAGCGATTTATAATAAATCTTTTGTACTTCAAAATAAAAATGAACTTTAAAGGAATTTAATCGAATTCATTCAGTATAAGTTTTCTGTACTTTAAACATATTTCCAAATATTTGTATAAATTATAGTGATTATTATCATTGCCATTTAGTATATTTATTATTTCGTTCATGTCCAAAACGGGTTTACTAAAATATTTAACCCTGAACTCATTAAAAATACGACAAGCTCCTAAGAAATGAAACGTATTTTCGGATTCGTCCAGATTACAAAGGGTACATAAACCAACAGAAGAACCTCTAAATGCTCTACTATTTAAATCAAGAAGACCTCCACGTACTCTGATTATTAGAGTTGTGGCACGAGACGAAAATTCTGTAGTAAGAATAGGATTTCTGCTATAAGTTAATTGCGGATATAAATCATGAAATTGAGACCCTCTTGCATTCGATATAAGATCTTGTCTTTTCGTTGTTTTTAAAAGTTCAAGTGTTGATTTCCAGTATTCACACAGGGATTTATTAGCATTTTCTGCAACATATTGAATTTTTTCACATATACTTACCAGCTCCTCAGCCCAAAAGGTTTTCATTGTAATAATTTGTTCAGCTAACAATCTTGGTAATCTATGTTCAGGCAGTCGTAAAACTCAATTAAAGTAAGAAACGTTTAGCTTTAAGGTATCAATATACAGGGAGCTTAGACCAGTTTCTAAATAAAGTATGTAGTTTGGCGTATTGTATGGCAAAAGTATTATTAAAGTATTTAAAAACTGAAAACATAGTATTAATATCAATTAGTGACACTATTTGCTATATAAAATGTCTTTTGCATCTACAAATTAAAATTTCTGCCATGCTAGAGCCGCCAAGATGCGCCGCAACTGCGGCAGCTAGGCGGATTCGTACCGATAGAAATTACCTTTGCAGGCAGTGAGTTGCACACACGAACTGTGTGGTTATAAAACGAATATTACCTGAAATTCATTGTGATATTCTATCGCAAATCGCCTTCAAATGGATGTGCTGTTATTAAAGCTGTTTTTAGACTATTATACAAGCTGTTTGACTTCTGCACAAAATGCTACCCTGATATAATATGTTGTTATTAATTTTTCAAAACTTTCCATAAACTCATTAGATCAAGGTTGAATTTTCTACAGAAATCGAATGGCTTGTGAGATAGTGTAAGGCAGCTGTAAGAACATACTGTCGGCGAAAAAGATCAGATTTCTAAGAAAATTTTCCAGATTTCATTAGAGCGTACTCTACTCGAGTAACAACACAACAGTGAAACATATCTCATATTGTGTATCATTGACTCAATATAGCGCAGACAAATAAGGCACAATAAGTACAACCGAAGACTTCCTAGACTCTTTTTTTTTCTTTGCCTTTTTCGCATACTCGACATGGCTTGGTTGGAAATTTGTTCATTTCAGTTGGGGGAATAACTTCCAGGAAGTGAAATTTATTGATATTATCAGATACTGTACAAGGCTGTTCATTTTCATTAGCTAAATTTTCAACCACCTTTTCTCTGAATCGCAGTCTCGTCAAATTTGGAAGTGACTGATTTTTTCTGTATAAATCAAAGAGGCATTATGGATGAACATTTCGAAAAATTGTAAGCCCAATTTCTTATACCATCGAAGAGACTTTCTTAAAGATGAGTAGTACGAAATGTTCTGATCTCCACGATCAACTCCTGCCATATAGTCACGGATAATATCAGGCTTTATAGAAACTTTTTTATTTCTATTAGTGACTTCAACCGTGTCACTGTAATGCTTGTTTGAGATTGTTAATACTTCTCGTTTGTCTTTCCATTTGCAAACGACTACAGAATCTGACCCAGCCCATGTTGATTCTCCTCTATTTAGTTTCTTTTCAGTAAAATTTTTTGGATTTTCCACTCTTTTAGAACGTAGGTTACCACAAATATAGGCAGACTTCTCTGTAAGTTATTTTGTTAAACTTACAGAATAAAAAAAATTTTCCATATATAATACATGACCTTTGTCGAGAAATCCTTCCATTAAATTATTTACAACATTTCTTTCATGACTTTTTCCGGAGAACGCATCAAGCTTTTTGCCTTCATATATCTGGATCCTTGAAATCATTCACTTTGATTCGCAAAGCTCAAATAATTTGATGCCATATTTATGTTTCTTGCTTTTAATATGCTGACGAAAAACTAACCTTCCCCTCGAGAGAGCCATAGACTGACTTATCAATACACAGATCTTTCCGATGACTATATATACGGTTCATTGTTTCGTTAAAGTGTTTCAAAGTAGGATTTATTTTAAACAAACGATCATTATTTGATTGTTGCTCGTTATTTGAACAGTGAAGGAATCTAAGATGCATTTGAAACCAATTCCTTGATAAAAATTCTTATTTTATGTACTACTATTACTATAAACTTTTCACACAGTTGGAGTGTGTTGGTATTTGTTTGCTTGTTGATAGCTTCTGTCGCTTGTTGTGCTTATGCTGTTGTCTTGTTGTTGGTTATTCTGTTTGTTCGTTCAGTGCGACTAATAGCCTACAAACGTCGTATTACATCCTGCTGGTTTATACCAGTGCTGGCCATCGAGAGAAATTAATTTTTAATTAAGTATTAGTGCTTATTAGTATGTGTTACCAGTATTCCACTGTGTGCCTATTAAAAAGAAAAACAACAACGTAAAAAATAACAAGCTTTCATACAGCTGAATGAAGTTGTTATTTATTTTTTACTCTTTACCGAGTACTTTGGTTTTCATTCGGGCTGTATACATATACGAGCCGAATAATGTTTGGAGCTCTGGTCCCATTATGAGCGACTACGGTTTATACTGGATTTTAGCTGTCGTTCTTTCTATACTGAGTTAGCTGAGTGATCTAAGGCGTTGGTTTACTAGAAATGAACAAAAATAAATTTTAAATTAAAACGAGTAAGTAAATATATTAAATTTATATGAGGAGTAAAAATATAAATTCTCAAGTCTGTTCTGTTCCAGGATTAAATAAGTAAAAGTTAGCCTGATTCGCTTGATTCTAGTACGCAGCGGGATTGAATATAAAGTACGCATTTGGGATTGTCAAGTACGCGGCAGATTGATTGAATCTACATGTAATACGACGTTTGCCAGCTACTTGTCGGCTATGGCCGAGCAATGAAAATAAACAACAACAAGAGCACAACAGCTATTTGTGGCTATCATCAAGAAAACAAACATCCGTGACTGTATATAAAATTCATTAAAATATTCGTACTTAAAATAAGATTTTTTACAGCATAAAGGCTAATAAGGCTAAAATTAAGTATTTTGCACTTGAATATTCCGACTTCATCAATCTTTCTGTACTTGATTCCAGAAAAACCGGGATTATCGTACTTTTGACATCGCTTGGGACTAATTTAACTAAGGCTGGATTGATTTTTCTTTTCAAAAAATCACTGAAAGCCAAAAAACCTGAAAAAATCACGAAAAGGACCAAAATTTGCACACAAAAAAAATCGAAAAATTCAAAAGCCAATTCAATCACTGAAACTATAATATCTGGTTAAATATTTTGTTAGTACAATACCATTATTTTTCAGAACTTTGGCCGGTTGCCTATGAATCCGAAGGTGTCAATACACTGGCTTTTTTAGGACACCATAAAAAGAGTTGCGAGTATCATTATTATTTTAATATTGATTACCTACAACTAAAATCTTAATAAATAAAAGCAGTGTAATAATTTTCAAATTTCAATTGGTTTTTTTGCTTTTGTAGATATTGCTGTTTATTTTGTTAAATATGCGATTTGGATAAATGTCGTTAAGACAATAGCTGTTGGAAACTATACAAACAACCACTTTTTAAAACAAAAATGTTTCTACACGCCTTAAACTTATTGTCCTGATACTGTTTTTAGGATATTTTTCTTACAAATATCTATCGATTTCGGCTATGACACTTGAAGAAATCTAAACTTTATAACCGGTAATCATAAAAGATTATTAAAGTTGGTTTAATGTACGAATTTTGTATGGGAAAGCCGCTTTTAATACTTTTAATAATATTTAATAATTTTAACAAGCATTTATATATATGACTGTAATTATCTACGACCACTCTAATGCACATATATAATATTTCTTAACATCATATTTAAGTTGACCATTTATTTATCTAAATCTTTCATACATTTCAAACAAATACTTTAGCTAGAAAGTTATGGTCCCACAAACAGAAGCAAAAAATTGTAGAAAATTTTGCTGATATTTGAATGTTAAAATCATTTAACTAAAAGCAATATGAATTTATATTTGATAATGCCATAAAGTGAATTTTTGTTTTAACAAAACATTCATGTTTATTTGTTTTTTAACCAGAGTATAAAAAATAGAAAAAATTATTTATATTTTATGAAAAACCACATTCCTGTCTCAATGCAACATTAAGTGGCCACAACAACGGGTTTTCCCGGTGTCCCCTTTTTTCCAAATGGATAAAAAGTAAAATTCACAAAAAATTGTCATGTTTCTCTTGAAAACAAGTAGCAAAAATATAAAATTCTATCGCTTGGATTTTATTTGTTGTATCTGCTGTTAATGTTGTTTGTGTTGTTGGTATTTGAAATTCCAGACAATCAGACAAAACTCATCAGTAAAATATATAATAATGGTAGATTTCTTTTATATTGTTTATTTGCTTGTGTACCTATTTTATTCGAAAACGACAAAAAAGCCAAAAAATATGAAAAACAGATAAAACCACAAATGAAAAACAAATGAATTCAGTAAAATGTATTTGAAAACCTCAAAAGATAACAAAGCAAAAAAAAATAAGAATTGAAAACTGTGTAATAGATATTTTGGCTGGCCAGGACGAATTGTAAATAACTTTATATCAGTCGGCTCAGAACTTCTCTCTTAGTTGAAGTGATGCCGTAGAAGCTACATTTTTATTATAATGAATGATATTTTTTATATATTCTATTCTCCCAATCTCTTAAACAAAAACAGTAAATATTTTATAGTTTCTTTGTATAATAAAAAACGAATAAGTAAAATTATCGCCGTATCAACTATTAACTGTTACAAACAGTATAATGAACTGGTGGTATTCAGTCGTTATTATTAACCCAAAATTTAAAGCCAATATCACTATTTGTGAATGTGAAGTTTTTGTTTTAGTAAAAGATCCTTTTAGTTTAATTTATTTAAAAATACAGCAGGCCTGTATATCTGTTCATCCACTTGGGCTTATTTTTTGGCTAATGAAAGGAAATTGTATAGTCATATTTTACCAACCAATGCACAATGGGAACTTTTATTAAATAAATTATTTTTTTCACGTTTAAAATTTATTGAATCTTATAAATTAAACTAACAATGATATCAAAATCTTAAAATTATTAATCATAAATCCAGCGATTGTTAGAATAAATATTTGTTTCAACGGTATCTTGTTTTGTTGCCTTATAGGATTTTTCCACTTACCAACATCTACCATCAATTTGCGAAGATGACAACGATTTCCAATAAGAATTATACAGGGCTAAAAATCTACATCATTCTACATCTTTGGAAGATGTTGCTATCTCGTTTTGTATCATCTGACATTTTTCGATAATTTTGGTATCACCACTAGAAAAATTACGTTCAATTGGAAGGAAATTAAAAACTAGTGAACAGGAATGGCACATGAGATACTCAAATTGTACCAATTGCTGTCTAAGATTGTACTTTTTTTCAATTAATTGTATTAAAACGCCAGAAATATGTATTAAGGGGCTATTCACATATTACGTAACGCTATTTTTGGAGTTTTTGGAGAGTAACTCCACTTTTGGAAGCCGCTACACCTCCATCGCCAGTGCTCACGTTTATTTTGCTTACCACCAGTTGTTAGTTACTTATATTTTGTTGTAGACCCAAGTATTGCATTTAATATGACGTAAGACTTATTTTTGTATAAAAAATGGTTTTCGAGATATTGAAAAAACAAAACTCAACAAATTCTGCGAATTCTTGGAAATTATGAAATTTAATTTTAATTTTTTTCGTTGGCATAATTGCGTTATATCTGTGGTCACAAGCCTTAACCGCATAAGTCGTTTTAAAATTTTTTCTGGAGAGCTTCCAATCAGTTGTCAGCTTCTTTTCTTCAACTCATTTATAGATAATTGTCGTCTTGAAAAAGTTACATACTGAAAAACTTGTTAGCGATTTGATTTGAACACTAATGGAGTTCATCACACCAAAAATTTAATTTTCTCCTAAGTCGACTCAGGCAGTTAAGAGTTGTCTGGTCTAACTGTTGGTCGATTTGCCATGGAATTACCCAAATATGTGTTGTATTTCAACCCATAAGTATGTGCGGCGTCGTCTTCAAATCGTAAATGCGTGATGAAGTTGTATGTGAGTATAAAATAATAATTGTTGGTGAGCGATCTGAGAATAAATCTAAAGGATTTCCATGAAATGAGTTCCAATATTTTTCGCAGTACACATATACATATTTATTAAAATCTCATTTAAAACTATTCTTCCAACTTTTTATGTCCAATTAAATTCCTCCAGCCAACAACTTCTTTTATAACCCATCTGTTTAATTAGCAAATTTTTCACTTAGCTAAAAAGAGAAGATCTCTTTTGAGTTTATTACGCAACTTCATCATAAAACATCAAATGTCAAAACTTTACAACGATGTCTAACACATCTATCAAATAACAAAATATTAAATTGAAGTTTATGGTCTTAAGTTTTTCTCATTATTAAGCTTGAAAAAAAAAAAACATTTACACGTGCAAACATAAACATAATCAGAAGACAAGCACCCCTTTTCTTTAGACTCAACAAACACGAGTAAATAAAAGAAAAAGAAGCACATGCAAGTTTAGCTGTGTAGCAGCAAAATGTCATTTAAACTTAAACAAAACATTTCTCATTTGACAGCAATTAGTTTATTAGTTTTTATTTTAATTTCTCTTTTTTTAGTTCATTATTTTGCACGGAAAATTTTTATTATATTTTTTTTAAGAACAACAAAAGTGTTTTATTTTCAATATAAAGCAACAAAAATTTTGCTTTGGAGTTTGTGGTGGATGAGGAAGTAACCAAACGAGTAAGTGAAGGAGGATTGAATGAATGAATGAGTGTGCAGCATTTTCTATTTAGTGAAAGTGTTATTTATGAATATTGCAACATTATGACAACGTATTATATGGAGAGGGTGTGCCATTCATTTCTTTATTCATTCATTTAAAACATTAATTTTATTTTTTATTTTCTTCTTTTCATTCCAACAGTCATTGTGGTATTATGAAGAAGCACTCTCTGTGTTAAACTGTTTATGATTTATGAGTGCCATAATAAAAGGTGGGTTATTCGTTGCTGCTGTTGCTTTAGTTCTTTTATTTATGTTCTCTGTAAACGCATTAAATGTCTAGGAAAATGAATTACAAAAAAAAACAACAAAACAAAAGTAGAAAAACATTTGATTTGAATTAATTTTAATTGGCCAATACTTCCGCTATATTTTTATGGTTAATTAGAATTAATTTTAAAGCAAATAAATTTTTATTCGTTTTGACTTTTAACAGGGAAAAATAATATTTATTGGTCACGTTTTATAGTTTCGGTAATTTACTGGCGTTTGACAAGGAATGGAGTTCCCAAGTGTGTAGTTAAAGTTTGGTTTTAATACTCCTAAGACTGAGTAAGTTTTTTTACATATTTTGAATGATGAGTACGTTTTTTTAATTTCTATACTGTTCTAAAAAATAAATAAAATGAAATTGAGTAACAAGGGTTAAGCTGAGCATTTCATTTGAATATTTCGAAGCAGTGACAGTTGGTCTAATAAATCAGAGAATTGTTCCTTTTTAAGTTTTTTGAGCAATTTGCAAAATTTTTTTTAAATATTATCGTTATTACGGATCACCAAAATCTCTTGAGGTACGGTTACAAAAAAAAGTAACCACTGCTTTTGCTTAGGGTTAGTGTGATTTAACTTGGTTTTTATACCACAAAATAAAGTTAATTATGCTGTAAAAATCTATTTTTATATTATTTTTAATAAATGCGAACCCATATTTAATAAATATTAAAATTAAAGGAAATACAATTTTAGCTAGTCTGTTGGTCCCATTTTTTTTCGGCAAATGTTTGTCAAGTGTGACCGTACCTTTAGTAGAACTTACGGACTGTCTCAGAAAGTTATTATTCGCAAAATTTTTGGACATAATACAATCGATTTGCATCCAGCTCACCAGCGATTTTATTTATCTATTTATTGATTTATTTATTTAATTAATAAATAAGAAAATAAAGTTGGTTGTGAGTGGCACTGGGCTGTCAGACGTAGCAAGCATGGATGGCTGACTAAGGTCTCAACATTTAGTTATAAAAAAGATCTATTTTTATGTAACAAGGTGTGTTTAAAACCTAACTCACATGGTCTGGCAGTGGCTTTTTTAAAATAATTAATCAACAAATAAGTTCAGTAAAGTACAACTTTGACTCGCACACGAAGGTTTCTTTATTTTTTTCGTTTGTTTTTGCTCAAATTTTGGAAATAGCGTCTACAAAAAACCTCAGTTCATACGATTTTTTCAGATATTTTGTGAAACTATTTTCTGACTTACTTATTTATGGATTGTAGCAGCCCAGGCATACATCTTAGCAAAAAAATTATTATAACCTTTTTTGCCACAAATCTTTCGAGGAGTATGAAGCTTTTTTGAAAACAAATTTTCGCTATCTTTTGCATAATATTACAAAACCGCTTAATATTTTCTTTTTTGAAAATAAAGATGTTCGTCGCTTTTAATTATGGCTAAAATATTATGGTACACGTCTCAGCACGTGCGACAGACCCTCGAGAAATTTCAGGATGTGGCGCTTACTAGAAGCAGAGTTATCCAATTTGTCTTCCTTTTTAGGAATTTCAAGCGCGTAGCTATCTAGGAACACTTTATAGCAAAAAATTTTGCAAGATCTTTTTTTCTTCCAAATCCTTCAAGGATTATGAAAATATAAAATATATATAATTTCGTAAGGTTTTGCATATATTACAGAATCGCTTAACTTTATGTTTAAAAATTAAGATGTTGTACCCTTTTAATTTTTGTTAACGTTCCAAAGCTCCTTTAGAAATTTCAGGATGCGCCTAGCACTAGGAGCAGAACTATCCTGGATGAAGTATAAATGATAAATATTTTCCTTTTTTTGAAAATGTCAAGCGTTTGTAGTCCCCTATTAATAGGATAACTCTGCTATTAGTGTGCATTATATCCTGAAATTTTTAGACGATCTTTGAAATGTATTAGAGCATCTACTACAATTTTTTAGCCAACATTAAAAGGGTTTAATATCTTCATTTTCGAAAAATGAAATTAAGCGGGTTCACAGCAAATGCAAAACATACCGGAAGAACTATTTTTAAAAAGTTGTTAGAATCCTAGGAAGATTCGGAACAGAAAAGCTAAAAAAATTTTTTTTACTATGATGAATGACTGGACTGCTGCAAGCTATTAAAAATGTCCCAATAAATAAAATATTGAAATTATGATATTTACTTCTTCTATTCTATTAAGCACATCGTAAACTTTTCAGAGAACTTTTGGAACGTGTAAGCGGCCCACCCACTTGAAAAATAATTATGTAATTTTTCGTATTGTACAATAATATTGCCAATGTGAATCTCATATTCGAAGGTGGTAGAATATATTGGCAAAAATCAAAAGACCTTTGATTTTTATTGTACAATGGTGGCAACATTGCTCAGTGTTATGTTTACTTTTCCACTGTCAGGAAAATTGGGCAATATTTGCTTTGAAAATATGGTGTCATTTATTGCATAGTATATGTCAAAACGACAATAATATGTACAATAACATATTGTATAATGGATGGGCCGCTTTAGAGCATGTACAATAATTGTTTAACCAAAATTAAAAGAGTCCAACATCTTTATTTTTGAGAAATGAAGTTAAGTGGCTCTGTAACATATGCAAAACCTTACGAAATTATTTCTAATTTTATGATAAAGATATTAAGAGTTCCTAGATAGTTACAAGCTCTGAAGCATTTATAGAAAAAGAGCAAACATTGGGTTCTTCTACTTTATTCAGGATAACTCTGCTCCTAATGAGCGGCACATCCTGAAATATTAGAGGGTCTGTGGAACGTGGTAAGACATATATCATACTATTTTACCTGAAACTAAAAGGGTCCAACATATTAAATTTCAAACAAATGAAGTTAAGCTGTTTTGTAACACTTGCAAAACGTAGCGAAAATTTGATTTAAAAAAATCTTATTATCGCTGAAAGATTTGGAACAAAAGGGTGAATAATGATACATTGCTTAGATGCATGCCTTGGGTGTTGCAGCCTTTTGAGAATTACATAAAAAACCAATATGATTATTTCGAACGTATTTGCTATGTGAATCCAAATTGATTATTAGGCTAACGTTCGTAACGTTATATTCAGAAAGAAGTGGGCATGATTAATATTCCAAGGAACAAGGGAAAAATTGACATCAACTTAATCTTTCAACGTACACAGCAGAACAGAACGTTGATCAAATAAGTTGATGTTAATTTTTCCCTTGTTCCTTGGAATATTAATCATGCCCAATTCTTTCTGAGTATAACGTTACGAACGTTAGCCTAATAATCAATTTGGATTCACAAAGCAAAATACGTTCGAAATAATCATATTAATAAACAGTTAGCTACTGGCTTGAGCTTTTCACATGTTTACATGTTCATATATACTCAAGTATAAAATCAAACCAAAAAAGTTTGTCTTGAGTAGAACAAAAATCAGAAAAATGGGAATGATGAAAAATAAACCAATGGCAATGCTGGGAAAGTCCACTTTAATATCAGCTTGAGAGTGATTTAATTCTAGTATTAAAAAAGTTGTATATATAAGAATTAAAATCATACTCAACAGAGCCAGCTGACAAGTGGTGATAAGCAAATACACGTCAGCGCTGAAGATGGAAGTGTAGCGGCTTCCGAAAGTGGTCCTACTCTGTTCTGCTGTGTACGTTGAAATATTAAGGGAAAAGGTTCCTTGGAATCATAATCATGCCCAATTCTTTCTGAATATAACGTTACGAACGTTAGCCTAATAATCAATTTTGATTCATAAAAAACTAAATATTGAACTTTTCGACACAAAGAATTTAAAAAAAATACTGGGAGCTTCCTTTTTTCAAGATCACTATTTCCAAAATTTGAGCGAAAACAAACAAAAAACTTTTTCGGTACAGTTGAAGCAACCACATCCATATATATCTGTTTTTTTTTTGTTTTGACGATTTTTGTTTGCACTTGAAGAATTTAATTTTGGGAATTTTTCGTTTAAGTTTTCTTTTTTGTCTTATCGAATTTGTTCTTTTTTACGATATTTGATTTTTATAAATTTGTATTTATTTATATTAATTTTCTTTTGTTTAGGTCCTTTTTCGTTTTAGCCCTTTTTTCTCTTTGGTGATTTTTTTGCGTATTGGCTATTAAATATTTTGATTTTTTAATTTTGCAATTTTTTGATATGGCGATTTTTTTGTGCGATTTTTCTTTTGGTTTGTTGATTTTTTTCGTTTAAGTGATTTTTTAATTTTTGTGATTATTTTTGGCTATTTTTAATTTTGAGTTTTTTTGTTTTGGCGTCTTAGCGAATTTGTTTTCTTTTGATTGTTGAAATTATTTGGCCAAGTATATAAATTAAGTGTATAAATATATACACTTTTTTCATTTTTAGTGCTTTCTTCATGTCATCGCTTTTTTAATTTTGAATTTTTTTTCGTGTTGGCAATTTTTTTTAATATTGGGGTTTTTGGTTCTAACGTTTTGCGATATTTTACGTGCTTTGTTTTTTGGGTTTTTCCTTTTTAGCGACTTTTCTCCGTTTTGGTGCTTTTTCCTTGAATTGTTTTTATTTTGGCGATTTTTTTAGTTTTGTTCTTTTTGTCTTTTTTTTAATTTTGTGTTTTTTGAAATTTTTGTTTTTACTTTTTCGCTTGGGACATTTTTTCGTTTTTGCGATTTTTTCGTTTAGCGATTTACTTTAAGGGACACCCTTTAAATATTATTTTGTCTGTTTCAATTGTCTAATTATTACAGTTCATAATATACATCTTAATTTCAAAATTATATTAGCTTATAGAATACTCTTTAATTTTATGTTTCTTTGTTTTGTAGCATTCTTTACTGTTGCGTTGACAATTTTGCACTAGCTGTGAATATTTCAAGAGTTTGCTTCTTACGGTTTCCAAGATACAGCAAATTGTCAAAGTTACATTAACTGATAGAATACCCTTTCATTTTTATTTTGTTTAAATTTCAGCATTTATTGGTGTAGTCTGTATATTTAATAAATGTCAAGTTCTATATATCAAATGTCTGTATATTGCATTAAGATATCAACATGTTTCGCTTCTCGCTTTAGAACATCATTTAAATTTTAATCTTAAAAAATTTTTATTATTTTTGTTGTAGCTGCCATAGTGACACATATTCTCTGAAAATTGCAGGTTAGTACCTTTTACCGTTCTCGAGATAGAAGCCTGTGACCGAAAGACAGACGGATGGATGGACAGCGCACACTGGGGAAAAATACCAATCTAGCGGCGGAAAAATCATATTTTCCATACAAATAGTCTGACCCATAAAAAATTTATGGATGAATTATAGGGAAGGATCTAGGCTAAAAGGTGTGTTGAAAGTTAGTTAGCTATTTTTAACACAGTGGGCGCTATTTGTTGTTATATAAAACCAATTTTACCGAAACAACTCTTTAGTCGTCAAAAACCTTATATCTTTCAAACTAATAGTCTGATCCACAAAAAACATGTGCCTGGAAAGACTCTAGGCTATAAGGTCCGCAAATAAATTAGCTAGTTTTAACACAGCGGGTGCTATATGTTGCTATATATAAAAATTAAAAATGCATTAAAAAATTCAAAGTGCATTAAAATTGAAAACGACTACTTCATTGGTATTTTAATTTAATAACAAGTGGTTTCGGAAGCAAATTACAACAAAATCATATAGAAGTACAAACAAGTAGAAAAATTTTAAGAAAGTATAAATTTAGAAAAAACTGATGTCAAAGTTTGCTCTATAATATCTACAGATACACTCGGGTAGACTTTTTTGCATCCCTACAAAGATTTAGAAACGTTAAAAACAGACAAAATTTTCTGTACTTCCGCTTGCGAACCTTTATTTAAATTGCAAATATATAAAGTAAAGCCGTTTAAAATAACTGATATAATATTTTATAAAAAAAAAGTTACTCCGTCAGCAAACGTTCATCATTAGCTATTCAAAATGCCAACAAATTTGATATAAAAATCAATAAAGAACTACAACCCGATTTTTCTCAATGTTTAAAAGGTCATATTTTGCGAACCAGGTAACATAATAAATAAATAAATAAATTTGATTTTTACATAAACTAATTTGTCCTCTTTGATGCTGGGCTTCATTTTTTTTTTCAAGTTCCATAATTTTCTTTATTTTTCCGCCGATAGATTGGCCTTTTTCCCTCTGTGCAGCGTAGGGAAAACAATATTGTTCCAGTTCGCCTTTGGTGTACTGAACTCTGATAATAAGTGTACTGAAACAAAAAAACAGGTTTTAAATTAAGCATTTTTCTTTTTGTTTTTAGTAGAAGTTGTATAAAAGATATGGAGTTTATATTTCTTTTATGAGGTTATTTCTAAAATATACACCTAATTGTCGACGAATTGGTGAAAATTGTGGAATTTAAGGTATAAATCTAACAAGAAAGCAAACAAAACATAAATCCAGAAATTTTAAAATATAAAACAAAAAGCATTCTAGAATTTAAAATCTCTCATAAAATACAAATTCACATTTAAAACAGAAATAAATTTATTACTTTTAAAATTATGTAAACTTTTATATTTGCATTAATTTAAGGTAATTGCCTTTAATAAATAAATGGCTATAAGCTCTGACCTACTCATTTATTTTATTACACGCACAAATTCATAAGCAACTTACATCGCATATTCGAGAAATACATTCACTGTCAACAAATAACGAAGAGAATGTAGGCGAACAAGCACACAAATGTATGCATACACAAAGGTAACATACATATGTATGTATGCATGTATGTGTGTAGTATGTATTTGTATAAACGGCACTTCCGCTTCCTACGACACACAAGCAAAACAAACATATATTTATTTGTACGTTTAAATATATTTTTTGTGATTATTGTACTTTTTTGTGACATTAGTAGATGATGACATTGTTGAAGAATTGCCCCTTGAAATGTCAACTGCCTGCAGGTTAGTTTAGAACGAATAATTGTACAAATATATTTGTATGAGATATTATACTTAACAACTGTCAT
Organism: Panzeria rudis; assembly: GCA_956483635.1. Classification (NCBI taxonomy): domain Eukaryota; kingdom Metazoa; phylum Arthropoda; class Insecta; order Diptera; family Tachinidae; genus Panzeria; species Panzeria rudis. Next base: position 47,589,726 of record OY101448.1, on the reverse strand, counting down.
CATCATTATTATTATCAACAAATATCTTCATCATCATAATTATATGCCTCATCGTCATCATCATCATGTCGTATTTATGTACAATAACTACAGCAACGTCATCATTGTGACTAAAGTCATTGTTATCAGCAATGTCGTCCTCGTCCCAGTCCACAACAGAATCATGGCCTTACAGTCAGTCATGAGCAACAGCTAAAGAGGAGAATAGATTTTTATTTCAGTTTCAAATAAATAAAACACCCTACATTTAATAAAAAAAAAATGAAAAATGTTTTAGAAAAAAAAGCTCTAAAGTTAATATTAAATCGAGCTTTATCTGCAAGAAACTTGTTCGCATTAACGGAAGATGATCGAAAAATAGCATGTTTACCCTCAAAATATTTTATAAATTTTTGATAACGAAAAAACGAGAAGTTTGTATGAAACGATGAATTTTCCGCCGCTAATTTATGAACAATTCCGAAAAAGTTAGAAATGGGAAAAAAATTTTATATGAATGACTTAGAGGTAATTTAGTTGATTTATTTATTCACATCGAACAAAACGTTCCCGAGTTAGGGTCAAATATACTAATGTAACATTTTTTATTCCGCAAATTCTGGTGTTTTATTTTTCCAAATAGGACAAACCTAATGAAATATTAGTCGTACCCATTAAAAAACTCTGAGCGTGATAGAAAAGAAAAAACTTAAAAAGGCTCTGAGCTTAGCGTATGAAGCTATTTATATTCCACATATTTTTAATTAAAGGCTATTTTTTCTGCAGACCAGTGTAATATTATATTATATGACCATAACATTTAGTGGGTTTTAAATATTGTATGAATAAAACTAATCATATATTTAAAGTAAAGTTGAGTTATATTCAAAAAGAAATGGACATGATCCATATTTCAGGGATCAATGGAAATACTAGGAATTGTTAAGATAAACATCAAATTAATTTTTAAGCAATTTCGTTTGCGAATGTCTGAAAAGATTCATATAAATAAGAAATGCAATCGTATTCAAGTCAGCTACCTAACAAGTGGTGATAAGCGGAGACACGCTTGAGCACTAAGGATGCACGTGCGGAAACTTCTCTTCTGCTGTGTACGTTGAAAATAAATCTGATGTTGATTTTCAAATTGTTTCTTGGCATACTAATCATGTATAATTTTTTATAAATCTAACGTTACGAACGTTAGGCCATATAAATAGTTTGGACTAGAAAATTAGTTCGAAATAATCAAAAAACTTATAATATTATGTTTGTATATAAATATAGTAGGTTCTATAATATCATACATATCTTGTTTTATTCTTCATATAAGGATAATACATCTGTATATTTGAAACTTGCGATATGATTATAAGACGATGTATATAAGAATCATAGAGGTGTATCTAAGCTTTTAGAATGATGAAACTGAGACCACCTTGCTAAAATACACGGTGACCTATAGGGTGTCAAAGTTGACTATCTCTGGCATGATAAACTTTGTTGGCCACATAACTTTTACAAATACAGTCCTAATCATATATATTAACATATTTAAAAATTTAAGTAAGCTTTGAAATATAACAAAATTTGTGGACTTTATGAATAAGCTTACAACAGAAAAAATTCTCTATTGCGAACCTTAATCTGTATAGAATATGTTGGCTATTTTTTTTTTAAATTTGCTAGTTCTCGATTAAAATCACCAAACAATTGTATACCTAAGCTCTCAAAATTATTTACACAAATTTATTTCTTTTGAAAAGTATTTACAAATACCTAAAAAGTTGCTAAAAAAAAAAGCTCTGATATAAGTCCATACATGGTAGGAGAGATAATAGAGAAATCTCGAAAAAATAAAACAAACCAGTAAGGGTTTGCAATGGAGTATATCCACAAGCCAACGAAGTTTTTTCACAATGTATTAAAAACAGATGAGTTGTATTTTAAATTTTAAAGCGGCCCATCCATTATACAATACTCGTATTATTGCATATGTTATTGTACATATTATTGCCATTTTGACATATACTATGCATAATATGACACAATATTTTCACAGAAAATATTGCCCAATTTGCCTGACAGTGCAAAAATAAACATAACATTGAACAATCTAGACACCACATTGCAAAATTTTCTTGATTGTACAACAAAACTCAAAAGTCTTTTGATTTTGGCCAATATATTGTGCCAGCTTTGTATATGACATACATATTGGCGATATTATTGTATAATATGAAAAATTGCACAATTATATTGCTAGTGGGTGAGTCGCTTAAGGTTCAGTTATGTGCATCTTTTACAGAATCGAAGCAAAAAGACATACTTGAGGTGGCATCGTGATATTTTGGGATTTGTCTCATGCAACATATTTGGACATCTGGTGTCAACAATATATATTCTAAGCCACGTCTGTACTCATCTTAGACTACAGATTCTAAATGATCATGATTTTGCACCAAATCACGGATTGGTTCTTAATGGAAATTGGAGGCTGCAGAACGAAAACGCTCTATGCAATGAATAATGGCTATGAATATCGCTCTTAAAAGGCGTTGGGCAAGTTGTTCTTCCATAGCCATGCCAGGCCACCCATCTTAACGTTATAATAAATATAAGTGCATTTAAAAAATGCCAGAAAATATTGCAAAATAGCTGAAAACGAAAGGTAAAAATTCAAAAAATTCTAAATTTGTAGAATGGCCTAGAAATCCAGTTTGTACTCATTTTGATTGTATCGATTCCAGCTAGGATAGCAATTTTATCGCCTTCTAGTCAAATTTTATGTTTTCTTGTATTTTGTAGTAGTTTTAATGGTGTATGAATGAATACTTATGAAAGGAAATAAATTTGTGTAAATAATTTTGAATACTTAGCTACAAAATTCTTTCGTGGTTTTAATCGAGAACTAGCAAATTTATTTTAAAAAAATGTTATCCAACATAGTCTATACAGATTAAGGTTTGCAATAGAGAAGGTTTTCTGTTGCAAACTTTGAAGTTAGAAAATTTTGTTTTATTTCCAAGCTTACTTAAATTTTGAATGTGTAAATATATATGATTAGGATTGAATTTAGAAAATTTCAGCGATATATCGAACGGGCATTTTCTAAGAATTTTTATTGAAAAAAAAAACTTGATGAAAATATGAATTTCTCATTTTTTGGTCAACACATGTGACATATGTGTAATATGATGGTATGTACTAAATTTACAAACTTTTAAAACAATAACAGCCTATTCACCACAACCATAGATTACTTCAGGAAGCATTAAAAGAGAATAGTTAATGTAAAACATTCCTGTCTAGCAAAAAAAAATTAATTACCTTCTATTAAAGGACTCTCAAACACACACTTTTTCAGTTGCTAAAGTAAAATACAGAAGTTGAGGTCGGAATGAGAAGGTCATCTCTGCAGCCGAAACCTATATGAAGGTCCTCATTATATTAATTATTTTTGGAGGTCTTGTAAAATGGCCAAGTTCCAAGGACTTTCAAAAAGCAAAAAAAAAACTACACAAAGCCAATTATTGTGTTTTTTTATAAAAAATTTTCTCAGGGTCATATTCAAACCAGTTTGTAGTAGGAATCATTAAGACAATATTCATCAGCTTAGTGTCTGGCGAAGGGATTTCATTGTTAACACATGGACTTTCATACGACAACTCGGCTTAAACAAAAAATAATAAATAAATACTCAACCGTATTATGTTAAATACGAAATAGTTTTTTTTTTATAAAAATACGTGCTCTTTATAGTTTAGTGCAGAAATATTATTATTTTTTGCAGCATTTTTAACAATCTCCTTAAACGAAAACAAGGAAACAAGACCTACTAACCACACCTCTAACCACTACACGAGATTATAGAGTACCAAACAAAAGAAGCTTTATGGCAAAATGATATTAGAACTAAAAATTTACATATACATGTGGGAACATACAAACAAACAGCAAATTATTGGGATAAAAAACTCATATCTTTCAAACGCACACATAAAAGAGCGCATACATGCTTACAAACAAGTATGTACATATATCTATATGGCTTTAGATCCTCTTCAAATTTTTACCAAAAGCAGTAACATCGACAACAATAACAATAGAAGTTACACACACACACACATAGTGTTTATAAATATGAGATTGTATGAGTATGTGTTAGTGCTTCCTTTAATGGTATATGTTGAAGTATAAAATAGTGGTTGCTGATGCTGCGGCTTTAGTTTGTAGTAGATGCGGTTTTATGCTGCAAATGACTGTTGACGCTAATGTTGCTGTTAGGATTTCAGTTTTAGATCTTTGAATATGTTCTCTGTTTTTTTTTTTAGTTTTGCTTCAGTGTTTGCCTCTTTTTGCCAAATGTCAACCGTTATATGTCATCAACGTTTTCTATATGCACAATATAAAATAAAAGGAGTAGGTTTCAATATCCTAGTCAAGGAATAGAGTTGAATTTTCTCTTCACAGCTTTTTGTAGCTGTATAATATTCCTAACGCTGTTATTGCAACATCATTATCATCATTACCATCATCGTTGTAATCTTTCTCTGTCACATTCATATTTTGTCGCCGGTTATTTTTCAATAGTAAAGTTTGTTTCTTAAAATCGTATGGTGCTTGTGTTTCTTTTTTCTATTTCGTTCATTTTCTATTATGTCAACTCCTTTCCTCTTACTGCTGCATTTTGCTAACTAAAAGATAAATTATGTCTGGCAGTAGTCATAGTTTTAATGTTGGGCATTGTTCCTTCTACCTCTCGTCACTGCTGGTTGTGTAATAATATCATTCCAATTTTTTTTTTCAAGAACCACTTCTACCGCTTTCCCTACTTCTGCTTTCGCTTTCATACCATTTCATTTTGCTTTTGTTAAATCTGTATATGAATCTAGTATTTGCCATTTGTTGAGAATGTAAATTTGCCTGCATATTTTTTACTTTGATTAATGTGCTGGCAAATATGGCCAGATAAAACAAAAAACTTAACAAAAGTAGTAAGAAGAGTGAAACGAAATAGGCAAATAATGCTAAAGTAAGCATAAGGCACTAAAGCCTAACAATGAATTTCTGTTATCAACACTAGACAGATTCAAGGTGCACAAGCGTACACATACTTACACACATTTCATTCATTGTGAATAATTTTAGCCCATCCCTGCCAACATTTGGAAGTGCAATCTCTGATACATTTTATAAAAAGTGACTTCTCTAACACATCTAAATATTATTTGACAAATTTAAAAAAAAACAAATATATTGATATTGAATTTTAATCTTCATCTTATCAATTTTAATATCAACGAAGTCGCTAAGAATTTTATTAAAAGATTGTACAAAATGTAATAAAAGCGACGCTCGTTTCTTTCCGAATTTATGATAGTTTTGCACTTCATGCACAGAAAAAATACAATGAAAAAAAATATTTTGTCTAGAAACTGACCTACAAAAAAATTTTAAATATAGACAAAAATATCTCAACAATTTTATTGAAAAAATACCTATTTGTTTTTCAGTGAACAAATTGTTTAAATCTATAAAACAATTTGTCTACAAGTAGTTACGAATTGTAAACAAAAGAATTCACTAAATCATACAAAAAGTTTTACTGGATTTTCTGAAAAATATCAAACATTATTTTTGTCTGAATTTATAAAACAATTATTCTAAAAATACTAACAAATATTAAACAAAATAGTTTACTTAATCAAACAAAAATATCTCCTGGATTTTGTGTAATATATCAAAAAAAATTTATCTGGTTCATCATCATCATCCATTAAGCATTAATAAAATTTCAAAAATATGAGAATTACCGCAAGGACATTAACGAATTGATTCACTCAAAAATCTTCAGTAAATAAACTTGGTAAAATCGCATCTCTTTTGCAATCATTGTTCGGTGTTGTTTTTTTACAATAAAAATTTTCTTGTTTTTTTTTTTTGGTGTTTGCGTCCTAAATAAAAATCAAAAAAAAAATTCATTGATTCAGTAAGGAATATTTACGGAAAATTAAATTTATTTTTAAACCAACTTTTGTTTGAAAATTTTTTGGTGATAATCTTTTCTGTGTGCTGTTACGCTTTAGTGACAGTTTCGATAGAAAATGTTAGCAGTGATATTATGTGTTTGCGTGCGTGTGTGTGTGTGTGACGTTAATGAAATCTAATTGAAAATACTTGAACTATAAACTAAATGATTGTACTCTGCAAATGATGTTATAACCTTGGAAATTATAATTTTTGTTTAAAATGTGCAAGCAAGTTTTTTCCATGTCAAATGGATACGATATGAAAAAACATTAAAGCTTGAGGAAATAATTTCAGAAATTATGCAAATTATATTTGTTGTTTCTGTAATGGGTAAATAAAAGCAAATTAGTGGCAACCATTTTTCTGTTTGTTTTAACAACACAAAATACATGATTGATTATGGAGCTCATGTTTTAACTTTGATATTATAAAATTCTTGTTGGTACGATCACAAGTTTAACATAATATCTTTAGTTTTTCTATGAAATTTTTGGGCAAAGGCTGCCTAACTATTTGTGTTAGTCCCCATAACATGCTTATAGGAACCAGCTATTACCCCTCCATAATCAATTTCAATGTATTTTGAAAAAAATGTATAGTCTTATTCTTTAAGTTTTTCGTTCGTTATGTTATTTTACAGAACGAAAATGTTAACATAAAATTTTGCTATTCTATGGCGCTTGTGACAAATAACATTTTATGTACTGCAAGAGACTGTCTTATGAATTAGAAAATTAAATAAAAATTAGCAGATAAATATTTTTAGAATTGTTAGTAGCTTTTCAAAACACATTTGTTCTATAGCTTCTAAATTGTTTATTCTGGCAATACATTTCAATTTAATTTTATTTTCTTGTTTTTGAGCCATTCTAAAATAAAAATAAAAAATTTTGCATTTTTTAGTGTTTTCTTTTGGATTGTGTTTAAAAGCAATCAAAAGAATTTTAAAACCGATGGAATATGGAAGAAAGTGCATATTTTTATATTTATGTGGTTTATAGAAGTTTTAATTCGATAATTTTTTAATAAATTTTTTTCTGCAATTTGGCATATAAAATAACATGTCAAAGCAATATTGTGTGCCTTTTCATATTAAATCGCTCTAAAAAAATTTATAACAATTTCTATATAAAAACCGCGGAAATCTTCTTTAAAAACTTTGATGGCAGCAACGTTCGCACTTGTTGATCAATAATTTCGTTCTTTTGAGAAAGAAAGTTGCAAAAAAATTATAAGAATATGTTTTAATATTTGTCTAAGTATTCCAATATATTTTTATATATTTTTATCCTTGTCACCTACAAAATACCTATCGTTGAAGTTAGCAGTTTTTTCGTATTAACATTGGCTGTAGAATATGATTTTGGTTCAGTTTTACATTATTTTTTCAATAACATATATTTTTCTGTTAAATGACAACTGTTTCAAAACAAAATGTTTATGGAATAGAAAATATCAAAATTTCATGTTACTAACGTTAACAGAGCCAACGTTTGAATTATAGAATAAGGCTATTAATATTTTATTAAAAAAGTAAAATATTAATTTGGGAAAAAGCACGTTATAAAACTAAAAATAAAAAATTTAATATATAACATTTGCTCTTTATCAATTCGATACAATTTTAATATTTTAATTCTAAACATCCTGCTTGCCCTCTTTACATATTTAATATTTTTGCAGGTTTTTTTTATTCCCCTTTCGATTGTTTAAAGTATTTAGTGTTGGTAAAAATAAGTTTTCTTAAAAATAAATATTTTTAAAATACGACGGGTGTGACAGAAGGGTGTGACCGACAGGTTTAACATAGTAATTAAACCTGAAAATTTCGAAAAAGTAAAAGTTTTTATTGACTCCATCAGCAACAAATAATATCTTTATATCATAACGCGTTTTTGTTAAAAATTAACTATTAATTTCATTATCTTTGCCTTTATCTCTGAAAAGAATAACTCTTTTTTGTTCTTATTGGATTTAAAAAAATATTCGCCTAGAATATTCTATTGTCTACAATAGCACGTATAGGAAATTATTTAATGCTTTATTACTTTCGTATGAGTTTATCTTTATATTATTTATATTGATGATATCAATAAAAAGTTTTACTTTATTGAATTTTTCAAGTCCACTTACTAGTGAAGTTGAAATTTATATTTTCAATTTGGAAAAACTCTGCTTATTCAATAAGGGGTTTTTGCTAAAATTGTTGTTCTAGTTTTGTGATATCATTATTTTCACTGATTACGACTCAGGAACATTTCCTACCACTACCATTTGCAAACGTCGTGGGACAAATATGCTCAAGACACTTGCTACAACATTTCCCGCAGGGTATGTTTAGGGGTTTCTTCATTCTTTGAGATGTTATATACCCTCAAAGCCAACAACAATATGCACCTTGTGCTTTAAAATAAAAAAACGCTAACAAAAACATGTAAAACTGTACAACTAAAAGTATTCAAACTTGGTGTGAATTATCTTATAGCTGGGTTACGTATTCTAGCAAAACTTTTATGAAATAGGACCGGGGTCAGGGTTACCTTTCATATGAAGTAATAACTATCGTATATCTGGAGATGTATATTAGTAAAAGTCGTCCAAATGGGTGTGAGTTACTTTGTATACAGTGTACGTAGTTAAATGGAGAATTGAGCGCATAGCTGCGAAGGGAAAGGTACCTCCCGTGAAAGCCAATTACACATAATTACAGTACATCTAGTTTTCGTGATATGCCGTTATGTCAAAAATACACTAGCAGGACATACATTAGCATAACTTGAGAAAGCCATGCTCTATTCAGTTAAATAAAAAATTAAAAGTTTTACAACAAAAGTAATCTTTAAGCCGTGCAAACATTATTTCTCAATCTACACAAAAGAAATACTTTTTTTATTACTTATGCATTCTTAAAAACAAAAAATTCAAAATTTTTTATAAAATATTGGAAAAATATTGGCGAAATATCGAAGACAATCACTAAAAAAACTTTTATATTCTTGAAATTTTTATTTAAATTGTATTGAAATTTCGATCGATTACTTTGGCAGTACCGTCAGCGATTAATACTAACTAGTGTTTTTCATTCGGGATTTCCCGGTAAAAAATTCCCGGGAAATAAATCGCGGGAAAATTGTTCGGGAATTCCCGGGATTTTTTAAATAGTATTATGATAACTTTTCTTCTTTGTAAGCACACATTTTTAGTGCTGCTTTTATTTAGAAAAATATGTTTTGAGCACATTTTATTTGTCTCCATTTTTTCATATTTTTCTAAGAGCATCACTTAAAAAACATATTTCGTGAAGAAATGAAAATAACAGATTGTCACTAAGTGGACATAGCGAAAGTGGGCATAATAAAGAAGTACTGCCCCGCTATTCTGTAACTCGCTAAAGCTAAATATCTATCGCTAAAAATCTATATGGTCGATTTATCAATTTTCCTCTACGAATACAATTTTGCAACGTGTATTGCTAAATTATGGAATGTCTTAAAAATTTAATCCACCGAAATCTTAGTGTTTTATGTCATCGCCAAAAATGTTTAATTTTGCATTTGTTCAGCATTTTAGCGATCAAGACTTAGCTTTAGCTTTAGCGAATTACGGAATAAGGCGGCTGGTCTATATTTTCTGAAAATATCAGATTGTTATTTTAAGCCACACATGAGTTTTTTGAAGCTCAAAATTTCGAATTTTTCAATAATTATAAAAAAAATCAAAGCTTTATGTACAACAGGTTCACACAGGGTTCAATTAAAATCGATACAAACAAAAAAATGCAATTTTCAGTTGGTCACTTTTCCGCCACTTAATTATTTCAATTCAGGTTTGCTTAGCAGTATGAAATGCTCTTTAGTGTCTTATGAAAGAAATCATAAATCAATGCAATATCTTTTCTACTTAAGAAGCTACGGAAATTACAAAAAGTATGAAACTAGTATATTTTTTTACTTCGGGTGGCTACTAATCAGAAGTTATGCAATAAAAAATAACATTTTTTTACGTTTAATTCATCTACAACCTTATTTAATAGATCTCGTGAATTGGTATTTGTTTTTGTTCAAATAAATTAAGTGAAATGCTATTTTGTGTCGTTTTGTACTGGGCGGCGATTCCCGGTAATTCCCGGGAAATCGAAAAATCAATCCCGCTTTCCTGGGAAATGAAAAAGTCCGGGAAAAGAAAAACTTCAATACTAACATATCCTAATGCACTTAACAGCACCCTTTTTCGTCGGTATTGTAGCAGAAACGCCGGCGAAGTAACAGAACTAATAAATGGCTACACAGCTTAAACAAATTTATGTTCGTTCATTCGCTTTTAAAAGAAAAATCGCTTAATTTTCAAAATATGTATTTTCTATAACTTTTTAATTGTATAATTTACAAAAATTTTTTTTAAATTTTGCTGTAAACAGTACTAGCATTCTTTTTCTATAAAAAATTTTTATTCTTGAACTTATAATTATTGTATATGCGTCTTATAGTTATCTTCACAGACATGATATGAAAAAAATTATCCAAAGTGATACTTCTGTTGGCGCTGGATTCTTTAGAGTTCGACCTATGCTACAGAAAAATTGTGATTTTATCCCATATGTTCTAAAACCCCAAATCTTGGACTAAAAAACAAATCGCGCTTGCAGAAACTCTTATGTGTATCCATTTATTTGACAAAGTATTTTATGAGCCTTGTGTCTTAGGAATTCTGAGATTCACACAAGCAAATCTTAGTTTCCTTCGATCGCTGGGTTTTACCTCCGCAATATTTCTTTCCAAAATATTAATAGCTAACGATTTTATAGCACTAAGAAAAAAGTATCCAACTTTGGGACTTCATAGCGCAACTCCAGGTGAATCGGATTATTCGTTTAGAAATGGCAGATCTATTTTATACATATTTTGATTCTGCCCCACTGTGAACAGATCTATAAAACTTTTGTATAAAATATATATGTTAATTTCTGAACTATTAAAAAGCTACCATTAACGTATGATTAATAAAAGTTTCGTTTTAAAAGCTAATCAGATATTAATCATACGTTTGGCGTACGAGTAATACCATATTGCTATAGTTAGAAATATAAAAACTATTATAAAATTAATAATATATCGATTTAACAATCTGATTTAAATAATAATATATAATAACAATAAAATAGTTCTTGGAATTATGGCTACATTAATGAATAAAGTTTTTAGCTGAATACAAAAAGACAAATACCAACCCATTCAATTGGTATATATATTCGCACTAGTATCACAAAATCTGCTTACATTTAATATTACATATATTGAATACATATATTCTTTTGCTATTTGCTTTCAAATTAAGGCAAATTAATTGCAAAAATAACAATAATTACTTGCAGGCAGAAATATTGTCCTTCGACCAGTCAATTAAATCTTTAATATTCTAGACAATTACACAATTGAAATGAAAATAAAGTAAATGGAAATAACACACAATTAAGGTTTGGTAACAATTCATTTATTCATTTATTATTTACCCATTGACTTAAATGTTGTAATTAATATTTTAAAATACTGCAGTACAAAAGTAAAATTAGAGAAAAATAACATACTGACAAATTGAAACATAAAGTAAATTATCAAGAATAGAAATAAAATAGAAACTAGGTTACCATTATAAATAAAATAATGCACAAACACGTATACATTAAGGAGGAGAAAACTTATTTGCACTACAAATTCTATTGAAAATGTTTTGAAAAATACCTATTCCTTGATGATAAAGAGTGCAGTTGGACATGGATAAATTCTTTGCTAAGTTTATTACTTAAGAGAAATTTCTTTCTAAGTATTTTATATGATGTTGACCGAACTGATGGCAATAATAAAGGAGACTTGGTATAATTTCAACAAATTTTATATACGAGAGTTGGTTAAATTACATACACCAGTTAGTAGGGAAGATTTATAGGAATTGACTTATCATTAACACTAAAATATCTTGTGCCTCCTGAAGCAGTCATGTACTTTAAAACAGGTATAAAAGTGAGGTCGGCAAAGCTTTCGCTCTTAGAGCACCCCTTTATCTCGCATTCTTGTAAAGCATTCAAATCGATTATTGTTTTGTTCTATTACCATCATACCCAGGCGGACTTTCGCTTTATTTCTGATAAAAGTAAACATTTTGTGCGTGACCTTATTAGAGCTTTCGAGATTTTTCATAGTATTTTGCGATTCTTGCTTAATTTGATATTCAAAATAAATTGATATTGTTTATTTCATCAGTTTATAATACTGTTTCTGCAACAATATTGGATTAAAATTTTTAAATACATTATTTTCGTAAAAGGAAATGTTTTTTATTGCCTATAAAATTATGTATATCTCAGTTTCATTTCATATAATTTTTTTTATGTCCTCTTTAAGACGCCAGCAAATGCACAACTAAATAACCGTAAATGAAAATAAACATCAGTGTTAATTCTCATTCCAACAAAATAGAGGAAATTTCTAACGAAAAGGCTTTGTGTTTACTTTAAATGTTATGTCTACAAGTTGCTTAACATTAGTGATTTATCTTTTTAAAATATACAGTGAAACCTTTCATAGCCGGACACTCGCCGTCGCAGTATTTTTGTCCGGCAATAACTAGTCTATTGTGGCTTAAAAAAATTTGCTCAACGAACCAATCAATGTATATTTTGTCTATTTCAGATCCACCCGCTCTAAAAAACATCTTTTAATGAACATTTATTCCAGTATGACAATTTTTGGCAACGTCGGAATTATCAAATCATTGGTATTAACAGAAATACTAATCATAGGGGAAAAAAATTAACTACATAAATATTTAATAAAATCCTCTAGTATTTTCACACTTTTATATGCTTATGAGAAGTATTTTGAGCAAAATTTTTTTAAATTTAAAGTCCGCGTCCGGTTATTACAGTGCCCGGTTATAGGAATACATTTTGTATGGAAACCCTGATCAACATCTCGGTTCTAAGAAGTTTGTCCGGTTAAAAGAGGTGCCCGGTTATGGGAGGTTCCGTTAGGAGAGGTATCACTGTAATATTATTAGCAAATAAATCAATAAAATAATGAATCGTATAAATTAAGTAAAATCCTATGAGTTATAATTGAAATGCAAAAAAAAAAGTTGCTAAAAACATGTGAAATTGAAGTATTTATTCCAAAAAATACAAAAAGGAGTTTTATAATTTTGCTAAGAATTCATCATTCGTTACTTGAATATTTAATCCAAAAATTCAGACGAGTGTTGAACGAAAGCAAAATTTTTTTCAAAAAGAAAAAAATTGTTTTTGAATCGTAATAATTTGAGGCGTAAATAGTTCAATTGAGGAGTGACTTTTCCAAAGGGCTTATTTAAGCCAAATTTCAGTAATCCGGAAAAATTTTTAGGAGCTTTATAAAGACGCCCATTTTTGTTAATGTTTTCAGTGTTATTGTGTGTTGATCTTATATTCTGACCCGCTTAAAGTATTTATTTTAATCTATCTGTTTTTGTTGCAAAAAGTACAAAAAATTTAGTTCGAAATGTGCCCTGTTGTTGTAAAACATTTGGAAATGAGCCAGTTACTTCTTATCCGCTGAAACTTGCTCGTTTGTTTTACAAATTGCACAAAAACGGCTAAAGATTTTGGGACAAAATATTGCATAATTACTTATGACATAAATATCTAAAAACTTATTTTACCTTTTTGCAATTTAACACTGAGTTTCCGAGTTATATATAAAAATATAAAAAACATAAAATTTGGCTTATGTGTTTCTTTTTTTAGTTTTTCGCAATTTGTCGCCAAACCAAACAAGCTATTGTCAAGCAATATATCAAAATTGAGGATATAAATAATTCTTACTAGTATGTGAAATTTTGGCGGCCAAATGTTTAGCCGTTTTTGTGCCATTTTTAATATAACATAAAAGTTTTTTTATTTTTAAGTTATTCATTTTAATATTTATTTTCTCTAAGTGTACTGATCAATTTTTTTATACTAAGCTCAATTTCCTTTCAAAATAAAAAAAGTTTATATTATTAAACATTAAAAAAACCTACAGCGCAAAATTCTTATTCGCTTGAAAACAGTATAATAGAAAAAACATCCTGTTTTCACATACGGGAAAATTAAGGCCACTACATATGACATTTGTGGTAGCCCAATACGTCCCCGAAACAATAAAAGTATTCGGTTTGTATGTCTTGAAGTTGAAAAAACCACTTTTTTGCATATTTTGTATCAAAAAAAAAATAACATATTCAGGATATATAAGGACAAGGGATACCGTGCCATTTTAGGGGCACTTGTAGCAAACAGCTATATGCTTTTAAACCAATACTAGTTAAGACGAGACTTAAAGCATTTGAATGATTTCAAAATTAATAATATTCGAATACGTGCTATAAAGCTATTCAAATTAACATATGACGAACAACTATAAAATAGAAACATTAAGAAGTATTGAAATAGTTCTTTCGTTATGTGATAACTTATATCTTTTTAGTTATTCGGGCTCAACTTTTTGATATGTGCTCTTATTTAGCAGAAATTAGCGTCATCAGTAGAGAGTGATCGTAAATATTTTAACTTTATTTTTGCCCGAATAAATAAAATATATGCAATTACTGTTTTATTTTGACTAACACTGTAATACAACAAATGACTTTATAGTTCTTATAAGCTTTTAAAAATGTCAGTATTAGGCAATGCAAAAAAAAATTATCGGTATTTAAGGTTCGGTTCGGGTAAGGCGGTATAATACCTCTCATGAAATGCTGATCCGATCGGATCAGTGATTCCCTGCAATGTCAACCGTTCTTCACATATTTGAATTTGCTGATAACTCCCTCGTATAAGTTTTCACACACAAAAACATACATAAATATAAGGTGAGAGCGCCACTAAATATATTTCCTAACATCCGTTTGGCCAACCATCCGTACAGTGTCTGACTACAGGACACTATGTCCGTTTTTACCTTCCTGTAAAATGATTTCCTTTTTTCATTTATACTTGCATGCACAAACAGGTATACACATGCCGCTCGAAATAATTATGTGAGTGTGTTGCTTATAATACAATTGCTATTTCTGTTATTGCTTCTGCGGCAACAATAACAAATACTCGAACTATTCTATGCTGACCAAGTAAATGTTTCATTACTTTATAGCACCGGCCATGGTGAAACACATGCATTTTTAATGAGCTTCTTTTCACTTCTATCACCATTTCTAGTTTTACACCAAAATAGCTTACAAGTAAATTTTGAAATAAATTTGATATAGGAAATGGTGTATTTATAATATTCTTTTTAACATTTATTTCCCAAAGCAAACTTACAAAAGTGTGCACACTTATAATGACTAACAAATTTTAACTTATACAACTAGTTGTTTGTGTGTGTGTGTGTATACGTATAAATTTTCCAATAGTTTATTAGATTTTTAATTGAAAACGATGTGGAAAATACTTTAGTACAAACACAAGTACATATAACAGAAATTTGTATTCTACAATAACACATACATGTACTAACTCACGCTTAGAATTTTCTGTACATACATGAGCAGAAACAGAAATTGAAATTTTCTCAATGCATTAACAATTGCAACCTGAAGCATTTTAATATGGTTGGTCGAATGTATGGTGTTGCTGAAACGGAAATGGAAACTAACTTACACACGTAAAATACTAACACTCATCGATGACTAAGAATACAAATATAAACAATTAGTTATGTATGAATGAATGTGCCATACCCTACAGGTAATACCCTGCAAATAACGCTACTAGTACATTTACGTATGTAAAGTATACTCTACAGAGGCCTATTAAAAGTCCAAAGGTAACCCAAATGTATGGAGAAAACATGGTTGATTTGACATTACAATGTCTTAGGGCTGGATCATATAACCCAGTGTTGCACTACATCGAAGTAGTCTCAAAACTTGTCACTTAACTACAAACCGCTTTTTGCAAATAATATGGGCCATGTCTGCATTGGAACACTTGAGTATTAGTGTTTTAACGATTGTACTTGCTAAAACGTGTCACCGAAGTAGAAGCATTTGCTTGCAAATGACATGGTCCATTTCAGCTAAAGTGGACCACGTAGTCCAATATTATCTATAGGGTGTTGGACTATGTGATCAATTTTAGCTGAAATGGCGGAGTTACAACATGGTCCTATGTAATGCAGTCATGGACCATGTCATTTGCAAACCATAGCTTCTAGCTAACCGACCAATGTTTGCGTTTGAACGAGTGCATTCTTTAAAACACTATCACTTGAGTGATCCATCGAATGCTGACATAATAGAGTAGTTTTAAGACTAGTCCGATGTAATACAGACATGGATCACGTCATTTGCAAACAAGAGTTTGTAGTTATGCGATAAGTGTTTTAACAATTTCAACACGAACACTTGAGTGTTCCATTAAGTGGTGACATGAAGCAGTTTTTCGAATACATCGATTTCGTGAAAAGTTGGGTTATATGGTCTAGCTCTAGGACATCGCATTGTTAAAATTGGACTAGTGTTACCTTTGGACTAGTCCTAATCCGCTATGGAGTATACTTGATATGCGTGTATGGACTACTCGTGTTATCTGCAGGGATATGCTAGCGTTGAAACAAACATCCCTTAGTCAGGTGGGTATACAAAAACCTGCAAGTGCATGATTTTAAAAGCGTTGTAGAAAAAGTCTCTGCGATCTTGTAATGTAAAATATCATTTATCTTTAACGTCAGTAGTCAAAGCCCCGATCACAGATTGGACATAGTCGATGCTTTATTTGGTTGATTAAGTGATTTTATATAAGAGATATATACATTGTATTGTATATTATGTACAAATGTATTTATTATATATTCCTTTATAACACAACGCAACAGTTTTGAATTTTTTAAACATTTTAAAGATCAAAATAGATCATTCTTACGAATTTTCATCTGAAAGCAGAAACCACCGATTAGCTCTAATTTTAAAGTTATAGTGTTTCTAATATTTGCATAACAGTATTTTTTGTATTCTTTGCGCCATATTTCCAGACGGGTCTCCAAAATCACAAAGCAATTTATGGGTTAATAATCTGCACAAAAACATCTTTATTTTAAGTATAATTTTGCTGATGTGACTTTCAGCTTTAAATTTCAGGATTCATTAAATATTTAAATTCTAATATTTAAAAAAAAAATACATGTTAAAGTAGTACGAAAAACTTTTAAAAATAAATCTTTTTTTGTACTACTGAAGCGTATAGTTTTTTTTAAATATTAAGTTGGATTTTGTTATTACCATTAAAATAATGATGTTTTTTTAGTTTGCAAAATTCTAATGACTTAATGAAGTAAAAACACATAATTTGCAACAACCTGGCAATACCATTAAGATGTCCTGAAACTCACATCAGCAAAAGTTTTCTGAACTTTGTAAAATATTATTATATTGCAAAAGGTTGCATCAATTAACCATGGTTTGTATCTTAAAAAATATATTGAATGTTACCGATAGTTTTTTTTAATTAATTGAAATTTTTAGCGTTTAATTAAGGGGTTGATGTTAAAACTCATCGAATAGTATGCATCTCAATTGTTGTTAATTCAAAAATACGAAATTCTTAAGAGACCGTATTGAACGTTTCTTTGAAAAATTCTTATAAATTATTTATCTAAAAATTTTACGACTGTTAAAAACTCAACAGCAGTGGAAAGGCAGAAACGGTATACGAAGTCATTACCTGCCATATCTGAGTTGCATGCAAAATAGTTTGTTTCTGCCGCACTGTGTGTTGCTATATTTCCGAAGAAAGTATTAGATAGGTGGCATTTTGGTTCGAATAATTATTTGAAAGTAACATAACCTTTAAGTTGTCGCTCGATTTTTTTTAATTAGTTCAATTAGCTTTTTGTTGCTCATGTATAAATCTTTGTAAGCGATTATTTTAAAAGATATTAATTTTTCAGTTTTCCATGGCAGCCCAATTTGAAAGTATGTTAAAAAATCGAATTATATGATTTAATTTAAGGATTGATTGAAAGCGGCGACACCTTCGGTATGAATCCGACGTTCTTTTATTTTTATAAGTTAGAATGGTAAAGTTAAAATAAAACAGAAAATGTGCACTCAAAATGAGAATGCCCAATATATTAGTCCTCAATCAGCACGTGCAACATCATTATGCATCCAAACCAAAGCTGTACACAATTTGTTGCCTTAAATCAGGCCTGCCACGTACTTGAACCAAGATCTCTTTGACTTGAATCAAAATCAAAACGAAATCTGGCTTATTTATACTTATTTAATCGTACAGCAGACATGTTTTAAATCTTTTTATTTACTTGCTTAAATTTAAAATTTAAATAAAACTCTTTTATGTTTTAATAAATATGCATGATTAGTCTTGTAATTCATTTATTTTCTTCAATATTTCGAACACCTCCGGTGCTCTTCCGCAGGAAAAATTTAAAAAGACTTCAAAGTATACTCTGTACACTTTTGATATCTTTTTGAATTTTTCCTGAGGAATAGCACCAAATTTGTTCGAAATATCGAAGAAAGTAAATAATCTACAAGATTAATAATAATTATTTAGTAAAATATAAAAGAGTATTATATAAATATTTACAAATTTTAAGGTCGAAGAAATTCATTAGCATATAAATTTAAAATTTACATTTCTTCATTGCTAGTGTGGAACATAAGCAACACAATTCATTGTTTGTTTGTGTATCAATCCCTTAGACAACTCACCTAATTCAGCATATAAACAACGACATCTAAATGCCACGATACACATGAAATTATCCTAAGAGTAGCTCAGGAAGTAATCCAGTTTCGCTATGTTTTAGGTGAGATTTAGGGTTATTCGTACTTGAACTCTTAAGTAGATACGTCTCGTACTCAAAGTAATAAAAAAAATCTTAAATTTAGTACTAGTTTTTTATTTCTGTTTAGTACATAGATCGGGGAAGAGAGATCGTAATAAATGAGAAATATTTTGGCTGAATTGTGGTTCAGTCCGCACACAAAGTGATTGCATCTTTATATACTCTGGCAGTGAAAAGTTGCGCAGAAACGGCGTTGGTTTTCTTCTCTCACCAAGGGCAAATGGGGCTCTTCTTCAATATACAACGGTATCTCCGTAAAATTTCAATTGTAATATGCTATGCCCCAACGGATCCTGATAACGAGGAAACAAAAAATAGTTTTTATAACCAGCTAGAGAGCGTTCTAAACTCCATCTCTGGAGGAGATATCAAAATTCTTCTTGGCGATTTTAATGCCAAGGTGTGGTCAGACAATACAAATCTTTGTTCTGTAACGGGGTCGCAAGGCCTCGGACGGGTGAGAAATGATAATGGCGAAAGACTGGTTGACTTTTGCGCCTGCCACTGCCTCCTCATCGGTGGGGACGAAATTTATCCATGAGAATCTAATGATGGTGTTACTCGCAGTCCGATCGATCATATTATAATCAGCAAACTTTTCCTAGGTTGCCTCCTAGACGTAAAAACAAAGCGCGGTACAGATGTGGACACAGACCACCAGTTATTAGCTGGGGTATTCAAGCTTCGTGCAGCAGCAGTAGAAACATCTAAGAAGGTGAATCTCAGATTTAACACAACTCTTCTTAGAAATCCCCAAGCGCCTGTACGATACAGCTCGGATATATACGAACATTCGAACTTGAGAGAAGCTCAATCATTGGAAAACATTGCTAAAATGTGTAGGCAGTCAACAAGAAGAGTCTTAGGAGTTAACAGAAAAACTAAAACGCCTTGGATAAGTGAAGAGTCATGGATTGAAATAGTAAACCGTAAGCGCACATTTATTTAGAATGTGTGTATAGAACGTACGGATTGAATAGAGCGCAGGCAACTTACTACTATATTTTATAAATATAAAATGTATTTTTATTGTTCATATTGTCTGTTCCCTAGCAATAAACACATTTACACATTTGGATACCTGCCTATGTATTCTCATACAAATCCTGTAGTCCTGCGTAGACCTACACAGTGGTACCACCTAGCGCCAAAAAATCCCAGAACCTCCTAGAGTTAAGTATGGTGGCTGATGATATGTACACTAGACTGTTGTTGTTTATTTTCATTGTTCGTGTTGTATAAATATACATAGCCGAAAAATAGTCGAAAAACGTTGCGTTCCATGACAAAAATCGCCTGCTTCTGATTTAGTCTAGTTGCGCCGATTAAGCAGAGAGTTATAAAAGACTGTCTTGTAATATTTGTATCAGTTGTTGCAGGAATTATAACCGATCACAAATATCTAAAGCCCATAACAAATGAAATAACAAATAAAATATATTGACTGCTCCGCAGGTTGGAGGTTAGTTTTAGCGGTTCTGAGTTTTTAGTTGAAACCATTAATTCACTAGTTATGTGACTTATCTTCAAAAACTTTCTGGCATTACTACTGAACTACGAAATTGACTTTGCCCCAAATCTAATAAAAAGTATTGTTTATACATTTTGTATGAACTAATTTCCTAAATTTGTTTGCTTTTTATACTTTTCAAGAGTAGTTGAGAAAAACACTTGAATTAAATTGGACTATTGATACGCTTTTAACGAAAAAAAAAACACAAATTATAAACAATTTGATGGAGAATAAGTTATGTTGCAGTATATTTCAAATAATTGCTTAGAAAGTTAATTAAATTTTGCAACTTTTTATTTTCGTCTATAGACATGCTTAATATTTAATTTTTTAAATATTAAATAATTGAGGCAGTTATTTTTAAAGAAGTATTGGCATCTGTGTGACTATTCATCAAAGGTTATATAACAAAATGCGCAAATCTTTAACCTTTAACTATGAACATTTCTTCCTTTTTTTCTAACGTGTTTGCCCAGACTACTACAGCTGGCGATTGTGTCAATAATACTGCTCTGTAGAAAAAATCGCTTTTAAATAAAAACATATATGGCTGATTCTTATTTCAAATCCTTTTTTCGTGTCCGTTGAAAGTATAGTAAAATATTTCATAAAATAAACGCATAAAGTTTAAAATGAAAACTTCTTTATCATGACTTAATAGAGTATAAAATTAAATGTGCATAATTTTCTTTTTGTGTATGACTGCCCCTTATATGTTAAAAACGAAAATATTGGGTTTACTCTCTTCATACAAAATGGCGTGTCCGTAATGCATGCTGTTGATTTTCCGCATTAAAAAACTTTGAATTTGTCCAGAAACGAAATTAAATTTATAATGGCTTTAGATTATTTGAAAAACATTAGAACTTGTATTTTTTTTTTATTATTGTTGTCCGCAGCCTTGTGCATTAAGCGTTACGCTAGGCCATATTTTGCTACAAAAGAAACTAATTTGAAATTGACATAACTTTTGACATTGCTTTGATAATTACGAACATTTTAATTCCACATGAAATACAGAACATAGCCGAATGTTTTATTTTTTGAATAGAAAAATGTCTGGCTAAAGGATTATAGGCGTCGCTGCTAAAGCCGATGGAGAGTCCGGTGACCAATGTTGGGTGGACGGCTGGAACATACATCTCGCTGCCTCTTCATCAAAGTGAGTTTAGGTAGATATGTTTGTAAATTTTGAAGTTTATTTTTATTCAGATGTGACAGTCGCAGAGGCCACGATGATGGGATAGTTTCACACCCACAGAGAGTCCGAAAGTAGTTAGGCGGAGACTACAATCATCGTGGTGCATTAAAGCAAGGGACATGTAACAATATGGGGCTTATTGTAATCGTTATAAGATTAAAAATTGGGCAAAAAAATACGCAAAATGTTAAAAAATTGGAAAAAATAAAAAAATATATATTTCGTTGGATGATATTTCTATGAAATATAAGTCAAAATAAAATCTTTTAAATACATACGGAAGGCATAACTCGTCCTCTATTCGACACTGTTTAAATATTTAAAATCGGTGCAGAAAAAACGCAGTAAAAATTTTTTTGTCCCTAAAGTCCCAAAAAACTTTTTTTTTTATCGATAAATTCATCTTTTTCAAAATGGTAAAATTATCGACTCAACTAGACCTACAACCATAACTAAGTCGTTTTTCACGAGTAAAAAAACAACCTGCTACTTTGTAACAGCGTGCAATTGGTACTAAAATCCAATTCATAATATTTTATTAGGTTGTGCTTGCTCATCATTATATCGTTGCTTGATCTAATCAATTTAAGAATTGTCAGAATCATATCTTTATTACAATTATGCTCTTATAGGAATGAACATGGATTATTTTTTGGATTCATAGAAAAATGATAGCGTGATTTGAAATATAGTCTATTCAACCAATATATAATTGGCCTAACCATTTTCCATCCAATTTTTTTCTGGATGTACATAAACCTAACAAAAGACAGATTGTAGTCAGAGGAGTTACTATTTATATGCACACCATCTGTGCACTGGATAAACATTAACCAAAGTATATCGTATATAAATTCAATCTTGAGGAGTAAATCTACAATGATATTTTCTTCTGTGGTGTTTAACAAAGGAAAAAATCAATTTAAGTATATTCTTTTTTCTTATCTAACTAATGGGTGATTTTATAAGAACTATCGGAAAGTAAAAAAAAAAAAAAACACATAAAATTCAGAAAAATGCATGAAATATTTATTTGGATCGATAGTTGGGGCGATATAATTTAATGTTTGAAGATTATTTCATGCAAATGTTGGCCGCGGCTGCGCCTCAAATGGTCCATCCGCTTAGTCCAATTTTGGCATACTCTTTCCAACATTTCGGCCGGTATCTCACGAATAATGTTGGCAATGTTGGCTTCCAGTGCGTCAATCGAAGCGGGCTTGTCGCTATAGACATTAGCCTTAACATAGCCCTACAAAAAATAGTCTTGAGCCGTTAAATCGCACGATCTGGGCGGCCAATTGACTGGTCCCAAGCGTGAAATAAACTGTTCACCGAACTCGCCTCTCAATTGGTCCATTGTTTCGCGTGCTGTGTGGCATGTGGCACCGTCTTGTTGAAACCACATGTCATGCAAGTCAAGCTCTTCCATTTTGGGCAGAAAAAATTTTGTTATCATCGCACGGTAGCGCTCACCATTCACAGTAACGTTGTGATTCGCATCATCTTTGAAGAAATATGGCCCAATGATGCCGCCAGCCCATAATCCGCACCAAACGGTTGTTTTTTGTGGATGCATTGGTAGCTCTTGCAATGCTTCTGGCTGCTCTTCACTCCAAATACGGCAGTTTTGCTTGTTCACGTATCCATTCAACCAGAAAACTCAACTGACCATAAAATGGAAGAAGCGCGCGATGAACTTTCTTAACAGAGCACGCATTTTGGTAATAAAATTCAATAATTTGCAAGCGTTGTTCGTTTGTAAGACGATTCATGATTAAATTATAGACCAAACTGAAGATGTTTGACAGTGACACAAGATACAAAACGTGCGTGAGCTGTCAAAACTAGTGTTGCCAAAAAGATAATAGCAAAAAAATCACTCGTTATATACATATGTATGTATAATAGAGCGACTCGACTTGTATGAAGATGAAAATCGTCTTTTATTACCCCGCTTAAATGAAAGATCGTTCTGTTTAATGAGGTTCCCGAAAACATTTGCAGTATCTAGCGATGACCGCCCGTGAGCTGGACCGTGTCTAAAACAGGTCCATTTTTGTATCATAGCCTTTTTAATACTTTTTGAAATTTCTTCTTAAAATTGTTTCTATGAAGTAAAAAAAAGTAAGTTGATTGAAAAAAATCAATAAGAATTTCCGACTAGAAATTTTCATGCACACACATTTGTGATCTAACTGGGATCCCAATTCAAATGTAACGTATATGGGACCCGATTGGTTTCCTGTGGGGAAATATCAAAATCTTGCAAAAATTTGCTCAAATCGGGAAAATATCAAACTCTAGTATTGAATTAAAATTGCTTAAACTATCCAAGGGACAAAATTATATAACAACCACATCTGTTTAAAATGAGCAAAATATACGATTAAAAATATATGCTAGATTTTCCCAAAAAGTTCCAAATAGTTTCACACTTGGGAAGAACTTATGTTAAGTCATTCATTTGTAGATGGGCTATCACAACAAGTTCCCCATCAAATCACAAATGGGATAACCCTTATGGATGTGCCACATGCATTCCCAATCGGGCCCCAATATGAGTATTGGAAAAATTTCTAGTCGATTTGTTGGCTACTTAGGAAAAAGGTATTCAAATAACGACACTATTATTATTTGTTATGGTTGAACCTACATCTCTTATAATTCATTTTTTTTAGATTTTTGATACTCATTTTATACAAATTTTGTATAAATTGTATAATTTGTGGAATTATCCGTCCAAGGAAAAAAACATATTTCGGTGCTTATTGTGAAGACTTCAAGCTTTAATTTAAAGTATACCATGTACTTTTTGAAGGCTTATAGTAGGTAAAAACCTACAATAAGCTCACAATAACATTATCTTTTAATAAACGTTTTTGAATACAACATTATGAAATTTAGCTTATATCAATCTCTTAAGTTTTTATGAATAAGACCGTTGAACTTTATTCTAACAAATAAACAAAATGTATTTCTCTTTTTAGCGTAGAGCGAATTTAAAAGAAGAATAGTAATAATGAATTTTTTTTTATTGAAAATAGAAAATACATAAAATATGTAATAAAATGCAATTCCATTAAAAATTAATAAGGGACTCAAAAGAACACCAGTCATTTATTAAGCAATTATTGGCGTTGTATTAACTTTTTAATTAGCAGTAGTAAAAGTGCAACAATAAACATACATTTGTAACTATTCTATAAACCACCAAATAGCAATAGATAAAAACAACTCAGTTAACTTGTTCAGTATTTATGGAAAATGTGCATATAAGAAGTTTAAATGAAAAAAAATTTATATTAAATTCTTTTAAAGTAAAAAAAAAACCAATAAAGGAGACGTTGACTTGCTTATTAGTCACCTATTCCACTAATTTCATAACTGCTAACCATAGTTTTCTTTCAAACCACTACCACCCACCATGATTATTCCGAACATGTATAACCAGAAACACCACGAAAACCAATACTGCTGCTGCCATGTAAAAGTGTTCTATTAGTCATTAATTTTGATTACGTTAACTAATTAATTGACTTGGTGTACAACAAAATATACTACAACTATTCCCTAGCGGTAAATTGTAGGAGTAAAGAGACCTTCTAGAAGGCCTTTGTAGCAGACAGAAGGCCTGTCAATTCGCATTCCATACTTATTTAATTTTTACCCATGCTGTCATTGCGGCGTAGGGATTCTTACAGTCCACTTCTAGCATGCCATTTTGAAGGCTATCTAAAGAAGGTCTATTCAAAATCAAATGGAAGTACACATCTTTCTCGATTTTAGTATGTATTTTCATAGCGACTTCTATCGGTTTGACATATGTGAATTTTTATTCCGAAATATTTCTTTTTATCTCAAGTAATTTTGTATACATTGAATTGAGCATGATGTAGTTCCGGCGCAATAATTATAAATTAATCAGCTCCGAAATAAAAGCAGCATGTGTGATGTCTCTTGTATGTAAATTTCAGTCTTATATACAAATTACATGCGAAAAAATAATACGAGAATGTTTGTTATTTTCAAAGCGTTTTTTATTTTTTAATCTAAAAATACAATACTCCCTTTATTTTCCCTGCTTAACCCTCTGCGACTGACGTGAGTTCATTATGACAATTCCACTGATATGGTAGTACACTAGACACTATTTCGACTGCTTATATTTTCCAAGTTCCGTTTGTAAACCCACTGAAACTATTTTTGATTTTAGTTGAATGTAGTAGTTTCTTATTTATTGTAATTTTTTTGTTAAAAACAAAACGACAAAGCTTATTAAAATCAAAATTATTGGCATGACATAAATTACCCTTAAAAAACTTACATCCATACAAAAAATAAAAAAATCGTCATATCATATTTTTTTGGTAAAAAGTTTAACACTAATTTTAGCTTACACCAAAGCTAATCAATCTAGAAAGAAAAGAGATAATATCAATGGTTTAATAAAAAGTTACAACGTATTTTGTCATGTCTACCTCAAAACTGACGTGGTAGACTTGTAGACACTTGTATACTCACATCAACGCGTGCGCTCGTTTCAATAGCTTTCTTCACACTAATGTACGCATGAGTATGTAATAAGAAGGTACTGAAAATAGCAGAATCGATAATTGTATAATTATGGCGTAAAACAATGTTTTCTGTTCACTGGTGTCTGCTAGACTACGACCTCAGTCGCAGAGGGTTAAAAAAGGGAATGTGGAATGTGTATCGAACGAAAAATCAAAAAATCCCTTCTACAAGAAGGCAGTTTGTATGTGTATCAGTCCTGTAGGCCTTCAAGAAGGCCTGAAATTTGCAGGCCCGCTGACTTTTACCACTGGGTCCTGGCTGCTACAGAAACAATAACAGAGTATAGGGTTAGAATTATTACAACAACAAAATGCACATACAGACTTACGTACATATTTACTGGGTACATAGATAAAGAAGTGGTTGGTTGCTAGTCCTTGCGGGCAAGGACTGAGAAGATTTATTATATTGAAAATCGCACAAAAAAAGCAAACATTAGTTGTCCTGTATCGTATGTAATTTTTGAAAGACTTTTTGAAAAACAAGGGAAAAATTGTTTTTATTGCTTTAAGATCGTTGATTCTTAATATCAACGCCGTTGCGTAAAAGGTGCCAATCTACAGTTTAAAATCATGCTTCTAAGATTTACATGGATCATACGGCAAACAAGTAATATTTATAACTATATAATTGGTCGGGTTCTTCGAGAAATTTAGTGGTCTACCTTTTTCAGTAGCTTCATTATCATCTAAACGTGCGTATTTATAAAAAAAATTTATATAAAAAGACCAACATAGTGCAGTTTGTCCCTTTTAACGAAACAATAGTTCTAGAAATCAAAAATTAAAAAGGGCCAATCTGGCAGTTTGGCTGTATGTGCTTCCATATTTTTACCCAAATATGAAAAAATTTTGGTCAATGTTTGTATATAATAGCAAAACCAATTTATTTTTAATTGAATCTATGATTTTTGTAATTGAATATGATTTTCAATTAATTTCTGTACATATCTCAATAAAAGTTGTTTTCATAAACTTTAAAAAATCTGCTTATTTAACTGAGCACTTTCACAAGTAAAATTCAATATTACCTCATACATTCATAACATATTTAGCAACGTAAATTAATATGTTGTTATTATAATTTTTTGCAGTAATACTGGTAGATATAGTGTCTGTCGTAAAGGTAGTGGACGTACGTAACAACAAACCCTGTACACATTTAGGATTATGTTGATTATGGATGTCAGTTAATAGTATCTTTTGAATGATAGTCTGAAGAAATTTATACACTCATATTAATTCCGTATTGTTATCTTCTTGTCATATACGTTGTAGTGACTTCTATCATCAATAAGACAGAAAGAAGATAAAATATTTTATAATACTATGTATTACTTCTTGATGTACCATCACGTTATTGTGAATAAATCCAAAATTTGTACAAATGTGACTGCTAAACATCGATGTTTAGTGGGTTTGTTTTATACATATTTAACTTTTTGCTTCAGTTACTATTACAAGCCAAGTCTGTACATTTATGTATGTATTTGTGTAAAATAATTAGTTAACAAGTATGAATGTGGGAGTTTCGTATGCTGGTATGGGTAATTGGAAATTATTGGAGTATTGACCTGTTATTTAAAACACGTTCACTTATAATTCAATTTTAATGCAAAACTATGAACTATTAAAACGCGAAAAATCATCATAAATGAGTTCGTTTTTGTATTTACTCCCACTACAGAATAATTTTTCTTTTACTTGTTATTACCAATACCCTTTAGATATGGAATTAGTTTGTTAAGGTTAGACGCTTGTTGTAGTGCTATTTTTATGAAAACTACCACAAGCATGTAAACGTTGAACCATTCACTTACTGTAATATCTACTTACATATCTTGCATTAGAACTATTTAAAGGAGCATTAATTGCTAAATAGCTTTGCGGTTTTAACATGTTGGAATATTTGAACGTTTGTAAGAATTGTTGTCAGTGGATGTCAGATAATGATATAATATTTAAATTATTTATTTGATAGAGTAATGCAAAAGGGGTGCATTTAATTTAGTTTTTTTAATTAATTAATTTAAGATTGTGTGGGTAGGAAATCTTATTGTTAAGAAGATTGAAAAATTTTTAAACAAATATATACTTGAGATAAACGAATTTAAACTAAAAATGCTTCAAGAAGCAAATTACACCTTAATTATCTGCAGATGACTTCTCCCGATTTATATCGAGTGGTGATAAGCAAAATATACATGAGCACTGATGATGGCAGTGTAGCAGCGGCTTCCAAAACAATTTTTGCCATGTTCTGCTCTATACGTTAAGAAATTAAATTAATGTTAATTTTCCCCTTGTTCATTGGAATATTAATCATGCCTGATTCTTTTTTTTATTTATTTATTAAGTCTATAGATTATAAATCCTTACAGATTAAAGATATGATAAAAAAAGCGATTTACATTAACTGTTTAAATACAATATAATTTTACATTTTATAACATCATTACTCTCAGAGATATCTATAATATGATAATATTTATTAAAATTTTCACAAATACGACGAAAAGAGTCATTGTTAGCATAAACAGATCTGTAGTAATTCAGCTGAAAGTTACGAGTTGGCCTAATTGGTACACTAAAGTTAATTTTACCAAGCCGGAACTCAGAATCGACATCACCACGAGTTAGTCCAAGCAGAAAAGAGATATGCAGCATTACGCGACGGCTTTTTAAAGTTGGTAGCTTAATAAGGCCAAGTCTGCTAACATATGACGGTAGAACATATGAATTCCATCCGAGGCCTCGTAAGCAAAATGTCAAAAATTGCTTTTGCACCGATTCAATACGGTTGATATGAATGGAATAGTAAGGCTCCCATATAATTGATCCGTATTCGAGAATAGGCCGAACTAAAGAAGTATAAAGTTGTTTCGTGATATATGGGTAGGAAAATTCTTTAGACCATCGTTTCATAAAACCAAGAACACCATAAGCTTTGTTGATAGTTAACACAATGTGATCACGAAAATCAAGCTTGTGATCTAAGAGCAAGCCCAGATCAGTAATATTGTGCACTTTTTCCAGTATTGTTCCATTGACATAATAGCAAGAATCTAATTTGTCGGTAGAACGACATATGCTTACATTTTTTAATGTTTAGGTCCATTAAATTAATTCTACACCATTGGCAAAGATTGTCAACATCCGACTGCAGTATGAGCTGATCATTAGAGTCCTTAACAGTTTTAAATAATTTGACATCGTCTGCATACATTAGTATGTACTTTAGAATGCAAAATAACAGATGTAGGTCATTTATAAACAGAATCGGACCCAGATGGCTTCCCTGAGGAACACAAGAAGAAACCTCAATGTCTATTGAAGTAACATTACTGAACTTTACTTTTTGAGTTCTATTAGATAGATGGAAGTCAATAAGATCCTGAATTTGTGATCCGGAAATGGTGCAAGTCCGGATAATTTCTACTGATTTTTACAAAGGCTTGTCATTGCAAAAAGTTCTTTTTATTGACGCCTGTTCATTGGATGCGAAGTTATGTAGATGATGTAAAGTAAATCTGATTTTTATATTCTCTTTTTATTAAGTGCAAAGGCACTAGGTTTTAACTGCTTCTGTAGAGTAATATATATATATATATATATATATATATATATATATATATATATATATATATATATATATATATATATATATATATATATATATATATATATATATATATATATATATATATATATATATATATATATATATATATATATATATATATATATATATATATATATATATATATATATATATATATATATATATATTTTTTTTTTTTCCACTGAGCATTTGTGAATAACTCCGACAGCGTCGAGCAAATCAAAAATATATTAAGAAAGTTTTAACATATTTTTTCAGTTGATATTTAAACGTTTTGTTGAAATATACTGACGCAACTAATGGAAATATTAGTCAAAGCCCAATACAAAAAAAATCTGTACGTACTACAAAAAACTGAAAACGGATATAGATTTAGTGCCTTAGACTCTTTACATTGAACGTACTTTTATTTAAAGGATCGAAACAATATTTTGCAGATCAGTGCAATCTGTTTAACTTCTATGTGCAAAACGATTTCCTTAATCATATTTTTCTATTTCATGCTAATATTTTATTTTTTTACTAATAAAACATACTAGAATGAGAACAGCCAACAACAAAAATCAAAAACAGACAGTTGCAATATAGACATCTTCGTTATCAAGAGTACTTCAAATTGATTAAATTATATTTTAGTGAAGTAGTCTCTAAATAATTCTACTATGATTCTTTTATTTGTTCTAAGGGCAACTACACATATAAATAATTTTGAAGGATTATTTATTTGATTTTTATTAAATTAAACAAAATAACTTTTGTAGTAGATGCACATTAGATATAGAACTTTCTGCAGTTGTTGCGAATATGAAATATATAACAATAGTTTTCAAAACCTGATAATGATATGCTATTTAAGCATTAGGAAAAAGTCATATCCCTAATGGACATATTTTAATACAAAAACTATATCCTTTTACTATCTGATATCATCAAAATTCAGCACTTGTTTGTTTTTTCATGCGAATTTCGGTCTAGTTTGTTTGAAGTTTTACGCACATGTCGTTAAACAAAGGAAATTTATTGCAAACAGAAGCAAAAAAAAACAACTTTTGAAAAACTAAAGTTGTTAACACATCTATAAATCAATATGTTTTGAATTGTGAATAAAGCCTAATTCTTTTATTTTATAGGTCAAATACTAACAATAAACTATAACTTTTCATGTGCCTGCCCATTGATACATATCAAATTTTGAATCTTATGTATTGGCCTTTTCATTTACGGTTCAATTCCCACTTGAGAGTACTAAAGTGAATAAAATTGTGTTAAAAGGAACACTTAAATTTTATGTAGCATATTTTAAGGGTGTCAAAATATCACGTTTCTTTATGTATTTTGTGAGGAAGCAAACTGTTTCAATAGGGGAAAAATTAGCTTTAAATGTGAAACTAATTAACATATTCACTCTTCTTAAAGATATTCTATGAGTACAGTAAGCGGTTGAGTGAGAAAATAATAAATCAGTCGATTTTGAAGGTTAAACAAAAAACACTAAACTTTCTATATTTTATATATTGGCGTCATAATTCCTTTCTTAACATAACTCAAGGATGCTTTCATATTTTAGTTAAGTGAAGGTAGAGAAAGTTTTAGATAAATAAGAAAGAGATGATTTTTAATATTTCATATTTATCAGAGCTATAAAAAATTGCAATCAATTGCGATTGCAATCAAAGTGATTTCAACCAAATTGATTTCATTCTTGTATTTTAAAATGATTACAGATTTCAAAATGAAATCTTATAAAAATTGCAATCTTTTGTGATTGCAATCAATTAAAAATAATTTTTTTTAAATCATTGAAGTATAGAGCAAGTCCAACACAATAATATAAAAAATGTATCAATACATAGGTTTTGTAGCCATTTCATGCATTGTTTTTATTATTAAAGTAAGCTTTATTTCTAGAAGAAGGAGTTTCATTTGAAGAGAACGATGATTTTGATTCTGATTTAATTTTGATTGTAATTACATTCCAATAATATAGGAATTATGTAATTAAAAAAATTTATTGCATTAATTTTTATTGAATTGAAATCATGAAATCAAATTTACGATGATAATTGCAATCAAAAAAACTAGCACTTATTAACATAAAATCATGTGATGGCAATTAAATGGATTGCAATCTCTCACAGCTCTGATATATATACTTCAGATAGAATAGGGAAAAGATCTGATCCAAAGACCGGCACTGCGACACCTAGTGGATCATTTCTTACATAGATATAATATTTAAATGAAGCTCTGCATGACTCTCCTTATGAAAATTAGCACAAAGATTGGAGAAACCCGCTTAATATCAGCCGAACACAGAAACTCGCCAATGAACTCACAGAGAATGTATGCCGCTGTTTCGTCCTCTTTCAAGCATAAACGGCACAAGGGTGAACAAACATGGTTATTTTTCCACAGAGGATAGTTCAGTCAAAAGTGACCAGAGAAAGAACCTGTAACAAGCCGTAAATCATTCCTGTTAAAATTCAGAGTGCCACGGTATGAAAATGGCTGCATCAATGCTTTGGTTTGCCTTAAACCAGAAGAAGCCAGCTACACTTCCTTTGCGGTCTATATGTCATTTCCTTTAAATAAGGTCTTGACAGTCGACGCCACAAAATTGTTCTGGGCCCATAAGAGGAGCAGCGGAGGACTTTTTGGCCCATTCGTCCACTTTGTCGTTACCCGTATGACTACTGTGGCCAGGTATAAATGGAAACCGTGTTCCATATCGATAGCTTCTGTAGTGAGTCAAAGCACTCTAAAACAAGCTTAGAATAGAATTCCCTAGAAAGGAGGGACTTAAGAGCTGCTGGAATATCCGAAAAGATAGCTATATATGTGCGCTCCTAATGCCCCTACTTAAATTAATATGAACACACTTGGTGATTATCAGTATTTCCGCCTGAAACACCGTCGGCCATTTGCCCATGGACACAGAGATTTTCACATTAGATCCACAGACCCCAGCGCCAACTCCATCTTCCATTTTTGATCCATCCGTAAGCCAGCATTAACTTCTGGAATTTATAGTGCGACTGTTTCCTTCCTTCGTTGCCAAAAATGGAATTGTGACATTGAATCTCATGTCGAACCCAAATTCACAGTTAATCCTGTCACCAGGCATTCCTAGCAGCCCTCTGCAGGGCATAGTACGCAGGATAGAGAAGTGTTCGTTGCCGACACTACGGGCAGAGCTCCCGAGACCCATCCTATACGCAGCCATTGCCGCAGATAATCTTATAAAGATCTGTGTAGGTGTTAATTCAATCAAGGCCTCAATGGCCAAATTGGACATGACCTCATTGCCACTGTAGTAATTTGATATGCCAATCTCTAAATATTGCAGAGTGTGGTTATCACCGCAACCTGTTGTGTCTTCTGCCGCCTTACAATAGGGCTGTAAGTAATGATTGGCCTAGCAATCATTGTATTGATCCTCATGAGCGTTTTTGACTCATGCCCCAGGTGCACTTGGCACTACTCTTTCTTCACCACTCAGATCGCCCTGGTAGCTTTCAACATGACAGTTCCAAGTCAACCTACTCTCAATAGTAAGCCCCAAATATTCGACGTCGGTCGACTAAAGAATATTGCACCAATTCAACGAAACTGTCCCCAGACCAAGCTTTTCCTAAGAGAGAAAGGTACCAGAATAGTCTTGTCCGAGTTGACCGACAGGCCGTGTCTCCCACACCATGTCATAACAGTGCACAAAGCATCATTCATGACGTCTGAGAGAACCTTGCCGAATGTGCCAGTTGCCATTACAACCAGGTCATCGGCGTTTCCTACAACTTCGTTTCCTTGTTCACTAAGAATAGTTTTATTTTCTCAAATTAATCTCTTTTTTTGTACGCCTGTAAAAATTATTCTGTATATCTTCTATCTTATTATGAATATCTTCTTCCAAAACTATACGTGTACATATGAGAAATATTTGGCTGTTATTTAATAATAGTATCGAGCCATAACCGCCAAAAAAAAAGCTTAAGCGACATGGTTTTCGATAATCATTTTTTTACGAAAATCGATTATTTACCTTTCGATTATTAAGTACCTTTCGATTATTAAGTACCTTTACGGAAATAGAGCAAAAGACAATTTAACCTAAGTGCATTTTCTCTTTAAACTTTTAATTTGTTTACATTTTTTGTAACTGTAAAGTGTCGCTTAAGCTAAAATTCTCTTTTTCAAGTAGAGCAAAGCTAATGTTAGTGAAACAGCTTAAGAACAGTTTGCTAAGGATAGTAATTACTAGTGTTATTTTTATATTTATTATGATTTTTCAAGACATCAAGGATGTCTTAAAATATCTTAGGCAGCCCTCCCCTCACAAATACCCGTTGTCTTATAGGAAATTTATTAGATCTATTATAATTACATATAACAGGTCACTACAATTCTGTGTAGCCAATATTAAAGCTCTACTTCGACTTAGACCAAGAATTATTAAACCAAGAATTATAAAAAAATACTTCTCATGCAAAATTTACTTTTTGGCGCTTAAGCTTTTTTTGGCGGTTTTAGCACGATATAATATGTAGTTATATATTTTACATTTAATTTTATTATATGAGTAAATCGTAACACATTATTTTCTATATATTGCAGATACAATACCTGTTAACCACGCTAAAGGCCTTCACTAATAAAGTTTTATTAACTATAAAACAGCTGTTAATGTAGAGATTATAGAAGGCTATCAAATTTCTACTTCAAACCACTTATTATATCATAAATAAAAAAAAACATATATAAATTTTCATTTTAAGTCTAATTACTAAATATACTTATTGAAGAAAAAAACGAAGTTGGCTGAATAACTCCTACAAGTTCAATAAATTCCCATAAGTCTCTTACAAAAAACAATATTTAGGATAGCTTCCAGCTATTTGAGCTTATAATAATTTCAAAGACTGTAGCCAAATTATTATAAATATTTGAATATATTTGTAAAAATATATTTACAATATATAATATTTAAATTATAAACGCATATGCCAACAATTTCCGTTTCCTTTTTCCGGTTTGCTAGTTAATCAAGTATTTGGCGCCAACTTAAGCATCATTATCATTATTATTGCATCATTTGAATCCAACAATAATAATTGTATTCCACTTACCATTCTCTTCTACTCTATGCATGCATAGTGTTTTGTGTTCTGGTTTATACTGAACCCTAATAGAACCAGAAAAAAATTTAAATGAATAAAAATAAACCATTAAAAAGTTGCAACTATTTCATTGTGCAGATGTGGAATATAAAAGGATTGTGTGAATATATTTATAAAAATAAATGTACTTATGTATATGTGTGTCCTTTAATACGAGGGTATTTGAGAAATTGCTTCAAAGAAATTTTTAGTTTTTAACAAAAGCGGAGTGGATTTCTAAGCCACCAAATGAGGCGAAGTTACAAGCGTGAGTTAAAGTTTGAAAAACCTACCACACTTGATATAAGCTTCCACAAAAGTTGGCTAAATGTTGGATGTTTAAGTAGTTGGGTTTACCTCTCTGACACAGTAGAAGTGTAAAAGAAGAACTCTGAAAAACATCATGGTGCTTTGGTTCAATAAACAGCCCACTTTTTTATATTTGGTGTTTTTGGTGATATTTTTGTCTTCTCTGTTACTTGCACTACATCTTTAATATATCCAGATCGGTAAAATGTATATCAATAATTTTTTTAACACCAGGTTAAATAATGTATTTAGTGCTCATTTTCTTCCAAAAATTTTAGTTTTTTACAAATTTTTTTTTTTTTTTGGAATTACAAAAATTTACAGCCACATTCATAAAAAAATTTCATTTTAGGTTTAAGACTCACAATTGCTATTGAACAGTTTCATGCTAAAAACTGTTTAACATAAAATTGCATTCATAAACACTACAATTGACATTGTGTGTTTTAAGGAATTTTAGATTTCGATACTGGCAACATCACCATGTTTTGTAATTAGTGTTGCAATAAAAAAAATATATGATTTCATCCGGATATTGAAATAAACGAATAGCTTTTTATTGTTTTCATGTAAGTTAAGATTTGTTGAACTCTTTTTATAATATATTTCTCAACTTATTTGATACAAGTTTTCTATGAAATAAAAGCAAAAAAGAGAAATGATTACAAAAGAATTCACAAGACTCTTTAAATCATGTATGGAAAAGGTACTCGAATAGCGAGCCTATTTGCATTTGTGTTGATTGTTTCTACATCACTAACATTTCTTTCTGCTTTTATGTGTTTTGATGGTGTTTTTTTTTGTTGCTAATTTTGCTGCAAATTTTGTTTAACTTAAATAATTTAGTGGCATATTCTAGCAAATTAAAAAAAAAACATACTTAAACGCTTATAGCCAAGACTTCCAGCTTTAATTTAAAGCATATCATGTATTCCTGTATGCTAAATTTGCAAAGATATTTGAAGTTAAAATTGATATTTCGATTATATGAATTTATTGAAGATTTATAGTAGGTGAATACCATCTTTAAACCTATTTTAAAATTTTCATGTAATATACATTTATGAATGAAATTTTATGAAATTTTGCATAAAAGTAGTTTATTGCCCTGTTTTAAATATTTATGAATATGGCAGTTAGTTTTTATATTTTCAGAGTCCACCTTCGCTAAACAATTTTGTGTGTGTTGCATACATTTAGATGTGTATGTATGTCTATATGTGCTCCTGTTCAGTTATTAGTTATATAAGCACTTTATACTTTAGTCTTCTTAAAGTGTAGCTACAACATTCAGAAATTATTGTATTGTTTTATGTGTTTGTTAGTCTGTGTGCAATATGAGGGTATTGTGTGGGTGCAATGACTTTATTATTTTGTATCTATTTTTTTTTTCTTTTTCTATTTCCTCTTTAATATTTGACTTGCCTTAAATGTGGTTGGTAGTATAATAGTGCGATTGTGTGTATACATGAGTTGATTTACATATGTCATTATACATATTATATTTATCACATAAATACAATTCATATAGACATTATCATATACTTAGTAAACACATACCAAGACATACCTACATACATGCATACATACTTAATACATTTACAATCTATTTTAATCCTATTTCACCCACTTATATTTTATGCATAAAATTACATTTTCCTATTTTGACATTCATTTGCGACTAGATACATTTTCACATGCAGCTGTCTGTGTATGCTCTCTCTATGTATGTGTTGGTGTGTTTTTTTTGATGTTGTATTTAACAATTGAATGGCAGTCTTATTGCCAACATAAGGATTTTCTTTATTTCTAATCCCTTAGTCGACATTTTAAACTCATGATACTTATGTTAATACAAATAATAATGGCAATATTAACGCCAACTTTTTCCGTTTACTATTATAACTTTAAATTTATACAACAAAAAAACTTAAATAATAATAAAATAAGTTTGTTAATGTTTTTACATATAAAATGTTTGTTAAATTTGTGCCAAAATGTGGGTATTATACTAAATGCTTAGATTATTAAAAAAAGAAAATATTTTGGCTAATAGAGGCACTGCACATAAGGACTAAACTTGCTAAGAGAGTCTGGTATCATTAGAGAGATAATTTTCTAAAGATTTTTAAAATGTAAACATATCATTACAAAGCGAAAATTATTATTAAAAACTCCACAAATAAAAAATTTTTCCCAGAAAGTTATTGAATGCAATTTCTATCCTTATGAATAAAAAATTATCGCAACGTTGAATAGAGTTATAGTCACAAGTGTTTCTGGAGTAAGATGAAGTAATAGAATTATGAATTGGAATTTCTATGGGCTTCTAAAAAAAATAATCGCCATTGCTTGTTATAGTTTAACAGTTCGTTAAATTAGTAAATTATCTTCAAACGTAATTAATTTCAACTGCAAACTTTTGTTCCTTTGCAACCACTAAAAACAACATACAAAAAAATTTTCTTAACACCATGAACTTGGCTTCGGATCCAATGAATAGGCATACAAAAATAGAGCTTAATGCAATGAGAAAACTATGTAAAAATCATTAGAAATTAACCCGATTAACATCACTTCAGGATCACAGGTTCAGGATACCATTGAACTCCATGGTATAAATAAGAGAGTATGAGGAAATTTTTCTATAATTCCAAATTTATCTCGAAATTAAAGTGTCTTGGTAGAGTATTGTGTAGTGTGCTATCCTATCTATGACTAGGACGTGTGTGTAAGTTATAATAAAATATTTAAATCAAAAACCGATAATCCCGATCGATAATTGAGAATCGAGAAACGAGAATCATAAACCAAGAATCCTAAATCGCGAGTAGAGTATGGAGAGTCGTGAATCGGATATCGTAAATTGTGAATCGAGAACCAACCGTCGTGAATCGATAATCGTGAATCGAGAATCGTAAATCGAGGATCGTGAAACGAGAATAGAGAATCGTGAATCGTAAATCGAGAATCAAGAAACGAGAATCGTGAACCGATACTCAAGAATCGAAAATTGTGGAGCAATAATCGTAAATCCAGATTTAAGAATCGAGAATCGTAAAACGAGAATCAAGAATCGTGACTTGAGAATCGTAAATGAAGAATCAAGAATCGTGAATCGAGAATCGTGAATTGAGAATCGAGAATCGAAAATCGTGAATGGTAAGCCGAGAATCGTGAAACGAGAATCAGAATTGCGAATCGAGAATTGAGAATAGAGAATCGTTAATCGTGAATATAGATTTGATAATCAAGAATCGTGAATCGAGAATTGAGAATCGTGAAACGAGAATCGAGAATCGTGGATAGAGACCTATGAATCGAGAATCGTAAATCGATAATCGTGAACCGACAATATAAAGTCGTTATTAGAGAGTCGAGAATCAAGAATCGTTAATCGTGAATCAAGAATCGAAAATCGTGAATTCAGAAACGCGGATCGATAATCGTGAATGAAGAATCGTGAATCCAGAATAGTGGATCGAAAATCCGAAATCTTAAATCGTGAATAAACAATCGAGAAACGTGGATCGATAATCGCGAGTCGAGAATCGAAAACGGTGAATCGAGAATCGTGAATCGAGGATCGTGAATCAAAAATCGAAAATCGTGAATCCAGAAACGCGAATCGATAATCATGAATCAAGAATCGTTAAGCGAGAATAGAGAGTAGAGAATAATAAATCGTAGATCGATAATCGCGAATCAAAAATCATGAATCGAGAACCCTGAATCGAGAATAGTGAATTTAAAATTGTGTATCGAGAATCGAGAATTAGGAATAGAGATTCTTGAATCGTGAATCGAAAATTGAGAAACGAAAATCGTAAAACAAGAATAGAGAATCGTGAATCGTAAATCCAGAGTCAAGAGTTATGAATCAAGAATCGTACATCGAGAATCGTGAATCGAAAATATTAAATCGAGAGTCGGGAACCAAGAGTTGAAAATCAGAATTCAGGCATCGGGATTCGAGAATTGAGAATTGTGAATCTAGAATCATGAACCGAAAGTCAAGAATCGTTAATCGATAACCGTTAATCGAGCATCGTGAATCGGGAATCGTGAAGCAGGAATTGGGAATGGAAAATTGTGTATCGAGAATCGTGAATCGTTAATCTAAAATCGAGAACAGTGAATCGAGAATCGTGAATCATGAATTCTGAATCGATCGATCGTCGAGAATCGTGAATCGACAACCGAGAATCGTGAATCTAGAAACTAGAATCGAGAATCCTGACTCAAAATCGTAAATCGAGAATCGAGAATCGCGTAATGTCTTTAGGTAAGTAAAACTTAAGTAACTTCGGGCCTATCCGGTGTCCCATGACACCGTGCGTTCTTTGATTGTGCGCTGCTGTAATTAAAGTAGTTACAAACAAAAATTTTTTTCTAAAACTTAAAAAGTTGTAACAAATAAGGAAAAAACGATATTTAGCTAACATAGCTACACAAAACTTTGGCATAACAACAAAACCACAAATTGTTTATACTATTAAGACTTCATAAGCATAATATGTAATTAAAAATGTTATTTTATATATCTATGAGTAACAAGGATCAAGCAGATTCATGTTGCTGTTGTGTTTTAGTTCAAGACTGAATCTAATGTTACTTGAAGTGAGAAAATGTATTGAAGAAGGCATTAGCTGTTGGTGCAATATGTTATTAAAATTCAATGCTTTTATGCCATGATGTTGACCCAGTAGTCGTTCCTTCTATATCTTCTATGGAGATGAAATGTGATGATGCAGGTATCAGAAGGTTATAACCATATTCCTGCTGCAAAATATTAATTAGGGTGCCCCTTATACTTACTCTCATCTACAACATATCGCACCCTAAATACAAAAGGGTCACAACTCAAAATACTAAAATTTTCAGGAGAGACAAAAAACTGTTTATGTGCAGAAGCAACACACTTAACATAAAAATAGACATAACTGTATTTTTCCAGTTAAAGAAGATAGTGATGTGAAAGAAATTTTTGCCGGAGTTAGAGATGTGTACTCTGAATTAATTTATGGAAAAAAGTCAATTTTGGAAAATTTTGAGTTATGACCCTTCTGTATTTAGGGTGCGATATCTATATTGCAATGCTCTAAGAACTAGGAAATACTAAGATATAGGGTAATCGAAAAATGTTAAGTAGTACGTTAGGCCTGAGATCTTAAAAGTTACTGTTAGTTTTTCTCAATTTGTTTAACCTGCAATTATTTATCTTATCCGTAATTGCACAATTTTAGTTTTTTTAGAATTCCATATCCTACTAACTACCAAAATGTACAACACTAGATAAACAGAGCCTTCGAAAAAGTGTAGAGCATATAATCTTTTTAAAACGCTTGGTTTGATCAATTAAATGGAGATAATTTAAAAATAAAGAAAATTATAAATCGAGAATCAAACTTGAGTGCTTTGTTTTTTGTTGAGAAGTTCAGTAGACATAAAGAAAAGCTATAAATATTTAGATTTTAAAATAATATATTGCAAATTATTACTTGCTACTTTATACCTGATTTTTTCCTTAATCTGTTAATTGCACTCAACAATAAATTTTATTATTAAAATTCAATCAATTTTAATTTATAAATTTGGCTTAAAAATTATTTCTAATTTAAGTTTTTGCACCACGTGTATAATATTTCAATAATGAATAATATTTCAACAATATTTATATTTGAAATTAATATTTAATATCAGTAAATAATAAATCAAATAATAATTTTCTGGGGGTGCGAAGGCAACATTGCATTACATTTTTATTGCAAAATAAACACTTTACTTACTTTTGTTTGCTTTTAATTAAAAATGGAATTAATTTTTTCTCCACCGTTTTATTATATTGACAATAGTGAGCAAAAAAAGAACAGTTGTGGCAATCATAATAATGTATGTATGTTTTTATATTATTTTGTGATAAATATTGCAAATAAAAAATTTAAAACGGCTTAAAAACAATAGACTTTATAATCAAATAATATCAGTAAATACCAATTATTCATAGTTTCTGTAATAAACAAGAAAAACCTCAACCTTTAAAGACATACATATTTAATCACTGTTTCTTTTTCTATTCAAGAGAATGAAATTTCGGCGAATATATAAAAAAGATTGAATGAAATTTTTAGAGAGGTTCGCAGGCAAATACCATAGCAAAATCGAAGATTGCTGTGTTTGGTACAATCGTTTAATATGTGTCGAATATTTTTTAGTTTTTCATGGATAAAAAAACGTCATGGATAAAAAAACATGGGTCTAAAATGAGTTTTGAGCTTGCGGAAATTGCAAGATATTCTGTAAGTTCGTATAAAACCAGCCAGAATAAAAATTGCTATAACAGTTCAATTATTGTGCAACTAAAATTTAGCACCAAAGTCAGAGGGCTAGCGCCAGTGGTTTTCACATTGTCACGCTTTTATTATAGCCACGCTCTACGGCGCCATGTTGCAAATATGTAACAAACTAATCAATCTTCAGAAGAACCATTAAGTACAAGCAATTATTAAACTTATTGTAATGCAATAACTTTGGGACAACATGTAGTCTCAAACTGTAAGATTTCTCCTTAATAGAAAATTCTATCTGTTACTTTACAACAGATTTTAAAGTAACCCTACGAATTTATAAATCAATGTTACCGTAGTGCAATTTTTTAAAAACTTATTTTGCTCACGTTTTAATTCAATAAATTTTGTGAATATCCAAGACAATTATTGATTTTATTGTTAGAATATTATCAATAAAATTATTTCTAATTTGAAGCTTTTATTGCCATGATATCTGACCTTCTTGCCACTTCCTTCTTTACCCTTTTACGCTCTAATAAATAAAGTTTCAAAAAAATCCTAGAGCAAAATTATTTAATTGTGCTACGAATTCCTAGAATCTGTAGAAAAAAATTATTTTCTTGATGTTGCGCCGTAAAGGGTTAAAAAGTACAAAAATGACGTCTGAATGTTAGAACTTAAGGTATTGACAAATTATTATGTATACGCCGAACACTTGGTTGGTGCTTAATTCACGTGGCTGCCTGTTACGCACAAGCATTCAAGTAGAATCAATAAGAGTCCACTCGTCAGTGTCAACCTATGTAGGTCCGAACGCAGGCCTCGGATTCCCTATTAGATACTGAATCCAACACATCGCACTGAGATACCTAATCAGGTCACCCAGACATATCCCTGATAGCTCCGAAAGTTCGTCTAGTATGCTGTTGCCCAATAATTTGTATCGCGAGCAAGGCGAGCAGGGCAAAGAAAGTGGAAGACTGTTTCTTCTTTGCTTTGATCCCGACAACTACGGCAGAACGCATTGTAGGAAACACCTATCCTGCTAGCATGTCTGCCGATTTCCCAGTGCCCCATCACTACTGCTTCGAGCCTTGAGATATCCCTAAGGTTTCTGCTGATTAGTTGAGTTGTGCGCTTATCGTTGTAACAAGGCCATATTTTCGGTAATATTTGAGAATGAAATTTCTAATAGTGCAAAACGGAATGTCTGCCGATTCAGCAGTGCATACGTCCATGGCAGAGCCAGCCCTGGCCAGCTAATCCGCATGTTCGCTGCCAAGGAAGTTGCTACGTGCGGGAACCCAGATGAGGGTGACCTCAGTCTGACCACTTAATCTGGATAACACGTCTTTGCACTGGCTAACTAAATCAGAAAAATTACTGTGTGGCTTTAGAGACAGAAGTGCCGCCTGGATGCCGACTTTTCCTTGGACACCCCTGTCAATCAATACCCTACCCGCCTCCCTTATAGCCAATATTTCAGCCTGAAATACACTATCTTCATTAGGAAGTCGGAAGGAGAGTTTTGTTGCAGAGCCCACACCGCACAGCATACTTGATCCATCAGTAGACATCCTGAAGTTGAAGTTTTATTCTGTTTTTCCCTCCTTCCACTCCCGTCTAGATGGAATAAGGACTTTGAACGTACTGTCAAAATCCAGATGAGTTAGTATGTAATCGATGGTCTTCCTCAGTGTCGGTGGTAACTGATCTAGGACTCTGGCATGACCGTAGGTCCTTGATCTGCACCTCCAGGATGCCGCTACTCTTGCCGCACTGCTTGAGGATGCAGCCAATAGATGAAGGTCGATCGGAATTAGGTTTAGTATAGCATTCAGAGCATTTGAAGGACTAGTACGTAAACATCCATTAATCCTGATGCAAGCAGATCTCTGTATCCTGTATAGTTGGTCTACCACATATTTCTAACTTGTGACGAACCACCATACTACCGATAAGTAAGTCCGTAAGTCAATATGGGACGAACAATTTCTGTGTACATCCATTTAAGCATGTTTGGGCTTAGGCCCCATTTGAAACCAAAAATCCTCCGACACAGGAGTAATAGGCAACTGTGGCCTTTTGACCCTGTTTTGGACATTTAGTTTCCACGATAGTTTAGTGTCCAGGATAACTCCCAAATATTTTACATTTTCCGATAGCGACAGTTCCAGATTATGCTGCCGATGGAGTCCTAAAACTCTGAACATTTAATTTTTGTAATAAACATATTTTCAAATTTCCGCAAACTCGAAATCAATTTTAGACCAATTTTTTCTAGACCAAAGCTGATTAGAATTATTCTTACATATATCTCATTTTTGCATTAGAAAAAGTATT
Source organism: Panzeria rudis (assembly GCA_956483635.1). NCBI lineage: Eukaryota > Metazoa > Arthropoda > Insecta > Diptera > Tachinidae > Panzeria > Panzeria rudis. The sequence continues at coordinate 47,545,825 of OY101448.1, read as the reverse complement.
TACATGCATATTAAATTGATCTCAACTGTATCATATTTATTTGAAAAAAAATAATGATTATTAAAACAAAATCATAATACTTAAAGCAAAAAAGGAAAAATCAGCAAATGTCAGTTATTAATTTTAATCAAAAATTATTTATTACCAAATCAAATACAAAATTGTTACATTTATTCACAACATATTGTAGGCACTTTTTAAATTGTAATAGAAAAATTGCAGCAAAAAAGCACGTCTGTTAAATATTTGTTATACAAAATACGATTACATTCTATCACACGTATATATTTTATATTTATTTAATTTAAAATTTTGTATTTATTACAATATTTTTCTTTTTTACAACTCAAACCTTCTGGCATTAATGACATTGTGTTGAGTGGCTATGATGCAGGGAACGGACTGATGATTGATTGTTTTGTAATTATTTGTACTTTTTTTTCTTTTGTCGGCAGTAGAGAGATTATGAAGATCTATTGCTGGCGGTGTTTGCTGTTAGCAGAACAGAGATTTCCGGTATTACTGTAATAAATTATGCGGAAGTTGTCCTATTAGCAAATAAGAAAAAAATAACAAACATGTTATACCGTCATTAAAAATAAATATAATGTATATACACATTTGAAACATGATTGCTTAATAATGTAAACAGAGTAAGCAATAAAGTTTATGTAATAATTAAAGATGACAAATGCAAGCAATATATTAACAGAGTATTGAAGGATGCAAATTAAAAAAATATTATGCAATTCAATTAAACTTAAAATTAAGAATTATTATTTCGGCTTAAGTTCAATATTTGGATTTATGTGAGATATAATTATTAAGAGATCAATATTATAATATCTAATCAGACTATTAGCACGGACCAGTACTGACTTCAAGCCCGCCACACGATGTCATTAATGTTCTTTGTTCATTTGAAGCAGTTTCGAAAGTGGATACTAGGTAGTAGCAATATCAACTTTTTAAGCAATTCATTTAATGAAAGAGAATATGAGAGGTATTGTAACTGACAACCAATTTTAATACTTTATACATTGCTTAGCTTTGCTACAAAAGGCATATGTACTAAAATAATTGTATTTCAAAAACGGGAAACATTATGGCTAAATAAATTTTTGTACACAAATATGTTTTAAGTTATAGTTTACAAATTTTCGAGCACGTGCTATGTGTTCAGTTTTAGCCTACTGTATACTCGTTGGCTCATATCTTCCAACTTGTTGGATATCTTATTGTGCAAATATAGTCCCATCTATTGATATGTTAAGTTTGAAATAAATCTTAGCAGTTGCTCAACAGTTTTTACTATTTATGTTGTGAGCAGCTCCATAGTGCACTAGGAACGTTTTGCATATCGATGGTATATGGAAAATCCCTTTTTGATGATAAAGTATTGCGTAAAATAAGCCGCACCTATGGTATAAATTTAAGAGTAAAAATAATAATTTCTGCGATTTTATCGTCATCTTTTATTTCTCTATCTTACGCAGTTAGCTTTTTACGAAGGCCAAATCCTCTCTCTCACAAAATATTATTTAAATAAACTCAATTTAAATTGAAACTATCTGATTTTTTTTTTTTTTTTGACAATCTCATATGATTAAAACTTGCTTAAACTGTAAGGAATGTCAAGACCTCGGGAAACATCGCGAAAATTACGAAAATTCGCAAAAACTTGCTTATACTCGTATATAAGAGATTACAATGTTACGTCTGATTAGATGCGCCAAAAATGTAAGAATACTATAAACTTCGGAAAAATTACGCCTATCGCGAAAATAGCGAAAGCTCGCGAAAATTTTGCAAAGCTTTAAACAAGCCATAATTTTGATTAAAAATCTCTAAAACTGTAAGAAATGGCAAAAATTCGAAAAAATCGCGTAAATGGCGAAAATTTGCAAAAACTTACTAACAGCTGTATGATAACAAAGTCTAATATGGTTTAAAAATCATGTAAAATATAAAGAGACTAAAAACTTGCAAAAAGTCGCTCCTATCACGAACATCGAGAAACTTCGCGAGAAGTTGCAACATCGAAAACACGCCCTAACATTGGTTAGAGACCGCCAAGGCCGTATGTTCACGAAAAATTGGTAGCTGCTATTTATGACGGAAACACCAAAAACGACAAGAAAAATTGTGTCAATGACGACATACACACAAATAATAACAACAATGATAACAAAAGGAATGCGATTGTACCAAATTTGTTTACTGAAGATTTTTGAGTGAATCAATTCGTTAATGTCGTTGCGTTAATTCTCATTCATTCTTTTAGAGTCTTTAGATAAACATTCTGAATTGAACACATTTAACAAAGTGAAATTTCATAAATGCTTAATGGGTGATGCTGACGATGACCCAGACAAAAATTTTTTGTTGATTAAGTAAACTATTTTGAATTAAGTTATGGGTTTAGTCGAACTTTATAAAAGAAATTTTAATTATTTTGGCTTGAGTTCGGTTTTTAATTTAATTTTTCAATTAACTTTTTATTTAGAGATAAATGTGAAGCCTGTATACAAAGAACATTTTGACTGCGTGGAGGGTTTAACTGACGTTTCTATAGCTCCCGCCAATCTCATCAGAGTTCCTTACCGCTTAGACAACTCGCCCAAAGTCAGGTGTTTGCAGTCACATTTATCTCTAAATAAAAATATAATTTAATTGAAAAATTAAATTAATTCAGCTCTTGACTGCAAACACCCGACTTTGGTCGAGTTGTCTAAGCGGTAAAGCACTCTGATGAGATTAACGGGAGCTACCGAAACATCAGCTCAACCCTCCGCGCAGTCAAAATTTTCTTTGTCTACATGCTTCACATATATCTCTAAATAAAAATATAATTTAATTTAAAAATTAAATTAAAAACCGAACTAAAGCCAAAATACCTAAAATTTCTTTTGGATGTAAACTATTTTTTTAAATATTTTTTTTTGTCTATTTTTAGACTAATTGTTTCATAAATGCAGACAAAGAAATTGTTTGATATTTTTCAGAAAGTCCAATAAATATTTTTGTTTGATTTAGTAAATTGTTTTGTTTACAATTTGTAAATATTTTTAGACAAATTGTTTTATATATTTAAACCATTTGTTCACTGAACAAAACACGTTTTTTTCAATGAAATTGTTGAGATATTTTTGTCTATATTTATAAATTTGTTTGTATGTCCGTTCCTAGACAATATATTTACTGTTGTGTTTTTCTTCCGACGGGGTTTTTTTGAATTTGGAACGATTTTCCGTCATCCCACGTCAAATTTGGTTTGTAAACAGACCGGTTTCAGCTATGTGCCATCTTCAGTGTTCTATTGAATACTAAATCGTTTTTCTGTTGTACGTTGTTTCTTTTATAATTCGTTTGTATATTTATTTTGTATATATATTTACTATTTCACCGAATTCCTTTACAGAAAATTAAATATAGTTTTTTCTGTGAATAATAGACGAAATGACTAATATTGAAAAAATAACAACATTGCAGAAAACATTGCTAACATTGCGGAGATCGGAATGTATACTACACATTTTTCTTCTTTAATTTAGAGGTCCCAATAAAACTTAATCATATTTTTTGTTAAAAATTTACTTCATTCATTTTTTCACAACTTTGTTTACTATACAAAATTCTCTATCTTATAGCGTATTGATTATTTTCGAATAACAAAGCCCTCTATATCTTTTCTTAAAACTGTCAATAACGCAAAATTTTAAAAATAGATTACACACTAAATTGAGTCCTGGATTTTAAAATATACGCCCATGTCACAGAGTTCAATTCCGTTCGAACACGGAATTCAATCCACCCTAATATGTCAAGCCCTAGCTGGAGCATACCGCAGTATCGTAGCGGTGCCAACAGTCTGGACACACTTGACAAATTTGCGTATTTTAGTTTTCGTTTTTAGACAGCAGCTGCTACAAAAATTGGATAGGTTGAATTCCTTTTCCGAACGGAATTAAACTCTGTGACATGGCCGATATTATAGAACAAAGATTTTAAAATAATCTATCAGTGAACGAAATAAGCACTTTTTATGGTCTCCTGAAAAGTTGTGATTTTTAATATAGAGAATTTTGAATATAGGCCGTCGCTATAGTACTTTACATTAAATTTTTGCTTAAAAAAATGTAACTTAGTAATTTCCTACCCGACTTTCATAATTTGGGGCTTCATTTAGTCGCTATAAGATACACTTTTTAATTAAATAAATAAATTAGTAAAATTTCAAACAAAGTGTTGCAAAAAGGCGAAAATTTTAAGAAATCTGGGGAAATATAATTATATAAATTTTCTTTTGATAATGTTTTCACGAAATATAGGCTAAAGTAAAATCTTTTACGTATACACAAAAAGCGAAAATCCACCCCTATTTATCGCAATTTAAAAATTAAAAAACGATGCAGTAATAACGCTGTGAAAAATGTTTTCCGCGAAGTACCAAGAAATCGTTTTTTATCGATAACTTCCGATTGAAAATTTTTAAAATGGCAAAATGATCTTCTCATCTAGACCTGAACCCAATCCATTCTATAGTCATAAATTTCTTATATTTACCGTAAGATCTATTCAAATCTTAGAAACATGATTATAAAGAGAAGATTATCCCCTTTTACGCAACACCGTCGATTTCAGCTTTAAATTTAACAAATTTCCTTCAATAAGGTATTGCACAAATCTTGCAACAGTATAATATGACTGATTCTCCTTTTACTGTAGGGTAATCAACTCCATTTTAAAAATAGAAATGGTCATATCAAATTGTTTCAATGCAAATTAACATTAAAATTATTTTTCTTTTTGCTAAAAATAAGTTGCATGAAACCTCCATCGCCTGTCCGTATGAGTGTGCTGTATGTTGACAATTTATATATTAATTATACGCTTAGCTGTTGCATTTATTTTATTTGCTGTATTTATTTGTTTTAATTATTATTTGCAAACGGTCTGGTTTTCAAAAAGCAAATAAATAAATTTACAAAAATTTTTTTGTTAATCCCTAGAGGATAAGTTTTTTTTAATATCTTTTTTTTACAGACACAAAAAATATATATCGTTAAAATACCTTTAAAGCTATTAAATATTTAATTAGTAAAGGAATTGCAATAAATTTTAATTTAAGTTAAATGCAAGTTTAAAAATGGTTTTGTTTTACATATAAACTATTTAGCTATGGAAAGTCTAAAACCAACAGTTTGACTTCTAATGGCAATAAATTGTACTTAAAATATATAAAACTAAGATAAACAACGGCATTTTTTAAAATAATACAAAATTTTACTTATAGAAAAATTTTAAAAATTTTCGACACTGCGCACAGTACTTTGTTCCCATATAGCGATGGGACGAAAATAGAAGGAGTTATCCTAGGCAAATGAAATTCGGTACACTGTTATAAATTAAGTAGTTAAGAAAAATACGAAGTTTTAAGAAAAATCGGTGGAAGGACTCTTATAGCTCCTATATAGCCTAAGCTCTCAAAATGTAATTAAAGATACATTCCTTAATGGAACCATTTTAAAAAAAATTGTATCTACCAGAAATACTGCTACTATTAATTGTACCAATTTGTAGCTTAATCACTGCAAGGACTCGATATGCTGTCATATATCCTTTTTCTCAAAAAGGCTTTAATAACTATTACAAGCGCCGGATTGGAAAACAATTTCAGTAGCGGTAATATGTATGTGATGCTAACAGTTGGTTTTGATTTGGTTCATATCGTTTAAGTAGTAAAGGATGATCTAGAATATTCTTCTTTTAAAAATACATAAAAATTGTTAGAATCAAATTTTAAAATTAAACAACTTTTTCCTATTTAATGTATCGTGAGCATACGTGATCGTGAGAATTTTCATATTACTCATGCGGCGTGAACATGCGTGATTAAAAAAATCTGTCGCTGAGTGTATTTGCGTGGCCATGAGACATTATAAAGTTAATATCTTAAAATACATATAAAGTAGTAAAAGGTTTTTTTTTTTTAAAAATATGTTAAAATTGATTGAGAAGACAAAGGTTCGGAACTTCACTAAAAGTTTTTCTTGTCATGTTCAAAAAAAGTTGAAAATGATAAGAAAACGTTTAGGGATGTTCCGAACCTTTGTTTCCGAAGATAGTTTAAGATGACCACTTATCTGTTAATTGGTACAAAGTAATAGAATTTTTGCCTTCACTGGTACTGTCGCCTACGTGACGAAGAGCTCTGATGAGAAGACGTAGTGGACTCGAAACATCTGATGTCAGCTCAACCTGAATGTACGGAATCTTTGTCTTTGAATGTTCAATCCTTTCGAATTTCTTTCTGAAATAAAAATTAATTGAATCAAAAGATCAAAGTGAAAACGAATTTAAGCCAAACTAATTAAATAACTTTGGATAAAAAATCATACAGTTCGACCAAAATTAATAACTCAATAATGTTGTACTTTCACGAGAACTAATTATGTGCGAAACTTCATAAGAATCAGTTAACTAGAAGTAGTTTAAATGAATACTTTTCATGGGCGTGGCACGGCCCACATTTCTAACCATAATGTTGTATTGTAACAATAACTAATTGTGTACGCAAGGATTTATAAGAAACGATTTACTAGAAGTTGTTGAAAAATAATATTTACTTCTCTGGGCGGTGAACTGCCCACTTTTTTAAATCATTATGCAGTATTCAAACAGAAGCTTGAAAAGGCATGTATATTTACTTCGTATGGGCGTGACCCCGCCCACTTTTCAACGGTACCAGTCTGGAAATACTTACTTTTAAATAAAGCAAAAAAACGAAAAATTGGTTTATAAATGTCGGAATTTTGAGAGAACATCATTAAAAAAAATACATGACGAATTGATACCTTTCTTTTTTTGGAGTCGGCTAAAAACACTATATATTTACTAAATCTGGTCTTAATAAATAATACAAAAAATATTGTTTGCGTTTTGATCTTAGACTAAATTTACTCTGTGATATATATCATGAAATTTGTGGTGAGAAACATTTTTTAATTGCAAATAGTTCAAACACAAAAACACTTGCAAAAATACAAATAAAAGAAGTTTTATAAAGAAAGTTTCAAAATATATTTCATTCTGTAAATTTAGTCTCAATTAAATATTTTTAATAATTTAATTTGATGTTTTGCATTTCGTGCAAAAATAAACTTTATAATTGAGAAAAAGTTTAATAAAAAGTCTTGCGAAATCTACCGGCAAATTTAAATAAATTATGGTTTTTGTATTTGCTATCAAACAGCAAATATAATGTCGATAACTATGTTTCGAAATGGTAACTATGTAAGCCGTTGTTGTAATAGGCATCCCGGTAAAAAAGTGGAAATATATTTTGAGGAATGCAGTAAACAGTATATGTATGGATGGGTACGTTCGTAAATTCAGTAATTGTGCAGTAATCAAAGTTCTGCGCTCGAAAACAAACACTTGGGAATACTTTTTTCGTCAAAACTTTCGTTGTACGAACACTTGACGGTGCTGCCACAGATTGCGCAACAATGGCAGAATTTTTATTACTTTTGCACAAGTTTGCTTACTAAAGATTTCTGAGTAAATAAATTCGTTAATGTTGTTGCGTTAATTCTCCTTAATTTTTTTATAGTCTTTAGATAAACACACAAAGTTGAACACATTTAAAAAATTAAAATTTTAACAATGCAAAATGGATGATGATGCTATTGTTTAAAAATATAAAATATTAAAAAAAGTTTTATTGGCTCAGACAAAAAGTGTGATGTTTTACAAAAAATTCAGTAAATATTTTTGTTTGATTCAGTAAACTATTTTGTTTAGAATTAGCAAGTATTTTTAAAAAAATTGTTTTTAGGTTCAGAAAAAAATGTTGTTTAATATATTACAGAAAATCCAGTAAAATTTTTTGTTTCATTTGGCGGATTATTCGGTTTAGAATGTGTAAATATTTTTAAACAAATTGTACTATAGATTTATAAATTTGCTTATTGAAGAAAATCCGGTTTTTCAATGAAATTGTTGAGACATTTTGGTCTGTATTTACAATTTTTTTGTAGGTCAGTTTGTAGACAAAATATATAGTGTTTTATGTGTACAAAAGCAACTCAGCAAACAGATTGCTTACGTTTGAAATACGATGATCGTAAGAGACTTGATATTAAAATTTCAATGCAAATTGATGTTCATTTAAGAATATATGCTTGACAAATGGCATTTTCTCAATTTGTTTTATGTTCAATATACACTGTCAGACAGTGTAACTAATTATTATCGGCAAAGTAAAACTATTTGCCAATTATGTAAAACCAGACGCTATATGATAAAATAAATTAATTTTGACGATGGTTTACTTGCTGTGACAAATATTTACTTACTTCACTTCACTGTTTCTTTTAGCACAGATAAATTAATTAAAAATTAAAACAAAGCAAAAAATCATACACATAAGAACACATATTTTTTGCACTGAAACCGCAAGTGTAAAGAAAATACCATAAGCAATATGCTTTGTTGTGATGCTAGTAAAGGCTGTTTCAGATTATAATTGTGTTTGAAAATTTTGAAAAAAACTGCAACAACACTAGGGTTTGCACAGATATTATAACCGTAATCGTAATCGCGATTAATCGCACATTTTAATCTTAATCGTCATCGAACCCATTAATCGTGCGACTACGATTAAAAATTTTACCCTTTTTTAAGCAAAGAATTTAGGTCAAACACCTTCGTCAATCAACATTTTTTTTAATCTAAGATTGATTTGAACTGTTTCAATTTGCTCACATGGCAAATTGAATTCATACACACTTTAAGTGAAAAGTTTAAAATTGATTTCGTGTTTAATAATGAAGCAAATATAAAACAGATAGTGTCTAAACATTGACAACATATTGCAATTATATTGCTTATATTCGAAGATCCCACCGAAGACATGTTCATCCATCTGCTAACTATAAGGGGTTTTTCCCGGGATTTAATGTGCGGGAATTCCCGGGAAAAAAACTTCTTTTCGTTTCCCGCGAATTTAATGCGGGAATTCCCGGGACTAAAAATCTATTTATATAAATAAAAAAATAATGATTTTGACACCCAAAAACTCCTCCTTTTCTTTACATTATTGTCGTTTATTATGAAACAATATCTACCTAGCAAACACTTGGTAATGAGTTGTCATTACAGAACAACATACTTTTCAACCACAAACAACATACCGACTGAATTACTTTACAGTAGTTGAACAATTGCTTACTACTAGGAACTAAACAAGCCATTTATTCTCTTATTGGCGGAGTTCTAGTGTATCTGTTTATCATACAGACGATAAACTGTTCAACCCCTGGGGAAGCAAAATGGATTTTTTTTAATTGTATTAATTTTTGTGAAAACAAGTTATAAGCCCGTAATAAAATAGTTGTGCAGTAGCCTAGTGAGTAAAACACTTGGCATAAAATAACACAATAACTTAAAATGGCATGAGTTCAATGTTTAGCAGAGACATTTAATTTCTATTGCGTTTTGTGTATTCAATGCCTTCTAAATATTGAAAATTACAAGTTATTTGTAATCACAGGTGGTAAGTACTTGCCTCCAATGTCATCGCCATTTTAAAGTAATTTGTTAAAATGTCAAAATAGCATTAGCATTTTAACTCATTACGATGCACTCAAAATTTGTCCTGGGTATGTAAGGGGAAAGAAACCAATCAAGGCTCAAAGTGTATACATATTAAACCATTTTCGATTGAAGAACGAAGAGAAAAAAAGTTGTGTCTTTATTTAATTATTTAAATGAGCCATTTTTTAGTAAAGGCAACTGCAATGTTTTTCAATATGCACCCAAATGCACGATAATCAGAAATGCAAAAAAAAACTGACGAAGAATATAGAGAAACAGATATTACTTCAGATGGCAGTGATGTTTTGAAAGAGAAGACTTTCGAGTAAACTTTAAATGCTGCTATTAACAAAGCAACTGAAATTATTTGAAGAAAGCGGAAAAAGGACCAAATATATTGATAATTTACACAACGCCCTCTTAGGCTGAGGCCACACGCACGTTTTTAAAAAGGAAAGGCGGCGTTTCTCCTTTTTATATTAAATTGGAAAGTTCTAAATTTTTATAAACTTCAAATTTAATATAAAAAAAAAGAAACGCCGCGTTTTAAAACCGCCCGTGTGGCCTCAGCCTTAACTATCTGGGCAGCTTCTGTCAAAGGCGAAAGGCTTTTCAAAATAAATAGGCACAAATGAATACATTGACTGTTTTAAAAAGCTATTTGCAACACAGAATGTAAAATTATACATATCTGAGGGAAGAGATTTTTGTTTGCATACCAATAAGTAAGGGACCGAATTTAATATTCTAAGACTACTCTTTCTTAGCAACATTTACCCTAGACAACCTTTAAATAGCTCCTTGGATCACTTAAAATCATTGTTGATTGATCATAAATAGAACTACTTTGATCTTAGTTTATCAGTGATTTTATTTATGATTTCTATACTGTATTTCTGCTCAGTCTAAAAATATTTTTATTGACGAAGTTTCCTTAAAATTTCGATAAAAGTGTTGTTCATTTTTACTTTTAATTTACTTTGAATCGTTTTTGTTCTTTCTTGTGATTTGTAATATTATTTTTATTTTTATTTTTTATTTTTTGCTTTTTTATCTCATTTCTTCGGAAACTGTTTTGTTTGTGAAATACTTTTAAAATAAAGCTCAGTTTAACCCTGCTGTTAGATTAGAAAAAATATACGAATCCTACATTAGAAGACCATTTGGTCTATACTACATGTTTTATGAAAAGTACAAATTTTAACCAATATTTTATATGTAATTGGATTGATTGCCTCATTAACACAATTTATAAATATTATTATAAATCGTCCAATATGGAATTTTTGAACCCATATCGTAAACACAATACAAGTTATACCAAGTCAAATTATTTTTACAAGGTGATGTTGATTCTACACTGGTTTTTGTATTGTTGTAATTGTTGTCGCCATGTTGGTGTATTTTGACCGATATTGACAAAGGGCATTGGATTAGCTGGGCCATGTGGGAGGGTTTGGGGCTAAGCCAGCCAGTATCGCTCAAGTCCCTAGAGAAAATTTTTTAGTTACGCCAATGACGAAGGCACATTACCACCATATATTATTCTAATTATTTTGGCAAGGATGTATCTGTATGTAAGATTAAGGCGTTCATGGATTACTTGATCTTTTAACTTTTTGGTCTTTTCATCGGTTTATGTCACCAAAACTTGTAAAATATGGCTTGACATTTATGTTATCGGTATATTCAAAGAAGATAGAACCATTTCTTGGAAAAGGTGAAAATACAAAGCCTGAACCTTAAAAAGTATATAAGAACAGGGGCCTATTTCTTAAAACTACAAGTTACAAATCTACAAGTAAATTACGTACAAAACAGCAACACTTTTACAAAATTTATTGTTGTCTTTTGGGTATTTTATTTGTTGATTTGTAACTATTGATTTTGAGAAATGGGCCCCAGAACGTAGAAATAAAACATTTATTGCTCCGAAATTACTGACTATAAAAAAGCTCCCATCGTATAAGTTCTACATTTGCTTTCTATGACATTGCGACATTGGTATCATACATCCGCCCCAAAAACAAAGCAGCTGAACTTGATGGGAGTGAGTCGAAGGAAATACCAGTGGTTCATTCTACTTACAATTCGACAAGAAGTAAATATATCGACAAAAATTATACATTGTTGTTCTTCTATATCTTCTTATATTTCTGTTATCATAGCAGCCGTAGACACAGCTGACCAAATGATTGGCTCCTACGCCACAAAACATAAAACAAATCGATGGTAAATATGCTAGCCACATCCGCTTGGAATGCATATATACTTTTTTCTGAGATCAGAATACCATCAGATTATTTCAGCATGTAATGAAAACAACTATCAATAAATTAAAAATTTTTAGGAAGTACAAAAAACTTTAGTATTTTGATTTCATTCAAATAAAAATTTACACTGGACCAAATGGTCCCTAATCCAAGATACGTAAATTCTTATTTTTCTAAGTCCGGCTTTATGACAGACATTTGAAACTATGGATATAATGTTTTTAATATAATTAATCACATGAGCCGAAATCTCAAAGCAATATGTGACACCGTTTAAAAGTTATGAGGATAACGAGGAAAATATTGGACCAAATGGGCTTAATCTAACAGCAGGGTTAAAATAAAGAATGAGTCAAATAATTCATTTTCCTCATATAAAAATCCATCGATTCCGGAAATTAAAATTTTTGATAAATATTTTATTACGTTCTTCAATTCCCGGAAATTTCATTTTTATATCCCGCTTTTCCGGGAAACAAAAAAGTCCGGGAATATGAAATACCCTAATAACTACGTAAAACATATTTCGTTGAACTCATGAAACCACTTAATATATTTAAGCCAACCACTTAATATATATAACCAACATTTATTTTAAAGGATTCAAAACGCTATCTGTACTCCTTAGAGTAGCTTCCATACAAACCGTAAAATGTACGGAAAAACATGAAATTGATCAAATTTGAGCTATTATGTTTTTACGCAATATAATGAACATGACATGTTCTACAAATTGAATTTTGAAAATAAATTTCTTTTGTCTCCCCATAACAAAAATTATGTTGGTCTCAATTTAATGTTGCCTTCACTTTAAAAAAGGCATAAAAAGGAAAATATGAAGATTTGATAATATAATTTTAATAATAAATAGTAAGATTTTTTAAGTGTTATTTTAAGTTAAATTAGTTATCGGCCCTTTTCATAATGTACGATTAAAAGTTAACGTGGACTTGAACGCCAAGTTCGAAATACAAAACTTATCGCTAAAGTCCACGTTAACTCATTGTATTATAATGGAATGTTCTTTTTTGATATTATATCTTCGGTTTATTTGTTACATTTTTTCAGCATCACAATATTTTGAATTTTTAACGTGAGCTTAAGAGTGAAATAAATAATATATAATAAGTTTCTTTGTATTCACTTTATATAACATCTTTCGTTACTTTTTTTTTAAGAGAATAAATGTTTTCTTTGAAAAATATAAGAATAAATGTTAATTTACACACAGAAATTTATGTTTTTTTAATTTTACAAAACCTCGTAAGCGGTAAAATTTGCGAATTGCTGTTTGCGCCAAAAACATGTAAGCGACAAATTTGGATACAGTAATAAATTTTTTTTAAAAATGATGCTATACCCTTCAGAGAGTCGTAAAGCCATGTTTTATACAAAAAAATTTTTTGTTATAAAACACATATTTAAAAAATTATTAAGTTTTGTTGGTTTTCTGACAAACGAGTTGTTGGCGCTTACGTGGCTTAAGAAGAAAGGCGATGATATGATTTAAGAAATTTATTATTGTTTTAATATAATATTATGATACGAGTAGTATATTTTCTTGCCTATTCGCGATTAATCGCATATATTTTAATTGTAATCGCTATTATGAAAATCTTCGACTATTTACAAACCCTAAACATTACATCATGTCAGAGTTTCATTTTTCTCAAAAGTATTAATACTTGTATTACTGTCTGAAACGGCCTAAAGTAATACTAGACAAAAAAAAATATTTAATAATAAATATATAAAAATCTTTTTTCAAAATGTGTCTGACTTGTTAATCTGTTTTGAAGAAAACAAATCTTCTATTAGTAATTCAATGGTTGATGAAAACGAATACAACTGCTAAATTGAAAAGTTAATCTAATTTCATTTAGAAACAAGTACTAAAACTACTTTTGTTTCTCGTCTAAACAGAAAATTTTCATTAAAGGTTCAATAAATAATAAAAGTGGGTTAATTCCATGTCAAATCGACTAAGTAAAGTTCAGCCAAAAAAATATAGGTGTTTGATTTAGTTCACTTTGAATATTTAAAAATTTAGGTTACTCCGGGGGTGGGGGGGAGGTAAAGAAAAACTCCGAAAATAGCGTTACGTAATATGTACATAACACCTTAATTATCGACAACATTTTTTTACATATTGCATATAAAATCCTTGTAGCTCTGTGTTATAAACAAAAATTATAATAATTTAAAAACTCTTTGCATAGACTCTTTTGTAAGATACAATCAAACATATGCACGTACATATGTACATATATTAAATATGTACATCTGCTTGCATATATTTGCTATACAGAAGTACATACATAAATAGAACAATAAAGCTAGCAATAGAAAATAAATAAATATCTTTAGCATACTGCAAGCGATAAGATAACAAAATGAAAAAAATTTACTCAATAATAAATATCACAAATAAAACACACTTTTATTCTACACAAAAAGCAAAAAAAAATACAAAACTAAATTTCATATAAAATCAGTTGCACTTAGATGTTTGTATTGAACTGTTTGGGACAATATTCTGAACGCTTGAGTGCTTAATTGTGAGCTGGAGCATAAGACTATTTGCTGTCTTTATTTAAAACTGGTTCGAAAATATATAAGCAAACTAAGTTAGTTGTGAAATTTGAATAACAAAATATTTTACTATATAATTATCTTGCTTAAAAAAGGATTTAAAACAAATGAAATTATTTATTTACTTAAACTAAAATTTTTCAAAGCTGGAATCTTTGTTTTTAAGGCTTAGAAGAATTTGATAAGGTTTATGACAAAAGAAGATTAAAAAAATGATTAAAATAAAATGAATAACAAATCCAAACAACAGAATAAATGCATGTGATGAGTTTGTGACAAAAGAATTTGCAATATTTACTCGGTTAGCGACTTTGCTATAAAAGAAGTAACTGAATACCAACCAAGCTCTTTTCAAAAGTTGGTACATAATAGTACATAGTTCGGCGTGTCACCTTTTTAATGTGGTAAATTTTTTTTTATATTACTACGTTTTTATTACACGCTGTTTACATTGGAAAACATTTGTCATCGAACATTTTATTTTGCGTAAGAGTAATGAAATAGAAATATATACCACTTGTATTCCTATCTCGATCTCTTGCACTGAAAAATAAAGTTTTCGGTAAACAATGTTTTCCAGTGTAAATCAGCACTAACCTAACCTTTGGTGTTTGTCTGTTTGTGAAGAATTTTCAAATTAATTTTAGAGTAACTACCTGATGATCTAGCGACTTAAAATTTTGCACAAGCATTGGCTTCCCGTGACAATACAAATTGATCATTAGAAAAGTGGCAGTCCATTTTTTAAACGTAATATGGATATGATGGATATCCTATGCAAGCACATAAAAATAAAACTCTCAAGATAAATAAAAAATTCAAAATGGTGGGACAGCATAAAGTCACACAGTGGTGTCAATTAAAAAAAGTGGTAATAAGTATTAAACTTCTAAAGTACTAAATAGATTTGCATAAAAATTGAAATGATTGCAGAAGAGGAGCCCGGCTTTCACAACCATCTCTTCAAGGGGTGAAAGTTGGCTACCTGGTGGCTGGTGTGAAAACTATTATGCACCTTGTAACTCTCGTAAGAATAAAGAAAAAATGTGTAAGAATAAAGAAAAAATGTGTTAACAACTATTTTTGTATATTTTATAGTTAAGGAGATATTTCACTTTGAAATTAAAATTGAAAATTTTTCGCCTCGACTTTTTTTAGTTTTTTGCTTGTCAGTTTTTTATTCCGCATCTGATTTTAACTTATAGCACACCATTCCATTGCTTGTAAAATTCTAAGTAAACACATATAACAAGGCTTTGAAAAATTTTGAGCTGCTAAGTCATAACAAATATCTAAAAAAAATTTAACTAAAAAATCTTAAATTTTTCCAAAAAAATAATGCGTTTATAATTTTTAAAATTGTAAAAAATTTTCTTAGAAATGTTACTTTTACACACGGTGAATGGCCATAGGGTAAGGCCATTTGGCAGTGGTCGAAAAATCACCAATTTTTAATATAATTTTTGAGTTTAGGTGTCTGTAAAAAACTTTGCACAAAATGCCTCAAAAGCCAGTGAACAAGGTTCTATTAGGTCGGTAGTTAGTATTGTTCTTGCTTTAAATGACGACATCCTGGCCGTAAATGTAGGTGCTAGGGCAAAATTAGTAAAAAAAAATAACTGAAATTTCTGGAAGAAAATTTTTATATTATAAAAAAACTATTCTATTCTGCAATTTCTATTGTATGCTCTTAATGCATTATTTAACAACGTTCTAAAAAATTATTGATGTACATTTTACCAATCCCGAGATATGGAAGTCGTAGTGTAAGTACCAAAGAACACAAAAATAACAGAACAAGAATGATTTTCAAGCAGACAGAAAATATAAGAGAAAAAATGGGCTGTTTATTTGATCAAACCCACTTTCCTACCCACCTTTCGAAGGGCTGAATCCGCCAATTTGGTCTGTTTGGTGCGTTAACCCTCCAATTTCCAGTAAATTGTGAAAAGCAGAAGTACTTCGATATTTTTAAAAGTTTTTCGCACTTTACTCGAAATTTTAGGGGTAATGGGACAAACGAACATCACTTTCGGATTCAGAGTACCGAAATACGTGTAGAAAGATGGGTGTGATCAATCAAATAAACAGCCCAATTTTTTGCTTTTATATTTGTGTTATGCTTTTTCTGTTGTTTTTGCCTTCTTTGGTACTTACACTACGACTTCCATATCTCGAAATCCGTAAAATGTACATCAATAAATTTTTAACATGTACTTAAATAATGCATTTAGAGCTCACATTAGAAATCTTAGAGAAAAAAATAAACTTTTTCAGTTAGATTTTTTTATAATATAAACATTTTCTTCCTGAAATTTTAGCCTTTTTTTACTAACTTGGCCCTACCTACCACCTACATTTATGATCAGGATATCTTCATTTAAAAAAAACAATGCTAACTACCTATCTAATAAAATGTTGTTCATGTATTTTTAAGACATTCTGTGCAAAGTTTATTACAGGCACCTAAACTGGAAAACTGTTTCGAAAATGTATGTTTTTCGACCACTGCCAAATGTAGGGTACATGTCCAAAATGAACAAAACTGTCCGCTACATTCATCTTTAAAGAAAGGCCTTTCAACGTGTATAAGGCGTGTATAAAATTAACATTTCTAATAAAATATTTTAAAATTTTAAAAATTATTAAAGCCCTTTTTTTGAAAATATACGATTTTTTAGTTAAATTTCAAAGTTTTTAGTATAGATATTTGTAATGACTTGACGCCTCAACATATTCGAAAGCTATGTTCTGTGCGCTTGCGTAGAATTTTATCAAAAATATAATAGTGTGCTACAAGTTCAAATCAGATGCTTAATAAGAATATGAAAATAAAAATAGTACAAAAAGTCATAACAAAAAAATTTTAAAATTTTATTTCGAAGTGAAATATCTCCTAAGCTATAAAAGATATAAAAATAATTGTTTTCTTACATTTTTTGTCTTTATTTTTTCAAGAAAAAGCTTACGCGCTTAAAATTTTACAAATCGGTTAATATATACGAGAGTTGCAACCCGCACAATGTGTTGCACGCCCGAGGTAGTCAATTTTCACCCCTTGTAGCTCCACCCCTGGTATAGCCAAAGACTTAACGAGACGCGATATTAAAAGCCTGGCTACTGCTCTATAAGTATTTAAATTTTTTTTATAAATCTATTTAGTAGTTTAAAAGTTCCATACCAGTTTTTTTTTATTTACACCACTGTGCGTCAATGACCAGAAGTACACATGTAGATATATTAGCCCAAAGTAATTCAAATAAAAAAATTAATGTAAACAACTAAAAGCAAACTACTCAAAAATTGTTCTCTGAAAGGTACAAAACAAGAAAGTATTCGTGGTCGCATGTCCCTTCACATATTATAAAATGTATTTTAGTGTAAACCATACTTAGGACGAGGTGGCATAAGACCACGGATAGATTAGATTAGTACTTATCAAACCGCGATTTTCGACAGCTCGTGCTTTAGTTTTTTAACTTGCTCTCTACACCTAACATGAAATGACTAACGTTAACACCTAACATCATGTTTATGTTAAGTGTACTCTATTCATGATAATGATTTATTTCTTCATGTTTTAATATGGTTGTTAGAGCATTTGTTCTAACAACGCTTTCATAACATCATGTCTTAACAGCATTTCATGTCTAATGTAGACGGCATATAGAGATAAATAATATCTTTAATTAAATAGTAATTATTCTTAGTAATATTTATTTTTTATTTATTACAGATCATGACAACACCCCGTAATATTTTGAGCCTTAGCTGTGAAGAAAAACAAAAATTTTTAAACTCCTTTGATCATGTGTTCTCCGATATTGATGGTAAACTTACGACACTTTTAGAACTCAAATATATATAAAATTTAATCTTACATCCAAACTTTATAATTTTAGGTGTTGTTTGGAATATATCACATACCATTCACGGGGCTGCTGATGGCTTCAAGGAACTTCGTCAAGCAGGCAAACACTTAACTTTTATTACCAACAACAGTGTTAGATCTGAGTTGCAGTGCTTACAAAAATTACGCAATCATAATATTAATATAGAATCAGTAAATAGTTGCAACCTTATAATGTCATACAAATTTAATTCATATATTTTCTTTTAAGGACAATTTAATGCACCCTGCTAAAAGTACAGTTGAATATTTAACAAGCATTAAGTTCGAAGGTCTAATATATATTTTAGCAGCTGAAGAATTTAAGAAAGTGCTACGACAAGCTGGCTATAAATTGTTAGAGGGAGTTAGTAATTTTATGCATAATTTGAATTTTACCATTAATGTATTGCAATAATTTTTATTTGTTTTTTAGCCCGATATTGTTATCGATGA
The DNA here is from genome assembly GCA_956483635.1 of Panzeria rudis. Classification (NCBI taxonomy): domain Eukaryota; kingdom Metazoa; phylum Arthropoda; class Insecta; order Diptera; family Tachinidae; genus Panzeria; species Panzeria rudis. Next base: position 47,527,015 of record OY101448.1, on the reverse strand, counting down.
ATCATTTAGTGAAACTTTAAGGCTTGTGGGAGATCAACAGCCAGTAAAGGCTGTCATTATAGATTACGACTTCAATTTGTCTTATCTAAAACTTATGAAAGCCTATTATTATTTACGCCAGCCCGATTGCTTGTTAATTGGCGGTGCTACTGATTTCCATTTACCAGTTGCAAAAGATTCAATGATTTTGGGTCCTGGACCATTTCTAAAAATATTGGAACAAACCAGCAATAAAGAAATGTTGACTGTTGGCAAGCCTGGTAAAGCATTAGCACAAGTATTAATGCAACGTTATCATGTTCCCACTCCAGACCGTGTTCTTATGATTGGTGATATGTTAGATCAAGATATACGTTTCGCCACTTCCTGTGGCTTTCAGTCGTTGTTAGTGTTAAGTGGTGGCTGTTCCTATGATCAACTAATAGCTCAAACAGATCCAAATACTATGCCTGATTACTATGCCCAGAGTATGGCGGACTTTGTGGTGTTTATGAAAGATCTTAATAAAAGTAATATTTAAGTAATTTTCATTTGAACCATCTATTTTGTAATTTTTATTTTTTTATACAATTTTTTCACAAAACAGAATTAAATTAAATTTTTTAAATCACCAAGTTTTTCCAATATATAATCTGGCTTATTTTCGGCTTCCATCAAGCTGTCCAAATCGGCATGTTTCGTACCTCCTGTTAAAACCAACAGAGTTTGAAATCCACACATTTTACCAAAGCCTATGTCACTTTTTATGCTATCACCCAACATCAGCACTCTTTGAGGATTTTCTATATCGAAAGTTTTAAGTAATAGTTCACCCAACTCTTTGCCAGGTTTACCAAATACTTTGGCTTTCGTTTGATTGGCTTCTTCTACGATTTTTATAAAAGCACCTGGTCCAATCAGTTTATTGCCACCGAAAGGTATATAAGGATCTGAGGCTCCAGCAATAAATAAACATTGAGCATTTTTTAAATGAATTTGAGCTCTCATTAATTTCCAGGCAGTCAAGTTAAAGTCTACATCAATAATCACGGCATTAATTTGTTCCTGGCAATAGATGGCCCGATGCAAATCTACTAGAGAGCCATTTTCAATAAATTCTTCATGCTAGTTGTGGCAAAGTTATAAATCAGTTATTAAGATCATAAAAAAAAATTTAATATGCCAACCTCTTGTGCTACTTGAAATCCATTTTCGCGCAGATGTTCTTTCAATACACTACAGGAAAAACATAAAATAAGTCCTTCAAAATTTTCCATTTTAAGATAATCACAAATAGTTTTGGCAGGATGTATCAACTGGTGCTATAATGGAAAAAGTTATAATGTTAACGGTGCATATTAGACCGGGTAGTTCCCCCAAAGAAATACAATAAATTTGCGGCAGTCACCCTCTCTGCCATAAAGTCATAACTAAGAAAACCTGTTTCGCAGAAAACGAGTTTAACGTTTTTAATTTACTAAAAACTTAATGGCAATAGACAGTTCTATTATTTTTAAGAGTTGAGTACACAAGATGTTTGGATGAATATTGTACGCAATATAAAGAATGATATAATGTTTAATTCTGAATTAATAAGTTATGAAACCCTTAGAGATTCTGAATTAAGTCCAATTCTTTTCATACGTTTGCAATTATAATTTCTCACGAATTTAAGAAATAATAAAAGCTAATTATAAATTGAAGATCCGAAATAAAAGTAGTTGGAGTAATTGCTTCAAAAGGTAAGAAATATTTCGCTCCATCGAAAATGGCCCCAAACCAAAAATGAAAATTGTTCCCAAAATTTTGTTTTGCAAACAACAACACGATTTTTGAGGCAGTACCATGAAGTCATAGGCAATATGCTTCTCAGTGCTATGCAATAACGCCATACGCAAAAAGCGGAAAGAAATATGGGAAATAAAGCTAAATATTATTAGCTCTCGCCATTATAATATGCATTCGCGCAGTCTTGGTGAAGGATTTTGTCTGCTTGAAGAGCGGCTTAACTCAATGAAGAATTTTGCATTGCATAGAACTTTATTTAGCGTAGGCGCTTTTCGATATACTGAGAGAAGGCCTGCTATGCAGAAATACTTGCTCAACTCGTTTTACGAAAAATGATTAAAATATGAAAAATGTACCCAAAATAGAAAAAAGGCCCCAAATAAAAAAAAAAGAAAAATGCACCCCAAATAGGAAAAAGGCACCAAAAAATTGCTTGTTGTTTTGAAAGGAAAAATATTGAGGCCGTTTCTCATTTTTCAGCTTGGCGCCATTTTTCCTACTTGAGGAAAAATGGCCAAAATGAAAAATGGCCTTAAACTAAAAAGTTAGGAATGGCCGCAAATATATTTTTTTTTGTAAACAGCAACAAAAAAATTTTGGGGCCATTTTTCGTGGAGCCAATATATTTATTGGTTGCTCACCGTTTGTTAGTCGTAATTCAAGTGGCTGGCACATTTTTTAACACGAAAAATTATAATTATTATAGCTCCATACTCAATTTGTATACCAGAAATCATTGAAAATTTAAAATATGTTTAAGGGTTAACTTCATACTTATTTACAATTAGTACTCAGCATAGGAAATTTTGTAAGTCTTTCTTTTATGGTATGAGATGTGTTCACCACTTTTATGTAAACCGCAACGAGAAAATTTTTTTTGGAACATTTGAACCCTCTAACTCTCTTCTTTATGGGTCTTTTTGAACATTTCTATAAAAAAAATTGGCAAAAAACTTCCTACAAAAATATCGTTAAAATAACGTTCTACAAAAATATTTGCCATAAAGTTATTCTACAGATCTTTGAAGAGACCCAAGCTGCAGATGTAACTCGGACGCTAGAAATCATTCAAAACTTAAAATGTGTTTAAGAGCTAATTTCGTGCTTATACAATTCGTATTCGGCATAGAAAATCTTGTAAGCCTTACATTTACGAGTATAAGGTATAAGATGTGCTTACCTTTTTATGTACAAGGCCATGAGGAATATTTTTGTAGCACAGTTTTCACCGCTATATCGCCCCTGAATTGGAGTTTTTACCCCTTTTCTAAGAAATATGCAAAAGGACCCATAAAATGAAGATTGATAGAGTTAAAATAATGTAGAAAAATGTTTTCCCTAATATTTTCTACAAAGTTTCTGAGCATACCATACACCATAGATGTAAAGATCACATAGTTTCATGCACCGATATGCTGCATGATCAGGCCAAAAGGAGGGAAATTTTAACCTTTCCTAAAATGAAATTCCGATGTGGTCTTGCAAAAAGCCGACACACGTATATTCTTTTTTAGTATCCTCTACCATAACCGGCTCACAGAACACCGTAATTTTGAAAAAAGTTCGAAATTGTTGTATAGCGCACTATTGGCGAACTAGGTTGAACAAATAAACCTGTGTGAGACCTTTCAAAATATGTAAAAAAAATTAAATATTCACCCTCGAAATATAGCAGTTCTTGATTTGTTGTTAATGACTCAATTATGACTTGATATTTGCTTTTGCTGATTGTTTTGTCCGTAGTCAAATTCTGAGTTTCATTTATAGCATCAGCGATACTTCTCCCTTATATTCAATGTTTACAAATGGCAAGAAAATCCTTTTAAACTTTATAACTTTATTATAAATACTCACTAATACGCCACGCCCCAAATTTAAGCCCCTTTTTCCAATAAAGGTAGCAAAACATATCACGGCTCGCAAGATATTCTTTGCTGAGTTACTATAACTATGTGCCAAAAGGGAGGAACTTTAAAAACGAACTTTTAGAACTCCGAGATACGTACATAAAAATTTTTCTTTTTTTTAGTATGCTTTATTAGAATCAGTTGTTAGAACCATTCTGTTGTACATAATCAATTGCAATTGTTTTCACAAAACACTCTCCACTTCTTATAGTTTTATTGAAATTCTTAAGTATACTTAATTACAAGTACTACCTTGAACTCACCTCTTCAATATCCAAACCGCAATTGGCAAATTTACTCAAATGATCTTTCGTTGATATAAAACTATTATTTGTAACAAATATGACTTGCTTTCCGATATTACGTAAGTATTTTACAGCATCTGCTGAGCCTGGAATTTCATCATAAAAATTTTGCCAAATTACACCTGTAATTAATTATAAATTAAGTATTCATATTGACAAAATTGAAAAAAAAAACAAGAGCAATAAAAATGCACTCACCATCACAATCACAAAATACCATATCAAAAGAATCAAGAAAATTTTGCTTTTCTTCCAACGTCAAATTACTCAAAAGCATTGATGCACAAGACATTTCTTTTCTTTTGCACTTTTTATAGTTTAATCAAATTATTAGCAGGCAGGTGAATTATTTCTTTAAAAAAGTTCAATTCAAATTGTTTTTTTTTTATTTCTACAGCGATTTTATGCACTGATCTTCAGTTATAAACATCAAAAATGCAACTAAATTTTTATTGAGTTTGAAAATAATCTGTATTTTATATCAATGTGTGTATCTATCAATTAGTACGATTGTTATTGTAAACTCGTTTTTTTTTTTGCTTAGATTCAAACAAAGCTTCATTGTAAGATATCCAATGAAAAACAATTGATATTTGTTTTCATTTATTTATCTAGAGACATATTGCTATAAATTTCCTTAAGATCCTACAATAATTTTAATTAATTAATTGGGATCATCATCATACTCGCTGTTATAGTAATTTAAATCGAAGAACCTACATACTTCAAGATATTACTAATTAAGCACGTGTTAGCATTTAATTTTTTAGAAAATTCGGGCAGTAAAGTCTTTTGATTTACTGTTAGATAGTAAAGGGGCCTTTATACTATATGACAAAGTGGGGGCTGAAACTTTAAAAATCTTTATAACGCGTTTCTCGATGGCCTTCTGGTTCAAACACGATAGGAGCTATAGTGGGCCAAAGTTGACGACCTGGGACTAAAAAAAATTCTAAGGCTTGAAACTTTTTTATATGTTATCCAATTTTACAAATTTAAAGCGCTTTGAGTTTAGCTAAAAAATATGGAAATTTGTAATTTTTATCAATTGAGTTTCTCCACTTAATTGCAAATAAAATCGACATTTGTCCATCGATTTTAATGATTTTTGGCTTATTTTATTCCTAATATAAATAACTTTTTAATATATGATAAAAATTCTTGCCTTCAATAAAAATAATTTATCATCGCCTAAGTCGCCGATGGAAAGCAGAGAACTCCAAAGAAGGTCCAATGGAAATACCCTCAAGAAATTTTGAGCTTGATGATTTAGTGGCAATCATTGATGAAACTCTACCCATCGCCGAGTGGAGTCGTGATATAAGCAACTCGCTTAAATAGCGGAAAAGCTGAAAATATCCGAATTCAAAACCAAAAATGGTCTTATCACACCGTCAATGTCAAAGACTGTACCCAATGAAAAATTATAAGAAAATTAATAATAAATTAGTCAAAAACTCGCACACTCATTTTGTAACATATCTGTCAAGGCGAGGATCGGTACTACGAAGGAATATGGATATTGTTTAGCAAATCATGATGTAAATCCTGGAATCCAAATAGACAGGAAAAATAATCAACAACATATAGACCGAGGAGCCAAGCAACCATATCGGACTGCATACCTTAGTATCGAAATGAAAGAGGAAGTATCCAAAATCTAATAACAAGAAAACTTGAGCCCGCTGTATGGGACTTGAAGGTATTTGAAAAAGCTTTTTAAATTGTTATATAGCAACCGGGGCGCTATGCTTCAAAGCAGTTTTTTAATATACAGTTTACCTATGAGTAACTCCATTTAGCCGGGTGTGACCACTTTACACATATTTTTGTTATAAATAAAGAATATAAAATTTTTTACTCAAAAAAAGGTTGCGACTCGCAAGTCCATTAAACTTAAAATCGTCGTTGAACAACGGACAGACACTGAAAGAATGCGATTCCTGCTCAAAGTGGTCGTCAGAAAGCTGCGACGGATGTGACCTTACAAATCTAAGTTTTAAGGAATTATGACTTTCAGCATCAATTCTGTAAAATTTTCACTATAACGTACACAATAATTTTGGTATAGCTGTCTGTTCAAAGTGTTTTAGCTGTATTATGTATTTACTATTTGACAAAAGAAATCTGTTTTCTTAACAAAATATATTTTAACATGTGACGGGTGTGACCGACGGGTGTGACCGACGGGTGTGACCTAATACGAAAATTTAAAAATTCGAAGAAATAAAACTTTTTATTGATTTCATTAATATAAATAATATAAGAATAAATCATAAGAAAATAATAAAACATTAAATTATTTGCTACCCTTTCTATTATAGACAGCAGAATACTCTAGCTGAGTATTTTTTTTATATTCAATAAAAAGCGAAAAAAGTATATTCTTTTCAGAGGACTTATATTATAGTTTTCGCCTCATTTAATGCATCCTGAAATAAAATTATATTATTAATTTTTTTTTTAACTTTTTTTGTATTGAGCTTTACATTTGCTTTCGCGGTTTTTCTGGGAAAGATTTTTGCGAAAAAATACAGCATAAGAAATGATTTTAAGGCTTAAAAGCACTATTCATCTACTCTCTAAAAACAAAAAATGTTATAATAATCGCAGGATGAAATTAAAAGTTATGGCCTCTTTTTTCAATTTTGACTTGGGTTCACATGGAAAAATAGAAAATGTTTAACTTTTAAAATAATTACTTAAAAACATTTTTATATGATCAAAAAGTAGGGTAACTCTTCTCTCAAATAAGACTAATTTTAATAAAATCGACCAGCATTTTTATACAAACAACGTAGGATAACTCTTCTTTCAAACAAGACTAATCTTAATAAAATTGAGCAACAATGTTAAACGTAATGTCGATTTCAAATAATTATTAATAGCAAAAAACGACATATCTTATACATTCTTCGAAAATATAACAACCCACAGTGCGGTAGAAGCAAAATTTTTGCAAAGAAAATCAAAAATCTGATTATATTCTTGATATCGTTTTTATCCTTCCTTCAGCTGCTGTTAACTTGTTTTTTTTGAAGTTCTAAAATTTATAGATATAAATTTTTTTTAAGTATTTTAAGTAACGCTCAACACATTTTTATACGAATGCTATATTTTTTCAGAATATACACTATATTTTAAATTCAAAACAATTGATATGTATAATCTTTGATGTATTTTAACATAATCTCCTTGTTACTCACTTAAAAAATTCAATTTAATTAAAAAATATGGAGAACACTCACTACACTTTTTTTGGATACAAATCATGATTTATTGATGAAACATTTTGCAATACACTACCATTTAACAAAGCTCACAAAACTTTTAAGTATTTAAGACACTTTTCACAATGTATGACTAAAAGTTAACGTGGACTTTAACGATAGTTTTGTATAATGAACTTCCCGTTAAAGCCCACTTTAACTTTTAATCATACATTATGAAAATGATAGCTAGAAGTAAAAACCTATGCTGTTACCTTAGTGTATGTTGTTAAATCAATTTTAATAGTTAAACTGAGTAATGAAGCGTACTAAAAAACGTAACTCAATACACCCGACGACGAACAACAACAATTTAAAAAAAATTATAGTTTTTAATATTTTTCAAAAATTCGATATGTGAAATAAGAGAAGCAAATTCAAATATTCTAAAACTGTTATTAAATTAAATTTAATCTTGATTTTAGAAAATGTTGAAAGTCATAATCATGCATTACGGACACGACATTTTATATGAAGAGAGTAAAAACAAAATTTTCGTTCTTGGTTTTTAACACATAATGGATAGTCGTACACAAACAAAAAATTATGCGCATTTATTTATAATCTATTAAATCATGCTGAATCATTTTTAATTTTAATATTCATTGTTTTATTTTATGAAATATTTTACTATGCCTCCAACCCACACGAAAAAACATTTGAAATGAGAATTAGGCATATATTAATTAAATATTCTGAATTATAAATTATCTATGAATATTTTAAGCTCCGTTTACTTTATATTTTATTAAAATCATAAGTAACTATCGGGGTAATATATTCCCATCCTTATTTAAAGTAGTTTAAGCGCATTAATTTCGGCTAGCTTTCGTTAGTAAAATCGGATAGGGCCCATTCTAAATTATACTGTTAAGCAGAACAAATACACTCCATCGTATATAAAACCTATCTAGAAAAACTTATAACGTAAATTGAAAATATACCCTTCTATAGTTTTTGTTTGATTTCAACAAACAATCAGCAGAATTTTGCTTCATAAAACCAATGAAAAAACTTCAGTAGATTTTTTCATTAATCCAATGAAAATTTTACAAATCTAATGAAAATTTCATTAATATTGTAAAAGAATTTCATTGGTTGAAACAAGTTTAATGAAAAATTAATTTATGTAATTCATTCACAAGATTAATGAAATTTTCATTGGATTTGTGAAATTGTCATTGAATTATTGAAAAAACCTAATGAAATTGTTTTCACCAATGATATTCTTTCACAATATGAATGAAATTTTCATTGGATTTGTGAAATTGTCATTGGATTAATGGAAAAATCTAACTAAATTTTTTCATTAGTTTTATGAAGCAAAATTCTTTTAGTGAAGAGTGAAATACTTGGGATTACTTTCAAATAATATAAAAAATCTAAAGAAATCAAGAAATTGTCCGACTAATTTGTATGATTACTTTGGTCTATTTTTAGATTATTAATCGTAATCAATTAGAGATCGTGCGAAACAGTAAATAATCAAAATCTAATCAATTATTTCAACTTTTGAATAGAAGAAATCCAATTACTAATCATTACGAGTACTAATCACTACTTAAAGCTATGGATAAAATAAAGTTTTTGTAACAAAATAAATTTAATAAACACATACATATATGTATATTGCACTATATAAATTTATTTGTATGCTTTATATAAATTATAACAATTGTGTATCGTGTTTTAAACAATAAGTCACGGAAACGCTAATTAGGTTCTCTCTTTTAAATCTACCGCTTTTGCTCAGGTTGACGCATTGACAATGACATTGTTATTTTTACTAATACACATTAAAAAAAATTAATTCTTTAAATCATTAAAAAACTCCAAAAAATCACCCATACTATCTGCGTAATAGTCTGGTTGTGAGTCGAGGGGTTTCGCCAACATATCTTGCAACGAGTGAGCACCACTCAATACAAAAAGAGTTTGAAAGCCCAAATTGAGACCAAACTTTATATCCATATCCAAATTATCACCCACAAACAAAACACGATTTGGTCGCTTTATTTGAAAATGCTGCAAAAGATATTGACCCAAGAAGTGTCCAGGCTTGCCGAATAAATGAATTTCTTTGTGACAAGTTTTTGCCAATAAGTTTATGATACCAGCTGGCCCTAGCGTAGTGAATTTCTTTGATATGGGTATACAGTCATCATAAGCACCAACTATAAGATTGCAATCTTTGTGCTGTAAGTATTGTTGGGCTAAAGCAATTTCAACAAAAGTCATATTGACGTGAATATCAAAAATGACGGCTGCTACCTGATCCGTGGGCTTAATAAGTTTTGGCAAATCCTCTAGTTCAATGTCAGATGGAGTGATCTTGAAGGAATATGAAAGATTTTTGTTAATACCAATTCTCTAATATAAATAATATATATTTTTACATACTTACCACTGTTTTCACATTGACTCCGTTTTCCTCCAATGTAGTTTTAAAAGATTTTGAACCCAATACCAAACATGGCTGTTGTAAAAGGTTTTCATTTATGTGCTTGACTATGGCCTTAACAGGATAGACTAAATCCTCCTGTGTAAATTAAAAATAGGGCAAATTACACATTGTGCTTAATATATAAAACTTTTTTCGGTCTTACCTTCTTAACGTTTTGCACTCCAGTTTCTTTAAACTTTTGCAAATACTGATCATCGGTACGCATACTGTTGTTTGAGATAAATTTGTAATTTTTACCGGCTACTTTTAACAGATTAATAGCATCTCCTGCATTAGGTATTCCCTCGAGCAGCATCCAAACTACGCCTGAAATTTAATAAGATAAAATTATAGCATTGCTATGCAATAAATATTGTATTTAAATAAAAATATGTAGAACAAATTTAAGTCCATTTTTAAATTTTTTCTATCACGTACAGATCTATTTTTAATAAGCATGACTAATATTTTCATTAGGTACATCATGATTTTTCGCCCTAACTCGCAAACGAATTTTCTGACTTGAAGAAAAAAGCCACCAAAAGATACGGTATAGAATTATCTTTAAGTTAACCGTGTAATTTTGTTATATTTTGAACTGTTGCGCAGTTATTCAGAAAATAGAGCCGAAAAATTCTGTTTTTCATAACAAATTTAAATTTTATATATTAATCATTTATCAGAAAGCTGGACTTATTAGCATTGAAATAAGCCATGAGTCATGAAAATCGGTTGACAAATGTCGTTGTTGTTCACAATTAAGTGAAGATACTTACCATTTTTATACAAATCAACAATTCTCTGTTGTATGGAAATTGGTATTATTCACAATTGAGTTCTTTCACTTAATTGTGAATAAAATTGATATTTGCTCATTGATTTTAACGATTTATGGATTTAATTATTCCTAATACTCCTGGCCTACTGAAATATGTAAAATAATGGCAAATTTTTACTTGTCTTATTATTTTACCATTTTTTAAAAACGGAAAAAAGTGTAATTTTGCATGAAAAAGTGAATTTTTTTAATATATATATACATATATAGGTGCCTTAAGAATAACACTGCACAACAAGTTTCAAAAAATGAAACATCCCGTAGGGTTTCATGGCGGTTTTTTATGTTTTAGAGGTCGAAGTAATTTTTCTCGGGTCACGTTAGGTTTTTGTGCTACAGATGGTGCAAGTCCTAACCTACCACTGTTGGAGAGGGTTAATATACATTACTACGCCCATTTGTTTCGCTAGGAAGATTTTTTCCTTTGGAACCTATCCCCCGGACCCTCCTAAATAAATATTTTATGATTTTTGTCTAACTTTATAAGAAGAAAACAAAATTAGTTTAGTTAAATAGAATATTGTTTATTTTTCTATTATATTTTTAATTATAAAGCTTACACATTACACAAAAATCATAGTTTTTGTATCGGATCATCCCTAAGGAGGGTCTGAGTTCCCAAAGGAAAAAATTTTCCTCTTGAATAAGTAATGGGGGTGGTCATGTATAATAACCCTATCCGACTGTGGTGGGTTAGGACTTGCCTCCTCTGTAATACAAAAACCTGACGTGTTGCGAAAACAATAAATTCAGATTCGGATTCAGCGACCTCGAAAGCAGAAAAAAAATTAAGAAACCCCACAGGATTTTAAGACTGTTGTACAATGTAATAATACTTATGTAATGTAATTATAATTACGGCTTATTTATATAAATCGGGCAAACCATTCTCGCGTTACGGTGAAATATACGTATGTACCCAGTGGAAATATTAGTCATGCTCATTAACAATCTATAAGTGATAAAAAAAAACCCTGAAAACGGATATGAGTTTAGCGCAATAAAATTTGTATATTTCACATATTTTTATCAGTGTAATGAATCGTTCAGTTTATAGGGTTCCCTACATCAAAAGTGAAACAATAGGGTTCCTGTCTTCGCTACGTTGTCCGTTCGTCCGTCTGTATATCTGCCTGTATGCCTGTCTGTCTCTCTGTCACCGGCTGTTTTCTCTAGAACTGTAAGAAGTACGAACGAAAATATGAAAGTTAAATGTTAAACGGTATTCTAAAGCGAGATACTGATATTTAAAAATTAAAGAGTATACCATCAGGTTATGATATTTTGAATTTATCTATATCTTCTGAGCCATAACATAATATACAGACACTTATATATAGACACTAGAAATCTTCAAAGTTAGTGTGTCTTTAAACAGACCACACCAATTAATGCTGAAATTTAAACAGAATAAAAATTATAGGGTATTCTATCAGTTAAAGTAATTTTAACTATGTAATTTTGACAATTAGCTGTTTCTTAGAAACTGTAAGAGGCCTACTCTTGAAATTTTGACAGTCAGTGCAGCATTTTAAAGGGAGCAATATGCGAATGTTAAAAAACAAATTAACCAAAAATGAACGGGTATTTCATCAGGCTGTGTAATTTTGAAATTGAGCTGTATCTTCAAACCATAATAACTAAAAACTTGAAATATACAAAATTAATAATTAATGGGCAAAGTAATTATTAAAGGGAATAATTAATGGTTAAATGAATTATTAAAGGGAATCCCATTAAGTAATGCAAGGAAATCGTCAAAAAGAAAAAAATCGCCGAAACAAAAAAAAAATCTAAAACTTAAAAAAAACAAAATTAGCAAAATGCTAAAACAAAAAAATTCGAAAACTGGAAAAAGCGCTTAAATGAAAAAAAGCAAACAGTAGTCAAAACTCAAAAAATTTTCAAAAAAAAGTGAAAACAACCGTCAAAAAAATATAGAAAAAAAACCAAAAAAAAATCGCTAGTACAAAAAAACGTCAAAACCCGAAAAAATCGCAAAAACGAAAAAAGTCGCCAAAACAAACCAAAAAATATCGCCAAAAATAATAATAGTGTCAAAACCGAAAAAATCTCCAAAACTAATAAAAATCTCTCAAAAAAAAAACGAAAGAGATCATCAAATCGAACTATAAATACGCTAAAATTAAAAAGCCTCCAAAAATAAAACAAAAATAGTCAAAACGAAAAAATTTAATATATATATATATATATATATATATATATATATATATATATATATATATATATATATATATATATATATATATATATATATATATATATATATATATATATATATATATATATATATATATATATATATATATATATATATATATATATATATATATATATATATATATATATATATATATATATATATATGGTATTCGTGCAGAACCCTTTCTGTTGGACCCAAAGTCGTACTTTACTGAATTTATTTACTCTACTCTGCTTGCTAAGAATATAATTAGTAAACTTCATTCTAAGATACAATGCAAAAAATAGTGACAATAATAATAGTAATTTATTAATTACTAAACTTTATTCAAAGTCATATACTGCAAAATTTCTAATTACAATAAACTAAATTCGACAGCACACCTTTCAAATATTTTTTGATAGTGTTTTTCCTGATATATAGGACCAACTGAAACATGCAACAAACGATAAGAATTTTAATAATCAACCATATACATTTTTCTTAAACAAAATACATTAAATGAAGCTGTTATATTCTGTAGCTCTGTGTTTCTTTGTACAGGCAAACAGTACTCCGGAAAATAGTGATGAAATTGAAGCTTCGGAAAAATTGGATTTTCCTGAAACTATTCCGGAGGATGTTGGTAGGGGCATTTCCAACGTATGGATAGCACCAAAACTAGAAGAATTAATTGGAATTTCAAAACAAGATTTTTTCAATTTACCGGAAGTAAACACTTCTGAAGGCACAAATAAGTTTTGTAAGTTTTAGCTACTTTTTTACAGCTAAGAAATTAAGTTAAATTTGTATTAAAGGCTTCTCAGCAGCTGCTACCCCAGTAGCACCCAATAGCGAATCACTGTCATTAGTCTGGAGCAGACGTTGCAAAAATATAAGTGTACCTTTAGCGAATGCCGAGAATCTTTTCGAAATTCCCAATCTTAATTTGCAAATGATGTTGGTTGCATATGTTAACGGTTGGATGTCAAGCCCGGAAGTCGATTATGTTACTGATATGGTCTATGCATTTGATTGCAGAACATCATATAATCTCCTAGTATATTTTAAAGTATTCAATCAACACTTTCATATTTTAATATAATTTATCGGTATTTTAAGGTCTTGGAACCCACAAATTTTATTGACAACTTAAACACTTGGTCTGCGTACAATGCTGAAGAAGTTGGTCGTCAATTGGCACTTGGACTTCAAAAATTATCAGAAAAAGTACAAGTTAAAAAAATTCATTTGATTGGTAATAGTTTAGGTGCTCATACTGTGGGTTATGCTGGCCGTTATTTTACTGAATATACTGGCTTGAAACTAGCACGCATTACAGGCTTAGATCCAGCTAATATTTGTTTTCCCGAGGGAAAAAGCGGATTGCAACGTGGTGATGCTGAAATCGTTGATATAATTCATACAAATCCTGGTGTGTTGGGCTTAATGGAACCTACAGGTAATATGGATTATTATCCAGAAGGTTTTCATCCTATTCAGCCAGGATGCAAAAATATGGGCTGTTCTCATGGTCGTGCGTATGAATATTTTGTTGAATCAATTTATCCTGGAAATGAGTACAACTTTTTGGCAAAATACTGCTCATCATTAAATGATTTGAAAAATGGCACATGTAATGGTAATATGCTTCCAATGGGTTTATCCATGCACAAACATTTAGATGGTAAATATCTATTTAATGTCAATGCCATGAAGCCTTATGGAAATAATTATAGATACCAAGGGCAAGAGTATATTCTATGTAAAAGAATATGTTAAAATGGTATGATATGACATATGTCCCTGTTCTGTATACCGAATCCGAGTAAATTTCTTGTTTCTTAAAAATAAATAATGCCTCCATTGATGTATTTTAAATCGTATATAGTAAATTAATTTCAGATATGGTATTTTATGTTCTAAAAAATATGAAATTCCAAAAAAGTCTGAACAAAATTTACTATTAGTGGACTTAACTTCTCTTAATCGAGCGTTTTTAGATCGACTCGATTTACAGAACAGGCAGAATAGTTATTTTATATTGGAGAATAAAAGTTATATAAAAAATGTTTGAATAAATAAGTCTTTTTAGAGCTGAGTCCACATACTGAGCGTTTTACAAACAAATTTTTTAAGGAGCATTCAAGTTGCATTTAAAAAGTGTTATATTACTGTTACAAATACATGCGTAATAATATTGCAGATAATGTAGTGATAGCTAAAAAAAAAGACCACACCACCCTTCTCACAATTTTTCTGATTTTTTTTTCTACTTAAGTCAAACTTTTTTGGTTTGATTTGTGTACTTAAATATATTGATAATTCTCATTTGAAGTGTATTTTTTTTTACTAACGTACAATATAACTAATAGAAATATGAAATGGTAGGATGCATATCATAGTATTCGTCATATTCAATAGAACCTGAAATAAAATTATATTTTTTGATTTTTTTGCATTTTTGTGTATAGACCGTTACATTTGCTTTCGCGGTTGTACTGGGAATGATTTTTGCGAAAAAAAATACACCACAAAAATGGGTACAGAGGTTGAAAGCACTATACATCTACTCTCTAAAGACAAAAAATAATAACAATCGCAGGAAGAAATTACAAGCTATGGCCATTTTTTTAATTTTGTCTTGGGTTCAGATGAAAAAATAAAAAAATTGTGTCTTTAAAGTAATGCTTTATAAGCATTTATAATAATACTTTATAAACATTGTTTCAAATCAGGCTATTTTTAATAAAAACGACCTACAATGTTAAAAGTTATGTGAATTTTAAATAATTATTCATTTTACAATACGCCTACATAATACATTTTTCGAACTTATAATAACCCAAAGTGCAGTAGAAGCAAGTTTTTTTAACGTCCTAGAATTTATAGATAAATTATATTTAAAACTATTGTTAACGTAAGGCTCAATACGTTTTCTTACGAATTCAATACCTTTTTTAGAACACACACTATATTTTGAATATAAAACAATTTAGATATATAACCGTCGATAGATTTTAATATAAACTCCTTAATTTTGCATTAAAAAATTTCAATTATATTAAAAAATATTTTTTATTTATACAAACCATGATTGATTAATGAAATGTTTTGCGATACAATACTATTTAACAAAATTCACAAAACTTTTATATAGTTAGAAACTTTTAAATATTTAAAAGTACAAACCTACGCTGTTTTTGTTTATGTAGTGTAAGTAAGAACAGCAAATGCAAATCTTGTGTTTGGAAAGATTCGTACTTTCTTAATGGGGAAAATCAACAGCATGCATTACGGACACGCCATTTTGTATCAAGAGTATAAACAGTATTTTCGTTCTTTGTTTTTAACATACGTTGGACAGTCTTACAAAAAAAAACCAATAATATCGCAGTAAAAAAGATTGGAAGTCCTTTTTGAGGAACTATATTTTCATTGCTTCCAAGGAATCGATATTCAAAAATGCAGATAATTAGTAGAAAAGCAAGTCAAAATTTATTTTAGTCACACAAAAATTAACAGTTATTTACTGAAATTTAAATAAAAACACCATTTTGCGTTTAAATTCGTATAAAAAGAAACAAGTTGCGAAAATGACAAACTTTGTACTTTTTTTTCTAGAGAAAACTATTAATATAGAACGTCAAAAAGGAAATATTTCTTAACATCGCTTCCAATTCGGCGATTAGGAATCGAAAAAGAGAACTGCTTGCAATGACAACTCTATGTAAAAGTCATTAGAAATGATCAAAATTTGCACTACTTCCGGATCGCAAACTCTACATTTTCATGACTTCTTTGGAGTGTCGTTTTTCACTGCCCCGTAATCTGTATTTTTGGATATCGATTCTTTGGAAGCAATGAAAATGTAGTTCCTCATAAAGGACTGCCAATTTTTTTACTTGGTGGGACGTTAAAAGTCAAGCCAGCTGCTTACTAATCCAAAATTGATTATTAGGCTAAGGCTCGTAACGTTAAATTCAAAAGAATCAGGTATGATTTATATTCCAAGGAACAAAGGATATTTTGTTGTTATTTTTTACTTTTAATAATTTTTTAAAAACACAAGCATATGCGGCACTGTTCTGTAAACTGAATTCGAATAAATTTCTCGTTTTCTAAAAGTAAATAATGCCCCCATTGATGTATTTTTAGTTCGGAATATGTGGCCTTTTAAACATTGTGAAAAAATTGGGTTGTAATTCTTTATTGATTTTTGTATCAAATTTGTCGGCGTGTTGAATCGCCAATGATGGACGTTTTCGGACAACGTAACTTTTTTTTGATAAAGTGTTATATCAGCTATTTTACACTGTGTTACTTTATATATTTGCTATTTCAGTTAAGGCTTATAAGAATATATATAGAAAAAATAATTTATTTTAAATTTTCTAAATCTTTGTAGAGATACAAAAAAAGTATACCCGAGAGTACCTGAAAATTTTGTGGAGTCTTATTATATATATATATATATATATATATATATATATATATATTACAGAGTAATATTGTTCCAAAGCTTTGCTGCGGGGACTTGCGTATGCGACTTTTACATCAGTTTTTCTGAATATACACCTTTATAAAATTGTTTTACTTGTTTGTAGTTCTAAAAGATTTTGTTGTAATTTTCTACTTGTTCTTAAATTAATCTACCAAAGAAGTTGTCGTTTTCAGTTGTGAGATAAATTTTTAATTCATTTTGAAATTTGCATACACTTTGAATTTATTTTTAATTCATTTTGAATTTTTAAAATTGATCGTATTAGCAACATATAGCCCCCACTGTATTTAAAATTGCTAATTTATTTACAGACCTTATAGTCTACAGCCTTTCAAGGATTACGTTTTTTGTGGATTACACTATTAGTTTGGAAGATATAAGCTTTCCCACTACTAAAGAGTTTTATCGTTAAAATTGGTCTTTTAAAACAATATATAGCGCCTACTGTATTAAAAATAGCTACCTTACTTTAAGCACACCTTGTAGCCTACATTCTTTCCTAAAATTTCTCCATACATTTTTTGTGGATCAGACTGTTCGTTTGGAAGATATGATTTTTTTCGCCGCTAGATTGGCCTTTTTCCCACTGTGTAGCATTTTGAGGTTATCACCTATTTTCTTCGGGGGTTTTGTTATCTTTGTTTTACAAAGAAAACTGCAAGTGCTAAATTTTATAAAGCCATTTTGATTCGTTCATAGCTTTTAAACTAAGTGTGTAATTCAAATAATTGTTTTCGCATATTTAAAAAAATATGTTAACAGTGAAACTATCTTACATGTATAACAAACTGAGTTGCACAAAAAATTTCATAAGTTTCCGTTCCGTTTTTATGAAAACAAGTTTTCTTAGTGAAACAGTTGTCTATTTAACTGCATTATTAGGTTTGTGAAAAACAATTGTCGAAAAATTGCTTCTTTGGAAGAAAAATTATAATGTGCGCCGTTTTTCTTTCTGTGTTGGGTACCCTATGGCTGAGTGGAAGCGATGCTAGCTTGTTAATCCAGAGGTAATGGGTTCGATTCCCGCCATAGACTCTGAGTTGTGTTTGTTCATATATAAATTTTTTTGTGGATCAGACTATTAGTTTGAAAGATATTTTTTTCCGCCGCTAGTTTGGCTTTTTTTCCCAGTGTGTGGCGTAGGGAAATAAAGTCACAGACGAATGACTTAGGTACTTTGAAATGGGATAAGGTATATTTCTTGGAATCGGCTTATATGGCGACCGATTGTTGTGGGCTTCATATGTGCAAGTGAGGGTTAAGTGGTCAGAAAACTTTAAAGAAAATTCATCTTTTGTTTTTTCTGTTTAGTAAACAATTTGCAAATTGTCATCGTTGTGCATTTATTACTAAGCTTTATGCATGGGCAGAAATTGAGATAAAATTAGCTATAAAAATCTAATTAAAAAACCTCATTCACAAGCACAAATCACTCCAAAAATAAACTATTTAAAATAATAATCTTATAAATAGACTTTATTCGAAGGCAAATATTTGAAACATTTTTTGGACGCATTTTCGTGATATATAAGACCTACTAAAACATATACCAAGCGATAACACTTTCAAGTTTAAATCGACCTGCAACTATATAAATGATGTTATTATACACTTTAGTCCTTCTATGGTTTTCGTCACAGAGTGAGAGCGCTAGTGAATTCTTGAACTTAATATCATTATCAAAACAAGAGAAGTTACTATCTGAATTTATGACTAATTTGTGTAATATTGAAACTTTTTTAATAATAATTAGGAAATTAAGTGAGATTTTCATTAAAGGTTCTTTTGGTCATGGTAATCCGGTAACCCCAGACTTGCAATCAATGTCATTTATCTTATTCACACGCTGTAAAAAGTTAAGTTTTCCATTAAAACAAACCGAGAATATTCCAAGAAGTAGCGATTTTTATGTGAACAAAAAGGTCGCTATATATGTTACCGGTTGGATGTCTACCCCAGAAGAGGATTATGTTACTGATATGGCACATGCTTTTGATTGTAGAGGAGATTATAATTTCTTAGTATATTCTAAAGTATTTAATACCTCCATTTTTATTAATTTTTGTATACATATATTTTTAAGGTGTTAGACTCATCGTACTTCATAACAACTTTATACACTTGGTCTGCTTACAATACGGAAGAAATTGGTCGCCAAGTTGCTCTTGCTCTTAAAAAATTAATAAGTAAGGTGGCAGTGAAGAACATTCACTTGATTGGACATAGTTTGGGTGCTCATATTGTGGGCTATGCTGGCCGCTACTTCAATAAATATACTGGTTTAAAAATAACACGTATAACAGCTTTAGATCCGGCTATGCCCTGTTTTCATGATAGACAACATGGCTTAAAACGTGGTGATGCCATATTTATCGATGTAATTCATACAAATTCTGGTGTCTTGGGCTTAAAAAGCCCTCTAGGTGATGCTGATTTTTATCCAGAAGGTTTTGATCCTATTCAGCCAGGTTGCATAATAATTGGCTGTTCACATGATCGTGCCCAGGAATATTTTATAGAATCAGTTTATCCTGGAAATGAGCAAAACTTCTTGGCCAAACGCTACAACTCGTTGAAGAATTTGAAAAATTGATTTTGTAATGGTCCTAAGTATCCAATGGGCTTAGCTTTCAATCACAATTCTAAAGGTATTTTTTTTCTTCATGTTAATTCCAAAAGGCCCTATGGAAAAAATCGAAGAAAAAATCGAGTAAAATGATAGTTATTTGTCTGAGAGTCTGCAATTTTTTACAGGACAAATTTGTGCAAGTAAACAAGGCTGTCAGCTTTGTTTTATCCTTTTTCGTCAAATTCCATGTCAAAAATCGCCAAAATTGCCAAATTGGGTTTTACTTAGTTTTTGCCAATAATATATAATTTTTTTTAATTTTGAAAATATTTTTTTTTTAATAATAAAATATAAATTTATTCCGAATCCCTAAAATTCGGCAAAAATTTAAAAAAGTCGCCAAATGTATATTTTGTTTAATTTTTATTTAAAACAATGCAAAAATTATTAAAGAACACAAAAAAATGTACAATGTTTACTATAAACTAGTTTATAGTTTACTTAAAGCAATAAAAATTGAGCATGTTAGCTCGGACGCGCAACTGTAATACTAAACGAATATATAGATAGATATACACCCCTTCTCGTGGATTGGTGGGAGAAATTCCGATATTAGATGAGCAGATATTTAAGGTCGGACATTCGTGATAATTTGCACCACCTTATAGGACTATTGGAAATGATAGAGTTTTTGTTTTTATTTAATTTTAATAAACCTTTTAATTATAAAATTAAATTGAACGAACTAAAGTCTGAATAATAAAATTTTTTTGGATTAAAACCCATACGAGTACAGTTCAACTAAATAAATAATTTCAAATACAACAATTTTTATAAGAAATATTTTTTTCGCGCAAGTTCAACAATATCTTTGAAACTACTGAGCAGATAAAGAAATATTTAGATATATTTTAGTACATAGGACAGACAAGCCATATTCCAGTTATGTTAACATTGGTCCTGCAACTGTCTTAAGTCATTGCGCTATAACTTCCTGAAAAATCGTACGAAATAATTGAACATTTTGTCCAGAGGTCCTTTTGAATATGGACAATGGACAGTGGTTATATTAACTCAAAATTTGCTTATCTCAATTTAAGCACTTATTCCTTATTGTCAGAGACTTATTAAAAAGGCTTTGGTGTTGTTGTTCCAACAGTATTAAAAACGTATTTGGAAAAAATTTACTTGGTGTAGTTTTACCTAGCATATACATAAATATTGATTTCATTTATAATAAAGTCAAATTACCTGATTATTGCAAAAAAAATTGTGTTTTTAAGAGGCTGCTCTACCGATTTTATCGTAACACTACGGGGGTCCTTTAAGATGTTGGAACATAATTTTTTACTCAATGGTTTTGCAATTATGATGAAAAATATTTTTTTAGGCAAAATTGGAAAATTTGTATCCCTTAAAAATTTATAAAAAATTCAAAATTGCAAAAACTTGCCATTTTTATGAACGGACCATAAAGCCACGTATACTATAAATGAAATAAGCTTTATTGATTATTAGATATATGTATATATTAGGTTGGGCCAATTTTTTCGGGTTAAAAGTACGCGAAAGGCGTCCAGCAAAAATGAACTCTATACAAAATTCTAGGAAAATTACCCTAAGAAACTAATGGTCTAAAATCAAAACCTAGCTCCCGCCGAGAGACATCAAAATTCAACTTTGTCATTGTGTAAAAACATTTATAGACAAACAACAAACGTAAAATTTTAGAATTTACCCCTTCCGGTTTTAATAAAATTTTGTACTAATGATACCTCTGGCATAACTACCATTAATGCAAAATCTTGACTCACTAAACATTTTGGTTCGAAAAATATAGCGACTTGAGTACATTTCTGTTGAATTCTCTAATTTTCAAATCAGTATATTTCGCGAACCAGAAAGTATAGTAAGTCTAGATTTTGCTTTAACGGTATCTAGGCAAGAGGCAAGCAACACGCGTAAAAATTTCATTAAAATCGAAAGGGGCAAAGTCCAACATTCTACATTTATTGTTTGTTTTTAAATTTTTGTATCTAATGAAAAACTTGAATTTTTATGTCTCTCGGCGGGAGTTAGGTTTTGATTTTGCAAGTCGCTAACAGTCACAGCCAAAGAAGCCAAAAGTCTTGCTTTTAGAAGTTATAAGCAATCGCAGTCAAGTGCTTTTTGTTTTACGTGTTTGTCTTTTGACATATATAATATATTTGTCAAAAGACAAACTTTGATACCCATATTGGCTAAGTTTATAGTATCATGTTTAATAGGTGGACCACATTAGATATGCGCGAACTCCTCAAATCACAGAATAATTGAAACAAAAATTTATTTTATTTTTTTTATATAAGTAGCACCTGTTTTAAAAACGCTAAAAAAGCTTCAATTCCAAATATATATACACTCAATGATAATAAATTTGTCAATAGACAAACTTTGATACCCATATTGGTATAGTTTGTTGTTTAAATCTCTAAATAAGCTAATAAAATATAACTTTTTAATGAAAACAACATAGGAATATATTTTTAAATTATTTGCACTAAATTCTGATGTACAACTAAAGCAATTTTCTATTGATAATTTTCAAGGCCCCCGGTCTATTTCAAGTAACACAAATATACACAATTGTAGACTGATTTGTATATTTGCTTAAACTTGAAATATTTTAAGGTACACATATTTGTACCCGCGGCCGTATAACAGTCACAACACACGAAATATGTTGCTAAATTAACAACTCAGCTTTATGAATTCGCTAAAGTGTTTATTTTTAATTAAATGGATTTATTTAGCTCACCATGTCTGTGTAGTTGTGCGTAGGTGGAGTTTGTGCGTAGGTGGAGTTTAGCTCAAATCTAATAATTGAAAATGTTAATTAATTAATGTGTTACCTTCTTTGGGAAAGGGATAGTGTAGAGAGAACAGGCGGTGAAGTGGGAGAGAAATAGAAAGCTTAGTTCATTTACAACACTGCTATTGCGCGTTTTTTTGTAGAGCAGTGTTGCAAGCCCCTCTGGTGTCAAGTAGGGGCATTGATTTATTAAAGCTGTGTAGCCATTTTATTAGTTCTTTTACTTCGCCGACGGCTTTGCTACAATACCGACAAAGGAGGGGGCTGTAAAGTGCATTAGGATATGTTAGTATAACTCGTTGCCGGTACTGCCAAAGTGATCAGTGATATGCCTTCATCACTTTAACAGTCCAACAACAACCAGCACAATATCACACCAATGCACATGAGAAAAATGCATGACGTTGTTGGCTTGCCTGAAACTAGTCTCGAACTCAAGACCTCAGGGTTTGTATTCAAACGCGCTAACTACTCAGCCAACAGCACCTTCAATTAGAAAAGTTGGCTGCGCCACGCCCATAAAAAATTATATGTAGTTTTATCCTTTTCCTGTTAAACACTTGATCTAAGATTTGGTAGACACCTTTACTTACGATGATTTTACAATTTAATAGTTACAAAAGTGGTCGGCGCCACGCCTATAAAAAATAATATCTAGTTTTGGACCATTCCTGTTAACCGATTGATCTGAGATTTGGTGGATATCTTTACTTACGATGACTATATAATTTTGTAGTTACAAAATTGGGCGTCGCCACGCCTATTAAAAATAATACTTAGTTTTAGCACCTTCCTGTTAACAGATTGATTCAAAATCTGGAACACGTCTTTACTTTTGATTACTCTACAATTTTGAGATTAGAAAAGTTGGCTTCACCACGCCCATAAAAAGTAATATTAATTTTTATCCACTTCCTCTTGACCGATTGATCTAAAATTTGGTAAACAACTCTAGCTTTCATGGCAACACAATTTAGTGTTAAAAAAATGGACAGCGCCACTCCCATAGATAATAATATTTAGTCTTACGCCCTTTTTGTTGACTGATTGATCTAAAATTTGGTGAACACAATTAATTTGCATGACCGATTGATCTGATAACGTTACGATTATGTGTATTCAGTATTATTATAAATCAGAGATGGCCGCCTAACAGTGGAAAATATATCTAAGTTCCTCAACAAAAATTGTTTTTTTAACCGTAGAACACATAACCAAAAACACCTCGCAAACATATAACCAGGGTACCCGTCTACCCCATTATAAGCTTTAATAATTTTCAGTTTCACAGAAAAAAATACTTAATTTTAAATACTTGCCAGCAAAAACTCCTGTAATTTTTGTAATCGGTAATACTTTATTAATGGGCTACAAAGTAATGAATGGTAATTATTTATCTTATTATTCTGCTTCCAATTAGAAATGCTACTTGGTTTTTAATAAAATTAGTACATATTTATCTCATTATCTGAAAGTTGTTACAATTTGTTGATAAGTATTAATAAAATAAGTAGACAGCCACTTTTTAAGTCAGCATGTAATTGTATACAGAAACTAATTTTTGTCGCTTAAGCTTATAAGTCAACCATAGCTGAGTGGGTAAAGTTCTTGTCTTCATATCTGAACGACCACAGGTTCGTATACCAGGTGGTTAAAAAAAATAAAAATAAAATAAAATTTAAAAAAATATATAAAACATAATATGCATAAACTTTTTTTAAATTTTAATTTGTTTATTTGACTACTTATTTTTTAGGTTCAAGTAATATATTCAAGATATCATTTGCTTTTATCGAACTAGCCTTTAACTCTGGATGGCGTTTGAAAGAGAAGTATACATCGAAAAATACAAATGTACAGTTATCTTATAAATGTGACGTGATACATTAAATGAAATTTTATTTCTGTTGTCCCTACCCTTGATCCAAACATAATTAGGCAATAGTTTTCTTGTTACATGCAAAAAGAGGTTTTTTTTTTGTTGACCAGTGTTATAAAAGAGATATTTATTTGTGATACGAGCTAGAATTACGTAGTACCAGGTACTAGCTACCACACCGCACTCCTCACCAACATAGGACATATCTATAGCTAACAACACCCAGTACCCGGTACCTGGTACTACATAATTATATTTTAGCTTTTAGTGCATTATTTGCATCACTATTATGTTTTATTACAATAAAACCATTTAACTTGAAAATTTTTGTACTTACTTTTTTATTTTATTTTTTGTTTCAATCTTTTTGAAATTAAATTTTCTAATTTAAAAACATTTTACAGCATATTTTTCACATTTTAAGAGAATTTTTTCTGAGTTTTACAGCTTTTTTTATGCGCTTAAAGCCCTTTCTTAGAGCACATTTTTGGTTACCCTGGTCATTACAAAAGTTTTATTTTGTTGCTTAGTGCTATTTGCAACACTACTAACAAAGTTGTTGCAACCGTACAAAACAAAACACTTTACACACAGATGGTATATATTTGCCACAATTTTACGACCTTGTGTTTTTTTATTGTAATTGAAATAAAAAATTTATGTAGGCAATATCGCTTAGAAACTACAGAGAAGAGTAATAAAATATACTTCCTATTTCCAGCTTTTTTATGAATGATAAAAGGACAAATCCGGCAAACAAGCAAAAAGAAAATCAATATATTTCCCGCCAACTGCTTAAATTTAATTTTGACCTTTAAAAGTCTTTAAATGAAGGTTACGACAAAGTGTGCGTAAATCTAGAGTCTGTTAAAATGCACTGTGTACATACAACTGGGTGACTAAGCAAATTGATGGAATACTTACAATACCGTCATAATAGGTTTTCTGTTTTGTCAATTAATAAAAATAATCAGATGTGTTTGTTATTTTTTATATATTCTGTTGCCAGAAGTTCTTTTAATTAATATTTTTTCCGATAATATTAATTTGGCATAATATCTTATATTGACTGTTTATGAGTAGACAGTTTACGATGTTATTGAATTTTATCAACAAGCCACAAGCTTTATTTTGGGTGGCTTATTTTTTTGAAAAGGGGCTTCAAAGAGTTAATTTATTTCAATGTTACGTTCTTTTATGATGTAACATTCAATACAATGGGTATTTTAAGTTTTAAATAAAAACTTACCATCACAATCTGATAAGACTGTATCGAATGAATCTAAAAAAATTTGTTTTTCCTGTACTGATAGTTCCAGTATATGTCTCGATCTTGGTGACTTTGTCGACATTTTGAATAAAACTTATATGTTTATAACAATAATATTTAATTTAAGTAAAAAATGTGCAAAAACGTTTTTGTGCCTTTAAGTATCTTTCGTTAAAGTTTTGGAGAAGAACGACCGGTACCTTGAATGTATTCAATTTAACTAAATGCAAGTGTAGAAAAAATTTGAGATTTAAATGTAGAGTTTTCTCCAAAGAGCTATCATTAAAGGGGCGGTATGATAAGTTTATTTAAACGTTTATGAATAAGACACTTTGTGAAATATCAGTTAATCGTTTCTTATAATATTTTTTTGATTAATAAACTCAATTTTTTACTTATGTGATTGATGACTTTTGTGTTTCTACACAGTTAAAACTTATTTTAAAGGAGACCATAACAGAAAAAATAGATGCAAAAATGCATCCCCTCTACTCTACAATGAGGCAATTATGTAAGCGAATGTAGAAATTTACCACACAAATTACGAAGTAATTCGACTTTTTATATTCTTTCAAAACGACCATCAAAATAATTAACGTCCTAGAACAAAAATTCATTTTGGTTGGATTATTAGCCAATTTTTTTCAATTACCAATTTATTCAAAAATAAGTTTATATTTAACCAATATTTTAATTAAACCAATGTTACTCTCAACAGATTTCAAATTCAGATGTCAAGAAAGGGAAAAGTTTCTGCTTAATTGTTGTATATAAATTCCATATGTTTGGTTTGCTTGTGTGTAAAAACTGCATAATTTTTTAGAGTATGCACCCGACTTTGTTTTAAGAAAATCAATTAGATTTCATTTTCATTTCAATTAATTTTTTAATTAATATAATTAATTTATCCACAGCTATTTAATTAGTTTGGCTCAATTTCGTTTTCCATTTGATGTTTTGGTTAAATTATATTTTATTTTTAGAAAGAAATTCTAAAGCATATAAAAATTGAGCATTTAAAGAAAAATGTTGGCTGTACGGTAGGTTGAACTGACGTCAGATGTTGGGAGACTACCACAGTCTTCTCATCAGACTTCTTTTCCACCTAGACGAAGGTACAAGCGAAGGCATCAACAACCAATGAGTGAAAATCGTATATACTTTTTTTTAGCCCATAAACAGATGAGTCGCCATCTCTTGATTATTCTCGACTATTATCGGTTTTTTTAAGGTTCGGAGCTTCACTATGCTTTTCTTTGTCATGTCCAATTACTTTTATTTGAAAATATCGACGATATTTCATGCTGGTAAACAGAAATCAGAAAGCTTAAAAATTGTTGAACATGATAAAGAAAAGCATAGTGAAGTTCCTGAGCTTAGAAAAACCGATAGTAGTTGAGACTAATCACGAGATGGTAAATATGAATTTAACTCGTTGGTTGTTGCTGCCTTCGCTGGCAGTGTCGTCTAGGCGGAAAAGCACTCTGATAAGAAGACTGTGGTGGTCTCGCAACATTTGATGTCAGTTCAACCTTCCGTACTGCCAAATTAATCTTTGAATGTTCAATTATTACATGCTTTAGAAATTCTTTCTAAAATAATATATAATTTGATCGAAAGATTTACTGACTGTTCGCCGATGTCGAAGGAGTTCTTTCTTTCGCACAAATTACATTTAAAGCAAAAACAAATTCAAAAATTTTGTTATTGTTTTAAATGTAATTGTGCGAAAGAAAGAACTCCTTCGACATCGGCGAACAGGCAGTAAATGGAAAACGAACTTTTGCCAAACTAATTAAATAACTTTGGAGTAAAAAAACCATACAGTTCGATGAAATTCAATATAATATATATATAATTAATTTATTTGATTGAAAAACTAAGAAATTACTTTCGATTAATGGTGTTGCGTTGATATTTTTGATGGGTAAAAACTAATAAATTTTTTAATTGAGTCTTGTTTTACTTTCACTGTGTTTACAGAAGAAATTATTCTTAATAAACCTTCAATTAATATAACAAATCAAAAGCAAAAACGAGTTTCAATTAATTTCGTAGCTGAATCAATTACTCATATAGTTAAGTACAAAATTTTGTAACAAATTTGAAAATTTTTGAGGTATAAAATATTTTAATTTGAATAATTAAATATACAATTTTCGACGTAGAACTCCAATAACATACTTAATTTAATCTCCCGTTTTCGTAATTGAAATTGTATTTTATTTATTTATTTATTTACATAATTAATTTAAAATTAATATTTATAAGCTAATTGTACAGAAAGGAGCTATAGCTGCTCAGGCTTTAAGCTCGATTTAAAATTAGTTTAGATTATGTTAGAAAGAGTTATACATTTAAAATTAGTTTGGATTACGTTAGATTGGATAAAGTTATAAATTTCAAATTAGTTTGGATTATGTTATATTAGATAAAGTTGTAAATGTTAGCTTCTTTTAAGAATTTAATGATATTTTTTATGTTTTCTGCAGTAGGATTGGATATAAGGGATAATGGATTTTGATTATTAAAAATTCTATTTCTTATATTTTGAAATTCAAGGTATTGAGACAACAATTTTCAGGGGATGATGGGCGGTGAATGTTGCAGTTGCATTTAGGTAAATTGTTGATTTTAATAAGTACACCGTGGGTGTATTTGGAATGTCCTAGTCGAATTCGTAAGTATTTTATTATGTCTTTTCTGCTTAATTTGTTAGTCTCGTAATTGAAATTGTATTTTATTTTTCCTGTTTATGGAGAAATTTTTATTTAATTAACCAAGACTTGCCTTTAAAAACACAGAAAAAAGTAAAATACGATTTCAATTACGAAAAATGCAGATTCAATTAATTTCGTTATTGAAATTCAACCTAGTATAAAAATGGTGCATTCAATCACTAAAAATCAAATTTTGAATTACAGAAAATTTTAAAAGCTTTAAAAACGTTTTGCTTTTGGTCACATGATTAAATTGTAATAAGTGAACAATTTTTAGGAATAGTTTTTTCTGTGAACCCTTTCATATTTTTATAAAAAATTCAATTCTAGTTCACAATTTATAAGATATCTTTGGCCTTCCTTAAATGTAGCTGATATACAACAATGTATTTTTAGTAAGTAATATAATATTTTAACGTCATATGGATGTTTCTTAGCATATCAAACCTATCTTGATATGCAATACTTTATCATATAAAAAAGTTCTTACAGCGCATGCTTGATTTTGAAGGGTACAACTCATTCGACCTCTACAATACCACTACCTTTATGAGCAACTTGTTGTTGTTGCAAACAAACAGCAAATGTTTTTGTTTAAATGGGTTTAATATCTGAGTACACAGTTGAATATGGTTAAGACTAACTCAGTCATATTTGAAATTCACTATGAAATTACGACATTACAAGATTATAAACTTTGAAAATGCTTAGATATGAAAGCATATTACCAGGTTTAAAAATAGAAAACCTTTCGAAATAAACACTAGAACCTCAAAAGCCGAAAAAGAAATCAGTGAAAAGGTAGGCTTTGACTCTCCCTAAGTCCCCCTCTTGCACATAGTTTTAGTGACTGAGCATAGGAAATCTTGTAAAGGTTACGTTTAAGCTATTAGATGAGCTCACCACGAGATATATTTTAGTAGAACACATTAACCCTCTAACTCTCAGTGGTATAGGTATTTTATCGCTTTCTTAAAAAAGGTTCAAGAACTCGTCTGCAGTGGTAATATAGCAGTCTGAAATGATCTACAAAAATATTTGACATAAAATTCTACTATAATTATGAAAGACTCCAGACTCAACTTGAACGTCAGAATTATTCAAAACATGAAATGTATTTAAAGGTTAAGTTTGTACTTATTCACAATTCGTACTCGGCATAGGGAATGTTGCAAGCCTTTCGTTTAAGGTATAATAATTGTTCAGCACTTTTATAGAAAACACAATAAAATTTTTTTATGACATTTTAGCCCGCTATATCGATGCTGAAGGGAAGTTTTTACCCATTTTTCAAGAAAGGGACGAATAGACCCATACAGCAAAGAGTAAAGGGGTTATAAAGTTCCACAAAAATGTTTCTCGTAATGTTTTGTTTAAAAGTGCTGAACACATTAATATTTCTTTTTGTTTCCGTCTACCCGAATCAGTCGTTAGACTCTTGTTGTTTTGATTTTATTGCACGGTGTAATTTGACAGCAACTAAATATACATATCTGTTCCGGTGGGTGTTGCGTTAAAGGATTTTGAAACTTAATTAGTTAACACAAATAACACTTCGGTAATTGGAACTAACACAGAAGAAGTCACGTGACTGATCCCCAGGTGATAGGTACCAGTCCGAGTTCTAACACTTCCTATGAAGCGGGCCAGCCACTTTTACATGGGGATAGCTTAGGATGGTGTTAATTGATACTTTGTATGCACCTTGTAACATGTCTCTGAACTATCTTATGGAGTCCTAATCGGTGTAGAATAATATAGATTATATATAAATATTATTCCAAAATTCAGTTGTAATTATCGATTAATTTATTTATTCGTTACTGTTATAAATCCAAGTAGAAATTTTATTTTATTTTTAAGCGGTGTCTTTGATAGGATTCGAACCGACAATCTTCGGCATGACAGGCTGGGACACTATCCACTCCACCACAGGAGAACTTATATGTCAATGTTATAAATACCAGTTAAGCTGGAATTAATATCTGACTATAGTTAGGGAACAGGTTCCTGAGTGGCATGGCAGTCTCATTGAAGGGAGACAATAAATATTATATAGATACTATGTGATAGGGCTTAGATTCAGGTGCATCGAATTTGATCAGTGCCCTTTACTACAATACTAGCCGGAGTACCAACTAAATTAACTGAAAATGGTTAATATGTGACCATTTACACAATATGACTTTTTTCACTATTCACTACTCCTTATTTTTGGTACCAGTCTCATTTTCTCAAGTCATAGGACGAGTACTTTTGGATCATTTGTCACCATATTTAGCTCATTATAAGTGATTAGTGTGCTAATGAAATATGGAAATTTATTTATGTTGCTACTTTTTCACTTTTGTGAAAAACCATTGCCCGGAATTAAACAAATTTTAGGCGGTACATTAAACATATTATTAGGCTATCATTTTTCTCTCCGTTATAACAATTTGGAAACGAATCCTTAGTGCTTAAATGGCCAAATTTTTACTTTATTTATAATATATTAATTGAAATGTATCTGTCGAATTGCATCACTTTATGATAACTGCTTTTATTTTTGGCCAATCGTTATATGAAATCACCACACTTCGCAGCACATCATATAAATTAGTGCTTAGAACCAATGCAAGTTCGATGATTTGGTTACATTTTTGCAGGCGTTCCTGAAACACATGAATATCTTTATTTATATTTTTTGTCTCTATTTCATTAAAAAGTATCTTATTCATTTTTAGATTTAGTTTATTTGAATTTATATACATTTAACACATATACACAGGTTTGATTTATATGTCTAATATAAAGCAAATTAAAGAGCTAAATAGACTACGCAAATGAGTTGCCAAGCATTCTTCTTTCATTTGCATACATACTAGTTACACAATCATAAATTTTAATTTTCCACAATGACCCTACTCTACGGAAATTTTTTTGTAAATGAATCAATTTGGCAATATACTTCACAAGCGGCTTGCCACAAATTCAATATTGGAGTCAGAAATTAGATTTTTTATTTTCTTCCAACCCCCCGAGAAGCACGTACTCACTGCCAAAGACTACACATCAATCTTGTAAAAATGTAATTTTCTGCCTTGTTTGACAAACCGCTTGTGTGATCTATTTGGCCCTTAAATGTAATAAAATCAAACAATTATAAATATAAGAACTCAAAAATGTTTCATGTTTATATCTTTTATTAAATCGTAAATATAGTTTAAATATACAGAATTTACGAAATTTATGTTAAATGGTCTCAGAAATTAATTACATATTTAAGGAATCATTATTTGTTGTAGGTTTTTAGCTATTTCATGCAAGCATATGATTTTGAAAACTTTTCAAACATTATGGTTAAAATTCTACCGATGATTTGGCTTTAGCACCAACGAAATTTTGGCATATAGAATAGCAAATAACAGTTGTAAATCTTTAAATAGTTAATTGAATAGAATTTAATAGTAATAATATAATTTTTAAGCCAGTGTTTAATTACTGAATTTCACACGTTTTTAAGTAGTTCAAAAGAAGATCATTTTATATGAATATTTTTGAGAACGTATTTAACCGAATAAGAGTATATGAAACCTTAAAAATACCCGTGCATTTTAGACCAGTTAAATTTTTTCCGGTTTATTTTTACTAAAATATCTACAAACACATATAAATACATTTGAAGATTTAGTTCTTTAAATCATTAAAAAATTCCAAAAAATCACCCATGCTGTCTGCGTAGTAATCTGGCTGTAAATCCAGTGTCTTCGCCAACATATCTTCCAACGAGTGAGCACCACTCAATACAAAAAGTGTTTGAAAGCCCAAATTGAGACCAAACTCTACATCCATGTCCAGATTGTCACCCACAAACAAAACACGATGTGGAAGCTGGATTTCGAAATGTTGCAAAAGATATTGACCCAAGACATGTCCAGGCTTGCCAAATAAATGAATTTCTTTGTCGCAATTTTTTGCCAATAAATTTATGATACCAGCGGGTCCCAGCGTAGAGAAATTCTTTGAAATGGGTATGCTGTCGTCATAAGCACCCACTATAAGCTTGCAATCTTTATGCTGTAAATATTGCTGCGCTAAGCACATTTCAACAAATGTCATATTCACATGAATATCAAAAATGACGGCGGCTACCTGATCCGTGGGTTGGATAAGTTTTGGTAAATCCTCGAGTTCAATGTCGGGTGGAGTGATCTTGAAGGTATATGAAAGATATTTTATTATTACTGTTCTAATAGAAATAATGCTTATTTGTATGTACCATTGCTTTAACTTTGACGCCATTTTCCCTCAGTGTAGTTTTAAAAGCTTTAGAACCCAATACCAAGCATGGTTGTTGTGGAAACTTTTCATTAATATGTTTGACTATGGCCTTAACAGGATAGACCAAATCCTCCTGATAAGTTTAGGCAAAGATAAAATTATATATTATATTGAATTTAAACATGTTTTATTTGTTGCAGGTTAAGCATGTTTGTTGCGTTTTTTGTATAAGTTTCTACGCTTATTCCATTGTAATTCTCAAACGATTTTTGAAAGTTTGCGCATACACAGAAAAAAGAAAATATATATAATAACGGTAAAATTTCGAAATATTTAACAACGGTAATTTTCTAAAATACATAAAAAAATCATTAGGGAAAAATAAAAATATTTTAAAAAAAATTTTGTTAAATATAGAAAAAATCTTTATCGCAGAAAATTCAAAAACTTGTTTTATTGACTCAAAACATTTCTATAGAACACTCTACAAACATCTTTATCACACAATATTCAAAAATAATATTTCTGTAAGTCTGGTGAAACACGAATGAAATGCAGCCATATAAACATTCTTAACCCGCAAAAATAAAAACCGTTTTAAAATAAAATTGGGAGAATATTTCAAATTATAAATTTATTAAAACGTTATCCTGTCTCACCTTAATAACGTTTAGCACTCCAGTTTCGTTAAACTTCTGCAAATACTGGTCATCGGTACGCATACTGTTGTTTGAGATAAATTTGTAATTTTTCCCAGCAACTTTTAATAAATTAATAGCATGTCCTGCATTGGGTATACCCTCGAGTAGCATCCAAATTACGCCTAGAATTTAATAAAATAAAATTATGTGAATTTATTTTTAATAAATATGCAAGTTTTCATTAAAAACAATCTTTGTACACAGATATGAGCAGTCCACTTGCAAGCACCGCTAAGTTGAAAAAAGTAAAAATTCGCTAAAAGCCGCCATTTTTTTTTTTTGTTGTTTGAAGTTTTAATCGATTTTATACAAATTTCGATATATTAACATAGCGGTGTTTGCAAGTGGACTACTCATATGTACTATGTAGGTCATAAGAATATATATAACTATGCAAATTTCTGCAGAAAAATGAGCTTACAATGGAAAGTTAATCATACGGTTATTTATATATATTTTCTTAACCAGAAATCAAAGTATCTATATAATTAATAGGCAATCCGATTTCTTGTGAATGAGTTTATGATAACATTATACATCCGATTTTGATAAAAACTTATTCCATTTTTAATATATTTATTGACAGATGTATAGAAATCATATTTTGTTAAAATCGGTTGAGTATTTTCGGAGCTATAAGCATTTAAAGTTGCTACCAATACATACACACATATTACTCATGCATGTAAGTTGAATAAAAACAACAAAAAAAACACAAACAAAAAAAGCCGTATGTATTGTTGTCCAACTGGTTTTTCAAAGAAAGTAAGAACAACAAGATATTTGTTTCTATGTTTTAATATGCGAGAAATAGGAATAGCATAGGAACAAAATGGAAGAGGGATCAATAAATTGTTTTACTATATTGGAAGGTGTTTTTTATAGTTGACCGCTCCACCAGCAAAGATAAAAAGGAATCCTATTGTTTGCGCTACGCTATCCGTCTTTTTGTCTGTCGGGCTTCTGTCTGTAGAAGTAAAGGGTACAGACCTGAAATTTTCACAGAATATGTGTATCTTTTTACATTAAGGTGCATCTTACGAAGCGCAATAATTAGACAATTGAAACCAACAAAATTAATCAGTAAGTATATCCCTTCAAGCAATGAAACGAACTAGCCGAAAAAAAGGAAAAAGTTGCCCAACCAAAAAAAAAACTGCCAAACAAAACAAACAAAAAAAACTAAAAAATCGCCAAGAAAAACGCTAAAACTTACACTTAAAAAACTTTAAAAACATTAAAACTTAAAAAGTAGACAACATTAAAAAATGGCCAGAATGAAAACGGCGCTACAACAAGAAAAACACCAAACCGCACATAAATGAAAAAACAGCAAAACGAAAACACGCAAAAACAAGAAAAAAACCTACCAAAAAATCGCGAAAACGAAAAAAAAACTGAAAAAAATTAAAAGCGAAAAAAAGTCGCCTAAACACACAAAAGAAAAAAAAGTATTCGAACGAAAGCTTTCATGTGAGTCAAATGTGTAGATTCTATGCTGTAATTTAAGACTTATAGTATTGTGCATACAATATCTAATAAATAAATAAATTAAATTAAAAAGAGTTTTTACTGAATTTATTTAAATTCAGTGTAGGGAAGTTTTTATGTGTCATTACCTAATTATACATAGTTCCTTAAAGAAATTATTTATATCTAGAATACGGACGATTTTGTTTGCCATACTATACGGAAAAAAATAAGTTTCGGTTTTAATAACAAAAATCCCCATATTCAACTATTTTTTTTTAAATTTCCCGTGATAAAGAATTCCGCTATATTGATAACAAAATTATTTCAAAAGAAAAAAATATATAAATAAAAAAAATTTTGACATGGCTTGGATACGACCCCGGGCTTCTCGGACGTTACTTACTTTTTTATGAGATAAAACTTGTTTTAAGTACTTATGTATGAATTATGCATGGGAAAGAAATACATACAACGAAATATTGTGTTAAGTTAATGACAAATGTTATTGAAATTCAAATTTTTTTTTCAATAACATGACATTATTGTTTATTTTAAAACAAAACAAAAAACCAAATTTTAAAACAATATTATCTTTAAGTTGCACCAATATAGTTTTTTTTAACTGCTTAGTAGTTTCAGAGATATCGTAAAATTTATGCAAAAAAAATAATATTTTAAAAAAAATTTTAGTTTTTAAAACATTAATTAAAAAATTCGTTCCTATGTTATTGAATTTAAACGATAATTTTTGTAAATGATGGTTTCAAGAAGACTATTATCCCGGGGTCGCAGGTTCGATTCCTGCCAAGACCCTGGGAGTTTCTGCAGAAAAGCCGAAAAAGGCTTAAGCAATATGTGTGTTCTTTTTAACGTTTTGTTTTTCAATGTTACGTTTTTTATGATGTAACATTCGATACAATAGTTATTTTAATTTATTGTTTTTAACAATTTATTTTATATTAATTTTGCAATCAAAAACTCACCATCACAATCTGATAAAACGGTATCGAATGATTCTAAAAATCTTTGTTTTTCCTGTACGGTTAATTCCAGTATATGTCTGGATCTTGGTGACTTAAGCGGCATTTTTAATAAGACTTTTATGCTTTAACAATGATATTTAATTTAAGTAGATATGTGCAAAAACAATTTTTTGGTGCCTTTAAGTATCATTTGTTAAGATTTTGGCGAAGAACAACCGATTCGTTGAATGTATTCGATTTAACTAAATGCAAGTGTATAAAAACTTTAAGATTTAAATGTAAACAATTGTCGCGTGAGCTATAATTCAATAGGTGGTATGATAAGTTTATATAAAAATCTATCAATAAGGAAACTTTATGGATTGTTATTTATTCATGTGTCAGATTATTTTGTTGAAAAGTTAATTTTCAACTTAAGAGATGACTTTTTAATAACACAAGTAAAAGTTATTTTAAAGAAGATAACAACAGAAAAAATTTGTTTTCAATACTGCTACAAAGCTCATGAGCATTATTTGTGCCATTTAGTAAGGCAGTGTGTGTGCTTGTTTAAAAATTATCTATTTAATCAGCATCTTACTTGAAAAGGTCCATGCAAATTGGAATATTTATTTAGGCAATATCGATGTATTATGCAGGATAAATTATGCTCAAATTTTGCCCAATTAACAGTTTACTCAGAGAAAAATTATCTGCTAATTATTATTGCAATTGGATCATTATTGATTTTAACTGGTTTTAATTAAATGTTAAAACAACGATTCCAATAATGTACTATCAAGATTCCATAA
Source organism: Panzeria rudis (assembly GCA_956483635.1). NCBI lineage: Eukaryota > Metazoa > Arthropoda > Insecta > Diptera > Tachinidae > Panzeria > Panzeria rudis. The sequence goes on along the minus strand of OY101448.1, from coordinate 47,490,279 downwards.
AATAACAAAAGTTTAGTTAGTACATGTGAAAACCATATCATTTTTAAGAGTAACTTCAATTGATTTTTTGTTTAATATATTTTTCATTGAAAAAATAATATATATATTGAATTACTACTACAAATTTAAAAATAAATGTTTTTATTGAATCTATGATTTTCGTAGATGAATTTGGTTTTATTTTTTTTTTTCTGTGTATGGAGAAATTTATAACTTTGCTCTTTCTAAAATATATGTAACTGAGACACAAACTTTTATTGATGCTCCTTAAATTTTGCAGCCGTCTTGTTATGCAATAGTTTATCATAACAAACAAACTTTCTTACAGCGCATTCTTGATTTGGTAGGGTACAACTGCTTCGACCTCTTAAGACCAACTTATTTTTTCAAGAAATTGCATATGTTTTTTGAATGGTTTTAATAACTGTGCAACAAGTTGAGTATAGTTAAGACTAACTCAAATAGGTTTAAAATTCGTATTATACAAACAACATAATAAAAAAGATTATAAAATTTTAAAATTCTCAGATATGAATGCATTTGTGACAGCAATGTCTTTCGAAAGAATTAACTGAATTTGATAAAATTTTCAGAAATTTATGAAGTTTTTTAGATTTTGGAGTTAGTTGATCGGAACGGTGAGTTAAAATATATTTTAAAAAATATTTTTTTTAAATTTTATTTTCGAAATTTACCAAGTCATATGGTTCATATTCACACGATATCAATATTTTACAAAAATATTAAGATTATGAAGATGTTACGTACTTGGACATACAGACACATACATACATACATCCCTACGTATATCATAGTCAAAATAGTCAGAATATCAAAGTTTAGTCAAAATCTTAAGTAAACATTCAACTTAATTTGCTAATTGGGAGAAATTCTTAACTTAGTCTATAAACTTCTTCTATACAACTCGATATTAAAACCGTTTTGGCAGTACCCTATAACTGAATATTGATTTTTGCGCTCACAAAAAATGAATAAATAAATATCAACAAGCAAAACAGCTGCCATTAAAACTCAATGATGTTACTTTTTCATATTTTTGTTCCCGCGAAATTTACAATTGTAGGAATTTTTTCTCGAGAAAATTGTTTTCCGTGGAAAAGAAATTCCTAGGAAATGTTAGTGATTGGGCTGATTAATTTTGTTTGTTTCAAGTGTTTAATTATTATGTTTCAGAAGATACATCCAAATGTCAAAATTACACAACCTGATAGAATACTCTTTCATTTTTAGTTAGTTTAATTTTTTAGCATTCGCTACTGTTGTGTTTAAAATGCTGCACTAGCTGTGAAAATTTCAAGAGATTGCCTCTTACGGTTTTCAAAATACAGCTAATTGCCAAAATTACATAGTCAAAATTACATCACTTTAAATTTTATTTTGCTTAAATTTCAGTATTAATTGGTGTAGTTTGTATAACAATAAACTAGCTTCGAAGATTACAGTATAGCTCAGAAGATACAGCTAAATTTCCAAATTATATAACCTGATAGAATACCCTTTAATTTTTAAACTTTTTTTAGTATTCCAAAGACGACGCCATATAAAAATGACAGGTCATATCACATGTAGCTCCAGAACTTTCCTCCCTATAGGATTCTTATAACTGTCTTTTATAATTAAATTTTTCACTATATCTTAAAATGAAGTCTAAACTAACTCCTATTTCAATTAAAGTAATTATTTCGAACTATGTTTGTTTTTAGTTTGATAATTTTCCAAACTAATTTTTTTCCAAATTGATTTTTATTACGGTAAAGATCGTAAGATTTTATTTACGTTATAGTAAGTTGAATGGATAGCATTATAAATAAGCTGAAAGCGTTACTAAGAACGAAATAAAATAACGGTAACTTATTTAGTAGGAGCTCTTTCCTTATTTTGATGATTATATCGTTTTTTAGCGATTTATATAACGTTTTCTGTTGTCAACGTACAAGAAATAGCCGTCGCGGTGTTAACAAATTTAGTAAAATTTGTTTTTATTATGAACCATCACATTAATTACCGCTGTGACTGCTGGCTAATAGGTAGCGGTGCTAGTCTATTAGTCCATCCAAAGACCCTAGTTGTATTCGCAGACAATCAAAATTTGTTTGCGGATTGTGATTGTAATTACAAAAATAAAGAAAAAGCATTTGAGAGTTTATTTTTACAAACCTTATCATAGATAAGCCTGCTTATGTGACCACAATCAAAAACAAATGCTTAAAAATAAGTACATATTTCACGATGGTGTGCTGAACGTGTGAAGTTTGCGTGCATACCGCGTGTATAGTGTTCTTATCTTATTGTTAATTATATTATTATAAATCCTTGGGCGAGGTTATGGTTGTCCTATCTACATTAAAATAAAATGTCTGGTAAACAAATATTATGTTATTATTCACTTAGAGCAAACGCTAAATTCATACATGGATGGGATAACTTTACGCAAAATCATTATAATTATATATTTGACTTTCTTGTAAGCCTGGTTCTTTACTAACGGCCTGTAGTTCCATATTATTTTAGCGGCATCCGTCATATCTTTTCGCATATGTAAGTTACACGATTAAGCAGCACGTTCATATGATAAATATTTATTATTATAATGAATGTTTGTTAATACAGAAAAGCAATCGTTTCAGTGCATTCTCAGCACTGACTTTTTCTATCCCAAATTTCTTAAAATATCTTTACATATTTTCTCTGAAATTTAAAAATTTTCAAATTTATATATACCCAAACCATTGTGTGCTTAACGCCAATCTTCGCTAAGAAAAGCTACAGTATTAAATGGCCAAAGAGATAAGCAAAAGTAATCTTGACATTGATCTTGTAAAATACAAGTACATATTGAGCCTTTGCTGCAACAGAGTCATAACTCACAAGAACGTGATTTTTCAGTTAGTAATGCAGAATTTCATACAAATGCATATTTTATACACTCAACTCCTGAGAAAAGAATAAAATTCTCTTTTGTCATTACGTTTCTAGTAAATTCAAAACTACCCAGCGGTAAATGGAGGGAGTAAAAGGGCCTTCTATAAGGCCTTATCTAGCAGTCAGTAGTACTTCCACTCTCATTACATATTCATTTCTTTTTTAAACGCGATGTCATGCGGACCAAGGCCTTCCTCTGCCCATTACTCAGCAGGCCTGATAGAAGGCCTGGTCTGGGAAGGTTTGTTAAAAATGAAATGGAAGTACATTTTTAAATCTGGGTATTTTTATAGCGGCTTCTATATTTTTGATTATCGTAATGTTTTATTTCGAACTCCCTTTCATCCAAAGTAATTTTTTTAAACATATGAGGGTGGCTAAATTTCATGTATTTATTTGGAGCGTACTGAACATGATGTAGTAGCTATAACATAAACGAAATAATAGCAGCATGTATGATGCCTCTTGTACGTAAATTTCAGTCTTTTATACAAATTATTTGCGAAAAAAGAATACGAGAACGTCTGTTATTTCTAAGGAACATTTTTTTATTAAACAAAACAAATAAAATAAAAATGGAATACTTCTTCCAAAGGAAACCAGTGTAGAGGGCTTCTAGAAGGCCTGCCTTAGAAGGCAGAATAAATATTATATTAAGGTCTTGGAAGGCCAGTAAAAAGGCCTGTTTAGTGAATGCCCCGTAAGTTTTACCGCTGGGTATAAACTCGATTTCTGCAAAACAAGTCTTTTTTCATTATAGTTTAACAGCCAAATTCATAAAAAATTCTTATTTTAGTTTCACGCTAAAAACTGTTTAATATAAAATTGCATTCAGAAACACTACAATAGACATAGTGTGTTTTAAGGAAATTTAGATTTCGATACTGGCAAAACCACCATGTTTTGTAGTTAGTGTTTCGATAAAAAGAATATGATTTTATCCGGATATTGGAATAAACGAATAGCTTTTTATTGTTTTCGTGTAAGTTAAGATTTTTTGAACTCTCTTGTATAATATATTTCTCAACTTATTTAACACAAGTTTTCTATGAAGTAAAAACAAAAAAGAGAAATTATTACAAAAGAGTTCACACGAATCTTTTAATCATGTATGAAAAAGGTATTCGAATAACGAGCCTAATTTCATTTGTGTTGATTGTTTCCACATCACTAACATTTCCTTTTGCTTTTATGTGTTTTGATGGTGTTTTTTTGCTAATTTTGTTGCGAATTTTGTTTAACTTAAATAATTAAGTGACATATTCTATCAAATTTAAAAAAAACATACGTAAACGCTTATAGCCAAGACTTAAAGCTTTAATTTAAAGCAAATCATGTATTCCTGTGTGCTAAATTTGCAAAGATATTTGAAGTTGAAATTGATATATCGATGATATGAATTTATTGAAGGTTTATAGTAGGTGCATACCATCTTTAAACCTATTTTAAAATTTTCACGTAATATACATTTTTGAATGCAATTTTATGAAATTTTGCTTAAAAGTAGTTTATTGTCCTGTTTTAAATATTTATGAATATGGCTGTAATAGTATAAGTAAATACAACGCGCACAACAACAAATTATGATCACCAATGCTAGCATGCAGCTGGAGTAATCTTAAAAGTGATACAGAGATTACTTTATTGAGTTTATGCTAAAATCAGTGCTGCCAGGTAACTTTTTTTATTCCCCCAAAAAAAATTCTAAAACCCCCTTAATTGAGGCCATTTTGAGAATAAAACCCCTAAATATAAAAGTTTATGTAATATGTAGTTTACTTTAAGTAAATTAACTTGATTCAGTTTCAACTTACGTACTAATATCCTTACCTGAATAAAGCGAATACACCCTAATTTTTAAAAGTTTTTCTAAAATTCCATACAAAAATATTTTTATAGTTTCTTGAATATTTTTGTTTAATAAAATACATTTGAATTAAAAAAATATCTAATAAAATATTGTTACTTATGTACATATCTTCATATAAAATGCAAAAAAGACTATCATCATTTTCAAAAAATTTTCAGGATATAAAAAACTTAACTATAAAAATTATTTTTTCTGGGTATTATCATTAATAATAAAGCGTTAATCCTGAAAAACCAGCAATTACAATACTTTGATTTTATTAAGTTTTTTATATCTCCTGCAAAATTTTTAAAAAATTATAATGGGCCCTTTTGCATTTTATATGACGATATGTAAGTATATAAATTGAATTTTATATCAAAGTAGATGTAGTTTAAAAATGGCTTTTATAAACATTGAAATCAAGTTTCTTCAAAAATATTAAGAGATGCCAAATCATCAATACTAACTTTGTACATGTTATCGGAATGAAAAAGTTTAGGGATATAATGGAAAAACAAAATGTTTTCAAAAGGCTTATCTTTATAAATTTTGTACTTGAATTAACAGAAAAAAAATTTTTAGTTTGATTTTACTTTATCTACTATGGAAGCGAAATTGATCAGTTGTTGGATACAGAACTTTTAGTTATAGGTAAATTTTCTAGCTATCATAAATAACAATGACACTGAAAAGGATGCTGACCAGTTGTAATATATAATATTATTTAGCACTTGTATAGGCATACAAATACGAAAATCCCTTAGAAATCCCTTAAATATAAACTTATGCCCCATAAATTTCCCCTTAAGGATTTTAGCCCCTAAATTTGCCCCTAAATGAGATAAAGACCCTTAAATCTAGGGGGAAAAGCCCCAAAGAGGCAACTCTGGTTAAAATACTATGACCAATAGAGTACAGCGATGAATATATATGCAAACATTCCAACAGGGGTTTTACAGGTTGACTCAAATTAATTCAACTTAAAACACAGCAGCATTTCTACTAATTTTAAACAGATTTATTAAACAGTGGCAAGGATTATGTGGCAAGGATTATATGCGGAATAGATTAAATCAATGATAAATTGTAAATCGATATGCCGCATATTAAAAGTCGAAAAATCTAAAGACCATATTGTCCGGTCTTGCTAATACTCGCATCTCAAATGTGGAAATTTTTATGGTTTGATGCTTAGATGTCTGGAGAGTGTTGAAGTAGTTAGCGCGTTGACTACAAGGCAAACTCCATATGAATAAGAACGTGAGTTTGATACCTGCTCAGGGCAAGTTATCAGCATCATGAATTTGTCTTATGTGCATCAGTTTGGAATTGTGTTAAATGTTGTTGGGGTCCTTGGAAATTTTCAAGTAAACTTTTTGTTAATATCCTATTATATTAATTATTTACTTAGATATACCAATTTTTTCATAGGTTGTAATCTAAAAATTTTTTTACTCAATTCTTTGGATTTTTTAATCAAAGTGTATATTCACTTTTTTCCGTGTATGTAGTGCCGGACGTAACAATATGGTAACGGCCTATTACACCCGACCCAGAGGCCGTATAAAAATGTTAAGCACTAAGTTAATGTTCTCAGATCCTATAGGTATAGATTTAATAACTTTTATTTAAATTTAAAAGAAAACATACTCCCGGACAATTTGGGTTAATATGGATTCTTTGGAAGCAATGAAAATATAGTTCTTTAAAAATTACTTCCAATTCTTTTAAATATTATTAGTCTGTTACACTTTAATATTGTATGATGAAAAATTAACCTACTTGAGTTTTGTTAATTTAAACTTGAACTCAATTTCAATAGGCGTATCGATATCGATATCGGTACCGCCGATATTTCTTTTTGAGCATCGGTATCGCCAAAAAGGTGTATCTTTACATTTCTATTAAATAATACTAAAGCAGTTTTAATTTAAAAATTTATGCGTTTATTTTATGAAATATTTTACAGTACTTTCAACGGACACGAAAAAAGCATTTGAAATGAGAATCAGCCCCATATATGGATGTAGTTAACACAAAACAACTTCTTTACTTTTTTTCCACATAATAACGATCTCATTTTATTTTAATTACAATTATTTTCATATAATAATTATATATTAAATTTAATTTTACTACATACTTATAAAAATATACATATGTCTGTATGTGTGTACTATGTATGTATGTTGGTTTTCCATTTTATATTTTTAATTTATTTTACAAAAATTTAACAACACATTTTAAATGCAAATTATATCAAAATTATGAATTGATTTCATTATTGTTTTTCTTAAACAAAGTATTCGTTTTAATTTAATTACATTAAGGACTTTAATTTTTATTTATTTATTTCATTATATATATATTTATGAAATGTTTATACTTTTATTTTTGCTAAGTAAACAAATTAGAAAAGCATTTATTTAACAGTTTCCTTAAATTGATGTCATTTGTTTTACTCTGTAAATGTTCCTGTTAAAAAATTGTTTTTAAGGTACTTAAAAGATTGTATCTATTGTGACGGTTTTTTAAGTGTTTGTATATAGTTTGTTTTAAGTGATGTGTAATTTTTTTTGTTTTGTTCAAAATTAAATTAAAGTTCCAGTTTTAAGTTTTATTTCACAATATGTGACCTTCTCCGAGAAAAGGGACCTAGTGTGTGAAAATGAAGTTTTGAGAAAAACGCATTTCAACTTATTCTACACCCTTTTAGATATCAGAATCCACTCTTAAGTCCAAACCCGTTTTTTTGACACACTAGGTCCCTTTTCTCGGAGAAGGTCACATATATTTATTTGCTTTGTATTTTATTATTTTCGATAAAAAAAAACCTTAATTGTGAAAACAGATTATGTATATAAGTTCCATTTAAGAGAAGCTATTTTATTTACAAATATGCTATTCAGAGTATGATTTGTAAATTTAGATTAGTTTCTTTAAATTATGCAATCTTTATTTTACAACTTAGTGCGATATTTTAATACTAATTTTGAATAAGTACAAAATTAACTTTTAAGCGGCCCATACACTTTAAATATAATTGTACAATTTTTCATATTGAACAATAATATTACCAATGTATATGTCACATTAGAATGTTCAATAAAAATTAAAAGGGTTTTAATTTTTATTGCACAATTAAGAAAACTACACTATACTGTGTAATGTGTTGAAAACATTGTTCACTGTTATTTTTACTTTTTCACAGCGACAAAAAATTCCACCATATTTTTGCCACTTATAGCAAAATACATATAATTAAAAAAGACAATACTATTAATAAGGGGCTTTCCACGCCCAGTCAGATGGGTTGAAAAAAATTTACCTTCCTGGTAAATTTTAAGATTTTTTGATTACTCGTTTAACTGATATTTAGTTTTGAAAAATATCACTTACGCTTTAGTTTTTTACTCATAACTTTCTTAATAAGGGTCCAAATTGGAATTTTTTAATTTTCTTTTTTGATGTTTTCTACAGAAAAAAAATATTCGAAGTGTTTTTGATTTTGAGTTTTGGATTTAAAGTTTTAAATCATATATTTGACAATAAGTGTATACTTCGATTTTTTTCTGAAGACTCGGGCCTTCCATAACTACTATTTTTTAGATTATTGAACATTTTACCCCGCTTCATCGCCGCTAAAGGTAACTCTTTTTCCCTTTTTTAGAAAGTGGCAAAATGATCCCTACAGCGAATTGTTAGAGCGTTAAAATATTCCACTAAAATGTTGCTTGTGGTGTTTTGGATAACAAATATTGAATATCGTGTACCATAAATATAAGACAAGATTTCTCATGCTTTATAGATTTTTTATTTTTCAAAAATCGAAAAAAGAATAGCTATGGAAGGATCACTATTTTACTAGGCTTAAAATTAGTTGCGTGGATAGAAGTTTAAGAACTCAAATATTTAAAAAATCAAAGGATACGCTAATTTTCAGAAACATGATTTCAAATTTAAAATCCAAAAATCCAAAACAATTAGAATATTTTATTTTTCTATTTTAACCCCCGACCAAAAAAGGGTTGTTATAAGTTTGTAGTGTGTGTCTGTGTATCTGCACGCGCCATCGTACAGCCCAAACGGCTAGATTCATTTTCATTTTTTTATTTTTATTGATAGAGAGTATTCTTAGCTATGTTTGAAGAAAATTGTTGTAGAAGTTATCTTCTCTTTTCTAGCTTTAGCCTCTTGAATCTGTGTGCCTTTGGCACCGTAGCTCCCAAATAGCTAAACCGATTTTAATTTTTTTTTTCATTTGAAAGCTGACTTGGTCTAAAGTCTTCCAGCATATATTTTAAGAAAATCGGTCTAGTTTCCAAAATTTTTAATTTAATGCTATTTTCTGTAAAACATCTAAAAAAAATTCAAACCAAAACATTGTCCAATTTGGACAAAACAAAACTAAAAAAGTGATTTCTTTGAAATATTAATATCTTTCCAAAAATTGCCAGGAAAGCACTTTTGGAGGGTACTAAAAATATCACAAAATTAAGACAATCCGATTTGGTATGGAATGTGTCGTATTGTATACGACATGTACATGTATTGTATGGGCCGCCTTAAACACATTTCAACTTTTGAATGATTTCTAGCGTTAAAGTGGAGTTTGGAGCTTTGGACTCTTTGAAGAACTATAATAGAATTTTACGACAAACATTTTTGTACGATATTTCAGAACGCTACATTGCATCTTGTTTGAGAAAGGGACAAAAAGACACATATAGTAAAGCGTGAGAGGTTTAAAATGTTCCATAAAAATGATGAGCACATTCTATATTTTGAATGTAAGAAGTAAACTATTTTCTATGTTGATTCACTATAACAATGTGCAAAAGCGTGAACTTTAGTTCCCTCTGAAATTGATCCGCTGCGTAAACTTTCAAAACGCCGATATGTGTAAATATTTTGTTATCGCCTTCTGCCAAAATCAATCATTAGACACACTCTTTTTCTATTTCTTTTTTTTCAGTGTTTGCTTAGGAAATCTTGTGAACCTTACGTTTAAGGTAAGGAAATTTTTTATTGAACACTTTAACTCTGTAGCTTTTCGCTGTATTGGTATTTTTGTTCCTTTCTTAAAAAGGGGCAAACAACTCCCCTTCAGCGGCGATATAGCGGGTTGAAGTGTACTTTACATAAATGTGCTTAACATATCTTTTACCTTAACGTAAGGCTTACACGATTTCCTATGCCGAGCTCTAATTGTGAATAAGTGCGAAATTAACCCTTAAACTTATTTCAAGTTATGAATAATTTCTGGCGTTTAAGTTGAGTCTTGAGCCAGGAGTGTCTTTGCTAGATAGCCTATAGTAGAGTTTTATGGAAAATATTTGTGTGCAGCATTTGGGCCCTCTATGTTGCCAGTGAAGGGGACTTTTTCCCCTTCCTTGATAAATAGATAAGAAGGCCCATAACGAAGAGTCTAGAGGTTTAAAATGTTTCTTGTGGTGTTGTACATAAAAAAGGCTAAAGCCATCTTATACGTTAAATGTAAAACTTACTAGATTTCCTAAGCCGAGTCTATTATAGGCAAAATATGGAACTTAAGTCATGCGTTGAAATTTTTTCCAATGTTTTGGGTATGAAACGCGTGGCAGCAAAATTTGTTACATATGTATAACAATTTGATTCACACCCACCTAACAAATAGTGATAAGCCAAATACACATGAGTACTGCCGATGGGAGCGTGGCGGCTTTCGCAAACAACGTTACTTTGTTCCGCTGTGTACGTCCGAAAAATAATTAAATTCGTGTTGATTTTTCCCTTGTTTTTGGGAATGTTTATCATGAATGTTTTTGTTTCGAAATTTGTATGGAACAATTTTATTTGAAACGAATTTCCGCTATTTTTCATACAAATTTGAAACGTTTAGGAATGAAGTTAAGTTTTTACAAAATCTGCCTTTTAGCATACATATTAGGGTGGGTCAATTGTTTTTGTCAACAGGCGTCTAGCAAAACGAAATCCACGCAAAGAGCTAAAACAATTATCACAAGAAACTAGGGATCTAAAAAATCAAAACATAGCTCCCGCCGAGAGACATCAAAATTCCAGATTTTCATTTCTAACCAAACAATACAAGTAAAATCTTAGGCCCACCCTTTCGCATTTTGATAAAAATTTGTAGGAATGATGCCTCTGACATAATCACCATTAATGCAAAACCTTGACTCACTATATATTCTGGTTTGCGAAATATAGAGACTTGAGTATATATGTTTAATTTTCTTATTTTCAAGTCGCTATATTTCGCGAACCAGAACGTATATCGTTACGAAACGTTACGCATTAATGGTAGTTATGCTAGAGGCATCATTCGCACTAAATTTAATCAAAATCGGAAGAGATAAAGTTGAAAATTTTACTTATATCTTTTAGTTATAAATGTTTTTCCCTAATAAAAAGCTTGAATTTCGATGTGTCTCGGCGGGAGCTAGGTTTTGATTTTAGACCCCTACATTAACAGGGTAATTCTCTTAGAATTTTGCGTAAATTACGTTTTTGCTAGAAGCCATTCACTTTTTTTGCTCACCCGAACAATTTGATCCACCCTAATACATATATATTCACTTTGGATTAAAAAGCATTAATGTTAGAAATAATCATATTAAAATAAAAAAGTTTGTCTCATTCGTACAAATTTACAACAAACAAAAAATGTACATAAATTCATAGAAAAATTTCATTGTTTTAACGAATTGTTCATTACTTTTTACTTAATGTACTAATACGTTAAATCAATGTATTAGTTTATTAATTTTGTTAAAGAGTACTAAGAGTGAATGCTTTCAATGCATTGTATTATATAGAACATCAATGAACATTTTCAATGAATCAACGTATGCGTACATTAAACCAACGTATTTTTACAAAAAAAATCTTATTAAATCTAAGCCAATGAATATCATTCATTGAAAATAATTTTTTCTGTGTAATCGTGTACCATTCCATATACCTAGATTAAAAATTTTCCAAAGCGGACTATAGACGCGGACTTGTGCGGGAACAACATACTGATTTGATAAAGACTTTTTCGAATTGATGTTACATAGAAGAGCAGAAAAACTTGAATTTTTTAAGTTTGTGGAAAGAAATGTATTGGCTGAAGAAATAGTTTTGCGGACGAATGAATTTTATACGGACAGTTTATAATTTTGTTTGTTATTATATTGAAGAACTCCGCAAAAAATGTTGCTTCCTGGCAAGCGAATGAATATTTTATCCCAAGACTTTTTTATTGCTTCTTTATCTTTTCCGATAAACCTAAAAATTACTTATTTGCAGGCTTCTTAAACAGATTTGGTATGAAAATATTATTTTTTACTCATTTGTGTTCATTTATTTGAATAGCACTATGTTAAATTATCCTATAAACAAATTTTTTTATTATTTTAAAATATATTGCACTAAAACTAACAAAAATGGACTGTTTTATTGTTATTCAGTTACTCTATTTAAAATTACAATTTAAATTATGTTTAATACAAAAATAAGGCAAATTGTGTACGATTTTTTTTTATTTCAAGTCAAAACAAAATAGAATCCTGTATTAAAATTTTTTTATTTAAGTATGATTTTTGCTATTTTCGATAACTTATAGTACTTTAAGTACTTAATTATGTATGTATATTACAAAATGAGATAAGAGCATTAATAATTCAAGACTTAGAGCCATTATCACAACTTGGCGATAGTTAAAGGTAGGATTTTGTTGGACAAATAAATAGTTTATCATTATTACTACTTTACTTTAACCTAAAGTGAGCAATAAGTAAAAGGCAAGTTCGTACCATGTCGTAGGTTAAATTAAAGTTGTAATAATGATAAACTGTTTATCCGTTCGATAAACTCCTACCATCAACTAACACCAGGTTGTAATAATGACCCTTATAAATTAAATTTAAAAAAAGAAATCGTATAAAAAATTATATTTAGAATTTGTTACGCTTACAACATTTTTGTTAAGTTTAGAATATAAATTTGTTGCTTGTAATATAGAGAAAAAAGTGGAAATAATATCAGACATAAAACTACAAGACTTTGAGACCTTAATACTAATTTTTCTAAAAGACTCAAACTACACCGGAGTTATGTGATCATGATCGACCATACGATCATTGGCATTGGTGTTTGTATTGGCATGACGTTTACGCAACTGTACTCCCTCATCCTCTTCCTCTTCGATAGGATCCGAAAATCCACTATTATTTAAAGTATTATGGATTCCTTTGGTAATATTAGAAGCCACTATATGCGCCTTGTCGACCATTTTTTTGGTTGCAACTCTTAAGGCCATCATCTTCTCATACTCGATAATGTGTTCACGTAACAAAAAGTTCTCACGTTTGATGCGTTTTAATAGCTTACCGGAAACATCCGGTATGGCCCATGCTATCACTGTTTGTAATACGCCAATAACATTCTGTAAATACAGTATATATAAAACCAAGAGTTTTTGAACAGAATTTACACAAAGACATGTTTGCTTAAATCTTTCCAACTTTCTTTAAAAACTTCGAAGTCAAGCCGGAATATTTTCGTGAAAAACAAACTCACCTGAAACACCACTATAAATGCCAATCTAGCGGTTAAAATTTTCCAATATATCATAGGCCTTTTATAAGGATGTTCATCCCATGGTGGATTTCTGAATTCTGTATAACGACACGATGTTACATTTGCATAAGGTGATCCAGCTAATATCGGCGATATTTGAAAGTCTTTGGTATTAAAATAGGCCAGCGTAAAGTTCAAATAGCCATCTAGTGTTTCATCATGTGTGGCAGTTTTGTACACTATTTTTGGTATAAGATTTGTTGAGAAGGCAATTATCATGGCACATGTAGCTACCGCAATTTTTGTTACCACCGCCATAATGGCAAACCAAACGCCGATATTGTGTGCCCTTTGAGCGATAGGTCTTCGAATGAATTTCAACATTTTTATGGCATCCAAACGTACCTCGATCACGTTATTGATTAGGGCTAGAAGAGGGGCCAGTGGAAAGGCTAAGCCGAAAAGGGTAACGAAGCCATATTGGAGTACTAGAAAAATAACGTATTTATGTCAAATATAAATTAGTAAAAATAAAAAATAAATACATAAAGTATATGGTCACGTTCGACACCGAGACAATAAGCTTGTTTTTCAGAAACAAAAGGTTAAATTTTTCCTAAACTTTTACTAGCTGTGAAGCTAGTAAAAGTTTAGGAAAAATTTTACACAAATATATGAAGAAGTAAAAAAACTTACGTTGCTTTTAAAAAATCAACAATATTGCTTGGAGTCGAATGTGACAGAAAGTGGACTTTCCTGTGGAAATACCCATATGAGGCATTCCCCGCCAAATCGAACGGTATGAAAAAAAATGTTTTATTGCCCCAATTTTGTAATATTTGTATCACCCCTCAAAAAGCCTTCCTCGTAAATGTTTAGATATTTTTGATTACTCGTTTAAATCTTCAAAAAATCACTTCTTTAATTTTTTGTTCATAACTTTCTTAATAATGGTCCAAATTTGCCTAATTTCCTTTTTTAGTTTTTGTTTTTTAGTATTTTTCCCAAAAAAAAATATAAATAAGAAAACAAATTTAATATTTTTTATTTTGATTTTTGGGTTTGAAATATAACATCGTATTTTTGAAAATCACTGTACTCTTCGATTTTTTTTAATATGAATTTTTAACTTCTGTCCACCCAACAACTTTTAAGGCCGGACCGGTAGTGGCCTTCCATACCCAACAAAAATATCCGTCTTCCGGATGCAGGTTTATAAGGGAGAGGTTTCAGTACTCTCCCTTACCAACCTGCTTCGGTATTACATGATTTTTATATGGGATGTCCCACTTGATAGGTCTGGAGGTATGAGCTTCTTTCTGCGCATCTTACATGCATTAACCTCATGTATTTTTATATGTATATGATTAAAAAAAAGTTTGCTTTTTATATCACAATTTCACCTACATTTGGATAAATTTTTTATTTGAAATTATTTTATGTTGTTTTTATATTTATTTATGTATTAAGCGGTACACACAATATTGGAAACTATATTACACTACAATTTACTTTTATTAAATAATTTTTGCTCGCGTATTGAATCAGGAATCGATCCCACAATCAGGAATCGAATACACAATTCAATGCAAGAATAAAAAATCTAATTACGAAGCAAAAGTAACAATCGCATCCATATGTGTATCTACGTAAGCGAGAGAGGATGCGCTATAAAAAAGTTTTTGTTGAAAAAAAAACTTCGGGTTTAAAACACATGAAAAAAACATAAATAGACGACCATCATTCCCGTGTGTGCGTTAAATTTTTTCATTCCCTTACGTTATTGCAACCTCGTAAGGCAGAGGGGATACACTGTGTGCTTTTGCGCATCTCCGAAGCCCTTCTATTTAATCTTGCTGCTTCCTTGTACCAAATTTACTTTTGCTGGGTAACTACTATTTTTTCGATTTTTGACAAAAATGTATAAAACATGAAAAATCTTGAAAGTTTTATGTTCACGGCATACAATATGTTTGACATTTTTATGTAGAAAACCATAAGCGATATTTTTATGGAATATTTTATCCCTTTCTTAAAAAAAGGGGCAAACAACCTCACCTGCAGCGGGGATATAGCAGCCAAAATTATTCTAAAAAATTATCCTCGTGGTGCTTTACATAAAAGTGATGAACACACTTATACCTTGAATGTAAGGATTATGAGATTTCCTTATCGAGCTCTAATTGAACCAGTCATTGCGAAAAGAGCATGAGTCACACTTTTTTCAATTTTCAAAAATAACACAGTTAAGAGTGCCGCAAATCCACTTTTGCAGATTTCGAAAATTCAAGTCTGTACGAATACGGCATAAGTTCTAAACTAATAGAATGTTTTCTTTTAAGTCATGCAGTTAATGGGATACATAATTTATAAATATCGAAATCATGCCATGATCCGTCATCTTCATTAGTAGTATCTCCGGAAAATAATAATATAAAGAATATACTATATTACTTCCGTAAAAGAGGACACTCAGCCCTGCCAAATGGTAGAATGTTTGAGACAGCAAAGAGACATATTCGTAAAAATTTGTGTAAACCTTATATACACAATCACATGGAATATGAAAATCTCATACTTGAGAATAATGCGAGTTTTGATATATGAAATCCCAAAACTGAAGATGTTATGCACCCAGAGAAAAAATTATACATACCATACGTGCTCAAACTGACCACAAAGAAAATTTTAATTTTTAATACAACTTTATTAGAATATAATCCCAACGTATCCAGAAATAGAGGCTAGATTTAAAATCAGCGAGCTCGTATTATAAAAAACAAATTTTTTGATGGCGTGAGAAAAGAAACATTTAAAGTATTTTTTTTAACATAATACACAATATCTCTGAAATTAGAGGTGATAGAAAAATAATAAAGCTATTTTAGTAATCAGCGAACGTCGAAAATACATAAGGATCAGTTATGTAAATTTCAAAAAATTTAAATAAAAAACACATGATTTTTAATAACCTTGTAAGATATCCTGTTATATTCATCAATCTGACTCTACCCAAATGAAAGAGACTTTTGTGTACATTAATAATCCAGAAAGTATTTTAAAGTTTCGATGACCATTCGTGAAATATTAAGTGAATAATACAAAAAGTGCTGTAAATTATACAAATGGTAGATATCACTATATCTTTAAAACTAGAGCTGCTAAGGAAAAACTAATGACGCCATCGTAATCAGGATATGAAAATTCATAAGGATCAGCTATTTTTATTTAAACAACACAAGAAAACATCCATTTTGTTGTGCTGTGTATTCAGTCGTTACAACTTTGAAATTTAAAAAAAAAATTTATTTTGTTGCACTGTATTGTCATGCCTTAATTCACAAAAAAATTTTTGATTAATATTTAAGAGACTTATTAAAAAAAATTTTTTATGAAAATTTGTTTTATTAGTCTGTTATAAGTCAGAAAAATTTTTTGTGAATTAAGGCATCAGAATATTGGTTTTTAGCTTAAAATTCGGCCTTTTCCAAATTCAGAATTTTCCCAATCAAATCGAGTATTTTACAATCAAATTTACAATTTTTCAAACCAAATTCTTCATTTTAAAAATTCAAATCAGACATTTTCAAATGAACTTGATTCCAATCAGGCTGATTTTCATTTTCAAAATGCCGAATTTGATTTGAAGAATGCAGAATTTGATTTGCGTGAGTATAGTCCTCTAAATTAGAAGATAAGTTTTCAAACCCTTAAGTTTACTTAAAACAAGTAGAAACATGTATTTTTAAAACGCTCGTTTTTTGGATTCAAAAATGTTAGATTACAAAATACATGTTCACTTACCCATTTCCAAATACTCCAAAAACATTGAATTATTAGTCCATGGTATCAGATGATAATCCTCGGTCCACTGATTACATGACACCAACTTTTCTTCACTATTTTTCCTACGCATGCCACAGCGTGTACTGAGTTTTTTCATTTTTTTCGTCAAATATGGTATTAACATTTCCACAATTGCATTGACGGCCTGCTTACCAACCATAATAATAACCAATTGTAAGCACAATTCCATAAGGCAACCACCTGGATTACATTCCTCTTGACGAAAACCCAAAATACGATTATATTTGGCAGGATAACCAACAAATTTACCCTTAAGAAAGGCGATATAGAAAAGTGATGAGTAGTAATTCACGAATTGAAAAACATAATTTTTTATGGTTAAACTCTCATCGTATTCAGTTTTGGTGCGACAATATTCCCAATTTGTCAGCTTGACCGCCAACGAACCATAAATATAGTCGAGTATGGAAATTAGTATTAGATCTATAATACCAGCCGTCATGGGCAGGAACATAATTTTATAGGTCATTGAGTCCTCGTTGCCAAAGATGCTATGCGAGGCACGTTGAGCCATGCGATATACCACCATCGAGAAGATGGCTATAATTGATATGCATATCTATTTTCATTAAAAAATACACAATTAATATAGCCGAGGAATTAATTGTTTAAAAACTTACAAATAAAACCATAATGCTGTAGCTGGTAAAACTGGAAATGAACTTTGTAGTCCAAAAAGGCACATCTGGCTCAAACACACTATTTGCAGTGGCATTTTGCATTTTTTCTGCTAGTTTTTTATTTTTTCTAATTTTTGCTAAATACTGTGGTCTTGGATGCTCTACATCCTGTGTGTACCCAGTAAGACCCCATCTATGCACCAGTGCAGCAGAGTAACGTTTCCAAAGTTCAAGATATAAGACAGCTAAGAAGAGGTAGTAGTAATTTAGGTAACATCTATTTTACGTATAAATGAAAAAGACTATTGAAATAATTGAAATGTAAGCAAAATTTACCCCACATCGACATCACAAAGGCAAATACTACTGTTACATTGTTGTCTATTAAGTAATTTACTTTCGATGAAATGCACGTATCCTGCAATTGCCAGTAATCACATCTGCGATCGCATTGAGGACACATTAAAGTTGTTCTATTATCGTTACAAATATCTCGACTTAAAGATAAAAATAAACAATTTAAAAATCATTCACTTTAATGAAATAAAATTAAAACTACTTCACCTTATTGGATCTGAGTTCCATGTTATAAATCCGTATATAAAAAATAAAATACCAATTATGCTGACCGGTATCAACATGTGTGTATAAAAACCCAACCAGGCAAAATATAAAGCCACCTTAGCACCAAAATACTCTTTTATACTGTCTAAAGGTTGTAAACTGGCCAAAAATAAATAAGCAAAAATTTAATCAATATAAAAATTAATCAAATGTTTCTACTCACTGTTTCCATTTGCTTAAATTGGCCCACTCGCTTAACAATAAATCACGATCTGTATCCTTGAAATCGATAAAAGTTTTATTTTAATAAATAATATTTTTGGCAATTTATTTTTACTTACATCATGTAACGTGTATGCTGATTCATAAACTCCATCGGCTAATAATTTTTCTATGCCTAAATTATCAGGTGTCTCTTCGCCTTCTATGAAATGTTGCCGTTCCAATATAAAATTAATAATATAATTCCGAGTACCCGCGTCAAAGAAATTTGGCTGTTCGAAATCAAATCTGTTAGAATAAGAAATATTAACAACAAAAAAACATGTTATTCATATATTGCTATTGTCAGTTTATATACTTAAAAAAGATACAACATGCCATGAAAAAACAAAATTTATTCGAAAATAGTAGTTCCTGAATTTGTCCAAACTTCCAAACTAAATTTTTACAACTATATTAAATCTGAATCTAAATAAAAACAGAGATTTTCGGTTGCTCTTAATTACATCTTTGAAGACGGGATTACACAAAGTAATTTAGGTAAAGTATTTTATATGCATCGACCTTAGGTAAAGAGCTCTTGCATATTCCAAGAAGTATCCCGATTTTTACAGAATCATATATTCAAATTAGATATTGCCAAAGTACACTCAAAAGGAATTTATTGCAGACCAGAGGTCTGCCCTGAATTTAAATTGTAAGGCTCTAAGGGTGTCAACGACTGTCCAGTTCTCGTAATTAGTAAAAAGTTCAACTCCCCATATTAAGTCTAAAGTAGTGTGCTTCGGTTAAAATTTTTCAACGCATGTCATTTCTTTGATCCTCAGCCGCTTCCAAAAAGTACTTTCGGTTAAACAACAACTATCTTGTATACCTAGTGAGGTACACGCATTTTAAAATTAAAATTTTTCAATTTTTCAAAACCTTGGTCCAGTATTCTCAAGATATCGGATCCAAGTAATAGCCAACTATCACAATTGTTTCTTTGTTAGTTACACAATAAAATTTCGAATAGCTTAAAAAAACTTATGGTAATATTATTTCTAAGTTGGGCAGGCGCGGATCCAGCTTGAGTTTGGGGAACTTCTAATTAAAACATATTATATTGCAAAACCTCTTTCAATAGAAATTGGGTATGGGTAATTCCATGTCAAATTAACTAATAGTTAGACACGACCCCTTTCGGTTTTGATGAAATTTATTCAGATGTTTTCTTTAAGCCTATAACGAACTTATGCCAAAGGGAAAAAATTAAAAATAATTATTTCAGAAGTTATGACATATCCAAAATATCATTATTTCGCCAAATTTACCGAAAGTGTTGAGTTTAGTTTTTAAATATCTCGAAAACTATTTTATATACAAGATTGGTTTGTATGTCATTTTAAGCAGAATATTTGGAGCTACAAAAAGTGTATAGGTCATAAATTTTTTTGGAAAAAGACGTATCTGCAAAGTTTTGAAATTTTCAAAACTGATTAAAGCAAAAACCAAAAATTTTTTTGCCTGAATATCTCTAAACGTCCTTAAAAAATCCTGAAAATTTTAAGGAGGTGTTTTTTTCTTTTTTGAGATGGGACAAAAAATTTACCTTTTTAATACAAAATTTCCAGCATAAAATTTCACCGAAAAAACAAATGCATAAATTTGTCAATGTTATTACTTTTTCCTCTTCAAAAACTTTAAATTAAATTAAATTTAATTTAATGCATATAGCACAAAATTACAAATTTAAATTATTTTTGATACTATATTGTTGAAGGTTGCGAAAGAAAAAAATCATATCTCAAAAAAGAAAAAAAACTTTTCCTCCAAATTTTCACGATTTATTAAGGACGCTTAGAGGTATTATATAAAAAAAATTCAGACGAAAAAAAATATAGGTTTCTGATTAAGTCAGTTTTGAAATTTTCAAAACTTTGCAGATAAGTCATTTTTCCAAAACAAATTTTTGTTCTATGCATTCTTTGTTGCCCCAAATATCCTCTTTAAAATGGCATACAAAACATCCTTGTACATAAGACACTTTTAGAGATAATTAATAACTAGGCTCAACACATTCTGTAAATTTGGCGAAATAATGACATTTTGAATATGTCATAACTTTTGAAGTAAACATTTTTAATATTTTTCCTTTGACATAAATTCGTTATAGTATGAATGACAACGTCTGACCAAATTTCATAAAAATTGAAAGGAGTCATGTCTAACTCTTACTTGATTTGACATAGAATTACCTGTATATTTTACTCGTTTTTGGGGAGGGAAGGGGAAATATCTCGCTCATCCGCCCGTGCTTACGCGTCTGGAGTTGGGGCATATACAATTTTTAATTTCAAAATTGCAAATTATTGAATTTTTGATCATTTTTTTTCCTCAAAAGCACCATCATTCTTTTCTCTGTAAAAAATTTGCCATAGAGATCATATAATTATTATAAACATGTCTTCATAGGCATGATTTTATCCAATTTAAAATTTTGTGTGGGCCTGCAACCTTTCGAATTCTACCTATTTTGCAGCAAAATTATTTTAATTTAGCCCATATTGGGATTTTAGAAACCAAACTTGAATTCCAAAACAAATACCACTTATGTGCATTCTATTAATTTACCAAAGCATTTTTTGGACGTTGGACCAAGTGTTGACTTTGTGAGCGATATCATAAAAAAATTAAGTTTTTTGGAATTCGCTAGAACTTCCTACGTAATTTCCTATATAACTCTGAAATTTCGTTAGAAAATTTCAATAATTAAAGATTTTATAGCATTAAGAATAAATTCAATATGCACAAAACACCACATAGCACCATTTCTCCACTTGGTTTGCAAAAGAGTCTTTGGTAAAAAAATTAAATTATTAAAATCAGTATACACTATTGCAAACTTTCACTTTTAAACGTGTAAAAGTAATGGTCTTATAAGTATAAACTCATATTAATCTGAGGACCAACGAATGATAATTGAAATGCGGATGTTTTCACTAAATATGTTGTAACTATCGCATTTTTTGTCTGATGTTAACAACTTTACGCTTAGTGCGTTTGAAAGAAAGTTTTCTTTGAGATGTCAGGCAAAAACAATATTAGAATTTCTTTTGCGGTGAATTTTGAAAAAAATGGTGAATTTAAAAAAAATATAAAAAAAATTTACTTTTTCAAATCTTAAAGCCATTAACTCAATAAATTTTCAACCGATCATCACAGTTTAAATATTGACTGAAAAAGATGAGACATATCTATACAACAGCTCAAAATTTGTTTACTTCAGAAGAACATTTATCAAGATTTTTGGAAATAGCTTTGAAAACTGCAGAAAATCGTTTTTTTTAGCGAATATGTAGAAAACGCTTCTTAAGAAAAATATATGAATGCCTTGCTTCTTTTCAGTAACCCCAAGTTAGCTTTCTTTTTTCTTCGATGTTCTAGACTATTAACCGGGAGGTCCCAGGTTCAATTCCTGCGCTGGGTACTTCTGCAGAAAAGCCACATATAGGCTTAAGCAGTAAGTGTGTTTGTAAAAAAAAGGATTAACAGGCTGGATTTAAAACTAAAAATTGAGACTGCCCAAAATAGCTTGGGTGCACACCGTAGTAAAATGGGCTACAGTGTACATATGTATAAATATGTTTTCTTATCGCAATTTTCTGTTTTATATACAATTTATTGGTTTCCGTTGCATTTAAGTTTCAACATTCAATTCTTCTCAAACTTACTAAGTTATTTAAAGGCGCATTTAAGTAAACGATTCTTCGTTAAATCAGACATCAGAGTTAAAAATAAATCGCTTTAAATAAAACTAAATCTATTAAACCAAAAACCTTTCTTCTTTCAAATCCAAAATGAAGAATTTGGAAATTTGAAAATATGCTAATTGAAAGGAAAATTTTAAACTGAAGAACTTTCAATATATTAAACAAGAATATTATACTTACAAATGCTCATAGTTACGTTGAAATTCAAAATAAATACGTTTTGGTTTAGGTGGAAATTTCTCTGGGTTCAATTGTACTGAAGTAAATATTTTAGCACAACATGAACGGACACAATCGCTCAATTCGTAGTCATCATCATATATTTGATCTTGACCGGGTATCTACGTTAAACAAAGGAAAAAATATACGTGCATACAAAATTTAATAAATTTAATCAAATAAAATCAAACGCAATTTACTCACTTTTTTCATTGGCAATTTAATACGAAGAATTTCAGAATAACGACACAACACTTCATGGGGTGCATGAATCTTTATAAAATGTATACGTTGAGTATTATCACGCTCCAAATGGAGACCTTCTTTCTCTAAATTGGCCTCGAAAGTTTCACGTTTCCTAATGTTGTCCAGTTTATGATCGGCACCACTGAACGCCAAAACAAAATCTACACTACGTTGACCATCTTGGAAACGTCGTCTTGTCTACGATTAAGTAACATTTTTTTTTATTATTACAATTAACTTAGAAACGCTTGATTCTACAATAATATATTTTATAGAAATAATTTTATTAAAAATTATATAAATCATACTTTTACATCTATTTGCAATAGTTCTGTATCAAAAAATCTTTCTATACAATTTCCCATATTTTTAGTTTATCAAAAAATGTTTTACGTGCTGCTAACATATTAAAAACAAAAACTTAATAAACTATTAACTTAAAAGAAAAATATTCGCAAATGATTCACTTGTCTATTGTGTTTGTTTGTGTTTTTTTTATTAAAATTAACCGATCAGCAAAATAGAAATTTAATTCAAATAAAAACTCCACAAATATTCTTGAATGTGCTTCTTGTATAATGTCTGACCACACAATATATTTTGTGGGTCTGACGGATATCTAAAGTGTAGTAAATTTCTCTATTAATTCATTCGTCATCCCTCTCTTTGCAAATTTGTATAACCTCTTCAATCCTATTTATGTTTTGCGTAGGTTTCTTCTCACAACTGCATAAGAGTAGTGAAGATTTTCTAGAAGGGGGGTCGAAGAATTAATCAGGAAATATATATCGAAAAATCTCTTAGAAATATCTGTAGTTTTTAAACTCGATTCAATTACACACATATATAAGAAGCTTAAAAACGTCAAAGGCAAAACATGAGCTCAATAGCACTGGTCTGCAAATCAAATATTCTTTAACCCTCTCATGCACCAAACTTCGTTAGGGCAGCTATACATTCTTAAAATTTTTTTTCCAACTAAATAGTTGTTTACAAATTAGTATTAAAAAATAGTAATTTTTCATGCAAAATTAAAAAATAATAATTTTATCATAAAAAAATGTAAAGCTCCGAAAACGTTACCTTTTATCTGGCTCCATGAGAAATGGACCTAATGAAAAATGGCCCCAAACCAAAAATAAAAATGGCCCAAACTTTTGTATTGAAAACAAGAACAGAAATTTTGAGGCGATCTTTCCTAATTTTTGGGGCCATTTTTCATTTTTTAAATTGGGGCCATTTTCCTATATTTTCGGGCCATTTTTCATTTTTAAATTTGGGGCCATTTTTAATTTGTCATAAAATGAAAAATGGCCGCAAACTTAAAAATTAAAAATGGCCCCAAACTTAAAATTGGAAAATGGCCCCAAAATATAGGAAAAATGGCCCCAAATTAGAAAATACCATATGAAAAATGGCCCCAAAATAGGAAAAATGTCCCCGAAAATCCAATGTTGTTGTTTTCAGTAACGCAATACGCAAAAAGTGGACATGTGGGAAACAAAGCCATATTTTTTAGCTATTGCCATTGCAACCTGCCCTCAGGCAGTCTTGACGAAAGATTTTTTCCGCCCGAAGAACGGCTTCGCTGAATAAAGATTATTGTATAGCTTAACTTTTTTTTTCCTCTTGGTATATCGAAAGGCGGCTCCGCTGAGTAATGATTTTTACATAGCCGGTTTTCGGATGAGCTTAAGAGCTTTTTTCTCTCGGTATATTAAAAAGTGACTATGCAAAAATCCTTACTCAACGAAGACGGGTTTCGATATACTGAAAGGAAAAATTCTTAACCCCGGCCAAAGGCCGGCTATGCAAAGATCTTTATTCATCGAAGCCGCTTTTCGATATACATAGAGGAAAAAACCCTTAAGCCCGGTCAAAGGCCGGCTTTTGCAAAGATCTTTACTCAGCGAAGTCACTTTTCGATATACCTAGAGGAAAACCCCTTAAGCTCGGCCGAAGACCGTCTATGCAAAAATCTTTATTCAGCGAAGCTGCTTTTCAATATACCTAGAGGAAAATACCCTTAAGCCCAGCCGAAAGCCAGCTATACAAGTCTTTACTTAGCGAAGCCGCTTTTCGTTATACTGAGAGGAAAAAAACCTTAAGCCTGGCGGAAGACCGCCTATGCAGGAACATTTCCTCAGCTCATTTTACGAGAAATGGTTCCAAAATAAGCAAGATGGCCCTAAATTAAAAAAAATGAAAAATTGACCCAAAATAAGAAAAATGGCCCCAAGTAAATAAACAAAAATTAAAAATAGCCTCAAAATAGAAAAACTGGCCCCAAAAAATTTTGTTTTTGAATGCAAAAATGTTGGGACCATTTTTAGTTTTTCAGTTTGGGGCCATTCTTTATTGGGGCAATTTTTCCAACTTGAGGGAAAATGGCCCCAAACTGAAAAATGAAAAATGGCCCCAAATATTTCTATTGCAAACAACAACAAAAAATGTTGTGGCTATTTTTTCTATTTTGGGGCCATTTTTCATTTGTGGTTTGGGGCCATTTTTCATTTTTAAGTTTGGGGCCATTTTTCATTTTTAAGTTTGGGGTAATTTTTCATTGGAGCCATTTTTCAAGGAGCCCCTTTATCTATTGTTCTCAAGGAAATGTGTCTTACGCACAAAATAAGACAAATATAATGAAAATCGACTTATGGATGTTGGTTTTATTAGCATTTAAACCTTATGTGAGTGACAAAATAAACACCTTCAATAGAGTGACAATGGTACCCAGGTGCCCATAAAAAAAGATATGTGTGTTATGCACTTTTTTGTAATTTTTGCCCAAAAAATCACTTAAGATTCAGTAGTTTTGTTGGATTATCTCAAAAAATTTGATAATCAGTGTGTCAGTCAGGCTTGCCGGATATGCTACGTTGATAAAAGTATATGGTGTAATAAAAGAAGTACAATTGAAAGAAAAAAAGTACACTATTTTTATTAAGTTGATATTCTTTTGTGATTTATAATATTTAAGCCGAAGAATTTTGTTTCAGTAATTCATTTATTCTTTTTAGACGAAATATTGTAGAAAAAGTGATGTTAGTAAAAAAAATCAACAGTATTGCTTAACTTTTTTATATTAATTGCTGTAAATGTTTTTGTGCATACGGGTAACCCCGTCACTCTGTTAAGGCTGTAAAATATAAATAACTCTGTTACATCCCCGAAAAGAAACCAAATGAACTAAGACAAATTTAATTACAAAAGGAACAAAAATCTAGTAGTTCATAAGAAGTTTTGCCTTCCTAGACAAAAAACCTCTTTAGCTAGCTCTTATTTAAAATGAATTGGGTACCCAGGTACCCTGTCACTCACATAAGGTTTAAGTGAATATAGTACACCTAGATACTTAGAATGTACTTTTGTTCCAAAACTGTTTCAAATCAAAAGTAAATACACCAAGACATCTTTTATATGACTGAGTTTATTTACTTAATTGCTAATAAAATCAGGATTTATCCATCAGTTTTCATGATATATGGCATAATTTGCTCGTAAGGCACCTGTCCTTAAAAGCAATAGTTAAATGGTAAAATTTTTAAAGTTTTAAATTTTTTATGAAATATCCCTTTACCTACACTACCAGCGATAGTATCAACAACACTGTAGCGAAAATCCTACTAATTTTAGCAAGCTGAATAAAGAGACTGTCGCCATCTCGCAGCGAGTCGCACCTATTAATGAAATTTTTTCTAAATGTTCGGAACTTCACGAACTGTCTTTTCTTAGCGTGTTCAACTATTTTAAGCTTTTTTATTTCGGTCTTACCAGCGTGGAATATCATCGATATTCTCAATCCTGGGATTTTTTTAATGTTTATTTTGCCCAAGCTACATGAAAGTCATTTTGTTTTAACTCGACATAACTTTAATTCAACATGATTCATCGTGTTGTGTCAATATCAAATTCACGCTGTTTAAACTTGAAATAGCTTTGATTCAACATAATTTTTTCGTATTATTTCAGTATCAATCTCATTTGGATTTAACTATACTGGTATATTAAATCAACATGTAATACAGTTATTTCAAAAGGAAAAATGTACTTTAAAGGTTATTTTAAAATCATGTTGAATTAAAATGAAACACCTATGAAGAAAAACCACTACCAAAAAATGTTGATTTTAATATGAACTTTTATGTGTGTGTATTTTACCATTAATATATCGGTTTTTACCCTAATCTGTAGTTTTAAAAGGTATGTAAAGGGCATATTAACCTTGCACGGTGGCAGCTCCAGGGCAACAAATACAACAGCCCATTTTATGTGTCTGACTCTGTCGAATTCTATATAATATATAAATAAAATTTTTAAAAATTAACCGAGCGATTTTTATGTATGAGTTTTGACAGTCTATAGCAAGGAAAAAGTGGAGCAAACAATAATGAGATGCCCTGGCGATTCCACCTGGTTGAATATGCCTTAGTTATATAATTGAAAATAAATGTAAAAAAACAAAAATAGATTAAAAAAAAATTTATTATTAGAATTTTTATAAATCAAGTCAAAAACATAAAAATTTTAAAATTTTTGAAAATATATTTTAGGAGTAAAATATAATTTCTCTTCTCCCTACTAGAAATCTTGGCTAGCTACTCCCATACACAGTACCGTATGCCTTCAAAAACTCATGCATGCTCTCTGTATTTATCTGAAATTGTGTGAAACGCATCGTAAAGAATGAGGCCGACAACACACAAACAACAAATAGCATTTCAATCAGTGTTGTCAACTCAGTGCTTTTCGCACCGTTTTTAGTGCTTTTTCAACTTTTCGACGCAAAATATTTTCAAGTCAGTGCTCGGTGCATTTTTTAGTTTTTGGTGCTTTTTATTTGTAACGTGTTCACTGAACACAGAATTAAAAAATAAGTTTATTTATCTAAAAAATATGTTTTCAAGAGTAAACTTCCTTGATAATGCATGCAATGCTTTGCTAAATATACTTTTTTTACAGCGTTGTGGAATAAACAATTTTATTTGCATTTTAATGTATTTAGTTTTGTCCAAGTAATATATACATAAATATTCAGTCGATATTAGTCCGTTTATGTCATTAGCAGATATTGTCATCAAACTTTTGTGACTTCCTTATTAAAACGCCAAAGTTGCACGCGTTCTTAGCTTGATGAATCTATTTAAGTCTAACATACGTAACGGAATGTCTTTACATGCTTCACATAAAAACCAGGCTGAAGTGAGAAAATTCATGTTGTGACACCTCTGAGATGCCAGCTGCTGTACCTTGATTTAATTACACTACGCAACAATGCAAATGCTTCGAGAACAAAATAGCAGATCCTTCTATGTATATTTTCATCTATATTTTCATCCAATTAGCTCTAGTTTTAAAGCAACAGTGACTGTTATATTTTCAAAGATTACAACAATTATTATTCCATTATATTGCGCATGCACTTCAAAAGTGACACAACTCAAGGAATGCCTTTTTGGGGTTAATAGTACACAATTATTCGTCACATTGGTTGTCATACTGCATAAAAAAATCATACAAATATCTTGTATACTAGACTCTTGAGCAGATCATAAATTTCTTTTTTCCATAAAAGTGTGAGTAAATTAAAAACTAAAACTCCTTTTCAAGAAAATCAGTATTTTTGAGTTGTGTCAGTTTTGCAGTGCATGTCCCATATGTCCTTTAATACATCAAAAAATATGTATTTTACTTTATGAAATTATCAAATACATGTTATTTTTATATAAAATGAAAATTTTTTAAATTTAGTGCGTTTTTCAAAAATTACGGGGTTTTTTCCTGGTTGCACTGCTTTTTGAAATTTAAAAGTTGACAACACTGATTTCAATATTTGTATTATGATTACGAATCATTATAGTAAATACTCGGCTGGAGAATAAAAACACTGAGATTTATTTCCGCAAAACATTTGAGAGGTGGCAAGTGTTAACAGGTTTCAAAGATCATTTGTTCGTTGTGTAAACAAATAGAATTTTTCAATTAAGCTGTTGCTTATACAGTCGTGATCAAAATATTTACAACTGAAATATAGTTTTAATGACGGAGCACTTCGCTATAATAATTTCTTAAGCAAACTTTAAATCTATTTTGGTTTTCTTTTGCTACTTTTAAAAATTTGTTCTCTTATTAAACTGTTTGCGTTATGGCCCTAACATGTCAATATGAAATAACTCCCAATGAAATGACTACCTGTACAATAAGTTGTAAAAAAAATTCAAGAAATCACACTAAATTGTCCATGAAATAAATTATTTTAAAATTACGATAAAAATATATTTGTGAACTTTTGACAAAACAACCTAAGAGGAATTTTCAAAATTTTCAGTAGAGCATAAATACTATTAAAGAACAGAATGAAACTTTTTGTGTCTGCATTTAATTTTTATTTGTTATATATATTAGCTTGTCTGCGGAAAATTCCCAGGGTCTATGGCTGGAATCGAACCCACGACCCCTGGACTGACTGGCAAGCATCGCCATCACTCAGCCACAGGGGCACCGCTGGGCCATTGTTAGCCATTCTCTCAATTTCTTATGCTTTCGAGCATAAGCTGAATTTTTGTCTATAAACACACGTCCATACACTGTGTGTGGGTCTCACAGCCTACCCAGCGGTAAATAGAAGGAGTAAAGAGGCCTTCTATAAGGCCTTATTTAGCAGTCTGTAGTACTTCCACTCCCATTACATACTCCTTTCTTTTTTACACGCGATCTCATTGCGGACCAAGGCTTTCCTCGACACATTACTCAGCAGGCCTGATAGAAGGCCTGCTGAGTAATGGGTCTGGTAAGGTCTATTAAAAATTAAATGGAGGTACATTTTTTAATCTCTGTATTTTTATAGCGGCTTCTATATTTTTGATTATCGTCATGTTTTATTTATTTCAAACTCCTTTTCATCCAAAGTAATTTTTTAAACATATGAGGGAGGCTAAATTTCATGTATTTATTTCGAACGAATTAAACATGATGTAGTAGCTACAACATAAACGGCATAATAGCAGCATGTATGATGCCTCATGTACGTAAATTTCAGTGTTATATACAAATTATTTGCGAAAAAAGAATACGAGAAGGTCTGTTATTTCTAAAGAACATTTTTTATTAAACAAAACGAAAAATCTAAAAATAGAACACTCCTTCCAAAAGAAGCCAGTGTAGAGAGCTTCTAGAAGGCCTGCCTGAGAAGGCAGTAAAGAATTACTTTTGGATCTTAAATTCACGTCTTGGAAAGCCTGTAAAAAGGCCTGTTTAGTGAATGCCTCATAAGTTTTACCGCTGGGTATCCATTTAGACGCGAAGCACATACACAAACAAAGAATAAGATAGTGTACGTTTGGTCAGCACTGACTTAAGGCAAAATGAACACTAAACATAACTAGCCGATCTCTATTAACATTTTAATTAACTTTTGTTTTCGTTTTTGACACATTCGAAATTGGTGTTGATCAGTCGCAATATAACAAATATGAAGATCAGTCAAATTTTTAAAATATTAGTATATTTATTACTAAATATCGTAGAAATCTGCATTTATACATGTTGCTACTTGTAAAACTGTCTTAACTCCAATTAAGTGCTTTTGTCTAAAGTTCACATTTATATATGAAATAAGTGTCAATCTGAAGCAAGTTTGAGACAACAGCGGTGGGAGCCTTGCTCTCTGCCAAAGGCGGAAAATGCTGGACGCTGTAGTGAGCAAAACTGGCTTAAGCATACTCCAGAGAAGAAAGTCTTGGCTGTTAAAAACTCTATGAAGCGCTTACTGTCTTTCATGTGAAATTATTAGAAGTTTATAAAATGTAGATATAGGAGAAATGAAATAAAAAAAAAAATATTATGAAAACACTGCTTTTACGTTCGGTCAATAATAATTGCAAAATTCGAAACCTGAATTTCAGCGAGAGCTGCATACTACGCTTAAAGAGACAATATAATCTTTCACACTCTAGCATTCGCAAACCGATGGTTCTCACACTGAAAATGAGGAAAATAGTAAAAAAAAAACTTTATTGAACAAGACAAAGAAAGTTGTGGATTTCCAAAACATGAAATGAAAGCTGAGAAACTCATAAGATGAGTCAGCCTAAAGCTGAAAAACTTACAAATTGGTGCAGCCGAATTGAGTAAAGTTAAAGGATATTAAACAATTTTACTGCAGCTGTTTGGCAGTGAGGCTGATTGGCAGTGAGGCTTAAGGGGACAAGAATTCTGATGATCGTTTTTGGGCTTGAAACATCATGATGTAAGAAAAAAAATTTTTTTCAGCTTTTGCATATTTCAGAATTTCTTTCTACATAAAAAATAATTTAATTTAAAAATTAAATTGAACGAACTTAAGCCAAAATAGTTAAATATCTTTTGATTTGTAATTTCTTTTAGAAATGATATATGATCACTTCTGATACCACTAAATAACTTTAAAATGTTAAAATCTATAATTTTGAGAAAATTCCTTAGTTACTTTGAGCCTCCAGAAACCCAATTGGAGCACAAAATCAAAATTTGATATTTTGTTTAAAAAATTTGTTTTCTTTAATTGGTAACTTTAACAAAAGCATTTAAGTGAAAACGTTTTACAAGAACCAAGAACCAGAAAACAGATGACTCTTAAACTAACTTAGATCATGTCCATTCTTGTACAACTTTCTATCAACGTACGTGCATTTTTTGTAATAACTATAATTTTACTAAAAAATAATCGGTTATATATATCACTAACTTTACATAAATATCGTTGCGAAGATGGTCTATTGTGTAAGAAAGTGTTAAAATAAAACAAAATATTTTAATTTCTTATTTCGGCTTTTTAGTTCAATATTTGAATTAATATAAATTCAAATTATTTTTATAAAGAGTGGAGTATTGGAATATCCAAATCAGATTAGCATAACGTATCAGTACTACTGATTTCGACAGGCCACTGCATCGTCTCATCAGCGCTCTTGTTCAATTTTACCACTGAAGAGGATGCTTTTTTACTAGGAAACATCAGCTGTTAAACTAATTTATGTGGCAAAATAGAATGCGAGACTTTGTTCATGTAAATTCTTGCATTCATTTTATTATGACTCAACTTATGCCAGCCATACACTACACAAGTTCAGTGCTCAAGTCTGGCACTGCGTAAACGAAACTTGTGATACACACTATACAAGTAAACTGTGCAGTTTTTTTTTATTTTAAAGCCACAGCGAAGAAGACAACATGTGCTAATACAGCGCTATTTTATTACTTGCTATACAAATAAAAAGAAAACAAAGACAAAAAATTCACTTTCTTAAATTAATTTTTCGTAGACTTCGACTTTTATGATTTTCTTGCTGTAATCGGTGCTTTCAACATGCCATAATGCAAACGATTCCCCGTATAATTCTACAAACTTTGTCCAGAACATATTTTCTGCGCTATTTTTTGTTTTTAACTCTTCAAAAATCGCGACACAACTGAGCGTTTGCAGCATACACTACACAAGTTCACTGTACAGTTTTAGAAACTTGATCAAAAGCAAAATAGTTTTGATTTTTACTCAGTTCACTGCGTAAATAGTACAACCACTGCCATACACTACACAAACGCACTGTACAGTGCCAGACTTGTGCAGTGAACTTGTGTAGTGTATGGCCGGCATTAAGTTAGTGAAAATTTCTCCCAATTGATTTAACAATTCAACACTCACCAGCTCTTATTATTTTTTGTTGTCGATTTTGATGGACATTTTTATCAATACCTACAATCAATGCTGCTTGTTGTGTTTTTGTTTTTTATACATGTTTCAGTTATTTGTATGTATTTAGTTCCAGACAGCCAACCCAGAATTTTTGCGCGGGCCGTCCCTGATGTTGTCTTATAAAAAAGCATCCACTTTCATACGTGTTAAAAGTGAACAAGAAGGCTGATGAGACGGTGTAGCGACCTGTCGAAATCAGTAGAACTGATCCGTTCTGCTAATCTGCTTTGAATATTCCAACACTCCACTCGTAATAAAAAAAATTTTCAATTTACATTAATTCAAATATATATTGAACTAAAAAGCCGAAATAATAAATTTTAGACATACCTTTTCAGTTCAAAAATTAAAATTACGTAAAAATAAAACAAATTTTATTTAAAATAAAAACAACTAACGTGCAGTAAAGCGTTAAGTATCGAAATCATTTAAATAAAATAATGTTTTAAAAGCCATACAAATATCAGGGAATTAAGTTTAATTATATATGTAAAAAAATAACGACTTTACAATAAGGTAAAATAATTATAAGAAAAAATTGCCATTACCCGTTCCCGCAAGCAGTTTTAATTAATTATTGCACATATTCTTGTTTAACACAAATAATTTCAAAGAATAAAAAAAATATATAGTTGAAAATTTTATGAATAAAACAATATTTAAATTGTCAATACAGTTGTGAAATAGAACAAAATCAAAAACTACAAAACAAAACAGCAGCGCTAACAAAATTAGTACAGAAAATATTTAACATGAATAAAACCAAATTTAATGTAAAAAAAACTGAACACACTTTGTTCTTCTAAGACGCTGCTGTTCGTTTTGTAATTGTTTTGTAATTAAAAATATTACAGCTGTATATTTGTAAAAGTGTAGAAGATTATTTTGTTAAGTCCATTTAACAAAATTAATAATAAAACAGACAGTGTGTATGTATATTTGTGTTTGTGAAACAGATAGAAAAGCCAAAAGCAATTAAAGAAATTTTAAAAAGTTTAGCTTTGTGAAATTTTTAAAAATGTCCAATAAATCATTAATAAATTAGAGTTAAAATTGATTTAAAAAAATTGATTTTAAAGATAATCTTTACCCTAAATTTCCACTGGGAGTATGTAATTGGCAATTTCTTATCTTTACTAGATTGTGTGCTATTCTGTAAAAGACGCCTAGAGACCTCCATTTCATTGGTCATTTGTAGTGATGTATCACCGGCACCATTACCGGCACTATAATTAGCACGACCATTCTGTAGAGCCATTACCTGAGCAGCTAAAACAGCATCCGTATAATCACCACCTACAACTCTGCCACCACCTGCTATACCGCCTCCTCCACCGTTGCCCGGTATGCCATTCATATTCGGTGGCATATACTGATCCAAAGGTGATGAGTGGCGATAATTTGGATTCCATGATGATCTTGCTTTATGACCATTTTCACGCATGCTACCCGTTCTACGTGCAGGTGTTTCATCGCCGGCTAAGTCCACTGCCGAATGATAAATTGTATTACGGGATTGTGATAAAGATTTGCGATGAGCAGCAGCAGCTGCTGCCGCTTCAGAGTCGGCTAATGATATTGTATCAAAATATAAACTTTCGCGATCGTCCATTTCGGACTCTGGATAATCGTAATCGTGTGTTCGTACTGGAATGACAAGGACAAGGAATATAAAAATAATGTAAAAGTACTAATAGAAATCGTAGGATTAGGAAAATTGTTAAAAATAATTTATGAAATACTCGTTACATTTATCGCACAAAAATGGGTTAATACACAGTTCACAAACAAAATTATTTACATATTTTTTGTTAAATAAAATAAGAACAAGCATAACAATTATGTTAAAATTTATTAAAATATTAAGAAATCAAAACAATAATAATAAAGTAATAGAGGCAGTATGATTAAAGCAATTAGTACATGAGTTAGTGATAGACTAAAGTAAGCGATTGCGCTAATATGATGTTTAATATTAAAAAAGTAAATTTTGAAGAATCTTTGGACTATTCTTTTAAATCCAAAGATATTTAATTATTTTTGCTAAGGTTCGTTCAATTTAATGTTTCAATTAAATAATTTTAATTTAGAAAGAAATTCTAAAGCACGTAACAATTGAAAAGACAAAGAAAATTGTAAGTGCACGGAAGGTTGAACTGACACACTAATGTTTCGAGGTCAACCACGATATCTGCAGATGAATTATTTTCCGCTTAGGCCTCACCCCCAATCACGGCAGCTGCAATAAAGTACTTAAATACTCTTTTACTTTAATCAAATCAACTAAGGTATATACAATTTCTGGAAATTTTTTAAACTTTAC
Organism: Panzeria rudis; assembly: GCA_956483635.1. Taxonomy (NCBI): domain Eukaryota; kingdom Metazoa; phylum Arthropoda; class Insecta; order Diptera; family Tachinidae; genus Panzeria; species Panzeria rudis. The sequence goes on along the minus strand of OY101448.1, from coordinate 47,455,373 downwards.
TTCGCACTAGTATGTTTTTTATCAGCATGGTTTTGAAATTCACTATTTTCCCTTGTTTTGTTCAATTTAGCTTTTTTACTATTTTCCTCATTCCCAGTTTTGAGAACCATTGCTTTACGAATAATAGGTTGTGAATGTTTATTCGTTTTTATTCATTTGAATCAATGTTGGCAACCGAAACAAATAGCACTACCGGCATTGGTAATAAAATTTTATTTCTGCATCGGTTTTTTGCGTTGTAGCGGTTTCGGTATCGGTATTACCGATAAACGATACCAATAAAACTCAAATACCGACTGCGAAATAAAAATTTGGTATCAATACCGATATGTTATTCGTTTCGGTTGCCAACCTTGATTTTAACACTAAATAAAAATAGACAAACAAACATTCGCATCCTAATATTCATAAGCCGATTGTTTCCAAAACTGATAATGAGCGAAATAATAAAAGAGCTCATTTGAACCGTCTACTGAAAGCTGAAAAAAACTTACAAGTGCAAATTGAAGTTTGAAAAATGTCCAGCAATTTTATAAACTTCAGCCATGTTAGTAAAAGGATATTTAGCTACTTAACTGCAATTGCCATGATTGGTACTGATGTCTAAGCGGACTACAATTCTGGTGATGAAATCGTGGGTATTCTAGAAACATCATTGTGTCAGTTCCATCTTCCGTTCAGCCAAATTGAATGAACGAACCGTAAGCAAAAAAAAAAAATATAAATATATTTGGATTAAATTCTTTTGATTGGTTTCGACTAAAATCACTTGATCATTTGATCATACAAATTTTTTTTTGCATCGAAAATGTTTTTAATGATGTCTAACGCTCCAAATGAAAGTCAGTGCAGAGTGTGGAGAAGGCGGCTTAATATAATGTGAACAAAGAAATCCTAAGGGCAAAACACGCCTCCTACAACTACACAAAGCGATGTATTCACAGAGAATAGGTGCGATTGTTTCATCATCTTCCATGCATAATGGACTCACGGTAAACGAAACTGGTTACTTATTTTGGCTTGAGTTCGGCTTTAATTTAATACTAGAATACAGAAATAATAAGAAGCTTAACACAAGCCATAAAGAAAAAAGTGAATATCAATAACTATGAAATGAAATACAGCTCTAACAGCAACAGTATGAATTGATTAAAGGTAGATGATATTCAACTCTTGACTGCTAACTACCGACTTTGGTCGAGTGGTCTAAGCGGTAGAGAACTCTGAAGAGATTAGCGAAAGCTTTCGAAAAAAAATTTTCGTTGTCTACATGCTTCACATTTATCTCTAAATAAAAATATAATTTAATTGAAAAATTAAATTAAAGCCGAACTCGAGCCAAGATAACTAAATTTATTTCATATAAACCCATAAAGCTCAACTAAAATCTCTTAACTTAATTAATAAATATTTATATTAAAAAAAATTTTTTCTTGAAAGAAAAATTTTTAAGAAAAAAAATTATTTTGAGTCCTTGCTTAGTCCTTACTTTTATAAATAATTAATCTTTTAGTTATCATCTCTAGAACCAAAGTTATGATAATTACAAAGAAAAATTTTTGAAAATTTTGAATATCGAACAATTTAGAGAGTTTTCAATTAGAACTAAAGTTTATCGGAAATTTTATGGTCATTTCTCAATTCAGCAGATGGAAACACAGAAGAATTATTCATTTTGATCTCTGAAACTTTTTCATTGTTGTGAAGTGTAATAAGGCTCAATCAATCCACGGTTTAGTCTGCCTCGCACTGAAAGAAGCGAACCAAACCCGTTTTTCGGCCAAAATTTCATTTTCTGCCAAGTTTATTTATATTGTGCTCAGGTCTATTTTCTTAAAACTATTTGCTTTATTTATGAATAAGCTACTACTTTGAAAATTTGAACTACTACTCTTCGAAAGATATTTATATTTATAAGTTCTTTAAAAAAATCCACTCAATCAATATTTGTAATCTGGCGGCAAATCTCGCTTATGAAAGCTAATTATAAACTTAGTGCATCAGCTAATGAATTTAGTGAAATTTAATTAGTCATCGTAAAAAAAATTATCTTTAAATTATACGCCAAAGAAATTTTGATAAGAACCTTTTCAAAAGTTCTCCAAATTTAAAACACAAAATAAGTGAAGTTTTGGAAATAAATATTGAACATAAAAAAAAACTTTTATGGAAATAAAAATATCTTATTGAACCAAAGGGGGGGAAGAATACATGTTAACGTAGAATGTCACCAAAAATAATTTTAGTTGCATTATAAAGAGATGATAAATGCAATTTATCAATGTCTCCGTTTGAAGGCTAAACTAAACATAAGTATATATATAGGATAGATTCATATATGGAAAAATTGCTTAGTGACATTTAATTAAAAATAGTATGATCAACTATTTGTTAAAAATAAAAAGAGAATATGCATTGAACAAAAAAACTATAGCTTGCATATAAAAATAGCGAAATGGATGACGTCATTTATAGAACTTTAAGCTTAACAAACATATTGAAGTGATACAGACGAGTGCAGAAAGGTAGCATGTATACAATTAGTTTCGTTTTTCGTTGCTTTATATCAAAATTCATTTGTCCAGTACACATTAAAAAAGCAAATATTTGCAAAAAAAAACAAATATTTGCAACAACAAAACATTACTAAATACCGTTTAATTTCAGTCGCAAGTGTAATTATATGTTTACATATGGGGCATATCACCCCAGGAAACAATCTTGGCCGACATGTCTAACATCAGAAAAAATCTGAGACTTAACCAGACAATCAGCCGAGTTGTCTAAAATTCCCTCAGATATTTGGCGGAGCATTAGACAGTTTTCTGGTACGACGTTTCTGCACATTGTCTGAAATATTATCCAATTAATATCAGAATAGTCTGCACATTATCCGAAGGCAATTTAATTTCCTTTAAGGCATTTAACAGAGTAGTCTGCACATTTTCTGGTCTACGTCTTACAACTTTTAGCATTCACTTCTGCACATTGTCTGATTTTAGTTTTCGTTACAATTCTTATTTATCTCTTGAGTTTATACGCACAAATATTTGAGTTTTTAAACTTATAAACTTTGGGTAAATGTTTTCTGATGAGCTGTCATAAGCAGCACAACAATGCATGGAGAACTTTAAACGACATTTCTGATAAATTTCTAATTTTAGCTCCGACTTTTCTCTGATAATAATACGCCAGGACGTAAAACGTATCAGATAAATCGGAAAATTTGCTGATGTTTTGTCAGAAATTTACAAGACATGACGAAAATTCCTTTAGAATTTCCTTAGGGAATTCGTACAGAATTCTGTTAGATCTTTCGCTATAGTTTTTAGAATTTCCTCAGACAAAGAGGTCCGGTTTCTTGTCAACCACTCATATGATTTTCGGTACGTTTTCTGACCGACATCGGATACGAATTCGGCATCTTGTGCAGACTTTTTGACAGACTTCGGACCGATATCGGCAAAACTTGTTTGCTGGGACGTCAAATCGAAAAAAAAATTTAACAAATTTTTTTTATTCCCAAAATTTTGCTATATTTTTTTGGGACCCCTCAAAAAAGCCTTCCTGCTAAATTTTAAAAATTTTTTTGATTACTCTTTCAAAATATATTAAATTTTCAAAAAATCACTTCTGTAGGTTTTTTTTCTGATAACTTTATTAATAATAATAGTCCAAATTAGACAACTTTTTAGAAATTTTTATTTAAACAATTAAGTTATGAATTTAGATGAACTGTATAGTTTTTATCCAAAATGATTTAATAAGTTTGGCTTTAGTTCGATTTAATAAAGTGCCTCAACCCAAAGGGGCTCTTAGGGCCAGGCCAAGCAATGAGCGACAAAAAATTAAAACATATGAAATACCATTGAAGTGGCCCGCAATTAGCGGCATTTTCTGAGCGGCACAGCTCTAATTTTTAGTTAGTTTCTGACAACAAACGGATTATTCGCTATGGCGAGCAAGCAGAGGCCTTAAAAGTCCGGTGATATGTAAACTTCCATTACGAAGTTCGAATGGCGACTGGGCAATAAATGATGCTGAAAAAGGCACGCTGTTCGTTAACCACTTGAAAAACGTATTCACTCCAAATACACCATCTTATATAGTTTTGATGGCACGGACTTCCGCCTGGAAAATCATAGGGCGGTGGGAATGACCTTTTGGAAGTTATGACCGTATAAACCCGCCACCGTTTTCCTAATTTTCTTGTTTGGAGCTGTCGCTAAGCCACATCTGGTCAGCATATTCGTAACATAAAGTGGGGTTCAACCATTGGCTCCTTTCAGCAATTAGAACGTCATTGTTTTTGTCGGTTGTATTTGACAACATATCCTAATATATGGGTCGTTCACAAACTGTCCTAGTGCACTCAGTGACCAATCAGATCTCTAGATTATCTCTGTAGGATTAATAACACAGTGCAACAGTCAAAAAAACATACGGACTTGACAGTAAAGGTTCGATTGTACTACAACGGGGTAGTAGAACCCTATACTTAGTTTGGCGAATTTGGTGACCAATTTCGTTTTATGGACCTACAAAGTTTTGGAAAATCAACGGGCCCTCAAAAATAGGTGTCATCAGTTTTTGGCCAAGAGCCAATACAAACTTGGTGATACCGCTTAACTATATGGCAATAATGTAGTTAAAATTATTTTTTCGCGCAATTTTTTTTTAAATTAAGGAAAATATATAAAATATAAGTTATGCTGAAAAAAGTGAATAAAATGAATTTTTTCAATATTTTTTTCAAAAAAAAATTCAGGAACATATTATTTTTCTGGGCACAAAATGTTAGTGAAACACAACATAACACAACAGAGAAGTATGCACTTGAATATACTATTTGAAAAAAAATATTTTTTTAGCATAAAAAACTAGTGAAAAACTACAATTTTTGAAGGTAAAAAGTGGCCTGTGTGAGCCATTAGAGTACCTAGACACGTTCAGATTGTATTGATATGTTCACAAAAGTTGTTCAAGTCTGCCGTTACAATAAGTTTGCTAAATATTATTAGTAAAAAATTACAAGTCTCTGTAAGTTATTCTGAAAAAAGTGAAAAAAATGTTTTTTCCTTCATTTTTTTGTCAACAAAAAGTTCACAAAAAAATGTTTTTTTGCATGAAATGTTAAAAAAATCTGTTAAACTGACTTTTAGCTACATTATAGCCATATATAGTTAAGCGGTATTATTAAGTTTGAATTAGCTGCTGGCCAAATACTGATGACACCGTTTTTTGAGGCCCCACTGATTTTCAGAAACTTTGAAGGTACATAAAAAGAATTCGTCACCAAATTCGCCAAACTGAGTATAGGGTTTTACTACCCCGTGGTAGTACAATCGAACCTGTACTGTCCAGTTCTTGTGTTTTTCCAAAAGTCTTCATTTGTCGCAGTGTAATTTTACTTACCCCAAATATTTTGTATAGCCTTAATAATATTTTTTTTATATCTAACATATCCTTAATAAAATTACGTCATATAATATTACCGTTACCTACTAAAATTGACTTGGAGTTCTCTACCTCTCAGATGAGTTTCAGCACTACTACCAGTGATGTTAATTTTTATTTTTTCATTACCGTGCGGTCCTCGGTATGAAAAGGTTTTTAATTAAAACAACTGCAGTATTCATAGACAATTTATTTGAACTAGGATCCCGCCCGCTGGTAGCAATTTGATCACTTGATCTGTAAGCGGGTTTATTTGTAATCGGTTTTTAGGCGAAATAATATGTTGTGCATATCTACACTCTAAAACACTTTTGTTGAAAATTAGGTCGATAATAGTAGGCAACACTTTACAGATTATTATCGACATAAAATTACACACGCATTATCTTTCAACAAAATGTTTTAACTAAAAAGCAATTGGCTGCGTGCAGGTTTGAACCGCGACCTCCTGATTGATAGTCTGACGTATCTACCATTCAGCCACAGCCGTGTTATGCTTTATGTTACATTTTTTCCACTTGGACTAAATATGTTTAATTTGAAAGTTTTTTTTTAATAAAATAACTACAAAATCGATGTAATTTTAAACAAGGAGAAATATTCAACACTAATTTAGACAATATATGATCGCAAATTTAAAGTAATGATTTAGAGTGTACCTCTTAAACCATATAACGTCAGCTTATTATTGGAACGAAGAAAAACTATAAAGAAGGTTTCAGAAAGTTCTCTGAAAATATACACGATAGATTTTTTTAATGCAATTTTTACCATAATAAAATGGCCGGTGGGACAAACCAATGATAAACTGACGATATGTTTCATCCATATATACATATATACAGACAATGAGATACTTAAAAGTGTACCACAAAACAAGCCGTGCTTTGTTAAAATCGATCTGGTTTTATTTACAATTACAGTGGGGAACTCAATTGATAAAAATCACGATTTTCATACAGCAGCAAAAAATCGATTTTGTGTGTGTGTTGTATGGAAATCATAATATTTGTCAATTGAGTACATTTTTGAAATTACCGCATTTTTAGCGAAATTACCTTGACACCTTTTGCGTCCCGAAATTACCGTGCAAAAGAGTAATTACTTTACGGTTAACATCAATGACTACTACTGTCCTTTGAAATCAAAAACTTACTGGATTTTACCTATTGATAGAGGAAAAAATTCTGATTCCAAGAGTATAAAAAACACGTATTTTGACAAAAAATGTCACTTGGTGTAGTTTAAAAAAACGAGCACTCATATTGCTTAAGCCTTTTCGGCTTTGTCTACAGAAACAGCCAGGGTCTTGTCAGGAATCGAGCCTGCGACCTCCCGGTTAATAGTCTAGCATACTATCCACCAGACTACGGGGGTACCTCCCACCTACAGATTTTATGTAGTTATATATACAGATATATATATATATAGTTATATATATAGTTTTAGATATAGTTATATATATAGAAATAGATTTGTATTTTTGTAGAAGAAATAATATCGCTATTTTTCACAACACAACTGTCGATCTATGCAGCAGTATAGTCATTCATTAAGGCGTCAATAATAAAAAAAAGCATTTGACTATATGAAAGTCATAAATAAATAATAAAATAGAATGCAAAAATTTAATATGTTGTGCTATTAAACAAATTGAAACATCAGAAGTGTTTAATACTTATGGACAAACAACTAAACTTTTGTACAATTAATAAAACTTTATAAATATAAAAATGAATGCAATAGAAAAATTAAATTAAAAGAAAATAAAATAAAAAAATATATTTGTATAAAGAAATTATTTACCGGCTGAATACATGTTCGATTTAAATATTTTTTAATCGGCTGTTCAAAATTAATTAATTCATATATATATTTTGCTTTAACAGATTTTAAAGAGGTGATGGATGATGTAGTCAAGTATTTAAAAAAGAAATACAAAAAGCAGTGGTTTTCTTTTGGTGGTAGAATTTTTGAAGAAAAGAAATAAAAAAGAGAACATTTAACTTAAAACTGGAACTGTTAAATTTAATTTAACGTTTTTTCTACTTTGCAGTTATTTTTATTTATTTTTTATTTTTATTTTTTTGATAAAACGTGCTGTTGTATACAAGAAAGAGAGAAAAAGATAAAAACAAGGTTTAATAAAAGTATTTTTTTTTTTCAAAAATTTCAAGGTAAAGTATTAAAATTCACTTGTTACTGCTTTGGTTGTGCACGATGATTTTGTGAAAATAGTTGGTTTTTAGTCCATATTTCAGCAAATGTCACTAAGTGTCAGTAATCACTATAATTTATGTTGTTGTTGATCTGTTTTGTTTAGATAGTTAATAATCGAGATACTCGTAATTTAAACGGAAGTAAAGATTTCAATTAACACTTTATTGTAAGAGTAGCTTTTGCTATGTACTCTGCACACAGCTATATTAGAATTCAGTCATAGCAGATGTTATTTTAAAGATTGTCAGTTGGTTTTCAATTTCACAAATACATGAACTTTTTTTTTGTTATAAATTTTGTTTAAACAATTTTTCTTCACACCAACTAAAAATAAAAAATATTTTTGTAACAACCGCAATAATTATTAGCATATTTTTTTCATTCCTTGTCATATTAAATATGTTTTATTTATTTATTCATTGAGCTACATAGATGCTAACTCTGCCACGTTAACAAATTTTATTCTTTGTTAATTTATTTATTTTAGGATTTTATCATTTGTATACTCCGTTATGGTATTTCCAATATCACTAATAATAGGTATGTTATATTTTTTGTTATACAAATCTATTAGCATCAAATTGACGGTATTATTTTAAAATCGTTTTTTAAGTGCGTTCTCACCTTCGCGTTTAGAATTGTACTAAATATTAAAAATAAACAAATAAATTTATAAAATTACTATAAAAAAATTAAATATTTTAATCCCCTCTCATACATCAATACCATAAACGAAAACGTTTACTGAAGTGCTCTCGTGGAGAGCTGAATTCACTACAACTCTTTGACATTTTACGGTTTGTAAAGCATTTTTTCTTAATTTTATAGATACTCATACTTTTCTGTTGTTGTTTTATTAGAAGAAAATCGAAATGAGTATTTTTTGCATCGGTCTGTTGTCAGTCCAGCCAGATCCATATGTGTAGCATTGTGTAGCATTTTCATTGTGTGTATTTTTGGGAGCGCCGAAAACTTTATCATACTGTTAAAGATAACGTCATCGAATCATTTTATGAGTACCGGCTGCTAGTTTGATATTCAATCCCCTACAATCAGTTACTGGAATAATTGTTTGTACCCATTGTTGAGTTAACAACTTTTATAGTTTTCCTAACGATTTATTTCCTCTAACATTAAGTAGGTTAATTACACTGCACAACACAGAAAATTACATGATTCTAACCACTGATTCTGGCAGTGGGCACCAAAAATATATATGTACGTGCATTGCATCTAACACTTCGTTGAACGGCTCTTTTTGTATCTTTTTAAAAAAAGGACAAACAACTCGCCTTCAGCAGCGATATAGCGGCTGAAATACTCCAGAAAATGTTTGCCATAAAAATCTATTAGAGATCTCCAAAGACACCCAAGCTCTAGACTCAATTTTTAAACCAGAAATCATTCAAATATTAAAGTGTTTAGGGTTGTCAGATTTATTTTGACCCTTTTCGCCAAATTCAATGCCAAAAATCGCCAAAATCGCCAAATTGGGTTTTCCTTAGTTATTGCCAATAGTATAACATTTTGTTTTTTAATTTTAAAAATATTTTTTATAAATCGCTAAAATTCGCCAAAAATAGAAAAAGTCGCCAAAATGTTTATTTTGTTTAATTTTTATGCAAAAATGTTTAGGGAACACAAAAAATTTACAATGTTTACTATAAACTAGCTTATAGTTTACTTAAAGCGTGTCAGCTCTAACGCACGACTGTAATACTAAAAGAATGTACAGATAGATATACACCCCTTCTCGAGGGCTGATGGGGAAATTCCGATATCAGATGAGATGATATTTAAGGAAGAAATTAGCGATAATTCGCACCACCTTATAGGAGTACTAGAGCGTTTCAATTTCTTAATTTTTACGTATTTAGTGTTCAATTTCTATCCTACATACTGAATTTCAGTCATGGAAGACTTTAGCCTATAAACCAAATTTCAGTCTGCTAGGAGGAAAGTTTCCGCTTTCTTAATTGTTCCTTGATTTCTATTTTATGTATTAAATTTGAGTTTTCTAGAGCTTTATTAAGTACCTTAGAAATTTTATTACATTTTTAATTTTCTGATTCATGATTTTACTGCTAATAGGTGAGATCCCGTACTCAACATTGGGATCCCGCGGTATGCCAATTTGCACGAAAGCTGTTCCCGTACTGCAAGATTGCGTAAATGAGAGTGAGCTTGAGAGAAAAATATTCTTCTTGCACGAAACAGCGCGTACTTTTTCTTCGGGCTGATTGTGTAAAATGTTAAATAGTTAAATAGCTGTTTGAAAAATTAACAATAACAAATGAAAAATATGATTTTAGGCAACAAAAACACTGACGAAATAATTGCTAGTTTTGCAAAATTCAAAGCAAAATATATTTGTATATATTCAGTAAAGTATCTAAAAACTAAAAATGCTACTAAATATCAGTATGTTGCTTTATATTTTTTTGTTTATTTGCACAACACATTCATGTTACCTTTTGGGATAGAAATTTGGTTTTTATGTTCCCGTACTTTTGTGTTTAGTGAGAGTAATTCTTGCTTACTCTCATTTTACCGAACTTTGTCCAGAAAGTAAGGGATCGGAGCTAATATAAAATAGATTTTTAAGAAGTAAACACCAAAAAATGTTGATATAATTACAGTTGTACTACATATCAAGATTAATATACACTTCATCCTCAAGAGTAGGATAATTAAATTGGTTCAGCATTTTTTGAGAAGGTGCAGAAGAAGTGCAACAAAGTGTTATTTACGTTCATATATTTTACAATTCGTAATAACGGTCCCAGAAGTTCACATTGCATTCTATTTTACAGATGAGCTTCGATGTGTTGAAAATATTATTTCAATACATTTTGTTCGCATATACACATATGAATGTATAAAAATTCATACACAAAACTACAAGAGTAAATATATTGTTATTTTTCATACTGACTAAGTTTCTCAAACAAAATTTATGGCTCATCAAAAATAGCCAAAACAAAATCGCCAACTACTTTATATATCGCCATGTCGCCAAATCGAAAATTAAGATGCCAAACAAGTATTAAAATCGCCACGTTTGGCGAGAAATCGCCACATCTGACAACCCTGAATGTGTTCTTAAGGGTTAATTTTGTACTTATTTGCAATTAGCACTCGGCATAGGAATTCTTGTAAGCATTAGTACATATTTCACCAATTTATTTATATATCAATTGATATATAAATATAATTTTTCCATACAAAAATCTATCAAAATCTTCATTTAAATATGAATTGATATTTAAATAGCGTTGGTGAAATAGGTTCTTACTCATTCACTGTAATATCCCATTCAGACTGCACCAAAATTACTCAATTTTGTGCCGAAATTACTTACCAAATTAAAGTCATTCATAGTGCTGATGAATGGCATTTGCCTTAATTTCAGTTGCCACTTTTAACTTCGGACTTGCCCCATTTGATACGTATCTTTTCAAATTGACGTTTATTTGGCCACGACATTTTCTTTTTATTTAATTTAAAGGGTGTTTTTTTTTAATAAATTTATACAATAAATAGAAATTTTTTAATAGAACAAATGTCAATTTATTTGTTTATTTGCCATAGTTGTATATATGTTGGTCCAAAAAAGGAACTTTAAAACAAAACCAGGGATGTGAATTGTAATTTTAAGTTAATTTCGCCGAAATTAAGGAAAACAACAATAATTTGGGATATGACAAAATGTATGGGAAATTACTTGATTTCGAGTTGATTTCAGCCGAAATCAAGAAAAACTTAATTTAGCTGCAGTCTGAATGGGGTATAAATAAGCCTCTAACTCTTCGCTGTAAGGGAGTTTATGTCCCTTTCTTAAAAAAAGGACAAAAGGATCCTCATCGGTGGCAATATACCAGGCTAAACCGTTTACATAGTAAAAGTGCTTCAAAAAAATATTTACATTGCATGAACATGGCACTGCCCATTTTTCTAATGACAATGTTCTACTGCCCTGGGAACTTAATGTGTGCGTAAAGTTTCATTAGAATCGGTTAAATTTAAGTAGTTGAAAAAGAATATTTACTTCAATGGGGCGTGATGCTGCTCACTGTCCTAGTCACAAAATTTCATAAGATTCTGCTTAGTAGAAATTGTTTTGAAAAATATATTAACTTTGCATGACCATGGCTGTGCCCACTTTTTTAATCATAATATAGTATTGTAACGCAAACTTAACGTGTGTGCATCTTTTTTATACATGCTGTCATTGCGGGCAATGTAGAGATTATCTTCCAGAATGCTTCTTTTGGCTGTTTTAGCTGCAGTAATTCCCAGTGTAACCGTTAGTAACACTGCCCATTTTTCTGATTCTTTGTTCTACTTAAGTCAACGTTTTTTGGTTTGATTTTTATACTTAACCCTAGTCTTTATACCCAACTTTTAATACGAGAACGTATACTCAAGTACAGGTGTGGCTAGTAGCAGTTTTTTCCTTTTTTCTTTATATTTAACATTTTAAGAGGTCATAACAATACAATGTGATCGGGATAACGACAACGTCAATATGTTTGCAGCATTCAAGCAATTCGTTTGTGTGTGGAATTTTCAATATAAAAAGAACAAAATTTAAATCATTTAAGTTATAATAAATAATTATTATAATATTAATGTCATTATTATTATACAAAAATAAAAACATAATTTTACATTACTATAACAACAAATTTCTTTGATTCTATAGTCAATTCATAAATTTGCATTAAAATTACATCAAATACGCCTGAACTTGGGTATACGTTCTTGGGGGTCTCGGCTTTGGAGGCTTATAGCTCCGCAATGCATTCTCCTAGGACAGTAGATGTCAATCGTCGCAGATTTGCACCATCTTCCTAGATCCGGAGTTTCAGCAAAAAAATCTGAAGCGGTACATTATTTGGAAATACATACTGGCCACACCTGTATCCGTGTATAAGGACTAGGGCTAAGCATATATGAACATGTCAATTTGTGAAAAGCTTAAGAGCTTATTTGCTTATGAATCCAAATTTATTATTACCAGAGCTCGGAGTTTCATTGAACGAAAAATGGTCTTTAAACGCTTAACAAGTGCAGAAACACTAATTTACTTACGAACAAAGCACCAAAAGTTAATTAAATCATAAAATAAACATACTAATTCATGTAATAAAACTAAAAAATTATTTTAAGCAAAAATCAGTACATTTTTCACAAAGTTTTGGTAATTATAACCACAAAAATTGTTAAAAGTTGAATTAGTAATTTTAACCCTCAAAAATAATATTAATTTTTAAACTTTTACAGTTCAGTATAATGTAATATTTCGGTCTTGAACTTGGATTCTCACGTTTATGAACCGGACGCCTCTACTCACACAGAAAAAAATAAGTTTCGTTTTTGATAACAAAAATCCCGGTATTCAATAATTTTTTTTTCAAATTTCCTGTGATAAAGAATTCCCCTATATTGATAACAAAATTATTTCAAAATAAAAATATATATATATAAATTAAAAAAATGTTGACATGGCTGGAATACGAACCCGGGCTTTCCGGACGTAAAGCATACGCTCTCTAGCTGAGCCATATTCCATTTATTTTTTTATGGGATACAACTTGTTTTAAGTACTTATGTATAAAAAGAAAAGAAATAACCGGCATGGAAAAGAAATACTTACAACGAAATATTTTATTATGTTAAAGATAAATGTTATTGAAATTCATATTTTTTTTTAATAACATGGTCTTATTGAATATAATTCTTGTCTATTTTTTTCTGTGCAGCTAAGTCTTGGTAAAAAAAATATATGTAGCACGAAGTAACTATAGACATTAAATGGCTTCCAGGTTTAAAAAGTTATTTTAACCAATTAAAATTTTTATTTCATAAAAACTGCAACTAAAATTTACTTTAACAGTAGTTTATCGATTTAAACTGGTTAGAATTACTTATCATTTTATTTTGAGTGTAGTTTCCCCATCCGGTAATCACTTGTTATAGTGGCAGAGACGCATTGGGCATTTCTGTTTCTAAATTATTATTTATTCTGCCCATTTGTACAATAAAGTGCTGGTAATTTAATTATTTTTGCATCAAACCCAACAATTTTAAGTAGAATTTAGCGATTTTGATGAAAAAAGCTACAAATTAGGGAAAGTTCCACTTTCAAAGCCACTTTAAATTTGCTGTCTAATATTTTTATAAAAACTTAAAAAAAGCAAACAGACATACTGCTTAAACCTTTATCGGCTTTTCTGCAGAAACAGCCAGGGTATTGGAAGGAATCGAACCTGCGACCTCCCGGTTAATAGTCTAGCACACTATCCACTACACTACAAGGATACCCAAGATGAAAAAAAAACATTGTTATAACTTTAAAATGTGCATTTATTTACAAATATGCAAGCATATGCACTTAATATCAAAATATGCAAAAATATGCAACTATAAACCGATGCCAAACTACTTAAAATTTTATCATTTGGATAGATAATTAGTCAATAATTCTTTATTTATCACCACAAAAAATATGCATTTGCATGAAAGTCCTAGCCCTGATTGTTAAGTTAAGGCTCGTAACGCTATATTGAGAACAAAAAAATTAGCACAATCACATTCAACAGAGCCACCTCAGAAGTAGTGATAAGCAAAAATATGCATTAGCACTGTTGATGGAAATGTAGCGGCTTCCGAAACTGGCATTGTTATGTTCTGCTGTGCATGTAGAAAATAGATTGAAGATCATTTTTCCCTGGTTCCTTGGAATATTTACCATGCCTGATTTTTTCTGAATATAGCGTTACGAACCTCAGCCTAATAATTAATAATATAATTGTTGTATGTTTGTCACAGAAGAGCAGCAGATGATAATACTTCCTCTGCTGTTATGTAGGGTGTATCAAATTTTTAATTCACCCATTGCTATAGTAATTTATACTACCTTATACATGTGTGTGTGTGTGCGTGTGTTTGGTACTCTGTTCCAGTAATCTTATTTTTATTTTGGAATCAACTATGTGCTTCATATCTCGCTCTTAATTGAAATACATACAGTGCACGCTGCATAGTGGGACAGAATCGAAATATTTTTGAACATAAATCAGGCATTTCTAAAAGGATAGCTCTATCGTAATAAAACAATGAACATGGACATAGCAGGAGAGTATTTCTATGTATGTTTAAAATCTCAGCATTCTTAGTTGCTCAGGAGCGGAGCTACGAAGTCTCAAATTAGAGCACTACGGCCATGTAAAATTTTTTACTGCTTGCCATTTGTTTGTTTCGCATCCGATTTAAAATTTTTTTTTGTACTATAGCCTTTAATAAGATTTAAAAAACAGATGTTTGATTGTACACTTATCTCTTTTATTCATCCAATTTTGTGTTTCATAACTTTTTTACTAAATAAACAAAATAGATTTTGAGTGATGGAAATCTTTATTAGGACCTTTAGAATTTCTGTTAAATGAAAAAGATGATATCCACTAACTTTTTTGAGGACGCAATACGGTTACTGCTGCTGGCTACAAGGCCATGATAAACGACTTCTTACTGCCGGTATTAAATGAGCGGGACTTGGTGAACATGTGGTTTCAACCAAACAGTGCAACGGCACACACAGCAGGAGCCACAATGGATATTGTAAAGGAAGCGTTTCCTGGTCTTATAATCTCCCATTTTGATGATTTGGCATAGCCAGCAAGATCGCTCAATTTCACCATCTTTCTTTGGGGCCACTTAAAGCCGCAGGATTATGCCAACAAGCCGCAGACAATCGCATATTTTAAGGAGAATATTCGACATGAATGCGAATAGTTAACACCGGTAATCTTGGGGAAGTCATGGAAAATGCGATGAAACGAGCACAAATGTGTATCAACACGGGCGGCAGCCATTTGGCCGATATTATCTTTTCCACTTAACAGAAAAAATTCTAAAGGTCCAAATAAAGATTTCCACCACTCAATTTATGTTTATTTAGTAAAAAAGTTATTCAAAAACAAAATTGGATGATTAATTTTACGCCACATTGTAGTTAGTGAGTTGTACTCATTTGAAAATAGAAACTTCTAAATTTTTCAAAGCTATGGTCCAGTATTTTTCATATATTGGATCCATATCTTATCCGATCTATGTATAACATTTTTTCTTTGTTAGGCAAAGAACAAGATTTCAAAGAGCTGAAAAAATTATCATAAGATTCTGCCGTCTGAGTTGAAAAATATTCAACTATTAAATTAAAATATGAAAACATTTTGAATTTTCGAAAATTTTTTTCTACAAAAAGCACCATCACTCTTTTATATATACTATATATAAGAAAATCCTTTTTGAACATTTCGCAAATGTATACTTATCTGAAAGGTATTTATAATATAATAGAGCAAAAGTTTAAAATAGGACGAGAAAAAAAAAGATGGCAAGCAGTAAAAAATTTGATGCGGCCGAATTGCCCTAATTTGATACTTCATAGCTCAGCACCCGAGCAAATAAGACAGCAGGTATGTAAAGCATAAATAGGAATACTTCTCCGCTATGGCCATGTGAAATTTTATTCTGATAGAACTATCCGTTTCGAAATGCCTGATTTATTTTTTAAATATTTTGATTCTGCACCACTGTGCGCTGGAACGAACGTAAAAACTGATGGAACAAAATTAATACCATCGTTGTTTTTGAATCGGGGGTATTCGTAGAAGTTGAGTTGATTTCTGTTATTATTTTGGCCAACGGGTAAAGAGGGGTGCAGGAGGGGAGTAAAATAAAAATGTAACACCTTAATGGTTATCCTTTCATATGTTTTGGGAGCAGGGGTTTCAACGTTGACATTATTATTTCGATCAGGACTTCGGTAAACAACATAAGGGAGAGAAGACAAAGAGAAAACTAAATAAATGAGAAATAAATTATTGTTTAAATGTGGTGGTGTTTATTTGCTTTGTTGATAAGTACAACCCACTGCTGTGTTATTGTTGTTGTTTATTTTGATTGTTTGTGTTGTGTACACATATATAGCCGACAAATAGCCAACGAACGTCGTGGGCCATGACAAAAACTCGTATGCCTCTGGTTTACAACTACCAATAGCATAACCTTCATGTAACACACATCCACTAAAAGTAGTCCAAAATCAGCCTACATGCACGTATTCAAGCAATACTCAACTTTGGTCACTTTACCTGGTCAAAAAGGTGCATGGAACCTTCAAAAGACTAACATTTTCAATTTTAGTGCTTAGTCGGCAACTGTTTAAATCACATATTACATCAAGACTTCAACTTCGTTTTTCGAAATTTCATCCGCTTAGTTTTTAAGTCTATCGCAGCGTTCACTGCTTTCTTAGTTTAATGGACGTTATACTGTTATTTTGATAAAAAGAAAAAAAATGTATTTTAAATACTTTTGACCAATTCAAAGCAGTGTTATATCAGATCAGAGATGTAGAATTTCATACTAAACAAAACTGATTTAACGTGTCAATGAATATAAAAAGTTACACTAACTCAATTATTTTATTTCATTAAATATATTGGTTAAATAGTTTATTTTCCTACTCACTAGTATCCACCTTGTAAAGTGGTAAACATTATGATGGGGTGTAGCAACCTCAAAATTACTACTGATCCGTTCTGCTAGTCTGATGGCTAGATGGTTTAGCTTTATGACGTGACGTCAATCGCCTCTGTTATGTCTACAGTCAGCCATCTCGTTTCCTTGATGGGCATCACGACCAGACATCCAGTATAATATCAGTTTATTTTGGGAATCAAGTTTGTGAGGAGCTACGATAAAATACATGACTACGTCCTATCTTACCATGTAGTAATGCATCGATCACTATTTGTTATCTTAATATGAAACAGATGTTTATACACCTCAGCCCTCTCCTCGAACATTCTTTTAGTAAAAATAATGATGGCCTTTATTTCCGCCTGAAAATTTGTATATATTACTGCAATCGCTGCCACTTCGGTTTGATCAGACCAAAACTGGTCGATTCATTTTATTTTAAGATAAATTGGTAGCTTGGTCGGTCTGTTTCGTTTTTGCCGTTTTTTTTTTGTCCAAAAAGAAATTTTTTAAATATTATAACTCGAATTTGATTATTTTCAGTAAAAACTTTTAATAACCTACAAATAGCACACTAAAATATGTATTTGAATATCATGGCTTAAAGTATTCTTTGAGCGCCTATATGAATAGATTTTATTCAGAATCTCATATATCTCCCAATATTATTTAAGTTTTGAATAATACGTCGCAATTCTATATGGGAATTTGCGCAGAAAATGGACTTTTTGTCACATAACGTCACCAAGAAATTAAGCTTGTATTTCAGAACCATGTTATCCGATTTTTTCTCATCTTTTACTAAATGTAGAGCTTCTTACGTTCCACACAAGCACATATATAAAGCAGTAAAGAAAACTTAAGTAAAATCAAGCTTAATTGCTTTGTGACGTATATGAAAAAAGCGGATTCTAGAAATACCCATATGCAGAAATCTAAAAAAAATACAATTCTCCAGACCACAGAACACTCTTACGACTAGTTGTGCTTGAAAATAATTAAGACGATTTTTGGAAATAATGACGTCTTTCATTTGAGATTTGATTATTTTTGTAGCATCAAATGTATTTTCAAAACAAATCTTCTCTATATAAATGCAATATAATGAACGCTAGTAAACTGCTCGGTTTTGGCAGATTTTGGTGGGCTTTGCCGAAAGTTTTGGTAGAAAATTTTTTTCTCGTGGATACATTCCGCAGAGAAACATGACCGCCTATAAAAATCAATAACCAAACTATGTCCCAACACATTGAAGTTAAATATCTCGGTGTTAATCTTGATAGTCGCCTAATATGGAAATTTCACATCCATATATGGAAAGGTGACCAAATAAATTTAAAAGCGGCTTAAATTATTTGGCCTATTGGAAAAATTTCTACACCAAACCTGCATTGTAATCTTCTGTTATACAACTCTATTCTAAAACCAATATATTGCTATGGTATCTAGCTATGGGGCACTGTCTAGGCATCAAATATAGAGAAAATTTAAAGACAACAAAATAAAATTTTCCATACGATTACAGCAGCCGTCTGGTATGTCAGAAACAATTGCATTTATTAAGTTCTAGCTGTTCCTAGGTTAAGACTGTGTATTCAAAACATGTGATAAGATAAATTTAAAAAAACTTGATTTGCACCCAAATCCCCTAGCCCTAAAACATCTTTAACTTTAGAGGGCACACTCGACTGAGAAGGGGAGACACTCTCTGCCGAACACGAGGGACGTAAGAAAAATCCGTTGAACTTAATATTTTGTATAGCACTTTCTGGACTTTTTATTGACATTTTCAGATTTAGGATTTTAATACCATTTGTTAGTTCAATTTATAATTGAAGATTCAGTAAATAATTTAACCGTTAAAAATAACCACTTTGCCAGCAAAACTCATTTTGCCATATATCGGTTTCATGCACACGGGCACCTTCCGCTTCACTAGTTTTCAAAGCGGAAATACGTGGGAGGCAAAACACACTCAGACGGGTCTTCACTGCGCCAGTGATCGATATAATAATCAACCGATAGACTTTATTAAATAATTCTAAGGTTTTTTGTATTAAACTAATTTTTTGGCTTTTTATTCATAAAAAATAGTTCTGAGTTGGAACTTGTTTTAATACAAACTTTTTTTTAAATAAATTTCACATTCCAATTATCTTTTTAATTTTATTTTTAATATGTAAGCTAAAGTCATTAATATCTTAATATATGTATGTATGTATGTATGTATGTATGTATGTATGTATGTATGTATGTATGTATGTATGTATGTATGTATGTATGTATGTATGTATGTATGTATGTATGTATATAATTTGTAGCACAATCCCGAAAAGCAATTTAAATAAATGTCATTTATATCATGTTAAATATTTTTATATTAAAGTACTCACATATGTACATGTTAAATTTTGTTTCTGTTGTAATTAAAAAAAGACAAAGAAATAAAATCTTTACTAGAATTTTATTTCGTACACTTGAGATATCATTAAAATTGTTCTCACAAGTAAAACAATACGCATCAAGTAATGAAATTTAATCAGGCGCAACAATAGCAATGTAAGTCATTGTATGTAACTTAAAATTGTTACAACAACTGGAACTGAGCAAACCTAAAAAAGTTGCCACAAGAACCGCAAAAATTTCAGTAAAGAGAAAAAACTGTATCATAAAACCTCTAACATTCTTTCGACTTTCGACAAAAGTCAAAGAACACATTAAAATCAAGAAATTCTTAGTAACACAAACATGCTCACTAGCACATGTGTATACATATATCCTATCCCAGCAAACATGATAATTCTATCTCATCTCTAAGAGAATGATGAGAAAATTAAATCTAACTCATATGTTATATGCTTGAGAATGATTAGAGAAATAATTAGAGACTCCTAAACATTTTCAAATAATTTTGTAACGTATGACATTTCAGATATATATATGGATTTGACCTTAAACTGAGGCTAGCAGGTAAGTCTCAGTTTAACTTCAAATCCACATGTTTGCTGGGATCATAAAAATTAATGTGTATGAATTTGTTAAAACAAATAGTTATAGCATGAAAAGGTAATAAATTAATCCACAAGTGCCACTACATTCTTTGAGCAAGAGAAATGTGCTAAGCCATAAAAAAAGGTTTGAACCAAACTAAAAAAAAACAAATTCGAATTAGAGACTCCTAAACATTTTCAAATAATTTTGTAACGTATGACATTTCAGATATATATATGGATTTGACCTTAAACTGAGGCTAGCAGGTAAGTCTCAGTTTAACTTCAAATCCACATGTTTGCTGGGATCATAAAAATTAATGTGTATGAATTTGTTAAAACAAATAGTTATAGCATGAAAAGGTAATAAATTAATCCACAAGTGCCACTACATTCTTTGAGCAAGAGAAATGTGCTAAGCCATAAAAAAAGGTTTGAACCAAACTAAAAAAAAACAAATTCGAATTTGTGAGGCTTATAAAACCTTATTACAACGTCAACAACCAGCAGCAGCTAAAAGCCTCAACTTCATATATTGTAGAACATTAGTTATTTTATTGCAACACAACTTCAATAGTTCATTTCATTTGTTAAAAAAGAATAGAAATCAATAAAAAGTAAATGTGAAAAGGAAATGTAAATTGCTTTACTTCGACTTCATTAGAAGAGCCACATTGGATCGATTCAAGTTTTCTTAGCCACCACAATTACTTTCAAAGGATTGAATAAAGAAGAATATCTGTATTCTAAGAGAAGGATATTCATAAATTAAAACGTATGTTTTCTTTATGTAAATTTTGAATTTAATGGCACATTTTGCTTCGTAGTAATTCCTTTTGATTTTTCTAGTATGAAAGCTTCAATGACAAAAACACATTGTGTACGAAAAAAAAGTTGTTCTTTTTTTCGTACAAAAATCCTGATAACGAAATCCTATTATTTTTGCCCCGCCGCACAGTGGTTCCAATTGAAAGAAATGGTAATAAATCTGTTTCCGATCAGATTAGGAGGATAGCTGGAGGATAGGACCCTGTTGAAACACACGGTGAGCTATAGGGTGTCAAATTTTACTTCTCGGGAATGAGAAACCTTGTTGGCCTCATACACAGAAAAAATGATTGTCAAATTTTGTTCAATTAACGGCTTGCTCAGTAAAAAAATGTATTTTTAAATAATTGTTTCGTTATATCAATATTTTCTTTTGTTGATTTTGCTATTATTTGATAAAAGAACTGCCAACACAATTGAAAATCACAGACTAAAAAAGATTATATATGTTAAATGCATGTAAAAAATATAAGATTTTATGTTATGTCTTAAAAATCTAAAATTTTTTAGAGTAAGCAGCACTTGTACGAGAAAAATTATTGCTCAACAAAAACAACTACATACATACGTACACACTTAACAACAAGCTTTCGATCAAGGCTCAACCATACCCAGTTAGAATTTTTTAAAATTTCTAATCAAATTCGAGTCTTTTTCGACTCATCGGCGCGATTAAAAATCTAGAATATGCGCTCTTTTTCTGATCAGACATGATACTTTCGTCGGGAGAAAATGGTGCCCTATCCGCGACTCGTCTGGAAGAATTATTTATGACTCTTTCTTTCATCAGTTGCGAGTCTTTTTCGCGTCATATTTAAGCCTTTTTGGAATCATAATCGAGCCATCTCCGAATGATATTTAAGTTATATTTGTAATCATTGCGAGCAAAAATTTATCCTATGTGGATGGAGAAAATGATGGATGAAGTATTCCAAATGCGTTAAATATTTATTATTTGATATTTTTAATGACTGATTTTATATTTTTACTTTTTTTTGTATTTTAAATCTACTGGGAATCGAACCAAGCTCCTTTCCGTTTGCAGTCCCACGTACCAAGCACTCAGCAAAAGCACTGTCTACAACAACGGTAGCACAAAGTTAATATAAACTTACTTCTAAACAGTACAGTATTTTATGAAATTATCGATCATTTTCGAGTCTTTTATGACTCTTCTGTTAGCCTAGCCGCGACTCTTCACACAGAGTCTTTTATGACTAACGTTTCTAATCAAATATGACTTATTTTCGAGAATTAAAT
This sequence comes from Panzeria rudis, assembly GCA_956483635.1. Classification (NCBI taxonomy): domain Eukaryota; kingdom Metazoa; phylum Arthropoda; class Insecta; order Diptera; family Tachinidae; genus Panzeria; species Panzeria rudis. The sequence goes on along the minus strand of OY101448.1, from coordinate 47,433,066 downwards.
GAATACAATTTTGAGCATCTGCATGATCAATTTGTTGTTGCTTTTTAAACAAGTCGTTTTGTAATCATTTGTGTGAGTCATATTCGAGTCTTTTTTTTAAGTGCACATCTGATTAATCAGTTTTTGATCATCTAAGATGGTCTTAAAAGACTTGATGCTTTTTGCTAAAACAATTTTCCAATTGCTAGCTGGGTAGGCTCGCTAGTACGACATCTACAAATAACACAAGCATTTTCTTTTTGGAATATCATTGCACCATGTCAAAGCAAAGCAAATCACAAACCAAATAAAGATATTATGACATTCAGCCATGAAAAATATAAAAAAAAAAGAATGTCAATTTCATCTGTTATGGATGCCCTTGCTTTCGATTAACCCTTTCGGTACAAGTTTTCCAATTCAGGCATTAAAAATCCAATTTTGTTACTATTCGGGCTTAAATATTTTTAATAAATTAAAATTTTTTTATTTTTTCCAAAAAGTTGACTCCAAAGTGGTTTTTTAGAATGATGCCATATGGATACATTTGTACTCAATGGAGTATAAAAAACACATGGGCGAAAAAAACTAAATGGAATTGGAGGATGAGGTGGTCCTATATTTTTATCTATGGTGGGCTTAATTAACGGTCTGAGTTGAAACGAGCCATTTTCCAACTTTCCAAGTTGATCAAAAGAGGAATTCTCTGAGGGATGAGTCTATTATTTTATGGAACGACCCAAGAAGGGGGAAATACGAGGAATTGCATTTTTTAAACAGGGCGATCTCTTACTATTATCTATAGTTATATTTTATTTGGAACTAGTAACCCAAAAATTTTCAAATTGTGGGAAATTTTGCCTCTTTGAAAGATAGTCCATTTTTTAGAAAAGTGAAAACGCACTTAGGGTGAAAATTTTGTAGAACAAATTACTGATTATTGTTTCTAGGGCCAATTGACAGTTTTATTTCCAAATATGAATCGGTAAAGCATGAAAATTAAAATGACTTTGATCTAGTGGTGTATACAGAGTTACAATAAAAACTTTACCACATCATAGGTTTGTATCCATATGGATACATGCATAATTAAAAAAATCGTCGGTGCTTTTTTAATTGTTTAAACAAAAAAATTGTTATGCAGAATATTAAATTAAAGTCTTTTTAACTTATTTCAGTTAATTTTATTCAAAAAAAAGTCAATATGTTTGTTTTATAAGTAAAATAAAAAACTCTGTTTTGACCAAAAATAAAATATTTAAAACATGCTTTTTTAAATACGTATTTTTTTAAGAAAATAAAACCAAAACATTTTCCAAAAGTGACTTAAATTAAGAAATAAGACCTGGAAATTCTATAATCCGTTAGCAATCCAAAGGTAAAATTAATGCGGTTCTTGTTAGACGCTTATCAATTTACGTGTATCCATATGGATACAATATAGCGAAAGGGTTAATAACAATCATTCAATGATATAAATTTATATACTCGTATATATAAGAGTAGGTTTATGTGAGCTTCTTGCTGCCCTTTTTCAACAATGTTTTTGGCAAAGTGGTTGGTGCGTTGGATTTCAAACCTGAAGAAGCTTAGTTCGATACTAGTTGAAGTTAAACTACAAACAGTGAGTAAAAATACAAAAAACATAAAATAAATTAGCTAAAAATTTCCTAACAGAAGTTTTATAATTTCAGTTCATAATTTTGTTCCATTTTTTTTTTAATTTCAAGTAAATTTTTTGTTAATATCCTATTATACTAATTGAAAATTTTACAGAAAATTTAATATAATTTCGTTTATTTGGATATACGAATTTTTTCATGTTGTAATCTAAACATGGTTTTACTCAATTCTTCGGCCGAAATTTTTATATAGGAACTTGGCCTTATTTGCATATTTATGTTTTTGTGCGGATAAAACATGTATCAAGCTTATAATGTCGGTGGGTGTTCCATATAACTATTTTCCAAGCTAATGGTGTTTAACACTTTAGTGTCATTGAATGTTATTAATGGCTGTAGGTTAGCGTGTAACCAAATTGGAAGTGATGCAAGAACGCAACATTAATTCGATAAGCCAACAGAAAATGAAATATACATTTGAGTGAAAAACAAGTGTATTTTGTTTGTTGCACGAATTCGATATTGGAATATTTGCTGCACCAACTTGACATATAATTAAGTTGTATTGCGTTTATTATAGGCAATGTTGAGAAAATCCAAAAATGCTATAAACTATGGTATCTATTTGATAAGGGCTTTGGCAAAAATTTTATTATTATATCTTTAGAGAATATATCCAAAAAGTAGCTTCCCTGAAATCACGAAATTCATACAAATTTCAAAATGCCACTTTTTAAAACTTTAAAGAAAAAAAAGCGTGTTTTGAAGCAATGTGCGATTTCAAAGCGGAACATTTTGATTTTGTTGCACACAATTCATTAACCAATTTTGATACAGATAAGTACTCGTATGTGTGTACATATGAAAATTAATAAAGTCTGTATATGATTTTCTTGAACTGATCCGGCTTCTCGAGATAAACAATTATAAAAAAATTAAAAAACCAACATTCATTAGCAGAAATCAAAAACAGTTCAGGCGATTTCTTCCGATTTTTCAAATTTTGACAGCCTTTTTTTAACACTTTGCTTAGAAGCCTATTTATTTCCTGGTAGTTGCCAGCGTTCACAACTTCAACTGAAATTTCAATACGTTTATAAATCACTGCAATGAGGTAGCAAGATTTACGCTTCAATGAAATCCAAATAGAAAAGACACCAAAAAATCTGGCATAGTTAGTGACATCATAGAATATGTGTACGTATTGAGTCAAACCACCTCAAATCAATTGACGGGAGGATCTCACCAACTTCGATTTGGATAACCGGTTTATATGGATTTTTCTTAGTATATCAAAGCAATGGATATCAGATTTTGGATTACTAATTCCTTCGGTTGTTCAGATATGATGTCATCGAAGCAAAAAACTGATGTCTATAAAAGTTGAGTTTACTTAAAAAAATTTTTATCTCTCCTAAAGTGCTTAAGTTACATAGCTCGGCAATATACCGTTTGAAAGGTTATAAAATCTCCCTTTACAATTTCTTGAAACGCCGAAATATTTAAAAAATAAATTTTAAATTGCCGAATTTTGAAATCACTATATATATACTAAAAAAGGTAAATTTTAAAATGTTCAAAAATATATATAAGTTTTGGCTTACTTCCATGTCTATCGCGACTACTTAGCCCAAAATTGATACAATTATTATATCTAAAGTTATAGACCAAAATGTAGAAAAAATAGAGAAATTAAAAGAATCTACAATTGAAGTAGTTTCCAATAAAGTTTAAAATAAAAGTGGTTTCCAAGCTGCGCCAGAAACTAACATTCGTTTATTTGTATATGAGACGAAACAAATAATTAAACACACAAAAAATACGTTATTATACTACAAAATATGAAAATATTTGTTACAAAGGTTAATCGGTTAATCGACCGAAATTAACCGGTTTACCCGTTAATCGAAAATAGTCAACTTCGCATTAAACGATCTATTAATCGGTTAGTAATTAAAAAACGGGGAAAACCCTACTTTTTTCAACATTTAACATATTCAATTTTCACGAAAAAGGTTTTTATATAAGAATTGAAATCACATTCAACAGAGCCACTTGACAAGTGGTGATAAAGAAAATACATGTGAGCACTGACGATGGAAGTGTAGCGGCTTCCGAAAAGGGCGCTACTCTGTTCTGCTGTGTACGTTGAAAAAATTAAGTTGATGTCAATTTTTCCCTTGTTCCTTGGCAATATTAATCATGCCCAGTTCTTTTTGAATTAAACGTTACGAACCTTAGCATAATAATCAATTTGGATTCACAAGAAAATACGTTCGAAATAATAATTTTAATTTTTTTTTTGTTTAATATCTTATAAATTGTAAGCGGAAACCTATTAATGTGATAGACTTTTTTCAGCTCTTGGTTAGGCAAATTTACTTGTAAAAACTTTTGTTTATAAGATCAATAACATTAGCTTGGCATATGTTTGAATTTTTCATAGGCCAGAGATTACCTATTTTGGGGTCTTGTGGCTCCACTCCCTTTAAATGCCATATGGCATTCTTTTATAAGTGGACTGCTCGCTTAGAAACTGCAGATTAATTTCCATTTTTTTCCAAAATCCCTCACTGCGTGAAGTCATATCTCCATAACTAGACGAAACAGAAGCTTAACATTTTATAGCCATGTTTTTGTTGTATTAAAAAAAGTCCATAGTGGATTTCATTAAAATAGGAGGGGGTGAGGTAAATTTCAGCCATTTTTTTATTTGATTTGAGGTGGACTAACTATATTCCATTCTGCGGTTGTCTAACTAAGGACTACAAATAGTGCTTTGGCAGCACATCTTGTTTATTATTGCAAATGCATGTCGGATTCATTCAAAACGATTGACAACACTTTTCAAATTTAACATTGAATATATAATTAACAGCTAAAAACATTTTTTTCTATTTATTTTATTTGCATTTACTTTGGCTTTGAATTTAAATTCATATTTACGTTAATATGCAAATATTTGCCAAAAATTATTTACTTTTTAAAATGTTTAATAAAAGTATGATTAAGGAAAATGAATCAATTAACATATATACAGTAGTTTCGCTTAATTGCTCCCTGCTTAATTAATTTACCCAATTAATTGATCCAAGAATTATATCATGAAAATTTCCCGTATAAAAAGTACACAAAAATACACACTTAAATGAGTTCCGCTTAATTGCAACACTCATAAAATTAGAAGTTTTTCTCGAAATTCTAATAAAAATGTTTCGGTTATTTGCACTTTGAAAATTTCCTGCGAAAATCACATGTACTTAAACAATTTTTATGGTAATTCCTTTAATAACAATGTCAAAATTGTACCTGCTCTATTGTATTCCGCTTGACGATACCATTCGATAATATTGTGTAACATCGTCTTCCAATATTTGACCAATAGTTTTAAAATGAAACATTTCAGGATGACTATTGCTAGTGAAACGAATGTAAACTCCTATACAGCACTCGTTGCTCAGTTTATGGCGGCAGCAAAGCAGGGATACAAAAGTTGGTACTTTTTTTGCACTATTTGCAAGTCTAAAGTACAATAGCACCCCAATGACTAATTTAGCACTATTTCAAAATTTTCCCTATTTACTTTAAATTCTGTGAAGTCTTGAAAGCAAAAGTTGATTTAATAATGAAATGTTATTATGGTTTAACAAGTTTACGTCAGAAAATGCTGTTTCAGGAAGAACTTTTAGCATCGTACCATTAATATTAAAAATGATTCCTAATGAGAGCAAAAATATTGAATCTAGAAACAGTGTCGAGCGCTGATGGATGTAGAAATTATTTAGTTGAGTGCTGTGCTTTTTTCTGACGGGGTTTGTTTGAATTTGGAATGATTTTCCGTCATCCCACGTCAAATTTGGTTGATAAACATACCGATTTCGGCTATGTGATATCTTCAGTGTTCTCTTGAATATTCAAGAGACCGACTGTGTTCAACCTAATCCAAAAAAATGATTTCCTGCTACAATTTAGAAATGACTAGTCTTTTGTATACATTTTGAAACTAAATATTAATATTAATTGTTAAGTTTATTTACATATGTTGGGATCCTGATAAAAAAGTGACCTTACCTTGCCAGCAAGAATTTTTAGTAGAGCCAAAAATATAGGTCTGAGTAAATATTGTTGATTTTGAGGTGGTTGGTATCACTACACAGGCATGTTCCCCCACTTCACAAGTGGAATTATCCCTATATTCATCGCCGAAATTAAAGAGAAAGGAACCTTAACTTCCCCGATATGATATGCATTGGGGAAGTTAGGGTCCCTTTTTCGAAATGCCATTTTTACACACACTAACACGAAAAACTGAACAATGCAGAGTAAAATGATTTCCAGATTTGAAAACAAAATAAAAAATGCTAAAAGGTAGAACTATTTTAGAATTTGTGAAGTGGTCTTATTATTGCGGAAAATCTTCCACACTATTGCCCAACTTTATCTAGTTTTAGAAAATGTAGCTAAATCAATTTCGGCATCCGGAAAATAAGGCCTCTTTTTATCAGGATCATCACATATACTTACGTACTTAGTGAAAATTAAGTTCTTTACGTACATATAAATTTGTAGTACAAATGAATCTTTATGTTCATATTTTACATATTTTAGCTCATTTTTAATAAAAACTATTCAAAAAAAAAAGAAGTTTTGTACAATCGAACAGAAAAAGTACACTTTTTATTGAATATTAGTACAATTTGCTAAATTTCATTTCGCATCCCTGCAGCAAAGCAGTCGATCTCGAAAGTTTGCTAGTGATATCAATAGCGAATTTTTAGCAATATTAAAAGCGAACCTAAATTGAATATATTCAAAAATAGTTCTTTGGCATGTTTGTTTTAATTTATTTATATATTGTAATGTTAAGAAAGGGTCTTTCAACAAGAACTTTGTTTTTCAATTGTGGCAACACCAACAACATGATAGTTTTGACATTTAGTTTTTTGGCGTATTCGTACTAGATGCATTGGCAATTATTAAAATGAATTAAAATAATTAAAATCTACTATGAAAATAGCGGTTCTCTTAATGTTACATTTCCTAAAATTCATTTTTTCAGGCGAAGCCCATTTTCACTTGTCAAGGTATGTGAACAAGCAAAATTGCCGCATTTGGGCTTCTGAAAACCTTAGAGCGATTCTTGAGAAGCCTTTGCATGGTCAACGTGTCACTGTATGATGCACTATGTGGTCTGGAGGCGTGATTGTGCTGGAAATGCGGTAACGGTCAATGGCTCACCTATCGCGAGATCTTAACAACTCAATTTTGGCCTATTATTGATGATGTGAATATTACTGACGTGTGGTTTCAACAGAACGGTGCCACATGTCACACAGCCAATAAAACGATCAATTTATTACAAACCAAATTTCCCGATCGCATATTTTCACCAAAATCAGCTGTCAAGTGGCCAGCCAGATGGTTTAATTTAACACCAATGGATTATTTTTTGTGGGACTATGTTAAGGACAGAGTCTATACGGAAAAAATCGAAAATCCGTGATGTGATTAACGAAATAGACCCGCCATTTTGCCAAAAAGTGATTAAAAACGTTGATCGTGGTGGACATTTGCCAGATATCATTTTTTATTTATAATTGCCGCGCTGTTCTCTTCGTAATACGATAAAAACTTTAATCATCTTCATCTAAATTTTTTGTTTTATTTTGTTTTAGAATACGAAGTTCTTGTTGAAAAGTCCTTTATTTTTACATGTTGTACTGCTAATATTTTTAATGCTAATATACAAATTATAGCTGTATGGTATTTCATTTTATTGATCCCGTTGAATAATTAAAGGGGTTTCTCTTAATTGCGTAGGTAAATCAATTAACAGAGTTTCGGATAAATGATTTTTCGCTTAATTGCATCAAAAACGGAGCATTTTTAGAAAATCAATTAAACGGAAATTACTGTAATTGCATTTTGTTAATTAAGACCCACATGCAGTTAGAGACTCATTGTTAGTTATTGAATTAGATTATCAATTATTTGCTTTATGTAAATGTTAGTTGTTTTAGTTGAGTAGAAAAAAATATATATAAAAAATAATAAATAACAGAAAACTTACGGTTCTATTAAAAGATAAAATAAAGCAACTAATATATATAAATGTTTAAGAAGTTGTTAATTTAAATATCTCTGCTTTAATCTTTTCGATTGATGATTATTTTATATTTATTGTGCGCGTATTTATTTGTTATATTTATATATTTGGTTTTATTTATAAAAATCATACGATTAATTTTGAATTGATTGTTGTAATTAATATATGAATTTTAATTATAGATTTAATTTGTTATGCTCGTCCATATTTATTTATTTATTTATATACATCTACGAGTATAATAGTATTCTGCATCCAAAATTAGCCTGTTGTCTATATTTGTTGATTCATTTTGATTTTAATTTATGAATTTACGCATATTTTGTTTTTGGGGTGAATTTCTAATGATTAACTATATTTTTTATGAATTTCACACAATTTTCAATAATGCGTAACTGCGTATCTAGATAGCTGGTAATTGGAATGGGCTCCTCCCTTTACTAATAAGTGTGCAGTTGACTTTCAACTATGTATATAATAGCTTGCAACCTTCTTAGTAAAGCAACAACAGCAGATAATTATTTTGAATTCTAAAAGGTCGATGAAGTAGAAAGAATTCTTAGAATTTGAAGTGGTACAGATACTTGATGTTGTTTATGGTCTGGTGTTGCCCGGAGAAGAAACACTTCAAAATGTATCTTGACGTACATACAAGACAATCTTAACACACACACACACACACACACTGCATACACAGCCAAACACTCAACAAATGAGTTCACAGATGATGGTTTGTTATTTGTTCTGGGTTCTATTTTTTCTTAAATCACTTTCTTTTGAACTTCTTTTATATATTTTTTTAATATTTTATTTTTAGTTATTTGTATTATTAATTTTTGTTACTTAGTGGCTTATTATGCATCCAAACAACTTTTTCTTTACGAGATATTCATTCATTTATATAAATATTTCATATAATTTTACCATGTACATTATTCATTCAACAAACAAATAAATGACATCATTATTTTACAAGCATTCACCATTTCATGAGAATTTTAATTTATTTTCTTTTTCATATTTTATTTCATAATTAATTACTTAATGTGTGGGAAAATGCACTGAGTATTAGAAATTAACAGATTACAAAAAAAAACTATTTACAAAATATACACTTTTTTATACAGAAAACTTCTAGTTATTTCATATAAAAATATATTATATGCTTTTCATTTTCCTTAAACCGCGTTACTCAATTTTTGGTAAGAAAAAGCAAAAAAAGGACGAAAGCGAAAAAGGAACACACACTGCTAAAGGATATAACACGAAGAAGAAAACAAAAATAATATCGCATTCGGGATATATACAAAAAGATATTTCCTTTCGTTAAACAATCTCATGAATGAACCTTAAGGTAACGTAGAATATGTAAAACTGTCAAATTGTTGTTATAGAAATCTACTCTAAAGTCTAGAAAAAATATCAAAACACAACAACGTGTATTTAGTTTGTTGTTGCTTACTATTGCTTGTGTTTGGCTTGAATTGTGTCAAATACGTGATAAATGTATACAAAAAAGAAAACGAAGAAAAACAACGAAATAGAGAAACACAATAAACAGCTGCTTAAACAGAGTGTTTTGTAGATTATAAAAATACTTTTGCTGGAAATAACGGGGTTAGATGTTTAATTTAGTAAAGACCAAAACCATTAACTTTTTGCCGGTGCAAGGTTGCATAAAAAGAAAATGCACTCCATAAATTAGCAGCTATGTGCAGTAGGGTGTCCGATATTTCCCAAGTTGGTTTTTTCTTTGGTGAAATCACATATATTTTTAGTTTTGGCCTTAAAAATAAATTTTCTATTAAAAAAAATTGGAAATTTTAGAACTAAACGGTACCGAATTCATATAACATTAAACATATAAAAATACATCGAAATTTCGGAATTTTGCATTTACATAGATTATTGATAATTGTACTTTCACAAAAATGTTCTTGTATGACATTTTGATAATTTCACAGCTTCGAAATGTATTTAGGACTCATATTATGTCCATAGTGAATATAATAGTTTATAAAGCTTTTGTTTTAAAAATTCATAAGAAATTAATTATGTATATAAAAAATTTTTTTTTGTTATTAGCATACAGATAGATCTGTTCTAAATAAAACGAGCCCTACTTTATAAAAATCGATCCCCAGCTTTTGCTTTTAATCGCAATTAACTGAGGAAACTCAGCTGATAAAAATCATTATTTGCATAGAACAGACACATTTTAATTTGTACTTGTGTGTGTGTGTTATATGGAAATCACAATTTTAATTAATTGAATGCCTCCACTTAATTGTGAATAAAATTAAAACTTGGGGAGCGATTTAATAAAATAGGGTTTGTTTTGTTTGGTTTATGGTTATTAGAAAAATAGCGAATTTTTCTATTTCGTTTTTATTTTATTTATTTAAACTGGTCTGCTGTGCATTGAATTTAATATAAGAGACACAATATTTCTCTATTTTATTTCTTGGCATATTTTGACCAACCAACTAATAGTTCGCAAGTAAAATACGGAACAGAAAAAAAGAGTTCAAAGAAGGGTGAGAAAAAAATTTTTTCTGAAACTGACATGGCTATTGATAACATATGGTTACAGTACATCGCGTTTCGGAAAAACCTTAGCCATTACGGACTACATATTGCGACCTTAGTTTGGTTTTGGCCCATATGCCAAAAAGTCAGAATGGAGAAAAACAACAAAGAAGATTTACATAAGATTTTCTCAAAATATATCACATAGAATTTTTTTGCATTTTCACCACTGCTTCCGGCATATGTTTGGAAGAAAAATTTACATTTTTGTGAACTTTCATCAATCCGATTAGAAATTGACATATTTTTGCTGAAAGTAAAATATCTTGTTATGTGCTCCAGTAGCCACTTTTTTATTATATGTGTAAAAAGTATCCTTTGTTGCTCCATATGTATACTAATTGCTGTGTATTGAGTAACTTGTTATTGAGATGAAATTTTCTACTTTTTATTGAAAATAGGCGTATAAATGTTATTATAAAAGATATTTACATGGAATAAACAGTTTTTGGATTCTGAAAGAGGGTATTCAAAATATATACCCCATACTTAACTCAATTTTTTTTAATGGTCGGCGGGCCAACACAATACTAAGGTCGCAATATGTTATCTGCATAATATATAATTAGAATATTGTTATCAGCCCATTATTCGCGATATACCTTTATGTCATATATTACCAGAACTTGAGAAGGTTTTGTCTTATTCGGTAATATATGAAATTTAAAACTCGAGAACAAAATATCCTTTAAGACGTGTAAATATTCTTTCTAAATCTGCACTGTAGTTTCAGAGATATCGTAAAACTTTAAGCCAAAAAAAATTAATACCCTAATTCAGGATCTCGATAAAGCGTTACGTCTATAGACGGAAAGCACTCACTAATGCAATTCAGTAAATCGCTATTATTGTTTCGTTTGAGTTGCGAGGCTCTCGTCCTACATACAAATAATTTCCAATAATGTATTGCCAAGTCAAAAACCATAATAGTTTTAAAAATTATTTGGCCTGCATTTTTTGTTCAACTTATTTATAATTATTCTAATGTGGCATTTCAAACAATTATTTTATTCGACCCAATAATTTGTCATTTTCATAGACAATAACCTAAAACAAAGTGAATTCTGCCATAAATTTTATAAAAATGTTTAAAGTGTTTGCTTTTAAAACTTCATAAAAAAATACAACAAGGAGGCAGTTTTTTGTCCTGTAGCATATAGTTAAATATATTCGAAAAGAATTAAGTAAATTTTTATCGAACTTGGTACAATTTAGTGAAGGAACTAAATTGATAAAAATTTTAATTTTCATACAATAGTAACACACAAATACAAAGTCAAAACGTGCTTCAACTATATCTATTCCTCGTGGCGTTTTACATAAAAGTGCTGAACACATTTTATACCTACGTAAAGCTTTCAAAATTCCTTATACCGAGTACAGGCAACCCTTCTATAACTCGATAAGTACTAGGGATGCCAAACGGGAAATCCCGAATCCCGAAAACCCAGGGTTTTTCGGGAATTTCTATACCCGAATACCGGGATTTATAAAAATAAATCCGGGGATTTTTCAGGATTTCTTATATACCAATTTTTATGGAAACAATATGTATACATTTTAATTTTCATTAATTTTTTTGCATTTTTTATAATATTGAAAAGTCCAAATAAATGTTTACATGTCTTTGAATACATACTTTTACTTTGAATAAATACTTTTATTGTTATCCAATGGATTTCCAATTGTATAAAGGTGTAGAAAAATAAAATATATGTATTCATATCGAATACAAATTATTTGCTAGGTATTGTATAAGTTTCTCAGCCTACTACGCTTATTTTATTATATTGTGATTTTCAAAAATATTATCATTTGTAAATTCTCAAATGGTTTTTGAAAGTCTGTACACAAGATAAGAGATTTGTAACTGTTCAAAGTTGTGATTGAAGTCCACTGACGATTTAGTAAAGCGCCAATGAAATGCATATAGACAATGCTTAAGTATCAGCAAATAGACTTCATTTGTATATTATTAATGTTGGGATTTTCTCTTTTCTGATAACTGGGAATTTACTTGAGAGTTTAAAACAGCCTATAAAATCTCTAAAAAAAATTCGTTGGAATGAACGTTTGCTTTTGTCATTAAACAAACATAAAATTAATATATGTACATTTGTTAAAGACATGTTTAAAATTACACTTTAATCATAGCTAATATTAAGGCGGCCATTTGTCTACTAGTTAAAAAAATAACATAAGGAAACGTCGTTTAATTTTTTTTTATTTTTATTAAACAAACAATAAAAGACTATTAAAAATAGCTAGTATAAAAACGTACTTAAAAACTAATAAAACAAACAACACAGGTCACAATGAGTTACAAAATAATAATGTTGACTACCTTTAAATCAGACCTTTTTTCAAATATTATAATAATCTGAAGCAATCAATAAAAACTACTTCTTAAGACTTCAAGGGTAAACAATTTCAGCTGGGCCATTTTTAATATTTGAACGTTTTGGGAAAGACGTTTTGGGTTAAGCTTTCCAGGAGTGGCCATTAGGTTGTCCGTTATTTTTTTAAGCAGAAATATATTTGTTTTCAAAAATTTAAGGCTTGATGCAAAAACAGCTCTTCTAAAATGTCATGCCCCTTCGACCACGCCTTCCCGTGCCGACTTATATTGAAATTTTATTCAATTACGCTTATACGGCATGAAGACCCACAAGTCAAAAATATGACATCATGAAAATTTTTCTGCTAAAAAGTTGTTGAATATAAGATTTTCAATAGGTCTTGCCTTACCAACTTTTATCTAAATCTAAATATATACAGCAACATTTCGAAAAACCCCATAACTATTGAAATAGCAAAAGAAGCCCATAAATTTACAAATTTCGGTAAACTAAATAAAAAACCTTTAAAAGTTGAACATGATAAAGAAACATGGTGGTTTGCTCAATCTTCCGTACAGCCCATTTTTTCTTTGAATGTTCAATTATTACATACTTTAGAATTTCTTTCTAAAATAATAATAATTTAATCGAAAGATTAAATTGAAAACGAGCTTAACCTTGCTGTTAGTTAAAAAAAAAAAACTTACGAATCTTAGGTTCATACAGTTTTTTAAACAATAAATGCATTAAAATGTGTTTTTCGACTTTTCACTGATAAGTTCGGCCCTATTCGAGATTTGTGGGAGATCGCTTCTGACTGAAATAAGATCATAATTTTCTGAATGTGCAGCATCTACGAGCAGTTTTGCAAAAATGTTATCTGCTAGAAAACAAGGGACTTGCAACTGCTGCAAATTTAAGTGCGATAGTAAGTGCATCATGTGCAGCAAATTCATATGCAAATTACAACGAATAATAATCTGCTCATCATGTACTTTTTTTTCTCGGTTATATTGATTTATTGTATCTTCAATAATATTGTACTAACAATAAGTAATCAAAGCTTAACTCTAAAATTTTAGTTTTTAAGTCCAGAAAATGCCAGACAAAAATATTTGTTTCAGCGGTTGGTTCTTTGGTTGTCTAAGTCTCTCGTGTTCGGCTGAGAGCAAGAGCGTCCCTCCTTCTCAGCCGAGTGTGGCCTGTAAAGTTAATGCTATTTCGGGGTAGAGGATTTGGGTACAACTCAAGTTTTTTTAATGTATCTTGTCACGTGGCAGTGCTGCATAACTAGATACCGTAAGACGACATTGGTTTTAGAATGGAGTTGTACAGAAGAAGTTTACAATCTAGGCTTAGAGTAGAGTTCCTTTCAATGAGCTAATTCATTTGAGCTGCTTTTAATTTCATTTGGGTGACCTTTGCATTTATGTGTGACTTCCATGTTAGACAACGATAAAGATGAACATCGAGATATTTTAATTCAGTGTGTTGAGGTATAGTTTAACTATTTATTTGTATAGGTGGGCATGTTTCTCTGCACAATGTAAGAGTAATATGTAAGCATTTTTGTTCGTTAATTTTTATCCGCCATTGTTTTAGCCATTGTTCCAACTGGGGTATATAATCTTGCAGTTTGCGGGAAGCTTCTTGATGGCTTTTGTGAACACTTTGAAAAGCTGTATCATCAGCGAATGTTGATATGAGTATGTTACTGCTTACCGGCAAGTCAGAGGCATATATCAGATATAATGCAGGACCGAGGATGCTGCCTTGAGTAACTCCTACAATGGGCTGCGGATGGCTTAGAAAATTACCTTTTCGCTCAGTTAAGTAGCTTTCTAAAACCTTAAGGGTGTTTGCGGATAGGTTTTGTTTTAGTTTATATATTAAACCTTCGTGCCATACTTTATCAAATGCCTAAGAATCATCGATGAAGGGCGCAGGACAATATTTCTTTTCCACATTCACGAGTCTATGTGATTGCTCAATCGTGCTATGTTGCCTCCAGAAACCTAATTGGTGGTCTGGAATGCTTCCAGTACGATTCAGTATGGCTGTTAGCTTGCTCATAAGTAGCTTTTCAAATAGTTTTGACATGTTAGACAACAGGCTTATAGGCCTATAGGACTCCACCTTCGTATGATCTTTGGCTGGCTTAGGTATCATGGTAATCAGCGAAACCTTCCATTCTGCGGGATAGCATTTGAGGCGCAAAATATCGTTAAAAATAAATAGAACTATCCGTTTTGCAGTCTAGGGTAACTCCAAAAGCATTTTATTGCTTATTTTATCAGCGAGAAAATTTAAATTTTTCACTTGTTTTGTAAATTTTCTTTATATCAATAAACATAAACGAACCAAAATGGTCCGAACCTAAGATTTTCAAATATATTTTGAAAATTTTCAAAATTTTCTAATATATTTTGAAAGCGTATTCAATAGTGAGTAAAATTAATCCCAATAAAAATTGATCAAGAACTGGCAAAGTAACAAAATTTTTTAAAATTTCAAACAGCTCATCTCAAAAAAATTATCATTGCAATGTGGAGCTGATAAAATAAATGCTAAAGAATATTAAACTTCCGATCTACAAAGCAGATATATTTCGAACTTTAAATATCAATAGAAACGCAAAAACATATAGACAAAAATTAGCACTTAATACATCTATCCCCAATATTCTCTAAAACGTGAGAGAGGTAAAATCATAAGTCATAAGTTTTCCTTATCTATACTAGCAAATCACTGAAATCGGTTAATAGCTTAGAAGTTTTATATCATCTTATATTTTGAAAAATACCCCACTGTGTATAGTGTCAAATCATTGGCAAATACGCCTATTGACAAATAAATTTGGGTTTCTTTCGCAACAGTTCGTTATAAACAACAACCTAAAGAGTCATTTGTTAAATAAACGCTCTCATTATAATTGTGTATTTCAAATACAAATTACAATTAAAGAATATGTAAAAAAGCGCAAGCGCAAACAGAATTTAATCATCAAAGTCATCTTTAAATCATGTTCAAAATAAAAAATTCCAATGACGAGGCATGATCAAGCAATCAATTCACGATCATATGAGGTGGTTTATTTCATGGGAACATTTCACTTTAATACAAAATCATTCAACCATAATGGAAATCCTATTTCTTTCCTTTTAGTTTATATGAGCTAATAGGATTTTTTTTGTACATACCGGAAAATAATTCATATTTTCTTTTAATACAAATTTAAATTGAAAGAGATTTGAAGACTGTAGTTAACTTGACAGCTCAAGCTAAAAAAGAAATAAAAAATAACTATTGGAAGTCTCGGAAGGAAGATTAATGTTTGAGCACTTGTCTCATGTCTTTTTGGCTTAAATTTCTTTTCATCAAAATGCAAGATCTTTTATTTTGCTAAAATTGTTTCTGGGCTTAAGTACGTATGTATGTATATACTTTTAAATCAAAAAATATTTCTTATATAATTACAAACAAAAAATAAATAAATAAAAAACTTTGTAAAAGTAAAACGGTTTTTTTCTTCATCAATATATTTTAAGTCCTAGTGAAGCTGCCACAGAAGTCATTAGCATCCTGAACTTGTCATCCGGGAGTGGTTCAAGTCCGGTTAATTTCTATTGATTTTTACATGGCCTTGTAATGCAAGGAGTTCTCTTATTTGTTCATAATGTTGAGAAAAATCGTTTTTTGGAACAGCTACAATTGTCATTTGTCCCTTGGTGCGGAAGGTTTTTCAGTCAAAATTACCCACAATCACGATTTTAAGGGTTCCGCTACACCAAAGTGTAAAGCAATCCTATTATTTTTGCTACGCTCTCCGTCTGTCTGTCTGTCTGTCTGTCACAGGCTGTTTTCTCGGGAACCGCAAGAGCTACGGACCTGAAATTTTCACAGGCCGCTAGAACAACAAATATATGACAGCTATAAGTTAAAGGGTGTTCTAAAGCGAGCAACGAAAAATGTTGAAATACTAATGTAATATGCAGACACTTATATATAGACACTTTAAATTTTCAAAGTTAGTGCTAATTGGTGCAGTCTGTAGAATAGACTACACCAATTAACACCGATATTTAAAACAATAAAAATTAAAGGGTATTCTATCAGTTAATGTAATTTTGACTATGTAACTTAGACACTTTGCTATATCTTGAAAACCGTAAGTGGTAAAATCTTGAAATTTTAAAAAACGCTAAAACTAAATAAATCAAAAGTCTAAAAATTTCAAAAGAAAAAAATCTATAAAACCCAAAAAATCGCTAAAACGAAAAACAGCATCAAAACAAAAAAAAATCACTAAAGCTAAAAAAATCACAAAAAACCGAAGAAAAAATCCCCAAAACCGAAAAAAGAGTCAAACTGAAAAAAGCGCCAGAGCTAGAAAAAATCGCTAAAAATAAAAATATCGTCAAATAGCGAAAAAACGTAAAAACAAAAAAAAAACAAACCAAAAAAAGCCAAAGCTAAAAAATCGGCAAAAAACAAACAAAAATTTCAAAAAACCAAAAATCGCAAAAAAAACGAAAAAATCGCTAGAACGAAAAGAAAGTGTCACAACCAACCAAAAAATTGCTAAAACTAAAAAATCACCAAAAACCGAAAAAATCCTCAAAACCGAAAAAAGCGCCAAAGCTGTAAAAATGGCCACAACTAAATATATCGTCAAAAAATTTAAAAAACTTTAAAAAACGCCAAAACCAAAAAATCGCCAAAACTAAAAAAATCGGAAACAACAAAAAACTAAAAAAACGAAAAATAGCCAGAAAAAAACCAAAAAAATCACGAAAATTAAATAAAAAGCCAAAACCGAAAAAATTGCCAAAAACAACAAAAATACTTAAAAAATAAAAAAAACTAAAATTAAACAAAAAACCACAACGAAAAAACTGCCACAATGAAAACAAGGGCAAAAACGAAAAGGGATCCCTTCATATGGTGATAGGTAAAGTTGTTGTAAAAAATTAGTCATAACACTAATGTACATGTATGCAAACTGATTTAGATATTTTTTACATGATGTCTACGATGTCCAACGTCTCCTAGTAATATACACGCATACATATATGTATGTATCTGATATCTTATAGTTAGACAACATAATATTTTATTCAAAAGAAGATTCATGTCAATGACAGTTTTATGCTTAAATATTGGGGTGTACATTTATATTGAATACATATTCCAATAATTTTGTTTATTTTTACTAATTTTAGTGAAAAAAGCGTATATTGTTCATAATTGATTTAAAAGCAAAAACAAAAACGACGCACACACTTCTAAGCAAATCAACTTGAATTTAAAATGTGCCAATTGCTCTTCACGTTTTGCATTTTTTTTTTTTGCCTTTGAATAAACTTGTGTTGGCAAAATTTCATGTGTTATTTAAATTTATTGCCAAATTTTCAATGATAAGTATTAGTTAATGTTGTTTTGATCAATTACTTTTTGATAAACTTCCGAAAGAGTTTTTTGCTAACTAAATGGATTTTTATTTTGTTTTTTTTTTTTTTACAATCAAGACTTTATGAATAATTTGCTTTATTATGATAAAATTTTAAAAGAGTATGGCCAGAAAGCAGGGGAACATGATATTATTTCACAGATATTTCCCACGTACTTGTTACACAACAATTAACAAACTGGATGATGATTATATTTCTTTCATTAAATTTATTTGTATACATTTGACTTAATTAAGCCACAATTAGTTAAAATACTCACTAAAGTAAAGTACAGTAAAGTAGTAAAGTGGAAAAAATGCATACCCTATAAAAACTTTAATAAGAAAAAATACCCAGCAAACATTTGTTGCTGAAGTTGGTCCGAATTCGGTCAGAAAGTGTGTACAAGATGCCGAATTCCTATCAAAGTGGTCGTATTAAAAATCATATGAGTGGTTGATAAGAAACAGGACCTCTTTTTCATGCTTTTTAAGCCCGAATTTTTTTATTCAACTCAACCCAGCAAAAATTAATTTGGTGCAAGGATGCAGTAAGATTAATTGGAAGGGCTTCGGAGATGCGCAAAAGCACACAGTGCCTTCTGCCTTACGAGGATGCAATAATTTTTAATTGCATTTTAATTGTAATTAATAAATTGTAGTGTAATATATATTCCAATTGAGTTTGTACTACTTAATTCATAAATAAATATAAAAACAGCATAAAAAAATTTCAAATAAAAAATTTATCCAAGTGTAGATGAAATTGTGATATAAGGAGCAAAAAAAATTTTAATTATATACATATAAAAAAGACATGAGGTTAATGCATCTAAGATGCTCATACCTGCTGACCTACCAGGACATCCCATACAAAAATCATGTAATACCGAAGCAGGTTGGTAAGGGGGAGTATCGATCTCTCTCCCTTACAAAGCTGCTTTCGGTAGACGTATATTTTTGCTGGGTAGGTTCGTCATGTATGTATTTTTCTGTACGTTCACCGATTTCTCCGTTATTTATGAAGCGATTCTAAAAATGATTTTTCTATATGCAATGGTATACTCCACAGGTGGTCCCATTTGCAATAGGAGCGGGGAGGGGTACTCCCATACAAAGTAATTATTAATTATCGCATATCTAGAATAATTTAACAGTGAAAGACTTGGTATGAACTCTTTTATAGGTAATGCGTGTAATCCTGCAGAAAAGAAAATTGGTGGTGTTAGAGCATGGGAAGGGCTCCCTCCCATACAAAGTAATCATTAATTATTGCATATTTGAGGGGGTGAAAAGCAAAGGGGTACAAGTGCCAAAACTAAAAAAAAATTAATTTTATATAGGAATCAACACTTAATACCTATCACTCTGTAAAAATTCAGACCTTTACGATGATGACCTCAAATATATTATGTATGAAATACATGAGAACAAAAGCTTTGAAGCTTAGTTACTCAGAATTTTATTTTTTGCTCTTGTTCCCCTTTGCTTTTAAGCCGTTCATTTGGAATACTATATCAGTGAGCGTCTACAATATTGATGTAAATTACTTAAAACTGGTGGTGTAAGAGAAGTGGAAAGGCTCCTTCCCATACAAAGTAATCTAACTATTGGATATTTGGAATAATATAACAGTGAGCGTCTAGCGTCTACAAACTTGGTATGAATTCCTTCATAGTCAATGCGCGTAATCCAACAGAAAATGGTGGGGTGGGGCTTGGGAAAGGCACCTAATATAGAAAGTCAACTAGTTGTAGCGAACGTAGGGAAACAATAAGAGCTCAATTCAACAAGACAAGAAAAATAGTGAATTTCCTAACTATCAAATGAAAGCTGAAAAATTTACAGGGTGCCTCAGTTGAATCGAAATCCGAAAAAACTAAAAGACACTTCAGACGAATTGATTAAAGTTAAATGATATTAAACTAATTGACTATAGCTGTTGTAATTGGCAGTGAGGTCAAGCGAACAAGAGTTCTGATGATAAGATCATTGATGGTCTGGAAACATCTTGATGCCAGTTCAACCTGCCGGTACAGTCAAACATTTTTCTTTAGTCTTTTCAATTGTTATGGACTTTAGAACTTCTTTCGAATAAAAATAAGTTAATTGAAAAATTAAATTGGACAAACTTAAGCAAGAATTTTTAAATATCTTTGGATTAAATAGTTCAATCAAATAAGACATAATAAGGCCAATCGAAAGAAATAATTCCCGGAGTTTGGAAACCTGGCACAGTTGGTCCTTTAAAAAAAAACTAAAGAGTTCCCGTGTTGGCGGACGAGCTAGAGGAAGGAGACCCCTCTTAAGGTAACATTTTTTTAGAGTTTTTCTCATGGGTCTGAAACTATGATTTGTAGCGAAAATTTCTGCATATAAATCTGCGTTAAATCTGATAAAATTTCCTATAGAAATGTCACTGATCATTTTTACTTAAAACCAACTTTTTTGGAGATATACCCAGGAAAATTTTTGATGGCAAAGTAATGAGCTGAAATGATAATAAACATACTTTTAGCTTCTTCTACTTTGGCATTTTAATCAATTACATTAACATATGACATCGCCATGTGCAGGCAAGTATTTACCTCATTTGATTACAAATAACAAGTTATAAATTTCAATATTTAGAAGACATTGAATACACATAACACAATAAAAATTGAATGTCTCTGCTAAGCATTGAACTCATGCCGTTTTCAGTTATTTTGTTATTTTATGCCAACTGTTCTACTCACTAGACTACTGCACAACTATTTTGTTACGATCTTAAAACTTGTTTTCACAAACATGAACACGATAAAATGTTTATCGTCTGTATGATAAGCAGTATGCCAATTGGGGTTGTATAATTACTAGTGAGTAATTGTTCAACTACTGTAAAGAAATTCAGACGCTATATAATTTGTGGTTGAAAAGTATGTTGCTCGGTAATTATAACTCATTACCAAGTTTTTGCTGGGTAGAGCAAAGAAAAAGCGGAAAACTTTTAAAAATGTTGTAAAATCATATGCACACTCCTTGAAATATTTAAAATTTTAAAAAGCTAAAATTTTTATTGAATTTTTTAAGGGTAATTGGATGTGCTAAAGACGAAAAAATAATCAAAAAATTTAATTTCGGTCATTGCCCAGATAACGGTACATATGTGTTTTTCGATGTAAACTACTCTTTAAATCGCCATCCAGAGTCACAAGATAGTTCGATAAAAAAAAATTACATTTTGTTTGCTACTAAACTACGCGTCAAATACAGACTAATTCGCTTTGATCGGATAAAAACTGACTGAGTAGATCAAATAAAAACACCTGCTTATATATTACATATTAAAGGAAATTAAATAGTATCTCGATAACGCGCAGACAAGTCTGGTATTATCGGATTTTATTCAAGAAAATGTGCAGAGACGTCCTGCCGACTAATCTGCCAAATTTCGAAGGTAATTTTAGACAACTCACTTGATTGAAGTTTCAGGAGTTTTGCTAGTGTCAGACATGCTCAAAATATGTTCACTGGGAAATTTTATTTGTATACATGAACAAAAAATGCTTTTAAAAAAAGCAAAAAGATCACAGCTTCTGACCAACTGACCAAGTGGCTCTTTGACAAAGTTACTTAACAGTTTGGCACAGACTAAGCAAAGTGCGTGCTTAAAATTAATGTTTATACACAACGTACATATATATGAACGTTAAGGCTATAGTATCACCACATGGGCAATGTCAGACGAGTGTGGCAATTTTTAAAAAATAAATAAATTCAAATTTCATGCACCAAACAACTTTTAAAATGTATGTGTTCAAATAAAATTTTTTTAATTTTTCGCATAAAACGAAATGTCCTATTATAGGAGAGCAAAAACAAAACAAAATATAATAATCCGATTTTTGCAGATATTAACTTCAAATATTTATAAAACTTTGTCGCTGTTGGTGGGTAACTTTTTTTTGCAACAACTAAATAGTAAAAACACTTTTTCTTCATGATTTTTTAGTAACTAGCAGACCACATTCCAATTTTAATATTTCCTAAAATTGCTAAATAGTTATGGCCCTAATGTGCATTACAAGAGTATATACATTAATGAAAGTATACCACTTTTTCGTAAACCAAATAAGAGGTCAATCTGAGCTACTGCAAAGAAAGGAGAAACAAAACAAAAATATGTGCAAACGTGTCTCCTCAATCTGCATTTTTGCCAGTCGCTTGATGCTAATCATCTTCAACATCTCTGAAGAATATTATTAACATTGAAACCAGTTTATGGAAAAAAAAATAAAATAAAAAATAAAAAATCATGCAAAACTTTTACTGTTTATATATTATGTAAATCTTTAGTCTTATAACTGGTCAGACATACTTCCATAAACGTACACAGCTACACATATATGTATGTACCCGGCAAACATTGTTTACCGATTTCGGCCCTCCTAAGAAAGAAAGTCACATTTTTTTAAGAGAAGTAACAGAATCAGGCAATTAATGCCTACCAGTTAATTAACTAATGTGTTACCTTCTTTGGGAAAGGGATAGTGTAGAGAGAACAGGTAGTGAAGTGGGAGAGAGATAGAAAGCTTAATTCAACCCAGCTATTGTAGGTTTATTTTGTAAAGTAGTGTTCCAAGCCCCTCTGGTGTCAAATAGAGGCATTGAGTTGTTTAAGCTGTGTAGCCTTTTATTAGTTCTTTTACTTCGCCGACGGTTCTGCTACAATACCGCCGAAGAAGTGCATTAGGATATGTTAGTATTACTCGCTCCCGGTACTGCCAAAGTGATCAGTGCTATGCCTTCATCACTTTAACAGTCAAACAACAACCAACACAATAACACACCAATGCACATGAGAAAAATGCATGATGTTGTTAGCTTGCCTGAAATTAGTTTTAAACTGAAGACCTCAGGGTTTGTAGTCAAACGCGCTAACTACTCAGCCAACAGCACTTTTTTATTTTTCGCGCCTTACAATTAAATCTTTTTGCAAAATTTCAAAAATAATTTAAAGATATATTACGTTATTAAATTTTATTATTGTAACAAAGAGTGAAAAATTTTATGATAAAGTAGAGAAAATGGACTTATGACTTTTTTGTCTAGTATAGGCACTCTAAGGTGGTTCGCAAAAAAAAGTTGAGCCAATCACCCCCTAGGATTGAAGATTAGTTGAAAACAATTCCAAATTTCCAATTTTTAATTTTTTTGTACTTTGTGTCGCCATTATTAGTTCGATCATAACATAATTCATATCGTTGATCATGACTTTACTATGGCTACATTTTTGCTCTGGTAAATTTTTAATCCGACATCAAATTCAGGGCGCCACTTATGATATCTCTTCCCCCCTAATGTAAAATTTTTGCACGTGGCAAGAAAGCCCGCCTGAACCTTAGTGTGTCTAGCTTTTAATATTCTCCCTCTTATGCCACATCCCAAAGGTAAACCCCTTTTACTTTTTCACATACATACGACATTAAACCAAGTAAAATAAAATTAAAAATATCACCGTAAAATGAAATGTAAATCAATGACATTCCTAAAACAGTAGAAATATTTTTTTGCCACGCCCAAACATACATACAACACTTTTTGTGTTTTACATATAGCGCCGCCACTTAAAGTCCGATCTTAGTTATCATTTCGCATATCGTTGATTGTAGCTTAACTAGCACTTCATTTTTTGCTCTGGTGACTTTTTAGTCCGACATCGAATTCGGGGCACCACTTATGACAACTCGGATCCTACCCTCTTATGTCCACTTTTTGCAGGTGGCAAGAAAGCCCTTCCAAATCTGTGTATATCTAGCTTTTAATATACTCATTTTTATGGGATGATCTGTGGCTGATTGGTAGCGAAACTAGCCTGTCACTCCAGACAAGCTTAATCGCTTCGCGGCTGTGTGTTGTTGTGATATTCCAAGACTGTTGTTGTCATGTTAGAAATATCAAATTAATATCATTGAATAGGTCAATATCACTACTTATTTTTATGCCACGCCCTTAATTCTGGTTCATTTTTCCTTTACTCATATATATTACATCGCTTGCGTATATAAAAAAAACCAGCAAAGTGCTATATTTTGGAGCGTGGCAAAAATATCTTTTTTACAATTCTAGAAACGTTATTGATATACTTTTCATTCTAAGAGGTGACTGGTGCAAATTTTTTTGTTTTATATATTGATGGACCTGGCTATAATGCAATAAATAAAAATAAAAATAAAAAAGGGGCTTACTATTGGGGAGTGACATAAAAGTGGGTATATTAAAAACTTGATATACTAAGTTTTAGAAGGGGTTTCTGGCCACGCGCAAAAAAGTGGATATAAGAGGAGAAGGATCCGAGATGGCATAAGTGGTGCCCAGAATTTGATATCGGACTAAAAAGTCACCAGACGTAAAAATCAAACCTTAGTCAAGCCACAAATGGCAAAGTAATCTACAAAAAACTAAAAGCGCGGTATCCAGGGATGTGGCAAAACATTAAGAAAAATATTTCTTGGATTGTTTTCAATTAATCTTTAATCCTAGGTGGTGACTGGCTCAACTGTTTATTTTTGTATGGAGGCCAAACCACATTAACAGGCACCCAAAAAGAAAACTTACGATAACCAAATTGTACAAATAAGTTCAAAATTTCCTTACATTTGTTCACAATAAAAATAGAGTTGATTTTGTCCAAAATATTAAACTCGTAGAAAAGTGGTTTACCGCGAAAATGGCTAAGACACGCGAAAATTTGCAATATTAAAAACAGGCACTAAAATTGATTACAAAGAGATAAAATCGTAACAAGTGGCAAAATCTTGAAAAATCGCGTAAATGGCGAAAATTCGCAAAAACATGCTAATATCGTGACGATACCGAACGATGCATAATATTGAGTTTATTATCTTAAACAGTGTAAAGCTCATAAATTTGCGAAAGAAAAACGCTTTTATCGCACAGAAAGCAAAAATTCACGAAAAAATCCAATATCCAAACAGCTTCAAAATAGATTAAAAACTGCTAAAATTGTAAGAAATGCCGAAAACTTGAAAAAATTGCGAAACTGTGGATTAAAAAGCTATAAAAACCTACAATTTTGGTCAATGTGACTTTTTATCATAGTACACAGAAAAAAATATCATCAAACTGCAACTAACAATTTCAATTGTTAATATGTAATTTAAATTCAAACATATATTTTGTTAATGTAACAAATTGAGTTGTGGATACGACAAATACAGAAATTTTTTTCAACAAACTGAACTAACCAAATTTTTTGTTATGTATCGTGAAAAGATTAACAATCACCATTGTTGATATAACACGTAGATGAAACAAAGCAAATTACGTTTTGTATGTATTCATTATTTGCGTATTTAATAACGAATTGCTCTGTAGATGAGAGGTAAGAACGTTAATATATTAGTCCAGAGGTCACCGGTTCGATTCCGCCCAAAGACATTTAGTGTGTTTCGCAGACAAGCAGACAAGCATAAAGGCTCTTAGAGGATTGTGATTGTATAAAAAAATATTGTTAATACAACAATTATGATTGTTAAAATTTTTTCGGTAAGTCAACAATTCACATTGTTGATATAACAATAATATTAATTGAAATAAATTTTGAAATCAAAATAAAAATTAAAAAAAAAATTTTTCTGATTTTCCTTTAACTTACTTGTATTTACAAAAATCGTTGTAGGTTCAAAATCAATTAATTATTTAATTGATATAACAAAAAAATTAATTGTATTTAAAAATTTTGTTTCTGCGTAAGTGGCTAGCAAACACGCTAGAAGCGGTAGATGTGACCATTTCGCTTAACGTTTTTCAGTCATTTACAGTTCAATATTGGTCTTTTATAAGCAAAATGCAAAAATCAGAGACTCATTGGCGTTTCCGAATTTGCCCTTATCTCACTTTTGGAGTTTTGACGCTTGTGACTATTTTTCTTAAGAGGTCAGTATAGTTCGGAAAATATGAAATAACTAATATTTTCTTTGTAAAATATATACCACATGTACTTTTGCTATTAAAGTTTCCAATACAAACTGCTCGATTTATATTAACAGGAATCTAGTACGTATTTAAAATTTCATAAAAATCGGTTAAGTAGAACTAAATGAAATCCGATTTTCAGTCGATTCGAGTCACCAAAAAATATTTTCGATTTATCTAAAAATGTGTATTTAATAACACCACAGATTCTGGTAGAAGGGACCAAAACATATATGCATATGTTCGTTATAAAGTTTATGCATAGGACTTATTTTAGATGAGTTAATTTCCCTCCCCATCTTTTGGCACATTGTTATAGTAAATGTGGATGGAAAATCGTGTAATATTTATATTTTAGGTATAAGGCGTGCGAAGCACTTTTATAACACTACGAGGAACATTTTTGTGAATCATTTTGACCCTTTAAGGCATGGGTCCATTTGCCAATTCTTGGATATTTATTGTGAAAAAAGTGGTAAATTTAACCTCTTTTAAAAACATTATCAGACGTAAACTTTCAATTTGCCAATATATTTACATACATGAATCGTTTGTTTATGAAACGCCTTTTGTCATTTTTTGTTTAGCAAATACCTTTTATTACGAAAATTGGTACTTTATATGATAGTTAAAACGTCAGTTTATTATGAATTGACCTATTTTTTGTTATCAAATTCTGTTAAAGAATTAACCAAGCATGGGTCCTTTCATAATCAAATGGCGTACGAGTTTTATCATATGACCTACCGCTTTTCGAATTTTAAAAATTTTTGATTTTGTTGCACTGTGTATTATTTAGACTTTCGGAATAATATTCAAGAGTAAGGCAAAAAACGTTGATAGTTTTCCACCTCTGATAGTTTTCCTAATGTGGTTGTCTTAGTCGTAATAGAAGATTCAATATTTCTCAAGCATTTTTGATTTTTTTACTATATTTTTATTTATTATATTTTTCAGTCAACAATTAGAAAAATGTACTAACTAACAATTAAGAACATTAACAATGTCTACACTTTGAAACTTAAAAAACTAACAACAAAAATGATCAGCTTTAACGCCAGAACTGTAATGCAGTGAGGTGACTGATAGAGGTACAGGGAAAAATAGGAAATATATCACAAAAGATTACAGATTAGATTAGTTTAGCAACAAATGGCAAATTTGTTTATAAGACTTGATATGTTGATAAATATGTGGTTACATTTACCAACCACTGCTGCCACTGTAACCAGCATCACCACCGCCATGGCTAATAACTTTAACAATTTTTACATGACCACCAGCACCATGTCCTCCAGAGTAACCACCGTAACCGCTACCACTACCAATACCGTAGAAGTAGCCAGCATCGCCTCCATGACCATCATGACCACCAGAAAAACCACCAGGACCGCCAGAAAAACCACCATGACCGGCAGAAAAACCACCAGGACCGCCAGAAAAACCACCATGACCACCAGAAAAGCCACCATGACCGCCAGAAAAACCGCCATGACCATCAGAGAAACCTCCAAGACCGCCAGAGTAGCCACCATCAGAACCATGAGAGATAACTTTGACGATTTTAACATCTTCTGCGCCACCATGACCACCGCTAAAGCCACCATCGAAACCACCGTTATAACCGCCATCAAAACCACCACCATGACCGTGGTCATGACCACCATCATTGATCACCTTGACAATGGTAGCAGCACCACTGCCACCAGAGGAGTAGCCACCGGAATAACCACCAGAGTAGCCGCCGTGATGGCCACCACCATTACCGTAATGGTAACCGCCAGAGCTACCACCTGCAAAACCCAAATGTCCGGCATGGGCAACAGCCACCAAAGCAAACAGGCAAACGAAAACCTTTAATCACAACATAAAAACAAAAGAATACAAATTACTTCACATATACTCCCGTATCCAAATAGTATTCTAAGATAGCTTTTGCAAGCTCATGACACCGCCGTTAATTTTTACAACGTCAACTCACCTTCATTTTGTTGTAATTTTTGTTTAATTCAATATCAAATTGTGTAGACGGAGCTAACCAAACTGTAGCTAACCAACTGTGTTTAGATAACTAACGATATTTTCAAAACTACTTCAACTTTTATACTAAAAAACTGTACAACATAACACACGACATTAACATCAACGTTTATCTTCAATATTATGCAAAAAATAAAATATTCAATGTACGAATGAGTGTTTGTCTACATTGTACAAGCAAAAACTCGAAGAAATACAAAAAAAAAATTTGTCATCAGCACCATCAACATCATTATGGGCTGCAAAAAGCATATTTGCAGCATTTAAGTGAAGGTGACCCAAATGAAAACGAAAGTCTTTTATATTTAATCGTACATCATCCCGTAATACTAATCAACTTTTGTTAACCAGTTACACACCAGGTCAAATCTTATCTCCTTAATAACAACTAGGGAATTTCCACTATTAAACTCTATGTGCCATATAATGAGAAATAAGAAATTTTTTATTTGGTTGAGTTAACAACTATGAGATGTTGTTATGTTGGTAACCTAACACAAATTATTTATGAAAAGATATTATATAATATTTTTTTTTCAATATATTAAAACCATTTAAATACTTAATATATTCAATGAGTTCTTAGAATATATTTTTAACTTTCTTCATAAAACTTAAAACAAGAAAGTAGCTACTATGCATTCCTGAGTTGCCAAAGCTAATTAACTTAAAGGAGTACTTTTAACTTATAACTGCTTTGAATTTATTTAAGGCAAACTCAATCCCCAAATTGTTGATTTTATTTTCACACATTTCATTTGGGTGCATGACCGCTCATCAGGTTGATGCAGCAAAATAACAAGTTCCCTTTTAGTAGGTAGTAAAAATAAATTTAAAATAATAATGTTGCCATTGAATATTTTTATCTTATACCGGCTTGAGCGGTGAAAATCTCCTAAAAAAATGTATTAGAATATTTTACAAAATATAAACACGATATGACGAACAATTTTGTATTATTAACACAAAAATCACTTTTTTGGGCTATCACTCCATTGCAGCAGAAAAGACTTGATATAGTCATGAAATTTAATACCTACCGTAAAGTTTCTTTGCAAAGTTTGATATGCTATGAAATCTACGACGTGCAAATATATATCTCGCAATATTGTTGAACAGTACATTTAGCTTGCGTGTTGATTCTACATCACAGGAGGAGTAAATTTCATATCCATATAATAATGAAGGCACTTGGGCCACATGCAGACACCTTTAGCAATCATTAGGAAAAACACCAGAAAAACTCTTTGCTTTTAAAACAAAAGTAGCTTGAGCGTTTGTTTGACATTTATATAGCAGTAATTCTATTTAGCCGGGTGTGACCATTTTACACATATTTTTTGTTATAAATAAAATATATAAAATTTTTTACTTAAAGTCGTTGAATAACAGGTAGACACAGAAAGAACATGATTCCTGCTCAGAATGGTCGTCAGAAAGCTACGACAGGTGTGACCTAAGTTTTAAAGAATTATGACTTTCAGCATAAATTCTGTAAAATTCTTACTATAACGTACACAATAATTTTAGTATAGCTGTCTGTTCAAAGTGTTTTAGCTGTATTACGTATTTACTGTTTGACAAAAAAATCTGTTTTCTTAACAAAAAACTATTTTTTTTAAATGTGACGGGTGTGACCGACGGGTGTGACCTAATACGAAATGTTTAGAAATTTGAAGAAGTAAAACTTTTTATTGATTTCATTAATATATATAATATAAAAATAAATCATAAGAAAATAATAACACATTAAATTATTTGCTATCTGTTCTATTAAAGACAGCAGAATACTCTAGCTGAGTATATTTTTAAATTCAATAAACAGAGAAAAAAGTATATTATTTTCAGAGATAAGGAATTTTATTAATAATGAGAAGGGGAAGAAAAGAAAATCTGAAATAAATATTAAACAAACAAAGAGAGAGAGCAAAATGTTTCGTGGGTGACCATTTAAAAGTATCTCAAATTGCTTAAAAAATATTAAATAATGTATTTATTTTATTTTTTCTAAAATGCTCATGCTCTAAAAACATCAATTGAGAATTTTTTATTAAAAATAAGAAAATAATTTTTTCCTTGCATAGGGCCGTTTTACGTGGAATAAGTCATAGGCACTCTGTGTGACTGCACACAAAAAAGTTTCATATTAAATCGTCGAAAACAAAGTTAACATTTTTCGCTTTGAAGGTGTTTTGTATTAATTCAAGATGCTTTTATAATAACCTTAAAAGAACATGTTTCCTTTTAAAATAACTATATTTCATGTTGATTTAATATTACCGTACAGTTTAATAAAAATCAGATACTGAGATAATATTAAGAATCATGTTGGGTCAAATCTTATTTCAAGCTGAAGCAACGTGAATTTGGTATTGAAACAACACTAAGAATAATGTTGAATCAACGTTATTTCAACTTCATGAATTTCTTTTTAATTCAACATGACTCCATTAATGTTTTGACATAAAATAAATGTTAAATTAAAGTTATAGTCATGCTGCTTTAAAATTAAATGTTGATAACAATGTTGTTTTAACACTCAGAAATATTAAATAATATAAAAGAGATGTAACTTTAGATTAAACTAATGAGAAATACTGATCAAACTAATAAGAAACACTGGTAACTTCGAATAAGCATTAGGATAATTTCGCGGGTAAAGCGAAGTCTGTCGGCTTTTTATATTTCCACAACACGAATATAAAAAACAACAACAAAGCAACAAGTCACACAACTACGCACAACAGCGCATGAAAAAAGCTATGAACAATGCAAATAAACACACTTAAGGAACAAATTATTTCACATAAATTTGATATGATTTCCAATCAAAATTGCGATATGTTGACTTTACATTGTAAATTTTTTTTTTCTGTGCATAGACGGATAAACCTTAAAGCAAGAACTTCTTGAACTTTAGCGCAATTTGTGCAGCCCTAATGGTCCTTTGTACATCATATTTATCCTGTATAATATATCCTAGACTGAAAAAATTATTTAACATAACTTCAATGAATGACATTCATTGACAGATTCATTGAACTAGATTCATTGATTTTTTTGCAGAAATACATACGTTGACTCAATGTACGCATACAATGCATAAATGAAAATATTCACTAAAGTTCAATGTAAAACGATTCATTGAAAGCATTTTGACCCCTTAGCGACAAATGATCGTAAGCGACAAAAATTAAAATTTTCAGGAGAAGGGGTTTTTATTGTATTTAAACATGATTTATATTCATAAACTGTTGCTTACGATCAAATGTTACAGCCTGTATTTCAAAAGTTATTAACAATTTTGACATTTTCACTATTTTAAACTATGGGTAGGCTCATAAAATTTTGATTTCAATAAAAAAAATTAGTTGGTTACAAAATGTCGCTAACGATCATTTCGCGTAAAGGGGTCGATTTGTTGGTATTATTTTTTTAGCGAAACTAACGAACCCGTTCATTAATTTAACGTACTAGTATGTTAAAACCTAATGAGCAATTCGTTGAAACTATTAACTTTTTCCTTGAGTTTATTGCTCAGTGTAATTTTGGCAAGAATACATGTGCAAACAGTCGGTCCAAAATCATTACTATTGGCTTACTTGTTTACTTAATTGGCATTGACAACTACTTATTGCGATATAAAAATCATGTCATAAACGCGATATTTGAACTGCAATTACTTAGTAGTTTGCTTGCAATAAAACTTTTATTAAAACCAATTACAACAATTATTCAAAATTTTAATCTAAAAATTTGTCATGAAATTTTATACCAATAATGTTTCACGCATGCCATAAAAAATAAAATAATGTCAAGTTCACTATATACGCAGACAAAAATATTTTCTCATCAGCGATTATTGAAAATTTACGTTTAGGTGGGAAGAGCGTTGTCCTTTCTGTTATGATTTATTTTATAACAGGAGGCGAATGCAGAATCAATTCCCAAAAGTGTTAAAAGTTGTCTCAACCAAAAAAACTGCTATTATTTAACTGTGGACAAAACCTTTGTTCTGAATTTAGTTTTCGAAATTATAATTTACTCTTTTAGAGTACGACCGAGAGACTTTGTCGCTTGGAATTTAGCGGTGGGAAAGAATTCGATTCAAAGAATGTCACTATTCTGATAGATGCTAAGAGACGATTCCTACATTTTGCATACAAGTAACATTTTCACAGAGTAATAGTTACAGGTAGAATTCAAAAAAAGAAAATTCGAATATTACGAATATTATGAGTAAACAAGAGTTAACCAAAGAGTTCCTTTTACAAGAGAACCAAACAATTGGCTTAACATTGTTCAACTTTACTAACCAAAAAACTTTATGCCCGCATGGCACAAAGCCAAGTAATAAAACGGTCAACATTAGCTTAGCCCCACATTGTACGTACTGACGGTAATATGTATCACACGTGTTCTGTTTAAATGATTTGTTACGTAATATAACACTTATAAATTATATCTTATTATATTGCTAAAATTTAAATATATTGTTAAACAGATATATAGACCACAGGGGAAAAAATTACATTTATTATATCAAATAATAGTATTAATAAGAACAATAGTATTAATGATTGCATTTAAATTTTATTATCTCTTATTGGTTTATTTAATTTTATTAACTTATTTTACTACCACATAATACCCGTATAGCCAGCATATAAAAAAAATCACTTGTTTGAAATACATTTATATTGACGCAAACAAGCCAGCAAACATTTTTTCCTAATTTGGTCCGAACTTGGTCAGAAAGTCTGCACTAGATGCTGAACTCATATCCGAAGTCGGTTAGAAAACTTACCGCAAATCATTGAGTGGTTGACAAGAAAACGGACATCTTTGTCTGAGGAAATTCGAAAAACTTTTCCCAACTATTTGAGAAAAGTATCTACAAATTTTCTAGGGAAATTCTACAGGAATTTTCAGCATGCCTGCACAATATTGGAAAATTGGCTAGCAAAACATTAGAGAAATTTCCGATTTTTCTGATATGCAGAATGAGCTATATGGTTTAAATGGATTATAACTTTATTATTAATGGGGAATTTTTTGCAATTATCTTTGAAAAATGATATCCTGTAAGTGAAGTCCATTTTCTGCTTCGCACATACTTGCTCTTTTCAGCATATTTTCCATAACTTTTCGCAAAATTTCGGGTGGTTTCATTTCGAATGTCGGTTTTTAGTTGGAGTATAGTTCTTGGTTTGTTAACATACACTCTTTCTTTCAAATATCCCCAAACAAAACTGTCAGGAGCTGTTAAATCAGGTGAACATGGAGGCCAGCTAAAATCGCTTGTGCGCGAAATAGTGCGCTCGCGGAATATGTCCCTTAACAAAGCCATTGAGGCACCTGCTGTATGTGCTGTGGCTCCATCTTGTTGAAACCACAAGTTTGGACCGGTTTCCACAGTTGCCCTAACAAAATTTTCCAACATCGTCCGATATGCACCACCGCTGACAGAGATTGAGACACCACTTTCATTAAAAAAAATATATGGGCCAATTATCCTTTCGGAGGATACACGGCACCAAACAGTACACTTAAGTGTGTGATTATCGCTGATGAACTGCTCTTCGATTTTCCGTAGCCCAAATCCTGCAGTTTTGCTTGTTGACATACCCAGTTAATGGAAATGGGCTTCATCGCTCATTACAAAATCCTGAATAAAGTTTGGATTTTCCTCCGCTTTTTCACGGAAACGAATGGCATATTCAAGCCCTTGCTGGTATCTGTCGTCTTCAATTATTGCACAAGTTGAACTTTATATGGGAACAAGCCTAATGTACTCAAAATTATCTGCAGCGACCACCGTGATAGTCCAAGTTGTGTCGATTGCCTCCTTGTTGATGTTGATGGACTATGCTGCACGCTCTCTCGTACACGTTCAATATTTTGACCAGTGTGCACGGTAAGTGTTGTTCCGGCACCAGGATGGTTTTTACAGACACATGTTGACGAAAATTTTCAATCAAATGGTTTATTGCGGACGCTGTGGGTGCAATGCGCACATTAAAATGATGACGATATGCACTTTGTGTCAACACAATAGACTGTTGATTTGAAAAATAAAATTTAACTAATTAATTCCCCAAGTCTTCTTCACAAAATGCTGAAAAAAACAAAGAAAAATAATAATTAAAAAAGTTACAACGAATTCAAACCATATTGCTCATTCTGCACCACCCTGTACTTCTTGTCGTAATAATGACGGAGCTAATACTAGAAATTTATCAGAAATGTCGTATAAAATTCGCACTTGAAATCAAAAAGTTTTCAGACTTCTATGTTATGCAAAAGTCAAGTAATTTCACTTTATTACGAAGAAAATCAATATTTATCAATTTATTTTCGTGAAGCTATTTTCGTGAAGAATGAATTGATAACATTTTGCAATTTTTCGATTTTTTATAAATTTGGTAAATAAATAAATATATTTCGATTTTGTATAAAAAATTTTTTTTTTCATCATTCATCATTATATAAAAAATAATGTTTAAACGGCTTAAAGGTAATTTTATTTAAACTTTTGTAGTGGTTCCTATAATAAAATTGGACAACCGCTTTATAAATTATGATAAAATCCGTGTAGGAGCCTCTTCAAAAATCTAAAATTTAAAAAAAATAATAATAAAAACAAAATTTACCCATATAATTTAAAATTCCGACTGCTTTTGTAGTTAGGAGACTTTCACTAATCAAAAAAAAAATTTAGTGGTACTCCCCGGCATCTTTCTTGTTACAAAACCGTTATCTGGTAGAGTCTTGCACGTAAGACATGTCGACGAAAAATATTTCTCTTGATCAAGAGATATATGAGAACTATTTACGAAAACTAAAATCAGAAAATCTGTAGACGGACTTCTAAGAGTCTTAAGACGTAGATTAAAAACAGGCAGACTATTTTTTAAATGTCAAAAGCAAATAAATTGCCTTTCGATAAGGTGCAGACCAGCCTGATATTAATCGCATAATAAATCAGAAATTGTGCAGAGATATTGTCCCCAAAAACTACCAATTCTTCTAAATGTCTAATGTTATTTTATGGTAAGGCTTCAGATTTTTTCTGACGTCAGACATATTGCCAAAAATGGTCACTGGGTATTTATATACCTCTACATACATCCATATACTTATACATATACGAATAAAACCTCCTAAAGTTATGCTTCATACTTTTTATTTCAATAAGCTGCAAATTAATATACCTAAATAAAATTTTTAATGACACCAAAGTCGAGTTTTGAATATTAAATATATGAAAATAAAAATTAAGCTAATAACAACAATTGTTTGAAAATTATTTGTTTAAGCTTATTTTTGTATCTCTGGTGGTTTGACAAATAAAAGATAAAAGAAATTAAATAGCCACTAAAACTTGTTATTAATGAATATTATGAATAAGAATTTAACAAAAAAAAGATCGCGATGACAACAAGTTTGTCTTCCGAGATGTTGATTGCAAGTTGAATGGTAGTTCATATATGAAGTGAGGAAGACTTAAAAAACAAACAAAATACTAATAAAGCCCAAAAAGTATAAAAGGAATGTGCACGGCAAAATCAAAAATTAGTTTTGAAATCAGAACAAAACTAATATCACCATGAGGGTAAGAATCGGAATCATTAAATTTTTAAAAAGTGAAATGCACAAGTTTGCTTATGATTTTTTGTTATTGTTTTAATTTTATTCTTTCAGGTTTTCGTTGTTGCGGCTTTTGCCAGCCTGCTAGCTACTGCTAATGCTGGCTTTCTAGGATTATTAGATGGCCTTAAGGGAGGCGGCGGTGGCGGTTATGGAGGTGGAAACTACGGTGGTGGTGGCTATGCAAGCAACTACGGTTATGGCGGTCACGGGGGTGGCGGCTACGGCGGTGGCGGCTACGGCGGCGGCGGCTATGGCGGTGGCGGCTACGGCGGTGGCGGCTATGGTGGTGGTGGTCACGGTGGTGGCGGCCATGTTAATGTTTATAAAATTATAACTACCCATGGCGGTGGTGGCTATGGCGGTGGCGACTACGGTGGAGGTCATGGTTTATACGGCGGAGGCCATGGTGGATACGACGGAGGTCATGGTGGATACGACGGAGGTCATGGTGGATACGGCGGAGGTGGTTACGGTCATGGAGGTGGCGGCTATGGTGGCGACCATGGTCATGTTCATGTTTACAAAGTGATAACTTCCCACGGTGGTGGCGGCTACGGTGGTGGTGGCTACGGTGGTGGTGGCTACGGTGGTGGTGGCCACGGTGGTGGTGGTCATGGCGGCTGGGGATCCGGCTGGTAAATATTTCTAGTTAAACTTATATCATATAAGACAACCGATTGTTAATATCAATAAAACCAAATCACTCTCAATTTGTATGCTTATTGATATACATCCTCTTTCTGTTTTTATTTTAAGCAAATTTAGAAATATGAATATCACATGTTTGTTTGCTGTATTAAAAAAAACAAACAAAACGGCTTTGAATACCAAGGTCATTATCATCTATATATTACTAAATTAAATTCCCTATCAAACTGACTTTTTATATAATGAAAACAATTTAGCGCAGAGAGGTAGTCACTTTTCTAACAAAAAATTTATTCTAAATTGTTGTTCTATTTAGGATTT
This sequence comes from Panzeria rudis, assembly GCA_956483635.1. Classification (NCBI taxonomy): domain Eukaryota; kingdom Metazoa; phylum Arthropoda; class Insecta; order Diptera; family Tachinidae; genus Panzeria; species Panzeria rudis. Next base: position 47,396,340 of record OY101448.1, on the reverse strand, counting down.
TTAAATGAAGGTTAAAAAGATTCTTTAATTATATTATTTTAAAAAAAATTAAAGTTTTCCATTCACATTTTTGTACTACTTTGCATATAAAAATTTGCATAATAAATGGCAAATGAAATAAGTAATAGGATTGTATGCGGTGAATAGTGAATATTTTTATTAATATTTCTTCACTTAAATAATAACCAAAGTGGAAGGGAACTGAAACGAAATTATTCACCTGACTCGTTCTTAGGTGGCAGGTACTTGTCCGCGTTTTAGCTAGGGATTTAACGAATACCGATACAGATACCGATATATCGGCGATACTTCAGATTTTCCGATACATCGCTATCGGCGATATTTTACTGTAGATACGACGATACTTTACAAAAATTTTTCAGTTTTTGTTTAACTAATTATTTATTTTTTGTTAATTTTACTAAGAACTAAATTCATTACGTTATTTTTTAAATCTTATTAATATCAATTTTAAAAATTAATAATATTTTACGCTGTTATTTTGCAAAAACAATAATTTATTTGTTGTTTATTTTACCATGGCCTCAAATTCTATTCGTTGTTTTTTAAATCTTATTCCCAGCAAAAAAAAGACACTCCAAAGAAGTCATAAAAATATAGAATTCGCGATCCGGAAATATTGCAAATTTTGATCATTTCTAATTAGTTGTCATTGCAAGAAGTTCTCTTTTTCGATTACCAATCACCGAATTTGAAGCGATGTTAGGACAAATTTGTTTTTCGCTGTTCTATAATGATTCCTCAAAAAAAGGATGAAAAATTACCCATTTTCAGAACTTGTTTCTTTTTATGCGAATTTAAACACAAAACTGTGTTTTCATGTAAATTTAAGTGAATAAATATAAAGTTTTAGAAGAGTTTTAATAATTAAGCTATTAAGTTATTTAAAAGAATATTAGTTGATAAATGTCCTTTAAAAAATCGATTTTTTAAAAAGCATGGCGAGTATTTTTTTTAATTATAAAGAAATTACATATTTGTACTTGCTTTTCTACTAATTATCTGCATATTTTTAATATAGATTATTTGGAAGCAATGAAAATGTAGTTCCTTAAAAATTACTTCCAATTTTATATACTGGGTTAATATCAATTTTAAATATTAATAATCTCTTACACTGTAATTTTGTATAATAAAAAAGTGCCCTTCTTGAGTTTCGTTAATCTAAACTTGAACTCAATTTCGATATTCGTATCGGTATCGGAGTCGGCGATATTTATTTTTAAGTATCGGAATCGGTATGGGATCGACAAAACGGCGTATCGTTACGTCCCCAGTTTTAACATTTCATGTGAAATTATCGGTCACTTTAACACAAAGTTCGCCTAGTAATTGATCATTTTTATACACCTTGTAATGAGGAATTAAATTAACTAAGAAAATCTTAATTGGTATTGAATATTGAGATATATAATAATATAGTTTCAATTTTTTAGCGACGCAATTGCATGATTTTTTATTGTTCACATAAAAAAGTAGCTCAATTAAGGCCACAAACATAGAAACTGCTATTTATTTTGCTAAAGATGAAAACGAATAACGATGCAGTAGAAAATGTATTAATTACCTGAGTGCGACGTCAACATTTCTCACTCCCAATATAGATACATTTGGCGGTTTTTCATCTTTAGCAGCTAGATCATCAACAACCGCTGTGGTTGCATTTTAATTTAACTAAATAATTTTGAGTTGGGCTTAATATTTTGATTCAGAGCAAGAAAAATGCTGAACTTTCCTAAAGTAATTAAAAAAAACACATTAATATATAGTATATCGATGGTCATCAGTGTTGCTAGAAGCTGGATGAAAAAAAAGCATAATCGGTATCTTTAAAAGGCTAGCAAAGGCAAAGTCGCACAAAAAAGCTAAAAATGCTTAATATTCTTTTATTGAAAACTCAATTTAAAAATTAAGACCTTAATTACGTTAATCACGTCACCAAAGTGAAATTTATATTAAAGCAAACACAAATTTAAAAATATTTTAAAAATTTGCTTCTGGTTTTCATACAAATTCTTCACCAAAAAAAAAACGCATAGAAATTCAAGTGTTGCTTTGATAATTCCGAACATTTTAATTTAACATGAAATACAGAACATACCAGTATGTCTTTAAAACTAGAGCTGCTAGAAAAAAAACTAATGAAACTATCGTAATGACCACATGAAAATACATAAGAATCAGTTATTTTAATTTCAGAAAATTAAAAAAAAAAACATCATTTGGTTGTGTTGTCTAATGATAATTATCATTATCATGAATTAATACTGATTATGTTTTTTAAATAATTAGCAATGAAATTTTTTCATTAAAAAGCAGTATAATTGTTCAAAATAATGGTAATGGCGAAAATTTAATTAGCATTGTTTATAAGTCAATGCCAATGAAATCGGCAATTAATTATGCAATGAATTAGTCCTACCATGTATGGTATTTTAATACAAATCGTTCTTACAATTATTTTTTTAATGCATTTAAAATTTAAACGTTTATCGAGAACTCGGCGGTATATATTAAATAATTACTGATTTGTGAAAACATATTAAAATACAAAAAGTAATATATACAAAAGAAATATTATAGCCTAAATCATATTTAAATAAAAATTATCTCACAAAAAAAAACGCCAAAACTTAAAATAACCTTTTCTTTGACCCCTATTTTGTCTTTTAAAGCAAAATATAATATAAATGACCTTCGTTAAAAATATTAAAAATATACAAACTGTATTTAATTTTTTAACACGTTTGATGCCGCACCTTTGAACACAATAACTTTTGCTTCACTTATACAAATTTGATGATCATAAATAATGATTTAAATGAATAATTACATAATGAAATGTGTTTCATTGTTTTAAATAAAATATAGGCGGTATCTAATGCAGATTGACGAATAAAAAAAAAGACATGTTACAGGTGTAATAACTAATAATTATAGCAAAATTATTTAAATTAATCCGATGACTGATATCAAATTAGTTTTCAATTTTAATCAAAAATAATCTTATTATTCAAAATTATGGCCTCGGGATAGGCCTTAAAAGAACGGTGATGTGTAAACTTCCATTACGAAGTTGGAATGGAGACTGAACAAGAACTGATGCTGAAAAAGGTACTCTGTTTGTTAAACACTCGAAAAAGATATTTACTCCAACCATATCTACTGATATAGTTGAGCTGCCACCAGTTGTCGCTGAAGCTGACGTTCCCTTCAAATTTAACATTGCACGCGATAAATCAAAAATCAAAAATGGGATTTAAAAAAAAAAGAATTATGTCATTTGGAAGAGGACACTTTTTACATAACGTTTGTTCAAAACTTTTTTTAAATGTCTTTCTGTAATCTTAGGTTAGAGTCCAAAGCCAAATAATATATTTCATTTTCAAAGTGTTAAAAAATTTTTTATATTAAATTATGAGTTTAGTCGAACTATATGGGTTTATATCCAAAAAAATTTAATTATTTTTGGCTTGAATTCTATTTTAATTTAATTTTAAAATCTTTTTGTTTGATTTAGTAAATTGTTTTGTTTACAACTTGTAAATACTTTTAGACAAATTCTTTTATAGATTTAAACAATTTGTTCACTGAAAAAAACACGTTTTTTTCAATGAAATTGTCGAGATATTTTTGTCTATATTTACAAATTTGTATGTAGGTCCGGCCCTAGACAAAATATTTACTATTTCATTGAATTCCTTTACAGAAAATTAAATTTAGTTTTTTCTGTGTGTTTTAGTAAACGGCACTGAACAAACACATCACATAGTGTCTAAATAATGTTAATTGTATCCTTCCAATGAGACCGAAATGTCACTCAGGAACTAGTCTCGTAACTATATTCAGATAATTTAGTTAAGATTCGAGCTAGTACACAGAAAAAATTATCACCAAAAAAAAATTCAAACCAAAGTTTGTCTAAAAATAAATTTCATTTTCAGTAAATGTTCTTTACATAATCAATGAATTGTTTATTTGACTGTTATTTGGGACGCAAACACCAAAAATAACAAGAAAAACTGTGTCCTAAAAAGCAACCCCGATGACGACATACACACAAATAACAACAACAAAAGTAATGCGATTGTACCAAGTTTGTTTACTGACGATTTTTGAGTGAATCAATTCGTTAATGTCGTTGCATTAATTCTCATTCATTTTTTAAAGTCTTTCGATAAACATTCAGGCTTGTTCCCATTTAACAAGGTAAAATTTCATAAATGCATAAAGGATGGTGATGATGATAACATAGATAAAAATTTTGATAATAAAATTCAGAACATATTTTTGTTTGATTAAGTAAACTACTTTCTTTAATATTTTTTACTATTATTTTTTGACTAATTGTTTTATTAATGCAGACAAAAATATTGTTTGTTATTTTTCAGTAAGTCCAGTAAATCGTTTTGTTTGATTTAGTAAATTGTTTTGTGTACAATTTGTAAATATTTTTAGACAAACTGTTTTGTCGATTTAAACAATTTGTTCACTGAAAAAAAACGTTTTTTCAATGAAATTGTTGAGATATCTCTGTCTATATTTACAAGTTTGTATGTAGGTCTATATTGAATTCTTTTACAGAAAATTAAATTTAGTTTTGTCCGTGTGTTTTAGTAAACGGCACTGAACAAATTCGATGCGGTGGATCTAAGACCTATCATCACATAGTGTCTAAATAATGTTAATTGCATCCCTCCAATGAGACCAAAATGTCACTCAGAAACTAGTCCCGTAACTGAAGTAGCTGAAGCTAAAGCTTAACTTGCATTTATAATTTTTAAATATAAATGCCACTGTGGAAATCAATAATTTCCAATTTTTTTAAACCTACAGTTAAAAATTAACTTCCGCATTTTGTTTTTAAATAGATTATTTGAATTTCAAATACAATGGATAGTATGAATAAAGAAAATTATATACTTTTTACTTAAAAATTAGTTTCAACACCCAAAATTCTTAGTTTTATATTCAAAAATGTCTACAGTTTTGTGTTTCAAAACAACTTTTAAGTAAAAAGCAAATACATTTTTATTCATACTACCAAAGGTTTCAAAATTTTTTTTATGAAATATTTATTTTAAAATATGTACTTTATACCCAACAAATTTTGAATTTTATATGTGTTTAAACTGTAAAAAACTAAATTACTAATATTTGTGAACAGCAAAACATCTTTGCCGGAAAACGATTGCAACGTAACTGTTGCATGCTGGTTTCATCTAGTTAATAAATTTAAGCTACGAATAAAATATAAAAGAAATATAAAACATTGATAATGAATTGATTATGTATGTACGTATTTATGTATTTCAAAACTCAGTTATATTGCGATTGTAATCAATGATTTTAAAGAAAGCCATTATTAAAATAGGTAAGATGCCCACAGGCTACAAACACCATTATTTGATTAGATCATGCAAATACATAAATCAGTTAAAAAGCTCAACAGAGACGCTGTGATTTATTTTTAAAATAAAATTCAGTGGTACTTTTATATAATCGCATATATTAATCAACACACATATTATATAGAGTTCAAGTTTTGAATTAAATTAATAAAATTATTACCGGAAACTAAAATTTTTTCTACAAGCAAATAAAATTTTTCCTTTCTTACTTTCAAAAATCTTAGGAATGGAAAAAAGCCATACCAAGGTGGGAAATTTCCTAGACTGCTCTTTCTACGCCCATGCCTATAAAAGTAGCAAGTATAAAGAAATACACAAGATAAACAATATTTCAATATATATGGTATCTGATAATTGTGTCACGTCACTAAAATCATGGATTGATGTGAAATATTTGTATTTCGTAAAAAACATCGCCAAAATAAAGTATATCCCACATATTCATAAACAATTAGTAAAATGTATGTAGGCATTAAAACTGGTTTTCCCATACAAAACTCGTACATTAAACCAACTTTAACTTTAATCAATTTTTATGAATATATTCCTATATCCCGAGTTAACTGCTGGTCTAAATATGCTAAAATCGCTTAATAGCCCAACTTATTAAAATATATCTCGTCGCGATTTCAGCCACTTCCACTTCAAACGGAGCTCATCACAGGATCTATGTAAGTTTTGTGGTTTCCCTTGAACATGGCGAATATTGATCTATATCAGTTTACCAAGCATGACAGCTTGGATATTAATAAAACTACCCAAAATTTTCATCTTTCTGGAAGCAGTAAAGATAGTTCATGCCTTCCACATGCGATATTTTGAAGCGCTTCCGAGGATGATCAAATAGATTGTATAGATCTCTCTGTATTCATATTGTTTAAATTACTTTAATTAATAAGTTAGTCGGCTTTTAGACTACCTAAAAGCTAACTATAATATAATCCAGAACTCACACAAAATCAATTCTTAAGTTGAGTGCATAATGGGATTTCGTGACAGTTAACAATCTTGCTTTATCAGCTATTTTGAAACTCATTTCAAGTTCACATTAACTTTTCTGTCATTATTTTAAATGGTACCTTAGCTGGGTGATCAGCAGCGCGTTGACTGAAAAACGTGTGATATATTGTTTAAACACCAGCAGCATCTTTTTACATACTAACTATCAGTTGACTTAAATAAAGTCAACTTTAAATTAGTTAAAAAGTAATGCAGAGTCGGGCAATTGACTACGTCCTAGAGCATCGCAATGTTAAAATAGTCAGTTAACTCCATTTAAAGTAATCCAGGCATCAACCACCATCAGTTGCGAAATACCTAGCTTAAAGTGTGTTAAAATTTAGCTGTGTTGCCTATAGGGTACATTTCGCACTTATTAAATGGAGGAGGAAGATTTTATTTGTCTGTAACTTAACGATGGCACAATTGGATGACGCAATAAGGTAAAGGGACATGATTCTAGCGCATTTTTAATACTTCAAAAAAACGCTGCTTTATGTAAAAAAACCAGCATCTTTTGCTTACAAACCTGCTTCGATTAAAGCAGTAGGTATCTCTATAATCCTGCAATACAGCGTGGTGTGAAGTATCTTCATAAATACATGCGCTTTATGTCAATAAACCAGCATCTCTTGCTTACAAACCTGCTTCGGTTAAGGCAGTAGGTATCTCTATGATATCTATGCGCCTGGAATGACACCACGCAGAGGCTGCCGTATTACTAATATTTATGGGGGGGGGGGGGGTTTAAATCAGCCATTTCTAAATATTTTCCGTGGTGGACAATATATTTTACAATATTTAACAAATTTACTTAAAATATTCACCAGATTAATTTTTAAAAAAAACTTTAAAAAATAGTGGTCTACTGATAACGGAAGCATATAGACGGCAGTAATCCACATCAACAACATCTTTATTGAAATATTTTAGAAAATTACAAACATTCAGGAGCGGCACTGTAAACTCTCAACATTAAATATTTCTTGTTTGATTAAATAGATGTTTGAAAAGCCCTTTTATGTTTCTTACGAACACAGTTATAAGACATAAAATTTTTTTCTATTTATTAACTAATAAAAATCAAAGTTTTGTACAAAACCCAGAAAAAGAAATTGTAACTTCCAACTCAATACAATCAATTAAACTTATAAGTGTTAAAGCTATTTTGTTATAATATTAAAAAAAACTTGTTGATTTCTGCTAAGTGAATTTAAATAAATTAGTTTTCCAATAAACCGAATTACACATTAATGAGTATTACAACATATTACACAGACATTAGCATCCATCATCAGATCATAAACAACCTTGTAAAAATAATTAACATTAGACTAGAGATGGGATTCGCTTAAATGAGTAACTCACGCAGCGGAAATATTTAATCACGTGTGTATGAGTGAAGGAGATGAGCATTTTGTGCTGGTATGAATAAAATATTCGCGTGATTATTTCACGTTTTGATTAAATACTTTTTATTTTTTATTTACTTTCCAATGCAAAGATTTTAAAGATATTTTGTTAAAAACAAATTTACATATTTTGTTGTCTCATTAGTTTTAACATAATTTCTTCAACAGTATTGGATAAACATTATTAAAACTTTTACTATAGGCATTATACTTATTTTGAAATAAATACATCGTATTATGCGAAAGAAAATGTTGTTGTTTTTTTATTATATATTTTTCAATCTAATTTTTTTGTCTCATTATTTACAAAAACAGAAAATAAATGCAAAAAAAAAATAACTGTAAGTAAAATTTAATATTCCAGTTTCGTTCTTCAATTCCACAAATATAGAAGAAATTGAAAGAAATGTAAATATTTTTTTTATTTTAAAATTATGTCTACAAGTTGTTTGTAATTCGTGACTTTTCTCTTTAATATTATATATTATTATCAAATAAATCAATAAAACTAAAAAAAATGTGAAGTTGAAGTGTTTATTAAAAAGTTTGTACCATGAGCTTCATTAATTTGTTAAGAATTCGTCATTCGTTACTTCAATATTTTTTCCAAAAATGCAGGCGACTATTGCATAAAAGCAAACATTTTTCGAAAGAAACAAATTGAATTTCAATAATTCAATTGTATAAGATAATTTGCTTTAAATTTGATTGTGAAGAAAAATTGTTAAAATATTGTAATTCGTGACTTGTCTCTTTATATGGATTTTGTTGTGGTAGTTTCTAATATCTGATTTCGTAATTTTTTTTGCCAATTTAAATGATGATATGATAAATCACAACAAACAAAATAATAAATTAAATGTTCTTGGAATACTGCTATGTGTCCACAATCCGCAGGCAATCGGTCATTCATTACATATTTTACAATTTTAGAATAATAAAGTTCATATATATTTCAATTTTCTTTTCCTTTTTGTATGATTTTAAATGATATTTTTTACCCATATACATTAGTGTGTCCTTTATTTTTTAAACTAGAAATATTTTGGGTCTCACCCCCCAAAAAGTGGAGGCTTGATGCAAAAACTTTCACGCCGCTAGCACCACGCCTTCTCGAGCCGACTTAATTACATTTATACGGCATGATGACATCAAGAAAAAATTTATTCTAAAAAGTTGTAGTCTGTGAAGTTTTCAACAGCTTTTACCTTACGGACTTTTATATAAATCGTATATGTCACAAAATAAACAACAAGATATCGAAAAAGCCCATTAATATTAATATAACAAGAAAAGCCCATAAATTTGGAAATTTCGGTATATATTTTCATTCCCTAAAAATTGAAGTTGTTTATTTAGTTACGGCCGCTGAATACGAATCTGAGCTCCGATTTTTTCATCAGTCTTAGTTTTCGAGATATATATATATCGTTATATCGAAAATGAAGGCACTTACACGACATATATTAGCATAACTGGAGAATGGTTCGCTATATTCAGTAAAATCGAAAAACTAATATTCGATAATAAAATTATATTTAAGCCTGGCAAACATTGTTTACAAAAATTCACAATACTGTACAACAAAGTCCATTTTTTATAAATAACAAGGTTCTAATGACTGATTCTGGTAGAGGATACCAAAAAATATATATGTCTATCGGTGTTTTGAAAGCTTACACCTCCGATTCGTTTTAGGGAGAGTGAAACCCTTTAGTTTAAAAAAAATTTATTTTCCTGTACAGTGTAATTGTTTGCGATTTTTGCAAAAATTATATGATTTAACTTTATTATGAATAAAATTCATATTTATCCATCGACTTTCGTGAAATAAAACTCATTTAATTTTAAGTATATGTGGTTTTGGGACTAGTTAATAAAAATGGTATATTTTTGCCATATTCGATTTTTATGAAATTTTAAAAATTTACAATTTTCCAATTACGCCTAAAAAAATCCGAAACCATTGAATATATAAAAAATAATGTTAAGCCAGGTGCCGTAAATCACAGTTAACGATATCAAAAATTATTTTAAAACAGTTATTTCGTGAATTTAAAATATAAAATCTATCTCATAATTATTGATAGTAGTTCCTTTAAAACAACTTCCAATACTTTTCACTGGTTATAAAATATTAATGTTATTTTTACAAAGTAATAAGAAATTGCTAAAAAAAAAAATTCTGAAGTACAGCTTTATAAATTCTATCATAATATGTATATAATATAAGAATATTTCGAAAAAAATATTTTTATTTGAAATGCAAGTCAATTCTAAATTATAAAGATGAATTATCTAAAAACGTTTCTAATAAAATTTAGCAAACAATTTAATTTATTATCAAATTTTGTAGAAGTGGAATGTTAATCACAGTACCATCTTCAAATAAGACCCACCAAAAATTATCAATAAAAACATCGCACTAATTTTATTATCTGACAGCATCATGATGATGTAAATAGACATCTTCAATTTCAAGTTTAGCAAATCTTCTGTTATTTTAGTTGTAACGAATTTGTCCATTGTGTTTTATGTAAATTTTTTAAACACCCGAATATGTACATTTCGCTTCCAATTAATGTGATACTTTTAATATTAAAAATGAAGAGGCATTTGAAGAGTTTAAAGTGGTATGGGAAGTTTATTATAACAGCATTTTTTAGCTACATCATTAGTTTCAACATCATGTTTTTGATTTTGTATATAAAACCAACACATTTAAGGATTTAGTCATCAATTTCAGTTTAACATTCATTGGATTTTCATTAAAAAAAATATAAAAAAAAGACTTAAGCTAAGCAAAGCTAAAAATGAAGGTGCGTGAATTATTATTTATAAATAAAAAAATACATGAGTAGAAGTCAACAAATCCTTGCAAAATCAAACAAGGAGCAGTGACGTCTTAAAATAAACTAGATTTTGAAAACCCCTGGGCACTGAATAATAGTGTGTTATTCAGATGAGTTAGAAAAGGTTTATGCAGATGTATTCCTGTATTAAGGAATATCTATGATAGTGCAAATGAATTGAAACGTGACTATACATCTAGAAATCAGTGAGCCTTGTTCAGAACGACCAGTGAAAATAACTACATCTACATTCAGTGACAAAGTCAATAGTGCAATTTTAAGTAACCGGTGAGCTAAAAATAAGGAACTAGTTAAGACCAAGGGTATATAGAGAAGTCAGCAGAAGGCGAGGTTCCATGTTACCTTGTAATCACGAATAAACGCAATTGTATGACAATATTTATTAATTGCTTTAAAGCTTTTCCATTGAGAGCGCTGTATAACTGTTGCTATAACAAGGACTCTCCGTTATGCACTAGAAGTAAAACAATAGTTAAGGCAACGGTTGAAGAAAATAAACACAGTCAGTTTGGTTGATGAACTTGAAGCAAAAATTTGTGTAGGTTTATCCATGTTCCTTGCTAAGAAAAATTAAATACATTAAATGAATAACATAATTGGATTAACTATACCGACAAAAAAAATTAAGAATTTTCGGGTGCTGTTGGGTGAAGTAGTTAGCATCTTTGGCTACAAAACATATTAGCACTGATTGGAGTTCGATCCCTGTTCAGGGCAGTCATCAACATCATGAGTTTTTCGCATGTGCATTAGTGTGGCATTGTGCTAAAGACATAGCATTGCGCAGTAACGGCAGCGATTAATACTATTCTATGCTAATGTACATCCCGGCTGTAATACATATATACAGCTTAAGAAAGTTTATCCGCCAACTTAATAGCAGCGGCGCTGCAACCCTGCAATAAAAATTATCAAAACACGCAAAGGCAGAGTTGGTAAAGAATTAAGCTTTCTTTCCTATTTCAATATCTGTTCACTCTACACTATCTTTAGCTAAAGAGTTTAACACTTTAAGCTGTACACTTGTGTGATTGCTAATTCTCTTTTAAAAAAAACTTTGCCCCATTTACAAAAAAAAACTTCATCCTCTAATAACAAAATGTTTAGATGCATAATTTCACAATCTCAATGACAAAAATACATGAATTGAGGTTCAACTTATTGGCTCATGCACTTCTTTTCTCAACACTTGGCTTCCTGATATTTTCTCTGTCTCAAATTGAAAAAAATGGCTCAGCATTTTCAGCAACAGTGTCCTTTTTTAAGGACCCTTCGAAGTTTTACTTTGCGAAGTGCTTACAAAAATTGGTGAATCACAGGAATAAATATATCAAGGCCATTATGCTGAAACATAAAAAATTTGCTAAAAACATTTATTGATTTCCCTTGTGATTTCAAAATTGCTTTAAGTGAAAATATATTGTGGCCAATAGCCTATTTGAATTTAGACGTGAAAAAAAGAGCTCTAAACTTTTCAGATAAAAAAAGAAAAACGATAATTTATTAATACGGCTTTATTTTTCTGTTTCTTTAAGATTTTCGTATGCTTATTTGCCATTTGTGCTGTAGCTAATGCTGGCTTCTTAGGCGGTGGTGGTGGTGGTGGCTCTGGTGGCTGGTCCGGTGGTGGTGGAGGTTCTGGTGGCTGGTCCGGCGGCGGTGGTGGTGGTTCTGGCGGCTGGTCCGGCGGTGGTGGGGGCTCCTCTGGAGGTTCTGTAAAAATTATTAAAATTATTTCCGAAGGAGGATCTGGCGGTCATGGTGGTGGCGGTGGAGGTGGATGGGCTGCTGGAGGTGGTGGCGGTTACGGTGGTGGTGGTGGTGGTGGTGGCGGCGGTTATGGTGGTGGCCATGGTGGTGGTCATGGTGGTGGTCAAGGTGGTGGTCATGGTGGTGGTCATGGTGGCGGTCATGGAGGTGGTGATGTCAAAATCATTAAAATTATCTCTGAAGGATCATCTGGAGGTGGTGGTAGCTATGGTGGCGGCTATGGTGGTGCTCATGGTGGCGGCCATGGTGGTGGCCATGGTGGTGGTCATGGTGGTGGCTGGTCTTCCGGCGGAAGTGGAGGTGGTGGTGCTCCAGTTAAAATTATTAAGATCATCTCTGAAGGTGGTTCAGGCGGTGGTGCTGGTGGTTGGTCATCCGGTGGTGGTGGTGGTGGTGGAGGCTGGTCTGGTGGCGGCAGTGGTGGTTGGTAGATCAACAATTGCACGTACGAAAAATTGACTCTTTAAATTGGCTTTGTGATAGCTGTTTTTGTTAATTGAAAATCGGAAAAAGTATTGTTATTGAATTATATTTCATTTTATTATAGATTTCATAATTATTATTTCATCTACTTGGATACATTTGCTACATAAATAAAAATTGTTATTAAATTTTATTCTAATTTCTTCGATTTTTGATCCGCATATAGTTTGATTTCTTTAAGCTAAATATCCACTTAGTTTTTTGGTTTTTAATAAAAAATAAGTGGATGCAAGAATTTACATGAAAAAGTCTTGTATTCTATTTCGTGACAAAAATTAGTTAAAGAGCTGAAAACAAATAGTTACAGAACTTGTATTTTGTGTAGGGCTTAGACTCAAAATAAATAGATATATTTTGTCTCATCAGTTTTTACTACTCTGTGTCCAACAGAATTGGATAAATATTATTAAACCCTTTATTGTAGGCAATGTACTTATTTTGCAGCAAAGACGTCATCTTGTTTGAATGAAACTTTTTTTTAATGTTTTCTGCCTACAAAATGATATCTTTGAAGATGTACTTTGATGCATTGCGCTTTTTACAAAAACAGAAAACATATACATACAAAAATAAAGAACGGTAAGTAAAAGTAACATATCAGTTTCGTTTCTCATATTACAAAATAAAGCAAATTCAAAAAAAGGCTTTAGTTTATATATTAAAAATATGTCAACAAGTTGCTTGTCATTCGTGACTTTTGTTTTTAATATTGGATTATTATCTATATAAAAATCTCTTTCATCTGAGTAGATTTACAATATTGAGTAAATAGGTATATCTTACTCTTATTGCAAGGATGTTTAAAATCGTCTATTTTTGGTTTAGTTCTTAAAATATTTTTTTTTATATTATCTAAAATCGAAACAGATAATGCTGATGTATTTCCGGCGGCTGATTACGAAAGTACTGTTTGATTTTTTTCTAGCACCTTCTGTTTTCGGAATATTTCGCATTTAAAAAAAAACTACTTTAAATTTCACTTGTATAAAAAATTAAGTTTTTATTTTACATTTGTAAATTTGGTAGTCATTAAAGCAATGGCTACTTATAAAAGACGTTGCATGAAAACTCCAGACAGTTTTTACATTAATTGTGCTGATTATGTAAAAAAATTATTTTACATACACTGAATATAATCTATGCAATATTTTACAAAAAAAAAATTCGTAGGTACTTTTTTCGCAGAATATACGAATCTTTCGTTCATATTACGAAACAAAATGTTGGCAATATTTTTTGGAATTTACGTAAGTAACGAAAATATTTCGTATACATTTTTCCTTGTACGAAAATATATTTGAAATAAGAAAATATATTAAAATTATTTTTTATAAATTGACATATTTTTCAGATGTAAGTAAATAAAACAAATTTTTAGCTCTTATAAAATAAATAGAAAGTGGCTCAGTAGATAGAGTTCTTGCCTTGAAATATGAAGATTATGAGTTCGTGCCCCGGTTGAGCCAAACTTTTTTTTTTGATATTATTTTTTTTATATTTTCGTGCATTTCGTATATTTTAACAAAGAATTTCGTAGTGCGAAATTACGAAATATTTCGTAGTATGTACGAACATTTTCCTGCATATGTTGCATGGATTTTTTTCGGTGTAGCTTTTGTAAGATTTTTTTTATAAAGAAATAGGAGCAGCTAAAAATATTTAATACAATTAACACACACTATTTTTTTTATTCGATCAATGTAATACAACAAGAATAAGTCATTTAACAAAGTATTGAGTAAAGAAAAAAACTTATACAATTGAGAGGCTTAGTGCAATACCTCGATAAGCCACAAAAACAGAATGTGGAATAAATCGACTTTTAAGTTTAAACAATATTTAGAATTGTATGGTTTTTGGAATTTTCTAATTTAAATAAGCAGCATAATTAGTTGAAAAACACTATAATTTATCAAAAACTTTCTCTAGGATGCAAAGCTATTGTACCTAGCAAGGAAATGAACATATAAAACTAATTTTTGTTTTCATGTGGCTTACCGAGTTATTGCACTAAGGCCTTCAATTATATAAATATCCCAGCAAATAAAAACGATATATTTCTGGAAGCAGTAAAGAAAAAAATGCCTTACACGTGTGATATATTGAAGAACGTTAAGGGTGCTCAAACAGGAGGCTTAGATCTATCATTCAAAGATTACGTAAACTCTCGTACTGTCAATAAAATAACGAAAACTCTCTTCACACGTATAGATATTGTGAATTCAATATAAATCAGATGGCAGGATAATTTTTTCACTTAAAAATGTACTTAATCGTAACTTTTTTTCCAGCTCAAATAGTTTTTAGTTTTATTTAATTTTTTCTCCACTGTTTTGAAAAATTGTTGTGTTTCTTCTTATTATATATTTTAAATAATTTTTTAGTTTCATTGATATCCTTTGAACGTCTTTTCAGACATATACATAATTAAACACCTCCTAATGTTATTTAGATTTTAAATATTAAATCGAAAATGTATTTGCAATTTTTTTTTAATAATGACTCACACTGACATTTTCTATTTGACATTTCGTTAAATTTGTAGTATCATGTATTTTCTATGGCAATTTCTTTTTCATAAATAAAATTATGCTAGCAATATAATAAAGTCCAGTGAATTGGTAAGTTTTGGTAGGCTTTGGTAGCTTTTAAGGAAAATTTTGGTAGAAATTTTTTTCTTTGTGGCGACGATGCAATTAAATGACGCAATAAGATGAAGAGATATTGTTTTACCGCAGTTTTATGCTTCGACAAAAGTGCTGTCTTATGTCAAAAAACAAAAGCTTTTAAGTTGGACATTACGATCAAAAATCATGCCTTTGCGAAGCAGGAGAGACAACAGCAGCCAGCATCACTATTGTTCCGGCCGAAGCAGTATTTTTTGCTAGGATATGATACTAATATAAATGGGAAAAAGTATACGCTGATATTTATTACATTATCTTATGGCAATAAAAAAATAGCAAAGATGTCAATAAAAATTTTAATACCAAAAATAAAATAAAATTTACAAAATCTCAAATAAGGGTACAATGAAACCATTAATTTTTAGCAAGGTGAGGATGAATCATAAAGATTTTTTGTTACTTTATCATAATTTTTTATGATCATTATAATATCTTAATTGATTGCTTAAATATATATTTTAAAATATATATGGCATTATTTTCAACAAAATATATGAAATATTTGCAGTACCACATCATTATTAGCGATGCGATTCTCAGCAGCGATTACTTACAAAGTATTTTTGGCCAAAATGTTGCATAATATTCAAAAGTAAAATAACTAATAGATTTAACTTTAAAAGTATCTTTACATAAATTATTTTAACATAAAACCATTATGTATATAACACTTGTGTTTGTTTGGTGTGGCAGTAAAACTAAAGACTTAAGACACATGCGTGTTAAGTGTACATGCAAGGGCGCAATCAAGTTGAATTTTAGGGAATGTGTAAAAATGAGGAAATGTTAAAAAAATATAAACATAATAAATATAAACATACCTTAATATAATATGTCAACTAAATTTAATATGTAGTTAAATTAGCAATTAAGAGTGCTGTATTCGGCTGTTAATATTTTACACCCTTCATTTTAGTGGAGAGGAAAGGTTTTCTAATACCAACCATTTATCAGTGTTATCAAATCGGTTATACATTTTTGAAGAATATTTAAAAACATTTAATTTTATTTTTCGCAAGGATCACAGTCGTAACTTTATACAATTCTTTGAATATTAGTTTGCTTTCAAAAAAGACTGCACTTATTTCCACCAGCCGCTGGAGGCGGAAGATGAGCCATAACCATACCCAGAATTGCCACCATACCCTGAGCCTTGACCGCCAAAACCTCCATAAGACTTACCAGGCCAGCCACCAGCACTGCCAGAACCATACCCTCCTAGTCCCCCAAAGGTACCAGTAGAAGTGCCAGCCCAAGCACCAGATCCGCCAGAGCCACGATAACCACCTAGACTACTAGTGCTTCTACCATATCCTCCTGTGCTACGAGTGCCTAGAGATCTATCTGCCCAAGCACCACCTCCATGGCTACCACCATAGCCACCTCCATAACCACCTCCATAGCTACCCCCATAGCCCCCTGCATAGTCACCTCCATATCCGCCTCCATGGCCACCACCATACCCACCTCCATATCCGCCCGATACTCCTCCATAAGGCCTTCCATGCACAACTGCGGTTGCGGGAACGTATGAACCATGTCCAACACTACTGAATTGAGACACTGGCCTACCAAAGCCACCACTATTTGATCCGGCAAAACCACTAGTTGACAAGCCACTGAAGCTTCCAGGCAGATAGCCGCCACCACCAGCACTAACCACAGCCAAATACGTTAAAGCTGCTATAAATATCTAAAAGATATAAATATATTTTCCAGAACAGTAAAACTTATTTATTGTACTCGTAATCTTGTTCCTTAATTAGCAAAATTATACTATATGTACCTTCATTTTTTATTGGAATAAACAAAAATACAAATTTGATCTGGTTATGACCACATCAAATACTTTTCAATGTGGGAATATTTGGTCGATTCCAAAATGTTTGCAATTTATATTAAATTTGGCGCTTCTAAAAAAAATCCCAAAAATTAATAGCCAGCATATATTTATACCATTTTTTTCATATTATCTATAAAATATTCTTTGTCTAATTTGGGTTTTTTTTAACAATTATCTCTTAAAACTTTTTCTTCATTTTTAGTAAATTTGTGCTTCAATCAATCATACAAATTGAATTTATTTCTTTTAAGTTTCTTCATTATTGTTCTTAAGATGGGAGCTCTAAAAGTTTTTTTAAACTTGGTTTCTTAAAAATTAGTAATATAAGAAGATAACGACTCACAAATGTGTGGTATTCATTTTCATCGGCGATATAGCGAGCGAAAATTTATTAAAATCAAATATATCAGTTGTCCCTGCAGCGAAGACCCACGTTGAGAACCTTTCGAAAAGTTACTTTTTGCAGGGCTTCAAGTATTTGTGGAATCGCTGGCTGAAGTATATCGAGCTTATATGAGACTAAATTTGAAAATAAAAATAAAAACATAATATGGTTTTTTTTTGTTTTTACAAATTCTTATTGGCTTCCCCTCGTATTATTATTAATAATTTTTGAACAATTATTACTAATGATTCTGGTTAATATTTTAACATATTTTTATTTACCAACTACTTCTCCTTACTTAATAGTTTTTTCAACTTGACTTTTGTATACAATGATTTTAATCATGTATTTGTACTTTTTATTAAGTGGGTTTAGTGTTTTTAATACCGAAGATTAGTAGCTACGCTAATAATTTTAATCTTTAATAGAATATACAATTAGAAATTAATTAAGTATCGTGTATATTTTTGAATTACTTAAAAAATAAAAACTTTATCTAATAATAATTCTATTGTTGAATAAATATCACACTTAAATTTAACAAAAGATCTGTTTTATATATTTGATAGCCACTCTCGAAATCTGGACAAAACTAAAGTAAATTTGCAGCCATAGTAGTGCAGCGACGCTCGAAAAAGTAAAAGTTCCTGTGTTCTAAATTAAATACCTTTTTACAATCAATCAATTGTTTTTGCTGGATTCTATCGAAACCTAAGATAAATAAATTGAGTAAAGTGCGGCTTTGGCTCGCACACGAAGGGTTTCGTACGAATACACACACATATATATCTTTTCATTTTCGCCCTTTTTTATTTTGGCAATTTTTTCGTTTTGCTTTTTCGTTTAATTTCAGTTTTTTTTACTTTTTAAGTTTTTTTTTTATTATTTAGCGATTTTTTTAGTTGTGGCGCTTTTTTAATTTTAAAAATTTTTTCGTATTTTTACGATTTTTCGTTTTGACGATTTTTTTGGGTTTGGCGTTCTTTTCGCTTTTTGATGATATTTTCAGTTTTGGCGCTTTTTTTGTTATAGAGCTTTTTTGGTTTTGGGGATTTTTTCGGTTTTTGGTGATATTTTTAGTTTTAGCAATTGCTTTTTTTTTTGTTTTGACACTTTTTTTCGTTTTTGGCGATTTTCTCGGTTTTTTGGTTTTTTTTTTTTTAGGAAGTTCTTCGTTTTGGTGATTTTTTCATTCATGGCGATTTTTTCGTTATTTGACGATATTTTTAGTTTTAGCTTCTTTTTTAGGTTTAGGTGCTTTTTTCAATTTAACAATTTTTTCGGTTTTTTGAACGTCTTTAGTTTTTTTGCGATCTTTTTAGTTTTGGCGTCATTTGCGTTTTAGCGATTTTTTTAATTTTAGTGCTTTTTTCCTTTAAGCGCTATTTTCATTTTTGCGATCTTTCGTTTTGACATTTTTTTTTAATTTTGCAATTTTTAGTTTTAGCGTCTTTTTAAATTTCAAGAGTTTGCCTCTTACAGTTTCCAAGATACAGCAAATTGTCTAATTTACATAGTCAAAACTACATTAACTGATAGAACACCCTTTAATTTTTATTGTTTTAAATATCAGTGTTAATTCGTGTAGTCTATTCTACAGACTACACCAATTAACACATACTTTGAAGATTTAACGTGTCTATATATAAGTGTGTGTATATTACATTAGTATTTCAATACATTTCATTGTTCGCTTTAAAACACCATTTAATGTTTAACTGTCATATATTTGTTGTTGAATCGGCCAAAGTTTTACATATTCTGTGAAAATTGCAGGTTCGTAGCTCTTACGGTTCCCGAGAAAACAGCCTGTGGCATATATATTCAGACAGACAGACAGACGGACAGCGTAGCGAAAACAATAAAGTTCCTTTACACTTTTGGTGTACGGAACCTTAAAAAAGAAACAAGGCAATTACTCCACCATTAGGACGTTTTGAAATTAATCGATTGTACCAAAACGTATCATTTTTCTAAATAATTCTGACGAAAAGTGGCTTTGGAACTTTTTTCTTTCGAAATTAATTAATTATATAATTAATTACAATGCATTATGGTTCAGACGACCATTTTCATTGGTCAAAACTTTCTCAAAAATCGCCAAAAATCACACAAAACGAAAACGTAATTAAAATCCCAATAGTCCAATTCAACAACTTCCGGAATTCTTATGATGGAAACTTGTTGCAAATTTTTTTATAAGCTTATGTACATTCAAAAAAGAGCGATTTTATATGTTATGTGAAACGCTTAGGATTTTGAATATTACAAAAATTTTTTGGATTCTATTTTTTGCTTAAATTAATCTAAGCACGATTATCTTTCTTTTTCATGATAATATTTTTTTTCTAATTTGTGTAACTGTCTAGATAATAACTGCAGGTAAAAGCTTCAAAAAATCTAATTTTCCAATTAAAATTATAAATTTTTAGAAAAATTCAAACTTGAACCATAGTGCAAAGGTATGCAGTGAAAATTACTTTGCAATCAAAGCTTGTGTAATATAAAGATTTTCGCATACCTTAAGTTTAAACAAGGACTCTGAAGTAACTCCATACTAAGTTTTTACGTGATGCATCTTCCGACAGACAGACAAAAATTTTAAAAGTTGCTGTTTTTTGCTCTAGATCGATTACTATTTACGCCAAAATCAAAATTTAAAAAAAAATGTCATGTACAGGCACACTTTTTTTACAGTTTTATTCTATGAATAGATATCTTATTTTGCATTCTATGCCACTGTGCAGCAGTTTAAGTTTTCCAAAGTATTTCAAAAGCTTATACATAATTTGTTTTACGCAAAGCTTTCAACTATAATTTCATTTTCGACAAAAGATGGCTCTTGTATCAAAAGCTTATATAGCTTTATTTAAATATTCCTGTTTGGCAATAAGAAGATCTTCATTAAAATGTGAATTGTACAAAAACCGCTTTCATCCAATTTAAAATTTTCCAAAGTTGTGTGCATGTGTAACATCAATTAATGTTGAACAGGTTCAGTGTCAAGTTCAAAAAAAGAAAGTAATATGAGTTTACTTACCAGTGCCTTCTTAGGTTACGTGATTTAGGTTTAAATGAATGTAAATCTTATGTTTTATGGCTGTTGTAAATAAGAAAAATAATAAAAGAAAAGAATTACTATGGATTGTTATTGTTGTAAAATTAACTATGTCAGTTTTGTTTTTTCATATGTATATATAAATATAAAAAATTATCTTAGCGTTTTAAATAATATGCAACAAATTTGTTAATTTGTTTTTTACTTTATTATCGTTTTTTCGCTATAAAGTACAAAATTTGTAACCAAACTATTTTTATAATACATTTTTGAACGACCATCAATCTTATTGCTTTACAACACGTTAATGGTCTTCACACGTAAATTAAAAAATTAAACAACAAAAACGTATCTGAATGCTTCTTTACAGACTTCAAAACTGTGATCAAAACATCAAACTTCATCACATTTCATGTTTATGCCAACAACACCAAGAGCTTCTGATTTGTTTTTTTCTTCCTCGAAATTTTGATTTTGCTGCCCATGTTTTTTTTTATTTTCGAAAGATGAAAATTATCCAAGGAATCTGGCAGTGGGGATGTTTGCTAGAAGTGCGAGGCTTTAACACACAAAAAACATCTCTCAACACGGACCCAAAAGTCGCCTGTGGGGATGCCGCAAGGCTTTACGTCACAGGGTGCGAAAGGTCCTAAATCTGATCAAAACTATATTGATTCTTCTGCGAATCTCTTCGAAAATACGAAGTTTCAGTAGAACTTATTTTACAAAATTACATAAATACGTCCAGTTATACAAAAATTCTATCATGATTGGAACAATATTGTCCGGTTTAATGCTACGCCCCACAATTGGTCAGAATCAAAATATTTGGAATATAAATCAGGCAATTCTAAACGGATAGCTCTATCGAAACAAAATTTCACATGAAAATAGCAAAGGCCTATTTCTATTGCTATTTAAAATATCAACTCTCTTACTTGCTCAGGAGCGGAAGTATGAAGTCTCAAAGTAGGGCACTTCGGTCATGTAAAAATTTTTACCGCTTGCCATTTTTTTGTTTCCAATCCGATTTCGAAACTTTTTTGCCCTTAATAAGATCTAAAAGATATATGTTTGTTTCTATACTTATCGCTTATAGTTAATGAGTAATACTTATTTGAAAATTTAAATTTTTTCAATTTTTCAGAACCTTGGTGTAGTATTTTCCAGATATTGGATCGAAATATAATCCGATTTTTTTTTAAATTTTGTTCTTCTTTTATTAAATAATAAAATTTCAAAGATTTTAACAAAAATTTTATGAAATTCTACCGTCTGAGTTGAAAAATATTTAATTTTTAAGTTGAAATTTTAAAAAATTTTAAATTTTCAAAAAATTTTTGCTAAAAAAAGCATCATCGCACTTTTTCATATATATAAAAATATTATTTTTAAACATAAAGCAAATGTATACTTATCTGTATCTGTACAGACGTAAATCGACGGCAAACAAATAATTGAATTTTCTAATTTAGTTGGAACTGGGCACGTCTTAATATGATGTATTTTAGATCGAAATTTTGAATTTAGTCCACAAGTTCTAAAATCCCAACGCTGGGATTCAAAAACCATTGCCATTACTGAAAACTTGTATGTGTATGTAGCTATTTGGCAAAGTGCTAAATGGGCCTTGGTCAAGAGTGGATGCAATGGACAAAATTACTCAGCATTTAATTTTTTTTTTTGATATCTTAAAACTTTCTTAAGAATTCTGGGATTCTCAGAAGAAAAACTTCACAATTTTTTTTTCTTTCCTAGTATTTAGTACATTAATTTCTATAAAACTGCAAAATTTCATTTGAAAATATCAACAATCAACTATTTTATAGCATTAAGAAAAAATTTGTATGCAAAAAACACCACATAACAACATATTTCCCCTTGTGTTACAAAAAGTCTTTCAAAAAGCTTTAAATTGTAAAAAATCTCAATACAATGAGAACTACACATAGTTTTGTAAATTTTAATATATGCTATGTCTGTCTGCCTTTCTCTTTTATATGTGCAAAGTTTATTGACTTACTCGTATATGCAATGATGCGTGGGGAAAAATCCCTGGGTAATTTTTGTCTCTGAAATAGGATAGCTGGGAAAATCGGACAAATACATACACATTCTATGTGTAATAGAAGGAAACATTTGAGCCACCAGTGCTTCCCAGGTATTTTTTCCCCCTTACAAATGGTACTTTTAAAAACATATACTGGCAACACTGCTTATAAGTAAAAATGCGTACTGAAAAAACTTTGTATCGCCTGTGAGATAATGGGCAACATGGTGTATAATTAATATTCATTATTAAATGGCATTCCAAGGAATAAACACTACTGTATCCAATAAAAGAGAAGTATTAAAGGCCATTAAAATTCTGAAAAATGGGAAAGTTTCAAGAAATGACAATATTACTGCTGAAGCTCTTATGTGTGATGCTGAACTAGCTGCCTCTGTATAGCTCCCACCCTTACAAAAGGTGTGGATTGAGGAGACACTACCATCATTTTGGAATGAAGGAATCCTTGTAAAAATTCCCAAAAAAGGCAATTCCCATGAAAGCAGCAATTATGGTGGTATAAGTCTTCTCTTTGTCTTACTTATGGACGAAGTGATGAGATGCACTATACGGAGAGATAAAGTTATTCAATGGAATCCATTCAATCACCTTGAAGGTGTCGAATATACGGACGACATATGCTTACTTAGCCAAAGGCTAAGTGACCTTCAGAAAAATCCTCTCAGAACTGACCATAAATGCTAAAACCGCTGGGCTCGAGATCAGTATAACAAAAATAAAGTTTATGACTGGTAAGCACAGCTCTTTACAACACCCGTATTGACCGTATTGAGAATGTCCAAAACTTCAACTACCTTGGAAGAATTGTTGCAAATACGAGCGATGCAGATGAAGACGTAACAAGTTGCATAAGCAAAGCTAAGGCAACGTTCGGAATTTTAAAAGAATATATGGCGATCTAGTCAATTATCTACCAACAAATGTCAAATCTGTTATATATTATGCCTGCGAACCATGGAAAAGCACGAAAGATATTTACTAATAAATGTCTCCGAAATGTTATCGGACTAGCAACATCGACTTATGGAGTAGAACTGGCCAAAAACCAGATCCCAAGCAAATCACAGAACGTAAATGGCGTTGGATTGGTCACATACTAAGATAACCCAGCGAAAACATTGCCCGTCAAGCGTTAAGATGAGGTCCACAGGGTAGCCGACGCCCTGGCGCCCGATCAAAACCATGGTGCAGAATAACAGATGTTGAACTTCTCACAGACGCCGAATGAGATAAACGTCTTGGGTTTGCCACATACATTCCCAAGTGGGTTCGAATATGTATATTAGGAAAATTTCTAGTCGCGTAGCTGAAAATAATTTGCTATTAATAAAATAATTAATAATAAACTCAAAGTAGTGCTATTTCTGGTGAGACATAAATGAATTTAACATGTGGTTGTTATAGAACGGAAGTAATTTTAACAGCAGAAAGCGTGCATAAAATGATTGTATGTGATGAATTTTGCTAGCAAAGAACAGTTTCAGAATATTAAATTTAACTTCCAATAATTTAAATAATCCAGGGATAAATAAACTAATAAACCAAAGTCTTACAAAATCTACTTTTACTTCTAAGCAAATAATTGTTGATGGATTAATCATATACTCGAATATTCGTACTACTACCAAAAGACAAGAATTGAATCAATAAACTTTAGATTTAACTTTAAGATATAGCACTTAATATTTTTCAAAACGCTTGTCTTCTTAGTCATCCTTAAATGTCTTTTTTGAATAATAACCTACGTTTCTGTCTTCAGTCTTTTGTTTACATAAATTAGGGAGAAAAACGCACACAAACACATTGAGAGCGAGATGTGGTGGTGTAAATTGTATCAATTAATGAAATTCTTATTTAATAAATAATACAAACTAGCTTATTAAAATTCGTTTCGATACTTTTCCAAATGTTTTTATCAGAGTCCATTGCATGTGATACGTGCTAAGCGTTTTAAGTCTGCATTTAGTTGGTGGTGATGTTTGTCTCAAATGTGGTAAACAAGTTTTGAAGCAGCTATAAATAAAATTTTTTGATAAAATGTTCGTTAAAAAAGTTCTTCCATAAAAAACAACATTATTGAAAAAGAAGAAACTCCATTTAGAAAAGCTATCTAGCTAATTGGAGTTTCTTCTTGTGAATGACTAAAAGGCACATTTAACCAGGTACACCCACTAGAACATTAAACCTTTGTTTGCATGTATTTATGTTTATTTTACAATAACCTCGGAGGCCATGTCTTCGAGACATCATCGATGCATTTTCGAAACAAGTGTCTATAGCCGATGACGGATTGACGACAGTCCAAGGCAACTATTGGCGACGTTTTCGAACAAAGGGCACTAATGTCGTTGACGACAACGTTGATAACATGCTACTAAAGTTGTAGTCAATGAATAATAATAAAATTAAAAAATGTAATAATCGAATTGACCACACAACCAATATTTAAAAAACTTTGTACGAAAACACTTTTGTGGGCAACTTATACTCTTTAATGTACATAAATGGATGCACGACAACTTCGATGCAGTAGTTAGTCTTGTTGTCAGCAATAGAACCGCACACAAGACAGCTTCGATGCAATTGTTATTTATGTTGTCGTCAATAAAACAGTACACATAGCAGCTTCGGTACAGTTGTTACTGTTGTTGTCGTCAATAAAACTGTACTGACGACAATTTCGATGCAGTTGCTTTCCATCTTGTCGTCAATAATACTTCTTAGCATATATTAACATAATCTTGACAGCATAAATTCTTTATACACGACAACGTATACCACCTTGTCGCCAAACTTATTTCGAAATGTGTTTTTTTTTAACGAACACATATTACTGCTTAAGCCTTTCTTCGGCTTTTCTGCAGAAACACCCAGGGCCTTGGCAGGAATCGAACCTGCAACCCCCAGCTAATAGTCTAGCACACTATCCACTACACTACGGGGGCGAGAAATCATTGATTGTCTTGCAGACATCATCAATGAAAATGTTGTCGGTAGAAACTGGGACTGCAGGGAAGTATGAGAACCCGTAAAAATGTGAGAGCTTGTGAATGTGTGCGTCTGAAAGATAATGGGGTATACAAACAAAAGAGATGATTGCCTGTAGTACTTAAATAATTTCTGAAAACCAAATACCCGTTGTCTTTGGATTATTGTATTTATTGCAGAGCTGGCTGTGCCTGATTGACTATGTTTCGATCGAAACTTAATATTTACTCTTTTCGATGCTAGGATTTACGTAACATGTTTTTTATTTAGTTATATTAAAGATGCGAATTCTTTACAGACTATCTGAATTCTTCATAGACTTTATTCACTAACATTCAGGAAAAATTTAAAAGCACGTTAATTGCATTATATGAAATAACGCCTAACCAAATAACTTAAAAAAGCAAAATAAATAAGAAATATGATAAAAAAAATCTCATAAATTTTCGGAGTCGAAATTGTTGTCAATTTTCGGGACGTATCTCATATATTGTTGGGAATGCATAATATATATTTTTAATCATTCACACAGAAAAATTTCAATGTAAAATCGTTGAAAACCAGGTTAAGTTAACATTTTTTGCTTCATCGGTGTTTCCTGTTTAATCAACATGATTAACAATAATCTTGAAAGAATATTTATCTTTTCGAATGAACTATATTTCCTGTTGATTTAATATTCCAGTAGAGTTAAATCAAAATCAAGGTAATACTGAAATAATACTAAAAATCATGTTGAATTAAAGTTATTTCGAGTTCAAACAACGTAAATATGATATTGGAACAACAGGAAGAATCATATTGAATCAAATTTATTTAAAGTTGAAACAACGTGAATTTCATATTGAAACAACACGAGCAATCATGTTCATTTATAATTATATCAAATTAAAACAACATGACTTCAATGTAGCTATTTTATTAATAGTTTTACTAATGTCATATGTAAAGGCATCAGAAAACTTAACATTGTATTTGGCTGCCCAAGCCAAGATTTGAACTCATGCCACTTGCATGATAGTGCTCGCGCTAACCACTGCAAGCACAACAGTTTCAAACTTTACTTTAGCTATACACTAAATAAAAACCATCGTATGTAGAATGAATTTCATTTTATTTCAACATGATGTAAATGATTAATTAACATAAAATTAAAGTTATAGTCATGTTGATTTAAAATTAAATGTAACGTTTATCACAACGTTGTTTTAACAGTGAAAATTTTAAAATCAAAGAGATTTAAGATTAGATTAATAATTTTTCATATAAAACTAATATGAAACAATGGTATTTTAAGCCAGCAGCAGTAAATTTTCGTTGGTAATTCGTTTTTCGTCGTCTACATAGCCAAAACGTCTAAAAATAAACAACAACAAGTCACCCAACTAAGCACAGTAGTGAACTATAGCAATGAACAAAGCAAATGAACACTAACACACTTAAAAGACAAATTACTTCATGTAAATTTTATATGATTTCAAATCACAATTGCGTCATGTTGATTTCACAATCCATTTTTTTTCTGTGTGTAGCATTGTTGTTATAAATAATAATTTGAAGAAAAAATGCTTTGATAATTCCGAACATTTCCGCTGGAATAAAGAATATAGCCGTATAATTTCATAAATCTACATGATAATTTTAGGGCTCATACTTCATCCAGGTGCATCCAGCACAACTCTAGAGGCTTTTTGTATAAATAATTCTGCATAGGTATTCCAAGTCAGGCTTCAGCCAAAAAAAAAATCACATAAATACCTTACATCCATAGAATAAGGGATATTGTAACCATTTAATGATACTATACCAAAATCAAATTTTTTCCTAAGAGTGAAGTAGAGCACAAGCATCATTCATGACGTCTGAGAGAACCCACCCGAATTTTCCAATTACCATAATCGGCTGATCCAGTTATTTCATGCCCACTTTCACTACGATTGTGGAGAAGTTTTTCTGTCGCCACCGACCAGGGGAGTGCGAATAGAGGAACCCTTCGACAACCATAATATATTTAAATTCATAAATTAGTGTTACAATTGATACTTTTCATTACGAGTTTTTTGTATAAGAATTTTACTTAAAATAAGCAATTTAAATATTTCAAGATTCCCCGGGATTTTTTTGACGAATCCCGGGATTCGAGATTTATCAATCCCGAAAAATCCCTGAATTTTCGGATCGGAATTTCGGGATTGGCATTCCTAGTCTTTATATATAGAAGCAGAAAAAAGTTCGGTTCTAAAGTCTTTTGTTTTAAAAATTTTGTTTGTGTGTTTTTCACCTCATTCAGGATTATTTTCTGCTCTAATTTAAGTAAATAACTGATTCTTCTATGCATTCATAAAATAGTTAATGCAATTCCCGTTTCAGACATGCGACCATGTATATTTAATTAAATTTTCATTTAATATGAATGTCACGGTTTGAGGCTGTCACTGCTGCACTCAATTGAAAGACGGGCCTATAAATACTTTTAAGTAAACAATTAATTATAAAATGATTAATTAATATTCAATGAATAGTACTCGTATAAATTACATCATTATTTATAAAACTTGAAAAAAATAAGAAAATAAAACATTTCTTCTGAAATTGATTCAAAAAACTTAGCTACTTATTCAATAAATTTTAACAATAGTTTTTATTCTTTTATAAAAAAATTTTCCAACAACGAAAATATTTTTGTAACAAAAAATATTTTTATAACAAAAAATTATAACCAATTAAAATCAAATTATATATTTAAATTCATTACCGCCTCAATGGGGATTTACAAATAGTATCTTAAGAATTTCCATTATTTAAAATTACTTTATTATTGCTAATATGTGTATAAGCGAATACATTTGAACAATACATTTGAAAGTGAAATTTACTAATTGGAGTTTATTAATTATTCGTATGGCCATTGAACATTGTCAGGAAAAGTAACTAGATACGCCGAAAAAAATTTTGTTGTTTTTTATGTAAATTTTTACTAAAGATAGATTTAATTTATTTATTTTTCC
Organism: Panzeria rudis; assembly: GCA_956483635.1. Classification (NCBI taxonomy): domain Eukaryota; kingdom Metazoa; phylum Arthropoda; class Insecta; order Diptera; family Tachinidae; genus Panzeria; species Panzeria rudis. The sequence continues at coordinate 47,367,331 of OY101448.1, read as the reverse complement.
CTTTTTACTTAGTTATTTCAATTGATCCCAACCAATGGCAACACTATGTAAAATAGGGAGGACCCTCTCATACAAACCTCTAGAACTCGAACCAGTCACCTTACCAGAGTTTTTTTACTGCTAAAAATTTTCTATATTTTTAGCACAATTTAAAAATTATCTGTAAACATGTTTGATTACACAGGTACCTTTGAATTTTCGAAAGAAAGTCCTACACCCAGAAAAAAGATTGGTTGCAAAATGGTTAGAACGATTAAATATTAGTTGAGTAGAATATATTTCAACTCGCGCTATTAATTTTCTATAAGTCAAAAAAACTATCCATCTTCATTACCATAAGAGTATAATTTTAATAATGATATGATTCTGACAATTCTTAATTTAATAATATAAATCAATCGTATGCTTTTGTCATGACTAATTAATAAATATGATGAGCACAACCGAATAAAATATTATCAATTGGATTTTATTACCATCTATTGGTATTTGCAATTAAAAAGTTTTCTTTCTAAATTAACTTTACTTTTTATCGGTTGTTGCAACACTATCTATTAGTTATTTTTATTGCCATAGATACACCTAACCGATTGAATTTTATAAAACTTACGAATGTGTTAATTTCAAACACACATACAGAAGAACTATATATGAGTGATTGTCATTCAGATGTTTTGTTTGTGTCTGTTGAAAGTATAGTAAAATGTTTCATAAAATAAAAAGTAAATTTTAAAATGCAAACTGCTTTAATAGATTATAAATAAATGTACATAAGTTTTTTGTTGTGTAAGACTGTCCATTATGTAAAAAAACGAAGAACGAAAATATTGTTTATACACAGTTCATACAAAATAGCATGTCCGTAATGCATGCTGTTGGTTTTCCACATTAAGAAACTATGAATTTTCTTATAAACAAAATCAAACTTACAATGGGTTTAGAATATATGCACTTGTTTCTCTTATTTCACACATCAAATTTTTTTAAAGTATTGGAAAATAATTTTTTTTTTTAATTGTTGTTGTCTGCAGTCATGTTAAAATTTTTAAAATTGCATACTTTAAAATAACAGCGTAGGTTTTTACATCCAAATATTTAAAAATTCGTGAACTTTGTAATATAGTATTATATTGCAAACCGGCTCATTAATCAAATATGGTTTGTATCAGAAAAAGTTGTATTGAATGTTATCCACTATTTTTTAATTTAATTGAAAATTGTAGTAAATAACTAAGGAGTTTATGTTAAAATACATTAAAGATTATAAATCTGAATTCTTCTAAATTCAAAATATTGTGTGTGTTCTGAAAAAATTATTGAACTCGTATAAAAATGTATTGAACGTTAGGTAAAAAAAATTAAATTTAATTTATCTATAAATTTTAGGACGTTAAAAAAAGTTAACAATTGCTGAAATATAGAAACGATGTGTACAAATTTGGGATTTATTTGGAAAAAATGTTGCTTCGTTCGATTTATTTGAGTAAGCTTTACTGCTAAAAAAATTTATTCGAGTTAATCTGAAAATTTTTTAATTTAATCGGTTCTTAGCATATTTTGTTGTAGACAAAAATTTTTTCGCATTTTATAAATATTAATAATGAAAACAAAAGAAAAAAAGATATTTCTACATAAATTGATCATTTCAAATACATATTTTTTCACTATTCAAATGTTTCGTTTTGAGGAAATTTAGCATCACGAAATTTTTAATAATATTGAGACCTGTTCTGTATTCAATGCGAAATAAAAATAATCATAAGCACGAAGAATGATCTTTCACTAGTAGTAGAAGCTAGAGAATTTGAGAAAGTGAATTAAAAAGCATTTCAATTCATCCGATAAATTCTTTGTTTTTTCTAGATGCATAAGTAATATTTTATATGAGAAAGGTAATATTTTTCTCTTTGATTTTGTGAATGCATTTAATTTTTTACTGAATTCAGCCGTTCGATGATAAATTCTAAAAATCTAGTTAAGGGACTCTTCACATATTATTCACATATTACGTAACGTTTAGGGGTGTTGGCAAGGATTTGTTCCGGATTAAATAACTTATACTGAAAATTTTACAAAAAGCGTTACGGTGGTGGTGGGGGGTGTATAAGAACTTCAAAAATAGCGTTACATAATATATGAATAGCCCCTAACTAGTTGCTCTTGAAATTTCTTTTTTATTTGGAATAATTTTTGCTTGATGTTTCCGAATTTGTGTACAAGATATTTATTGCTACTGCATAATTAACTGATTTCTTTGACCATGCGCTCTATTAGTATGAAATAACGTTTGAATTGAATGGCAAATTTTATATAATATAAACAATTTTGCAAGTTTTTATTAAGAAATCTACAAAAACTTAATCAAACTAAGAAAATTTACTCGAATAAATTTTTACTCGAAATTGAAATTTTTTGTTTCATCGAACATTATTTAATTTCAATTATTCGATTAATCGAGCAAACATTATTCGAGTGAATACCTTAGTTGTTATCCTTTCAAAAAATGTACTAAGTAGGTAGTATTTTGCTACGAATAGTAATTTGAAATTGACATATCTTTTAACATTGTTGGTCGCTTTTACACAGATTAGTCTTATTTGAAAGAAGATTTAGTCTACTTTTTGTTCATGTATAAATGTTTATAAAGAGTTATTTTCAAAGATATAAATGTTTTTATTTCTCCTTTGAACTCAAGACAAATTAAAATGTGGGCTTAATTTTCATCATGCCATTATTATATATTTTTACTTTTAGAGAGTAGATGTATAGTACTTAGAAATTCTTTACTCATTTTTGTAGTGGATTTTTTTCTCAAAAATCATTCCCAGAACAACCCCGAAGGCAAATGTAATACTCAATACACAAAAGTTTTAAAAATTAAAAAAAAATATTTTATTTCAGGACCCATTGAATGAGACGAAAACTATAATATGAATTCTACATTTTCATATTTTATTTAGTTACATTGGTAAACAAAAAAATGCCCGTTTAGAATGAGAATCACCCATATATAATGTATGAAGGTACCAAGGTACTTTACCATTTGTCACGCTTATCCAAAATAATTTTTTAGCTCATAGTCACTGCTATTTAAAATTTATTAAACGTTAGGAGTTCTCAAGAACGTTCAACTATATGGATTATCAGCTTCTATAAAAAAAAAAAATTTTGCTTAAAACGCTAAAGGTTACCTGGTATCTTGGTATTCACATAAGTCTTAACAGGAAAAAGTTAAATCAAGTTTTCTTATCTATGTTGTTATATTAAAAAAATGTTATAAATGCTAAAATTTTTAAAATAATATTTTGTATAAGATTTTAAAAAGAATATTTCTTTTGAATGGGCATAGCACTGCCCACTTTTATAGTCATAATATTGTATTTCGTACGAATTTTAATGTGAGTGCCAAGTTTCATAAGATTCATTTAAGTAGAAGTAGCTTAAAAATAATATTTACTTTCAATGGGCATGGTACTGCCCACTTTCCTAGTCATAGCGCTCACAGGAAAATAATGTTTCTACAGAGTTTTCATAATAATCGATAAAGAGCTTCGTTCTAAAAGAGTTTTGGCCAAGGAAAGTGGTGACCGGAACCATAGTGCGACGTGGTGAAGTAAAAATGTTTTAGGAAAAAATGTAATATTAAATAGCAGTAAATCAAGATCTTCTTTCTAAAATGTGGAGCTGCTTCCAACATAAATTGAATTTCAACACATAATGTCAAAGATGAAGAAATGGATTTTTAAAATATATTCTGCCAAAATCTACAGGTTGAGGATTAATATTGACAATTATAATTAGTACGAAATTCACGTGTCTGATAACTAGTTAAGCGCCCTTCAGACTATTAGATTTAGTATTAATACTTGCAACAACACAAATCTTAAGTAAAAATCCAGAAGTGTGAAAACAAATTGTTATGATCTGTCAAATAATACGTAAAGAAATTTTGCAGTAACGTATTTTTTAAAAAATTTTCTAAACAATCACATTTTTCATCTTATCAGGGTTGTCTTTTGCACAACAAACATAGTAATAACAAAAACAGTTGTGTATTTGTTTTCCGGCATAAATGAAGAAAAAGAAGAATCAACAAATTTACTTTCTTGCAAATTATTTATGTTATGTGTGATAGTGTGATAGTGTAGAAACAAAATGTAATGAGAAAATTTTCTTTACGATTTTTTGACTGTCAGACTGATTTTGATTTGATTTTGGTCTTACAAAATCTAATAAAAATCTCAAAGCTTGTACTACAATGTGAAAGGGCTTTTAATAAACATATCGTCAATTTCATTTGAATGATCATTGACTTTTACAAAAGACAAAAAAACTTTATGAAATCTTAAATTTGTTAATTTTTTAAGCACGACTTTTGATTTTATTCTCAATTAAGTGAGGGAAGTCAATCGATAAAAGTCACGATTTACAAACAACAGTAAAATTACTGAACAGGTTAAAGGACAATATATTTATATATATATGTGTGTTTCGCAGTTTTGTCGTTACTACAATGGAGTGTGTTCTGATTAAATCAGGGAACTTATTCCCGAAACCCACTCATTTTTGCGAACAACACGTTCTTCGTTAAGAGCACATCCATTTGTGGTCGATACGCCAGTGAATCGCACTACGCATTACAGAGAAATTTCGTTCTTTGGCAGAACAGTTCGTATGTGGAATAAACTCCCTCCAGAGATCATTCCTATCACTTTCAATGTTGGAAAGTTTAAATCGAATATCCATAAACACTACTCTCTCTCTATCCCCCTTCCCATAACCAATTTTTCTAATTCTGGCGCAATGCATTGCATCAGTAGAGACCATCCCTTGAGTGACGGTCTTACTAAAAAAATATATACATATATATAACTTTAAAATATTATTGTTTTCAAATATCGGTTTTTTTTTAATTAAATATGACAAACCATTGTGCAGTTATGTTAAAATTCGACATTTCGAATTTCGTTGTTTTTTTTTTTTAATTTATAACTCGAAAACTGGAAACAAATAAACTTCTCGATTACAGATTCGAAATCAGCTGCCCCAAATTACACAAAAAATAGCTTTAAGTTGCTGCAGTCCAAAACCTTGTAATTCTTATAATTTTCTTTGGTTTTTTTTTTCAAAATATATATATTTTTCTTAGTGTACTAGTTTTATAGATGTTATTAACCATAAGATTTATGGAATGGAATACTAAAAAATAAAAAGCAAAAAAACTATTCAAAACAAAAATTAAAAAAAAAATTGAGATGAGTCGCAATGATATTCGATGATGGTTTTCCCAAACTAATAAACACGCTCGAAATTAATTATAGTTTTTTTTTTGTTAGAACAAGCACAATAATAAATTAAATTAAACAATGATATTTACATTTTTTTTAAGGTGGAGTTAAACGATTTAGAGGAGAGCTACCATAGAATATTAATGCTGATGAGTTATTCATCGAAAATAAGGCAAGTAATGTTGTGAATATCATTTGAAAATGTTATAAAATTAACAATATTGCATTATCTGTTTTCATATTATTTTCTAATCCTACATATTCCTAAGTGATTTGAAATATCAAATTTTCTTTGGATATTAAAGTCCTAATTTTGCATTATAAAAGTTAATGTCTTATAGCAGGCTTGCAATGTATACTTAAGCTCATTTTTCTATTATTGATTTTTATTTATTTTTTATTTAATTGAAAAATATTGATGACCACTTAATGGCACTTGGGCGTCTAACACTATTAAATCCACCTTCCTAGCTGCTTTACATCAAATCGAATATTACAGCCGATGACGTGATTGATATGATGACGACACAAATGTTCATACCAGCCAGCACCTTTAGAGCATGTGAAATCAAACAAAATAACGAGTATGAGATTATTGTTGGGAGTATTGTTTGAGTAAAAACAAAAGAAAAAACAAATAAAAAAAAATCAAATTATAAAAAAAGTGAAGAATCATGTCTAGAATATTATATTTTCCAATTTGGAGTATAAATGTGAAGGTTTTTGTATCCAGACACTTTAGTTCATTGCAAAGTTTCTAGTCGAGCGTAAAGGAAGTCGGCATATTAAGTGTTTAAATATATCATTTGAAATCCGGTTCGGTTAACACTTTTATCAAGTGAAAAAAATGCGAAGATTTATTATATTGCTGCTACTGATGGGAGTGGCAACGGCAACTCCTACTCTACATAAATTGAAAAAGAAATTATTGTTTGGAGTAGGTGGAGTCGCTGGAGGATTTGCTTTAGGTGGTGGTGGCCTTAGCTATGGTGCCGGTGGTGGTGGGGGTGGAGGTGGAGGTGGAGGCGGCTATGGAGGTCAAAACTATAATCAAGGTTATGGCCATGGTGGTGGTGGCGGCGGTGGTGGCGACTATCAAGTAGTAGCTGTCAAACATGTTCCCGTTTACACAGTACAGAAAGTTCCTGTAAGCTATGGAGGTGGTGGTGGAGGTTACAATAGTGGCGTAGGTTACAGTAGCGGTGGAGGTTACAGTGGTGGCGGTAGTGGCGGCTATGGAGGTGGAGGTGGCCACGGAGGCTATGGTGGCCAAGGTGGCTACGGAGGTGGACACCAGGGAGGTTATGGTGGTAACGGAGGCTATAGCGGTGGTGGTCAAGGAGGTTATGGCGGTGGCGGCGGCCAAGGCTCTTATTCGTCTAGTAATGCTGACAGCTATGGTAGTGGAGGTGGTGGCTATGGCGGGCATCCCGGTGCAGGAGGTGGTGGCTGCAACTCCTGTGGTGGCGGCAATCAACTATATGGTGGGGGCAGTAGTAGTGGTGCTTACGCCACAGCCAGTGCTCAATCGTCTAGTGGTAGTTACACTCGTGGTTGGTAAATCATCGAAAGTTATAAAAATGTGTTAATAGGTTAAGCTCTTTGTAAAATAATTTTAATATAAAAAACTAGTCTCAAAAAAAAACAGAATCAAATTGTTCCTTTTTTAATGATAAATATTCCACAGGTGTGATAAAGACAGTGTTAATGTGTTAAAAAAATTGCAAAGACTTAGCAAAAATGTTTTCTTAATAACAAATATCGTAATATGGCCAAGACATGATGATGATTCTATAAAATTTGCAATGTTGTGAAAATCATTCAATTTGCTTTGAAATTACTTAACGCTCTTTATAAATAGAAGGAAAATGTATATGAATAAAAATAAAATAAATAGTTTTGAAAAAATCTTTTTAATAATACTTTTTTTAATTTTAGCAGACGATAAAAATAGGCCTAACGTTACATGAGTGCTGCATATTTTATTTCAAACACAAAATTTTTATTCAATGAAAACCAAATTAGAGCATATAGCGCAAATACCGCACGATTCATATAAAAACATAGTCGGTGTATTAGACACTATTCTGAAATCAATTTTAATATAGTGTTTAAAAATTTGAATAAATTTTGATTAAGCCTTTTCCTCTAAACAAAACTGATTGATTCTTGGAATTCGCCACAAAAATTTTAATTTTCTTGAATATATGGAATAAACACTTTAACACAAACTCCTCAATAATCAAACTAGTGTATTCTTTAGAAAAAAAGCACACAGAAAATAGAAAGTTATGTAAGGAACAAATATTTTGATTTCTCTATATTTACATATATGTAAATCACAGAGATTGCTTATCGTTAATTCTTTACAAAATTAGATTTAAAAAAATTATAATAATAAATAAATAAAAAAGTTAATAATAAAAAAAATTTTTCTTCAATATTTTCTCAAATAAGTTTGGCCTTTAATCAAGTATCTTTCTTAAGTCTTTTGTTTCCATCTTACCTAATAACGAAATGTATTATTTAATTTTATTCAAATATTTTGTTCGTAAAATACAGTTAAATATGAAATGTGTTTAATTCAAATAAGTGATCATAATCCATGAAGGCAATAGATGAACTCGTTTTGTGAGCTATTTTCGTACAGGCTTAATACAAAACATCAGACAATTTTATGTAGTTTGACAAAAATAAATAAAAATACGCAACTCACACCATATTGAATGCTTTAAGATACACTTAAGGAAATAAGAGTTTTCTTCTTATATGAAAGAAATTTTATTTTCAGATACAATACGATATCGATACGCTTTATGAGCTTAAGTGAAGTCAAATTAACACAGCTGTACAAATCTTTATTTTTGGGATGTTTTAAGTTTTTGGTGCTTTTTTAAAGTTATTTAGAATGTGCAAAATACAAAAATAATAAATTTTCATTTTGGCCCTTGCACTATAATAACTGAAAAGCATAAATTTTGTGGCCAAAAGTCTTAATTTTAGATTTAAAAATTTGTTGGCGGTAATTTTGATAGCCGACAAAATACCTAATTGTTTTTACAAACTTCCGTCCATAGGGAATACACAATTTCAGAGATTGTCCCATTTTATTTTGAAGGTTGGTGCGAGGGTTCCGTTATCTGAGATGGTTAGCGCATTAGCTGCAAACCATGAGGCTTGAGTTCAAGACTAGTTTCAGGCAAGTCAGCAACGCTATGAATTTTTCTGGTGTACATTATTATGTCCAATGTTGTTGGACTGTTAAAATGATGAAGGCATAGACTGATCACTTTAGAAGTACAGGCAGCAATTAATACTGACATATCCTAAACACATCACAGCGCCCTCCTTCATCAGTATTTTAGTATAATAGTCGTCGAATTAAAAGAAGTAATAAATGGCTACGCAGCTTAAACAAATTAATGCTCCAATACTGCTCAAAACTTAACAAGAAATTGCGCAATGGCAGATCTGTAAATAAATTAACCTTTCTATATCTCTCCTACTTTACGAACTGTTCTCTCTGAGACCTGTAAAAATCTGCAATCAATTGTGATTTCAACCAAATTTATTTTTTTCTTTGATTTCAAAATTATATCAGATTTCAAAATTATATCAGATTTCAAAATGAAATCTTGTAAAAAGTGCAATATTTTGTGTTTGCAATAATTTAGAAATAATTTTTTTTAAATCATTGAATGCAATTAATTTAATTGCAATCAATTCGATTTTAAGGAAATATTTTTTTGAAATCATGCAATTTCAATCAATGCCCCTGAAATCACAACTATAGCGAAAATCCAACAAAGTAATATAAAAAACGTAAGTTTGCTAGCCATTTCTTGCATTTTTTTAAATTTTGTTTCCATGCTAAAACAGATTTTGATTCTGATTTAATTTTGATTGCAATTACAGGATTTGATTGCAATTAAAGTAATTGCAATCAATTGATTGCAAACAAATTTGATTACAATCAATTAATATATAAATTAATTTCAAACCCTCCCAAAATGAGTCCCCGATGTAAATTTTGAAAACGCCGGTACAGATATGTACATATTTTTTGGTGTCCTCTACCAGAATCAGTCGTTAGAACCTTGTAACACATTTGATATTTTTTGTCCAGTGTTATTTTCAGATTTTACTGTAGTCATTCTTTTAAGAGTATTTTAAAAAAATTGTCAATACAAAAATTTCGTCCATCCTATCCGATTTTAATGAAATTCAACAAATGGTAGAAAAAACTATTTCGATACCTCTGGTCGTTTCTTTTTTATGGCGCGTCATCGGATATTAAAAAATGCGATGTTATTCAAAAGGTTTCAGTATCCTCATAAGAAGAATTGATTAGAAAGGACATAGCTTCCTGATACAAATGCCTTTAAAATGTTAAAGTATCCTTTATCCGTAAATATCCTGAACAAATTTTATTATAATATTTCTTACAGATTTTACGAAATCTTATTGATTCTACTTGAATGCTTGTGCGTAACAGCCAGCCACGTAAAGAGAAAAAATTATAACCAAAAAATTTTCAAACAAAAGTTTGTCTAAAAAAATTTTCATTTTCAGTAAATGTCGTAAAAAAACAAACCCGATGACTACATACACACAAATAACAACCAAAACAATAATAACAATAATAACAATAATTTGATTGTACCAAATTTGTTTACTGAAGATTTTTGAGTGAATCAATTCGTTAATGTCGTTGCGTTAAATCTCCTTCATTATCTTAGAGTCTTTAGATAAACATGCAGACTTGAACACATTTAACAAAGTGAAATTTCATAAATGCTTAATGGATGATGATGACCCAGATAAAAATTTTTTTTTGATTTATTACAAAAAATCAAGTAAATATTTTTGTTTAAGTAAGTAAACTATTTTCTTTAATATTTGTTAGTATTTTAAGACTAATTGTTTTATAAATGCAGACAAAAATATTGTTTGATATTTTTCAGAAAGTCTAGTAAATCTTTTTGTTTGATTTAGTAAATTGTTGTGTTTACAATTTGTAAATATTTTTAGACAAATTGTTTTGTGGAATTAAAGAATTTGTTCACTGAAAAAACACGTTTTTTTAATGAAACTGTTGGGATTTTTTTTGGCTATACTTACAAAATTTTTTGTAGGTCCGTTCCTAGATAAAATATTTACTATTTCATCGAATTCCTTTACAGAAAATGCAATTTTACTTTTTTCTGTGTATTATTTAAAATCCAGACCGTGTCAGTGCTTCGTGGACATGGCAGTGCTACTATATAGTAAAATTTTAAGGGGTATTTTTTTATGATTTTTGCCTTAATATTATTTGCCTTAATATTATGTAAAAAATTGCTGAGCACACCCTACACGTCAGATATAAATGAGACATAGTTTTATGTACCAATATGCTGCACGAAGAGGCCAAAAGGGGGAAACATTAACCCCCATTAGAGTAAAATTCCGATGCAATCTTGCAAAACGCCGATAAACGTATAATTTTATTTTGGTCTCCTCTAACAGAACCTCTTAACTTTAAAAAATTTCGAAAGTATTGTATAGTGTAATTTTTTGTTTAAAATTGGTATGAACCAATGGTAATTTTAAATCAGCAGCATGAAATTTGCTTTGGTAATTAGAAGTTTGTCGGCTATTAAATTTACACAATGCGAACATCAAAATAAATAACAAAAAGTCACAAAACTGAGCACAACAGCGCATTGTACCTATGAATAAAGCAAATAAACACCAACACAATTAAACAACATATTATTTCTCATAAATTTAGTAGGATTTCCAATCAATCATGCTGATTTTACTTTCGAATTTTTTTCTGTGTACATACACTCTAAAACAAGACATCAAATTTACGATCATATATTGTCTAAATTTGTGTTGAAAATTTCTCCTTGTCTAAAATTACATCGATTTTGTAGTTATTTTATTAAAGAAAAAACGTTTCAAATTAAACATATTTAGTACAAGTGGAATAAATTTAACATAAAGTATAATACGGCTATGGCTGAATGGCAGATACGTCAAACTATCAGTCAGGAGGTCGCGGTTCAGACCGGCACGCAGCCAATCGCTTTTTTTAGTAAAAACATATTGTTTTAAAATAGCGCGTGTGTAATTTTAGGTCGATAATAATCTGTAAAGTGTTGCCGACTATTACCGACCTAATTTTCAACAAAACTGTTTTAGAGTGTATATATGAGTAGATGAGTTACAAAATTCGTTCGTTACAAAAATTAAGAAATCAAGAAAACAGTTGATTCTGACAAATCTTTTAACACTGTATCTAAAGAAATATACAGATTCTATCGAATCATTCCTTTTCTATGTTTCTATGTGACATAAAATTTCACTTGGTCACAAGACCAGTTCGTACCACCAGACATTATCGAAACTATCTTCTTGCATGATCTGTAGCAAAACTCGCTGCTTCACTGTTTTAAAAGTTCTGTTCTGCGATGGCTGCCAAGAGCAAAATATGACTGCTTTAGGAGTGCTGTGCAAGTTTTCGTCTCCATCACGAAGTTGCGAAAACTTAATAAAACTTTTCCTGTACTTGGATACACATGCATTTCTCTCAATTTTTTTTAAAGATGCAAAAGAAATACTGGGATGTGTTTAATGAATTGTGTTCTGTACGGGAAGTTCGAGAGGATTTAAATTTTTTTAAAGTTGCGATAATAAAGCCAAAAAATACTGGGATGTGTTTACTGAATTCTATTCTGTATGGGAAGTTTGGGGAGATTTACATATATATGATTGGAAAACTGTTGTAGCCACTAATTCGTACATACAAATTCTGATTCGTACATACAAATATATTTGAGGTAAACATTTATGTACATATTCACTAGTCTTATATTCAGCCCAATTATGAATAACAATTCCCCGGGAGTTTTTTCCCTATTCCCTGTTCGCCTATTCTAAATAAAATCTCCACGGGAAAATGATCCTTTTCCCATTCCCCCTATTCTAAATTACAATTTCTGTGGGAAAAAACTCCCAGGGAAAAAAGTAAGTATTCTAAATATGAGGGAGAGGGAGAAATTCTTACGAGTTTTTTCCCCAAACATTTTGAATGGAACTAATGCAAAAATTTTTAATTCAAATTAAAAAATGTTGTGAAACAATTATATAAGCATTTATATAGGACAACATATATAACGAGTGATTTTTTTGCTATTATCTTTTTGGCAACACTAGTTTTGACAGCTCACGCACGTTTTGTATCTTGTGTCACTGTCAAACATCTTCAGTTTGGTCTATAATTTAATCATGAATCGTCTTACAAACGAACAACGCTTGCAAATTATTGAATTTTATTACCAAAATGCGTGCTCTGTTAAGAAAGTTTTTATCGAAGAATTGTGTTCAGCGACGAGGCTCATTTCTGGTTGAATGGATACGTGAACAAGCAAAACTGCAGTATTTGGAGTGAAGAGCAGCCAGAAGCATTGCAAGAGCTACCAATGCATCCACAAAAAACAACCGTTTGGTGCGGATTATGGGCTGGCGGCATCATTGGGCCGTATTTCTTCAAAGATGATGCGAATCACAACGTTACTGTGAATGGTGAGCGCTACCGTGCGATGATAACAAACTTTTTTCTGCCCAAAATGGAAGAGCTTGACTTGCATGACATGTGGTTTCAACAAGACGGTGCCACATGCCACACACCACGCGAAACAATGGACCAATTGAGAGGCGAGTTCGGTGAACAGTTTATTTCACGCTTGGGACCAGTCAATTGGCCGCCCAGATCGTGCGATTTAACGCCTCTAGACTATTTTTTGTGGGGCTATGTTAAGGCTAATGTCTATAGCGACAAGCCCGCTTCGATTGACGTACTGGAAGCCAACATTGCCAACATGATTCGTGAGATACCGGCCGAAATGTTGGAAAGAGTATGCCAAAATTGGACTAAGCGGATGGACCATTTGAGGCGCAGCCGCGGCCAACATTTGCATGAAATAATCTTCAAACATTAAATTATATCGACCCAACTATCGATCCAAATAAATATTTCATGCATTTTTCTGAATTTTATGTGTTTTTTTTTTTTTTACTTTCCGATAGTTCTTATAAAATCACCCATTATTTCTCTCTTGCTTTAGGTATTTTTATCCAGCTGTGCAAACATCCGCTTCAAAAATATGAATTACTTCTGCCTCCGGAATAAAGTTTTAAAACACACTCAATTTTGCACGCATCCTTTAAGTTCACATAACACGTAAATGGAAGATTTTTTGTGGTTAAAAAAATTTACAATTTCCTTTTCACACACAATCATTGGGGATTTAATGCATCTGGCCCTGGTCTTGGCCCACTTTTCACTTCACTTCCACCGCATTAAGTTCTTCCGAGAGCATCTTAGTGACTACATTATACATTTTATTTTTTATTTAAGCAAAAACAAATATTTATATTAACACACAATCTTATTATCAACGAAAACATAACATTTTTATTAATTTCTATTACTGAACTCTTGCGTTAGTGCAGAATAAAATGTAAACACTAAACAGCTGATCTAGATTTTTCCCTCTCTCTCTCTCTCTCTCTCTCTTATTTGTTTATTCCCCTGCTTTTTAGAATAGGAGGATTTTTCCCCGGGAACAAATGAATGGAAAGAGAAAAAACTCCCCGGGGAAATTCATAATTGGGCTGATTATTATTGGTCTGAACGGATATTAATCAATAGACCTTGATTAAAAAGAAAAAATAAACAAATAACAAGAAAATAGTTGTTAATTTTTCTTTCAATGGATGCTAGATGAAAATTCTTTCAGTGTGCAAAAAACTCAAAAGCAATTTGAATATTTGTTAACATATAATTTCTTTAATAAAATATAACATTACCGGTTATAGTTGGCGACGATATGTCTAAAATTAATCTTTAAAAAATACTCATCTTTATAAGAAACCTTGAATTTCACTTTGTGTGAACTAAAAAGTATTTAAAATGTTTTGATTAATTACTAAAGAAATTACGCATTTAAATACATATAAACAAATTAGTATTTTACTTATTTATTTATTTATTTATCAATCAATGTAAGTTTACTGATTGGTATTAAATATACATAAAATACACCTGAACGCCAAACAAACGGATAAGAAATTGTTTCAAAACTGTTGGTATTATTGAAATTAAATTACCGATAGATAAATTAAAATTTAATAAAAAAAATATTATTTATAAATAATTATGAAGAACAAACTCTATTTATGGAATAAGTAATAAAATTTTTGGAGTTTTTATTTTTAATTAATTCACTTGATAATTTTTTTTTTATTGATTTATTTATTTTAATGAAATTTCTAGACAAATATGTTTGATTTTGAAAAAATTTTGGAAACTTTATATCAATTATCTGCCATGTGCTTTGAAAACAATGACTCACTTGAGTAAAACGCTTGAATAAACTTTGCCGCCTGAAGTCAGTGGCAAAAACTTCACAAGCAAATTTTTGTAGCTACGTGTTGCGACTTTAAAAAGTATATACATATATATAAATATGTGTAACAAACAAGCACACAAACTCAAGCTGAACTCTCAAATATGTTTGATATTCAGAACACAGAAGAACATGCAATTTTGAAATATTATTTTTATTAAAGCACAATCGACAGCTAAACGAATATTTTTGTTTTTGCGACGAAATATATTTTGATAGAAATCATGAATTGGCTTTTTTTATGTTTTGGGTTTTACCTTAATCTGGCTGATGATTTGGAAATTTGTAAATTAAAAATGTTAGTTAAAAACAACACAAGTCTGTGTGCTGTTATAATTAAATTTAAAACGAGCGCATTATGAAGCGATTAAATAAAATAAGGGGCTAATTGTAGCATTATCGTCACTAAAATTAAATTTATATGGAGAAGAAAAAGAAAATTTCAAATATTTTAAGAATTTATTGTTGATATAAATTTTTGAAATGCAAAGCTACACAGAAAAAAGTTTGAGCATAAATAGTATGAAAAAAGTTCATAATCTATTGGTCACATATTTTATAAATTTAGAAATAAAAAAAGAACGCACGGTGTCATGGGACACCGGGTAGGAACGTTACTCCTTACGTTTCACTTACCTTAAAAATTGTATTTTCACTATCTTTGAACACGCTGCAAATTATTTATGTGGAGATGAAAAATTCTCTTTCAACTGTGGCAAGTCAAAGAGCTTCTTTCTAATCAGAAAAATTTAATTTTATTTGTACAATTCAGCTAAGTATGTATGGCTGTTTCTTAAACAAGGGAGTGTGGTAGGTTCAATAATGTTAATGTCAAGGAGGAAGAAATTTTCGGATATTTTCAAAGAGGAAGAAATTTGCCCCTACCTCCCCTGCTGGTCCTATTTTGAAAAAATGTATAGACTCAGATCTATCTATGTTTTGAGTTTCATTAAAATTGGATAGATAGTTTCATAGGGGGCGAAATTTCCCCCTACCTGCCCTCGTGGTCCTATTTTTGAAAAAATGTATAGCCTATGTCTTCATCAAAATCGGTTGGATAGTTTCTGAGGCAGAAATTTCCCCCTACCACCCCTCGTGATCCTAGTTTTTAAAAAACATATAACCTGTGTGTGTCCTTCTAGACTTAGATCTATCTATGTTTAAAATTTTATCAAAATCAGTTCTGTGCTTTAGCCGCTAAAGCGCGACGAACAAACAAACATACTTACTTTCGCATTTATAATATATAAATAACAGTCCAAAAATCCCGTGGGGTTTCATGACGCTTGTTATGTTTTCGAGGTCACTGAATTCAAATCTGAAGTTATTTTGTCGGGTTACGTCAGGTTTTTGTGCTACAGAGAGGGCAAGTCCGAACCCACCACTGTCGGCTAGGGTTAATATACATGACCAGCCCCATTACTTATTACAGAGACCCTCCTTAGGGGGGTTTTGTTTTGTTTAAGTTGTTTAACTAAAAATATAACAGAAATTTAAAAAATATTGTATTTAAATAAAAAAATTTTTATAAAGTTACACAAAAATCAGAAAAATTTGTATTTAGGAGTTTCCGGGGGATAGGTTCCAAAGGAAAAAATGTTCCTCTTGAAAAAATAATAGGGGTTGGTCATATATATTAACCCTCTCCGACAGTTGTGTGTTAGGACTTGGCCCCCCTGTATCACAAATACCTGACATGATCCGAAAAAAAAAACAAACTTCAGATTCGGATTCAGCGACCTCGAAAACATAAAAAACCGTCATGAAATCCTACGCGATTTTTAATTTTTTGAAAATTGTTGTACAGTGATATTAGTCAGCAGAAACACCTTCAGCTATTACTGCCATGAACCACTTATACAAGTCATATATGAAAATGTAAAAAATCCGCAGTGGCAACACTGTTACCAGTATTTTTGTAAGCAGTAATCGCCAGTATTTTTTTATTTTCAAAAAATTTTTGTTTTACTCCCCCAAGCATTGATATTTGTTGATATTTGTTATTCAAAGCAGTGATGTGCATGGCGCGCCATAAGGAACTTACGTTCCAAAAACAGGAAATGTTTCATTCATAGTATGATTTTAGTTTCTAATAAATAAATTTATGAAATCAAAGTTGCCTTGAAAAAAATTTTAGACTTTTTTTGTAAACAAATTCTAAAAAGTTCTTTTTTATTAATACAAAGTAAAAATACAATTCATTTACAATAGTCTGTTTGGTAGAAAGGAAAGAGCTGTGCGTAGTACAACAAGCTATACAAGCTCAATACTGAATTTTTAAAATAGTTTTTCAAAGCAATATGAACTAATTTATGTAAACGTTTCTAGCTGGAATTAAAATAGTTTGGAAAAAATTATCATATTCGATTCATTCGTTTATGAAAAAATTCCTTGAATATAAGTAATATCTTTTTCTGTGTAATATGTTTATGAGTTTGTTGGGTGAAGAGTTTGTATTCACCTTATCAGCAAAAATTGTATTGAAAATTACTGAGCAATTATGCGAACTAATATTTTAAACATCATGTTTTCAATATCAATCAACATAATATGACCTAAAAACCGATTAAATAACAGCAGCTGGTCTTAAACAAAACTTTAAGCCAAACTTTCATAACACAGTTACTCTTCACTGCAAATCAGATGTGTGTGTGTGTGTTTGTGTGTGTGCCGATTACGAATGCGCATACGCATACGCATTCAATGCGTAGCTTCCGCTGTTTCTTTAAGAAAGCTTCCTAATTCCATTGTTAAATAATGGTGAAAGAAATAATATAAAACAATTTTTTGCGCTCAGCATTTCAAAATCAAAGAGATTTTAAAATGAAATTGAACAAATCGAGCAAAAATTTGAATGAATAAGACAAGAGCTATTAAGCAGTAAATATTTATATATAATAGACGTACATACACTCTAAAGCACTTTTGTTGAAAATTGGGTTAATAAGAGCATTATTTTTGAACAATATGTTTTTACTAAAAAAAAACGATTGGCTGTGTGCAGGTATGAACTGCGACCTCCTGACTAATAGTCTGACCTATCTACCATTCAGCCACAGCCGTATTATACTTTATGTTGAATTTTTTCCACTTGGAATAAATATGTTTAATTTGAAGTTTTTTTTTTCTTTAATAAAATAACTACAAAATCTATGTAATTTTAGACAAGGAGCAATTTTCAACACAAATTTAGACAATATATGATCGAAAATTTTAAGTAATGTTTTAGAGTGTACATGAATACCTACATACATAGATACGGGCAAGTAGTAAAAAGTATAACATCGCCAAGCTTTATAAGAAATCTATCAAGAATAAAGTTTTTAGTTTAGAAATAAGTAGATGCCAAATATTGATGAAATACAAACTTAGCATTTTCAGAAGCGTTGTATGAAGTAATAAATTATTAATATTTATTCAATTAGAAGTGATGTTAAAGCAGAATTTGTACGTTAAAAAGGCTTTATGATATAACGCCCCATGAAATAACTTCCAAAAATGAAAATAAATCAAATTATGTATTTTTTAGCCGAACTACATGGCATCTGACCAAAGAATTTTTTTTATTGTTCAGGCTTAAGTTCGTTCAATTTAATTTTTACTAATAATCATTTTTTTTGAGAAATAATTGTTCAAGAAATGTAATAATTGAAAAAGAACAAAGACCAATTTCTTGACTTTTGTAAGAGTCGAACTGAACATTGATGTTTTCCGGATCAACCACGATCCCATCGTCAGAGCTTTTTATACTCTAGGCTAACCAACTCCTAGCCCAGATAAAATCCATATAGCTCGAACAAAGAACACATAATTTCAATTATTAGCGCTAGATGCATTTAGTATAAATATGTTTGATAGTTTCCGTGTAATATGGATGAAAACAAACACTTGTATGCCCTAAAACATGGAAAAGCAATGTTTCTCAAACTTAAGCGTGGTACGGACTTCTTCAGGAAATTCACATTTGGAAATTTACATATATTTCTATATGGAAAAATATCGTGTAGCGTTATGTAGGGAATAATGTTTGCATACCCAAAAATTTCATTATTTTTTAATTTACAACATACAATAACACAACAAATTAGTTACAACTTGCGGAAAACCAGAAAAGTTTGCGGAAAAAAGTTTCAACTTATAGTTGTAACATCCCTGTAATAGAAAAGAACGGCCATACATTCCGTATACTTTTCTTTTTGAACTCCGTACTAGCAAACGGAAATTTCTTTACGAAATTTACTTACCAACGTAAGTTTTTTACACACAGTTCTTATGGGAATGTGAATTTCCTTAAGAGCTCCGAACCACGCTTTAGCTTAGAAATAAAAAGCACAAGTAGTGATTGATTAAGACAAGAGCCAAGTATGGTGAATTTCTAAACCACCAAAAAAAGGTTAAAGCAAGTAAGAAGAGCTTAATGGAAATTGGTTCAATGTTGAATATTAACTGCTTGATTGGCGGGCTAGGGTTTAGTGTAGAGTATACAAAACTCTAATGCTGCGATCGTGGTTGATCCCGAAAATATCGATGTTCAGTTCGACCCTTATGAATGTCAAGAAATCGGTCTTTGCTCTTTTTCAACTATTACATGCTTAGAAAAACAGTTTCTCAATAAAAATAATTAATTTTAATTGTAAAATTAAATTTAACAAACTTATTAAAATAAATAAATATTTTGAAGAAAAAATAGTTCCCAAAAATGCTTAAACATTTTGAGAGTTATTGCATTAAAAAATATTTCCTAATTTCTGAAGTTTAATTGGAAAACGATTAAGGGTCTGATGCATAAAGACGTAATAAAACTTTTCCAGCAAAATTAGCATGAAAAATACTCAAAAAACTGAATGTTTTCCATACAAATTTTCATAAAGAAGTTTATGTTCGATTTTGTGATTCAAGGGGTAAATTTTTTAAAGCTATTATTTGAAATTTGTTGAGTCTTATGCTCTTTTTCGGTTTAATTTTGTTCGCTTACTAAAGCATTTATTCTTCATTGGGCGGAAATTAGCCAATACTTTAATTTATAAATTCAAACAAATGTATGAATACTATGTTTCACCCTTGACTTCCTTTGCGAGCAGCTGAAATGCTAAAACAGCCGCACGTATGTACCAAAAGTACAAATTTATCCATATTAACCCTTTCAAAAGTATCCCATATTTTAATCTGGACCGTAAACTATCGGTCTATCAAATTTCATCAAAAATCATTAAGCGAATACCAGCACTCAGGGGATGGCCTCTACTCATACAATGGATTGTGCCGGAATTAGGAAAATTGGTTATGGGAAGGAGGATAGCGGGCAGTAGAATTTATGAACATTCGCTTTGAGCCTTCCAACATTGAAAGTGAGAGGAAAGACCTCTGCAGGAAGCTTATTCCGCACACGCACTTTTCGGCTCAAGCATGAATTCGCTCTGTAATGCGTAGTACGATTTATTGCCGTATTGACTTGAAAGTGATGTGCTCTTAATGAAGAACGCGTTGTTGGCAGAAAATAGCAGGTGTCGGGAACAAGTCCCCTGATTTCTTCAGAGCACATTCCATTGTAGTAACAATAGAGCTGGCTACCCTACCGTCGCCGATGAAATTTTTGGTAAATATTTCTTCTTTCCCGTGAGTTCCCACTCTCCCGGAAAAGAAAAAAGTCGGGGAATAAAAAAAAACCCCTAGTCCTAACTAATGTCAAAACCTTGAGTTACACTGTGCAATACAAAAATATAACACGGTTCTAACGACTGTTTTTGACACAGGGCACCAAAAAATATATACATGTATCGGCATTTTAAAAGTTTATATCTAGGATTATTCTTATATTGAGTTAAAACTCCCAAATTATTGCACATTGTATATTGACCCTCTTGTAAGATTCACTTTTAACAGTTTTGTGGGAACATTTTAACCCTCTACACTGAAAGGATTTTATTCATGAATTTTGTGAGTTTCAGCATTAATCCAATGAAAAAATTCATTAAAACTAAACCCACGTCACGCTTCATTGGATTAATGAAACAAGTTTAGTTAAAATTATGTTAATGAAAATTTCATCAAATATATTAAATAATTTCATGAATCCAATGTAATAATTTTGCTAAACTAATTAATATATTTCTTTATTTCAACGAAATTATTTCGTCGTTTTAATGTAATTTTTTCATTAATTTCTGTCATAATTTTAATAATAGCAATAAAATTATTATATTAATGAAAATATTACATTATTTATTAAGATCATTATTTTATCTATTTTATTGACTAATTAATTTATTGGCACCCATGCCCATCAGAAAAATTTATAGTGTTGATGACCGATCAATGTATCGAACTGAGGTACCAGATTTTCAACCAACAACAACAAACATAGGCAACTATTTGTGTTTTCCGCTTTTTGGTTCCCAACCGTTGAAAGAAGAATTTGTATGGGATTTATTTGATCGGTCTTTCATAAATGCAATGAGCCTTTTAATCAAAGCTATGAAATATATTTCATTGAAATTATGACATTCAAAGACCAAAAAACTTAATTTTTTTTAATTTTTAATAGTATATATTTTTAAGAATTTCAATAATGGATTTAAACCTTTTATTCATAAAATGGCAAAATGTTGTTGCAATAAATCAAAATGAAATTTTCTAAAGAAACTATCAGAGATAATGAAGCAATTCCAATGAAATTCTTTCACAATATTCGTAAAATTTCATTAGATTTGTGATATATTTCATTAAAATTTTGAAAATATGTAACGAAACTATTTCATTGGTGTTTTAAAGCGACATTCTTTTTGTGTAATTCTTCGTTGCATGTGTCTTTTTTTTTTGTCCCTCTCTACTAAAAAACTACCCTTCAGCGACGATATAGCGGGCCGAAATTTTCTACAAAAACATTTTCCATAAAATTCTACCATGAATTTCAAGGACACTCACGCTCCAGACTCAACTTGAACGCTAGAAACCATTCCAAATTTAAAATGTGTTTAAGAGTTAATTGCTTACTTATTCACAATTAATATTCGGCATAGGAATTCTTGTAAGTTTTCCTTTTAAGGTATAGGACATTTAACATATAGGACCTGTATGTAAACCAGCACGAAAAACATTTGTGTGGAACAGTTTAGCCCTCTATCTCCTCGTTGTATAGTTGTTTCCCATTTCTTAAAAAAGGGGCGAAAACACTCCCCTTCAGCAGTGATATGGTGGGCTGAAATGTTCTACAAAACTATTACTCTGTACGTTTTACATACAAGTGCTGAACACATCTTCTAGGTATGAGAAAGTTGAAGAAAATCATGTATGCCAGCGCTGATATCAAACATTTCTGAAATTCGTATATATTTGGCCAATTTAAATACATAAGTGTGTCAAATTTTATCACCAAATGTATAAGGCATACCAATCTGCCCCGTTAAAGCGACCCATCGCGTAACGCCTTTATTGTGTTTCAGTTATTCAACTATTCGTAAAAAAGGCACGTGTTTATAATGCCAATCTGTGGCTAAACGTAAAAAATATTATTATTTATTAAATAAACATTTATGCATTTTTTATTTTATTTACATTAAGAGACCGGTTCAGGTGATAAACGTTTTAGCCAAATATCAATTTCAAGTATAAAAATTTTCTACACTCGACTGATAAGATCAACTAAAATAAAAAAGATGCCTAAATAACTGACTGACTGGTTTTTTCCCTTTAGCACGAGATTTTATAGTTTGAATGAAAAAATAAGACCAGGCTATTTTTATGCAAATTAGGAGTCTATTAGATATTTCAGAGATTTCTTTAAATTTATCATACGAGGGAATGCCTTTAAGACTACGGAAACTCACATAAGCAGCGCTATGACCTTAGAACAAAGTTAGCTTCTCAAAAAACAGCAAATCGCAAGCAACAAAAATCCGATTGAGCTAGATTGGATGCGATAACATCCTTTTCTATTTTAGAAAACACATCAGCTGGAAAATAGTGGACGTATGTATGTAAAAATCGTGCTTGAGCACCTGCTCCGTATTTAATTGGTTTTACATCCACCTTTTCCTCTAGAAATTGTTATTAGCTTTTTTTTTGCTTTCAGAGCTAAGAAAAGAAGCAGACAGAAAAAGATTTGAATCGAATGAGAAGTATATTTTGAATACAATTCGAAATTTTACTTTGCCGAATGCTTAAAAAGATGGGTTGCCGTCGTCGGTTGAATGAAGCCTATTAAAATAAAATATGTTGAAAAATAAAACCAATCAAATAAAGGTTTGCTACATGTTAAAAAACTACATATTGACTTACCCTCGTATAAAAATATCTATCTCTTCGTTGTCTTTAGCTTATTTTATTAAGCGATTCTAGCATATACTAGTCAAAGAATAAATTTGTTTTTAAGAAATTTCTCAAATATTTTGTGTTTTTTATTATGCGTAAATATGTTTTTTATAGTTTTTAGTGGGGTTTTTACAAAATTTTCGTATAAATGGCTGATCTTTTTGAGAATTTTGACTAGTTAACGTTTTGTGATTTCAATAATAGGATTACTTTTTTGTGGATTATGAAGCTCTTCGCTACATTTATATTAATTGTGTCCACTTTGGTAGCTTGCGGCCAAGCTCACTTTTTGGGCGGTGGCGGCGGAGTCGGTGATTTAATCCAAGCTAAACTTGGTGCGCTCAGTGGCGGTGGCCTCGGTGGCTTTGGTGGTGGCGGCATCGGTGGCTATGTTGGCGGCGGCCTCGGTGGATATAGCGGAGGCCTTAGTAATGCTCATGCCTCTGCTTCTAGTTCAAGTAGTGCTGGCCATGGCGGCTATGGTAGCGGTCATTATGGCGGTGGTTACGGTGATTATTCTGGTGGTCGCTCTGGCGGCTATGGCGGTAATGGTGGCTATGGGACCACAGGTGTCAACAAAGTTATTCTTGTAAAGGTTGCACATGATGGTGGCTATGGCGGTGGCTATGGTGGTGGTTATGGAGGCGATTATGGTAATGGTTATGATCATGGTTATGGCCACGGCTATGAAGGAGGTAATGGTGGCAGTTATGGTAATTCTTATGGAAGTAATTATGGCGGTAGCTATGGTGTTGCGCCTGCCATTAAAGTTATCAAAACTATTCATCAAGAAGGCGGCTACGATGGTGGTTATGGTGGTGGTCATCGTGGCGGTTATGGTGGCGGATATGATGGTGGCTACGGTCACAGCCACGGTCATGGCCACGGTCATGGCCACGGTCTCGGTGGTAGTCATGCAAGTGGTGGTGCAAGTGCAAGCTCAAGTGCCAGCTCAAGTGCCAGCTCAAGTGCGAGCTCAAGTGCTAGCTCCAGTGCAAGTTCAAGTGCCAGTGCTGGTGGCTATGGTCACGGTGGTTCCTCCTGGTAAATTTTCTAATACATCAACTAATTTTGCCAAAAAAATTATATCTACAAATTAGTGTTAATATTGTAGGCTAAGATAAACAAACAAAATAAAAACTATTAGACAAATTTTAAAATTTATTAACTTAAATGTAAAAAGAAAATCATCCAGAGAAGGCATTTACAAACACCAGCCAATAAAAACCTCGTTAAAAAGATTTTTTGCGAATTATTGAATTACAATTATGTAGTTTTATTTTTTAACTCAGTAAAATATTAAATAGTTTCTAAAAAACACACACAAAACAACATTTATGCCTTTATTTATAAAAAATATTTCTGTCTTATAACAGATTAATAAAACAAATTTTCAACCAAAAATTTGCTTTATAATCCTCTTATAAATCAAA
Source organism: Panzeria rudis (assembly GCA_956483635.1). Taxonomy (NCBI): domain Eukaryota; kingdom Metazoa; phylum Arthropoda; class Insecta; order Diptera; family Tachinidae; genus Panzeria; species Panzeria rudis. The sequence continues at coordinate 47,342,842 of OY101448.1, read as the reverse complement.
AAATTTTTATAAATTATTTTGTAAATGTTTACGACAATATAAGGCTTTAAATAACGCTCGTTTGCCATTACGAAAATGTGTATAAAAACCAAAACGGCTAAGCGCTGTACAACAAAAATAAATAAATAAATAATAACAACTGAAAAATATAAGGGTTTCGCCGTTTTCAAAGTTTATGGGACTCATTTTAGGTGGTGTTAAATATCCGCCCCCAACCCAATGCACGTGGTATAGTGAGTGAATCGAGATAGGATTTCGTGTAATACTTACATTTTAGGTATAACTAAGGGGAACATTTTTGTGAAACATACCTCTTTACGGTATGAGTCTTTTTATGCCTTTTTTTCCTCAAATGTCCTACAAAAATATTTATTATAAAATTCGACTATTAAGGGCAAGTTTCAAAGTTAGATGTATTTAAGGACTAATTTCGTTCTTGTTCAAAATTAGTGCTTAAGTATCCCATACAATCGGACTTTATGACGCCAGTTTGTATTAAAAATATGTCTTACGTGATATTTTACTATAACTCGCCATACAAAAGATAGCTGCAGATATTGAGTCATGACTGCAAGAAAATCGTAACCGTCAAAAACAAAATTTTTTTGCAGAAATATTTTTGAATTATCCTTACTTTTATTCAAAGAAAAGCTTTAACCATAGAAAAGATAGAAACCTTAAATTGTATAAAAAATTCTTCTTTTATGTACTACTATTATTATAAACTTTTTACACAGTCGTAGTGTGTTGGTATTTGTTTGCTTGTTGATAGCTTCAGTCGCATGTGTGCTTATGTTGTTGGCTTGTTGTTGGTTATTCTGTTTGTTCGTTCAGCGCCGACTAATAGCCTACAAACGTCGTATGCTGTAGCTTTATACTGGATTTTGGCTGTCTTTCTTTCTATACTGAGTTAGCTGAGTGATCTAAGGCGTTGGCTTACAAACATGATAAGCTAAGTTCAATACTAGGAATGAACAGAAATAAATTTTAAATTAAAACAAGTAAGTAAAAATACTAACAGCCATATTCATAAATATTTAAAACAGGGTAATAAACTACTTTTAAGAAAAATTTCATAAAATTGCATTCATAAATGTATATTACATGAAAATTTTATAATAGGTTTAAAGATGGTATGCACACCTACTATAAACCTTCAACAAATTCATATAATCGAAATATCAATTTTTACTTCAAATATCTTTGCAAATTTAGCATACAGGAATACTTGATATGCCTTAAATTAAAGCTGAAAGTCTTGGCTATAATCGTTTAAGTATGTTTTTTTTAATTTGCTAGAATATGCCACTAAATTATTTAAGTTAAACAAAATTCGCAGCAAAATTAGCAACAAAAAAACACCATCAAAACATATAAAAGCAAAAAGAAATGTTAGTGATGTAGAAACAATCAACACCAAATGAAAATAGGCTCGTTATTCGAGAACCTTTTTCATACATGATATAAAGAGTCGTGTGAATTCTTTTGTAATCATTTCACTTTTTTGATTTTACTTCTTAGAAAATTTGTATTAAATAAGTTGAGAAATATATTAAAAAGAGAGTTCAAAAAAACTTAACTTACAGGAAAACAATAAAAAGCTATTCATTTATTTCAATATCCGAATGAAATCAAACTCTTTTTATTGCAACACTAACTACAAAACATGGTGGTGTTGCCAGTATGGAAACCTAAAATTCCATAAAACACACAATGTCTATTGTAGTGATTATGAATACAATTTTATATTAAACAGTTTTTAGCGCGAAACTGTTCAATAACAATTGTGAGTCTTAAACCTAAAATAAAATATTTTTATGAATGTGGCTGTAAATTTATATAAGTAGTAAATATATAAATTCTTAATTCCGTTCTGTTCCAGGATTAAATAAGTAAAAGTTAGCCTCATTCGGGATTGATTCAAATAGCCGGCGGGATTGATTCAATTATACAGCGAATCTACATGTAATACGACGTTTGCCAGCTACTTGTCGGCTATGCCCGAGCAATAAAAATAAACAACAACAAGAGCACAGTGATTTATGGCTATCATCAAGCAAACAAACACCAACGCAATACCAGTAACACTCTGTATAAAGTTTATAAACATATCCGTACTTAAAATAAGATTTTTTTACATGAATAAAGGCTAATCAGGCTAAAATTAAGTATTTAGCACATGAATATGCCGACTTAATCAATCTTTCTGTACTTGATTTCAGAAAAACCGGGATTGCAGTATTTTTGACAGCGCTTGCGAATAATTTAAGTTAGGATGGATTGATTTTTCTTTTCAGTATACATACATACAATTAATTTTGCATTAATTAATGAAAATGTGAAGTTAGAATCCTTTTCAATACATTGCAGCTCAAAAACTAATGATTTGCTAAACATTTTTTGCAATTTTTCTATTTGGTATTAAAAAAAATTTATCCAACGTAGTAACAAAAATGCAATACTGCTGAATGAAAAAATGGTTCAAAATATCGATAAATTTCTACACACAAATATCAAAAAAATTAAAAAAGTATTTTAAAACTATAGAAAGAAAAAACAAAAAAATATATAATAAAACATATAAAAAAATTATTAAAATAGTGTTTGTGTGAGCAAAAAAATACCTTTTAGTGCATTTTTAAGTGCAAAGATTACCAAATGTTCCATCTTTATTGTGAGTATGTTTGTAAAACACATAAATAGCTAAACTTAAAAAAAGTGGGAGCAACCACGCATTTTGAAACATATCGAACAAAGATAATGAGGTTTTCAACAAAATAATAAGTACATAGTTATGATTTAACTAATAGTATACTTTGTGGTTTACTAGTTAGTAAATTTTTTTGCTGGGAGGCAAACTACACCAAGTCACATTTTGGAAATATTACAGGAGACCGCAAACATATTTTTAATATCAGAAATGCTTCTATCTCTGTAGGATTAACAATTTGACTTACCCCAAATATTTTATATAACTCCAATATTATTTTTTATATCTATTACGCCATATAATATTACCGTTACTTATTGAAATAGACTTGATGCTCTTTACCTCCGAGATGGTTTTGAGCAGTACTACTATCCCTTGATATATAGAATTTACTACATTTCACCTGTCAATAGAGAAAAAATTTTAATTTAACCGTATAAAAAACGTATTTTGAAAAAAAATGTCACTTAGTACAGTTTACTTCTAAAGATATTGATTCCAATGGTATAAAAAACGAATTCACATATCGATAGACAAAAAAATACTGATCCCAACAGTATAAAAAAAGTATTTTAAAACAAAATTCGACTTGGAGTAGCTTACCTCCCACCTAAAGATGCATATGTATGTATGTACTCAAAGGATTTTAATTAATCTGTCCCTAAAATTTCTACCATCACTGTATTCAAATAACAATAGTTCAATAAGAAACACACGAAATATAACGAAAAACTTAAAAAAAAAAACTTCCTAAAAATATGTTAGAAAATACAATAACATTAATGTTAAAAGCTTTTTAAATTAAAGCTTTGTTTATGGTAAAAATAATAGTTTTAAGCTAGACTTGTGTGATGCCTTTTTGAAATTTGTTTTACAGAATCTTTTTTTTTTTATTTGCTACAAAAGATGTAGAGAAGCAATCGGGGTTAAAATATTCCAAAACCCGCTTACTTTTCTAACCACACTACCACTCTACAAAAAATAAGTCGCTTCGAAATAAGGCCCCAAAGTATAAAATAAAATATAGACCCAAATTTGGGGTCATTTTGCGTTATGAAAAATAGACCCAACATTTTTTATAAAATATTACCCCAAATTAATGAAAAATTTCCTCAAATATAAAATGAAATATGGCCCGAAATTTGGGAGAATTTTTCTATATGAGAAATCACCCCACCAATAAAGAAAATGAAATTTTATCCCAAAAGTAACTTTTGCCGCAAAGGAACAATCACCCAAAGCACTTAAATGTTTTGCTTAACCTTGAACCAAAAACAGTGTCGAATAGTGGCTTCGCTGAGTAAAGATTTTCCGCCTAGCCGGCTATGTTGAAAAACGGCTTTGCTGCTATATGCTGTTATTTAAGACCCATTTTAATGATAAAACTCTTTATTCGTCGAAAAGCGTATATCTTCCAAACTAATAGTCTGATCCACGTATGCCTGGAAAGGCTGTAGAGTATAAGGTCCATAAATACATTAGATATTTTTAACACACTGGGCACTATATGCTGTTAGATAAGACCAATTTTACCAATAAAATTCTTAAATCTTCGGAAAACGCATATCTTTCAAACTAATAGTATGATCGAAAAAACTGTATAGATGAGTTATAGATAGAGATAAAGGCTATACATTTTTTAAAAATTAGACAGCTATTATTAACACTGTGGGAGCAATATGTTGTTACATATATAAGAACAATTTTACCGATAAAATTCTTTAGTCGTCGGACAGCTTATACTTTCCAAATTATTAGTCTTATCGATGGATGAACTATAGGCAGGCTATAGGCTTTAAGGTCACCTATTTTAACACAGTGGGCAATATGTGCGGTTGTATAAGACCAATTTTACCAATATAATTCTTAAGTTTCGAAAAACCCACATCTACCAAACTAATAGTTTGATCCATAAAAATGTGTAGAAAGGTTGTAGCCAAGGATGTAGGCTATAAATTCTGTAAAAATTAGACAGCTATTTTTAATACTGTGGACGCTACATTTTGTTATATAGGACCAATTAAATCGATCAAATTATTTAGTTGTTGGAACGATTATATATTCCAAACTAATAGTCTGATCCACAAAAAACGTATGCCTGGGAAGGCTGTAGGCTATAAGGTCTGTAAATAAATTAGCTATTTTCAAAACAGTGGGAGCTATATGTTGCTATATACGAGCAATTTTAAAAATTCAAAATGCATTAAAAAAATGCATTAAAAATGTATCTTAAAATTGAACACAACTACGTTATTGGTATTTTAATGTAATAACAAGTGATTTCGGAAAGCAAAATCATATAGAAGTACAAACAAGTAGAAAAATTTTAAAAAGGTATATATTTAGAAAAACTGAATTAAAAGTCGCATACGCAAGTCTCCGCAGCTAATTTTTGGAACAATATTTCTCTATAAAATCTATATTAAGATTCCACAAAAACTTTCAGGTACTCTCGGGTATACTTTTTTTTGTATCTCTACAAAGATTTAGAAAATTAAAAAAAAATTCTGTATTTACGCTTGCAAACCTTAACACTGAAATAGCAATATATAAAGTAAAGCCGTTTAAAATAGCTGATATTACGTAACGCTATTTTCGGAGGTTTTGTACCCCCCCCCCCCCCCCTTCGTAACACTTTTTACAAAAATTTTAGTATAAATTATCTAGTCCGTTAGAAATCTGTGCTTAGGTAGGGAGGAAACTGGCAGGCTAGGAGCGGGGAGAAGGGTATCTCTCATACAACAAATTTTTACTTATCCCATATCTGGGTAGCTGCAATAGTGAAAGTCCTCAAATTAAGTGTATGTTACTTTAAAAATAATGTGCGTAATCAAGCAGGAAACTGGCAACATAAGAAGGGGAGTAAGAGTAACTCCCAAACATAATTTTTTTGTTATTCTATATCTGAAGAATTGAAATAATGACAGTCCTCAAAGTTGGTGCTTGTCACTTTGAAAATAATGTGCGTATGCAAGAATAAGGCTGCAGGAATAGGACTATTGAGAAGGGTACTCCTAACATAAAAATAATTAATAACCTAGGCGGGCAAAGTCGCGGGAACAGCTACCCGACTAGAAATTTTCCCAATACTCATAGTGGGGCCCGATTGGGAATGAATGTGGCACATCCAAAAGGGTTATCCCATTTGTGATTTGATCGGAAACTTATTGGGATAGCCAATCTACAAATTAGTGACTTAACAAAAGTTCTTTTCAAGTGGGAAACTGTTGGGAAATTGTTGGGAAAATTTAACACAGATTTTTAATCGTATATTTTGCTCATCTTCAACAGAGGTAAATGTTACATACTTTGGTCCCTTGGATAGCTTCAGCTATTTTAATTCAATATTAGAGTTTGATATTTTCCCGATTTGAGACAATTTTTGCAAGATTTTGATATTTCCCCACAGGAAACCAATCGGGTCCCAAATACGTTTCTGCGTTACATCGGAATTGGGATCCCAGTTAGATCCCAAATGTGTTTGCATAAAAATTTCTAGTCGGGTAGTAGTATGAAAACCAGAATAAAACCTTTAAACAGAGATTTTGTAGTTGAAAGTTTTTGCTTCTTTCGACAGTCGTCAATGACTGCATTTTTTATTTTTACGCCGCTAGATTGGCCTTTTCCCCCTCTGTGTATCGCCCCAAAATTTTGTATTATATTTTTGGATCCATTTTTTGTTTTTTTAATTTTTCTAATATGTGAATAGCTGTCGAATGAAAAAGATCCCCAAAGTAAAAAATATATTAACTTTTTATGAGGCCGTTTCTCATTTTTGTGTTTGGGGCTATTTGTCATTGTAGAAAATAAAATAAAATAAATAAAATCTAGAAATGAAGAAAGCTCCCAAAAAATTCACAATGCCGCCCGCAAAAATTTCGTGTTTTTGTTTTCTGCACAATTTTTCAGACTATATTTTATTTTATACTGTGGGACCTTAATTCCTTGGGCCATATTTCCTTGGGCCTTATTTTGCAGCGCCAAAAATAATAGCAAATATAAATATATTTCTTCAAATAAATTTCATTAAAAAAAGTATTATTAATCTAATCTTATTTTTAAATAAAGATTTTTATGTGTATTTAGTTAAAAGCTCGTGCATCAAGAATTGACTTTTAACTTTCGCTTAACAATAAAAATAAAACAATAAATCTAAAATATGCTCACGAAATTACTATAATTTTTCATATTGCAAAGTGTAAATTAAAATCAAGTGGCGTTTAGTTTCATATTTTAATGGGTTTTGTTTAATTTAACGTTTTATTCTTAAAAAGAATAGTGCTTGAGGATATTATTATTATGATTTACGGCATAATTATTGAATATTAAGCTACGAGCAAAGAGCAGTGAATGTTTGTCATTATTAAAAATAAAGGTTTTTGAATGAGATTAATGGCACTTAGATTTACTACGAGAAAATTAAACACTTGCCCAATTCACAAGCTCTCAGTATCGTTTAAATGCAGCTTTGAAGTTCATCTTTTGAACTGTCACATTTATTACTAGATATGCCCGCCTGCTATGCGCGCTTAAATTTCGCTTTATGACCATAAAGTGTCTGTAATATAACGTTCTTTACATATTGTTTAAAGCTCCCGTTATGCAAAATAAACACTGCTACCAACGTTAAAATAACAAAAACATCTTTCTAATTTCCAACAACGTTTATATTAGTAAAATAGAGAATATTTTGTTTTTTTTTCTATTTCAACTTAAAATTTATTATTTTTTTCGGTTATATGTATTCATTTATTGTATCTTCAATAAAATTTAACTAACAATAAGTAATCAAATCTTAATTCTAAAATTTTAATTTTTAAGTCCAGCCAGTGCCAGACAAAAATATTTGTTTCAGCGGTTGGTTGTTTGGTTATTTACGTGTCTCGTGTTCTGCTGAGAGCAAGAGTGTCCCTCCTTCTCAGCCGAGTGTGGCCTCTAAAGTTAATGATGTTTCGGGCTAGGGGATTTGGGTGCAACTCAAGTCTTTTTATGTAGCTTGTCACGTGTTTAGAAAACACTGTCTTAGCCGGCGGCACATCTAGGTCTTTATGAATTCGCATGTTTCTGACATACCATGGGGCTGCTGTAATCGTACGGAGTATTTTATGTTCTTGCCTTTGAATTTTTTCTACATTTGATGCCGAGGCAGTGCCCCATAACTGGATTCCGTAGGACCATATTGGTTTTAGAATGGAGTTGTATAGAAGAAGTTTACAATCTAGGCTTAGAGTAGAGTTCCTTCCAATGAGCCAATTCATTTGAGCTGCTTTTAGTTTCATTTGGGTCACCTTTGCATTTATGTGTGACTTCCATGTTAGACGACGATCAAGATGAACACCGAGATATTTTACTTCAGTGTGTTGAGGTATAGTTTGGTTATTTATTTGTATAGGTGGACAGGTTTCTTTGCACAATGTAAAAGTAATGTGTAGACATTTTTGTTCGTGAATTTTTATCCGCCATTGTTTTAGCCATTGTTCCAACTGGGGTATATAATCTAGCAAATTGCGGGTGGCTTCTTGATGGCTTTTGTGAACACTTAGAAAAGCTGTATCATCAGCGAATGTTGATATGTGTATGTTACTGCTTACCGGCAAGTCAGAGGTATATATCAGATATAATACAGGACCGAGGATGCTGCCTTGAGGAACTCCGGCTTCAATGGGTTGCGGAGGGCTTTGAAAATTACCTTCTTTAACAACAAATTTTCGCTCAGTTAAGTAGCTTTCTAAAAGTTTAAGGATGTTTTCGGGTAGGTTTTGCTTTAGTTTATGTATTAAACCTGCGTGCCATACTTTATCAAATGCCTAAGAAACATCGATGAAGAGCGCAGAACAATATTTCTTTTCTTCGAAGGTTTTTCTAACCACGTTCACGAGTCTATGTGTTTGTTCAATCGTACTAAGTTGTCTCCTAAAACCGAATTGGTGGTCTGGAATGCATCCAGTACGATTCAGTATGGGTGTTAGCTTACTCATAAGTAGCTTTTCAAATAGTTTTGACATGTTAGACAACAGGCTTATAGGCCTATAGGACTCCACCTTCGTATGATTTTTGCCTGGTTTAGGTATCATGGTAATCAGCGAAACCTTCCATTCTGCGGGATAGCATTTGAGGCGCAAAATACTGTTAAAAATAAATAGAATTATCCGTTTTGCAGTATAGGGTAGCTCTAAGAGCATTTTATTGCTTATTTTATCAGCGCCTGGGGCTTTTTTCGAGTGTTCAATCTCACGAATGTTGAACCTCAAAGTAACATCTGGTATAGCGAGGACTGGTGGAAGCTCAACTATAGTATCAGACGTATTTGGAGTAAATACTATCTGCAAGTGGTTTACAAACAGAGTACCTTTTTCAGCGTCAGTTCTTGCCCAGTCTCCATTCGAAGCTCGCAATGGAAGCTTATATATCACTGGTCTTTTGAGGCCTCGGGCTGCTCTCCATAGCGAATAGTCTGTTTGAGGTGTTGCGTCGAGCCCATTCAGAGATTTTTGAAGAGAAGCGGTTTTTTATATTCTAGTAGAGTTTTCAGCTGTTTAGAACATTCCTTCAGTCTAGATTTTAGCTGAGGGGATCTGTAGCGTTGCCATTCTCTACGAACTCTTCTTTTTTTCGGATAAAAGCCGTTCTACATCTGCTGAAAAAATTTTATTATATCTCACCTGAAGATTTGTAGTAGTAGCATTTAGAGCAGCTTGCTTAAGGTTTGCCTCAAACATTCTAATAGAGTCATCTATGTCAGCAGGCGTTTTTAATGGAATATTTTCTGGGCAATGAGCACTCAAATATTTTTTGTATTTCAACCAATTTATACGTGTGGTTGTCATCGTTAAATCACAAGTGGGTGAATATTTTGTATTTAAATATATAGTGACAATAGTTGGTGAGTGATCTGAAGACAAATCTAAAGATGCTTCAACTTGGATCATTTCGCTGGGCACACCCTTTACTACTCCAAAATCAATAACATCAGGTATTTTTCGGTGATCTGTTGGCCAGTAAGTTGGATGCCCACTTGATATAACATTTAACAACTTAAAAATGAGATATTTTATCGCGGTAAAAAGTGTCTTAAATTTGAATCAAGACTCTAAGGTACCTCCATATCGAATTTCATGAAAATCCATTTAGTGGATCTTGCGTGAAGCGTGTTCGGACAGCCAGACAGCCCGAAATAATTCCAAAATTTGGTGTTTTGTTCTCTACATTGATTACTGTTTACGCGACCATAAATATTTTTAAAAATACATCATGTACAGACACGTCCCTTTTAAGGGCAATATACACAGTCAACATGCTTGACAAGCGTGGTAATAGTATGTGTGAAATTTTGTTAGTATTAGTGACACCAACGACGCTTGATGGAAAATCTACTTGGTTTTGATTTTTCGTCAAGCACACAAACACGAATCTGACATCAAGCTGATTGATTGTGTATTATGCCCTTTACAGTTTTATTATATGTAAAGATATCGGCTTGAATATTATATTGATGGATAAAAGAAGAACAAGAAACATGCTGAGAGAGTCTCTCCAAGCACGAATTTTTCAAAACATATGAAATAAAAGTGTATAAGTATATTTCATTTTTATATGAATGCCAACAACAAATGTACACAGAAAAAATTACCACCAAAAAATTTTCAAACAAAAGTCTGTCTAAAAATAAATTTAATTTTCAGTAAATGTTGGGTACATAATCTATGAATTGTTTGTTTGACTCTTAGTTAGGACACAAACACCAAAAACAACAAGAAAACTGTGTTTTAAAAATATCAACAACAACAACAATGATAGCAAAAGAAAAGCGATTGTACCAAGTTTATTTACTGAAGATTTTTGAGTGAATCAATTCCTTAATGTCATTGCGTTAATTCTCATTCATTCTTTTAGAGTCTTTACATAAACATTCAGACTTGAACACATTTAACAAAGTGACATTTCATAAATGCTTAATGCATGATGATGATTATGACCCGATAAAAACATTGTTTGATATATTACAAAAAATCCACTAAATATTTTTGTTTAATTAAGTAAACTATTTTGTTTAATATTTGTTAGTATTTTTAGACTAACTGTTTTATTATTTCACACAAAAATATTGTTTAATATTTTTCAGCAAATCCAGTTAATCTTTTTGTTTGATTTAGTAAATTGTTTTGTCTAGAATTTGTAAATATATTTAGACAAATTATTTTATAGATTTAAACAATTGCAACAATTGTTTGCGTTGCAAACAACGCGATTCTAGAATACCCACCACTGATACATATATGTTACATAATTGCTCATTTTTTATAATTTCCACTGAGTTTTAGAAACATTTTCAATTTAGCTATTTTTTAATTCTGAAAAATTATTTAATTTTTCATTATTTGACAAACAAAAGAAAGTTTGAGCATACATTTTTGTTGCTTTTAATTTATTTTCAAACTTGCAAAGAACTTGAAGCAAAGCTGGAAATAAGTTTTACTTCCAGTTGAATTTCAAGTACTGGAAGTCTAAGTTTTTGAGTGCTTATTGGGTGATTAACCATCAATAAATAAATTTCCTTTAAAATAAAATTATGACAATGGGTAGGTAGTATGAATAAAAAAAAGTATTTGCTTTTTACTTAAAAATTTTTTTGAAACACTAAAATCCGGAAACCATTCAATATAAAATTAATTTTTTTTTTAAACAAATTTTTAAGTAAAAAGCAAATACTTCTTTTTATTCATACTACCCAATAAGTCAATAAATAAATTTATTAAAATTTTTTTTTAAATCATAAGAAATAAAAATGGAATGAAAAGTCCACAGTAACTTAGATAAATATCTTTCGAATAAAACAAGCAATTTTAAGAGTTTTTCAGGAAAAGCATTAAGCTTGTTTAAATAAAAATATATATTGACAGTTATTGCAAAATTTTGCAATAAATATATTAATTTGCTGCCAGTTTTGTGCTTGATTATGCACATTATTTTTAAAGTAGCATACACTTAATATGAGGACTTTCACTATTGCAGCTCCCCAGATATGGGATTGCTAAAAATTGTTTGTATGAGGAGTACCAATCTCCTCGCTCCTAGCCCGCCAGTTTCCTGCCTACCTAAGCGCATTATTTTCAAAGTAACCTATAGGAAATTTAAGGACTCTAACTATTGCAGCTCTCCAGACACAGGATATCTAAAATTTTTTATATGAGGGGTACCCTTCTGCACGCTTCTATCCACACAGTTTTCTGCTTGACTGCCTACTTTATTATGAAAGTAAAATACACCAAGTTCTAGGATTCTAACTAAACCAGCTCTCTAAATATGGAATAGCAAAATTTTTTGTGCATGACGGTGACGCCAAAATATAGAAAAAATCAAATATTTTATTCATAGAAACAAATTGCCTGACCTGCCAATAGATGTTTTCACTTCAAAAAATTCGATCGCAATTATTTCTAAAACTAAACAAGATATTTCATACATGTAAGCATGTTTTTGAAGAAACTTTCAAAGGCTATCTGTAGTTTTAACATTCTGAAGTAGGCAATTTTTGGAATTTGCTTGCGAGCCTTCCTTAATGTGAGGTGTCTTCCTCCGAACGTAAACTAAGAAACACATCAGCTATGTCTGCGTGAAATCTCAAAACGATATCTTGAATGGGTCACGAGCTACCGATTTATTTCCAGGAAAAAAAGTTTTTAACACCCTGTGCATCGGTAACAATACGCATTTGTTGTGATATAAGAACTGTAGTGAGATTCAGTATCTTTTAACAATAACAACAATCGTTCTATTGTCAACTTGTTAAACTATTTGCACTAACGATTCTACGATTCTGTGACTTCTTTTTAACAACATTGCTTAAATCTGACGTCATGTGGTATCTCTGTTAAATTAGACGAAAAGCGCAAAGAGGAATTTAAGACAAACAAATAAATTTGTGATTGCCAAACAGTGAAAAGAAAAATTTTTGCACTCATTTCTTAATTTTTGCGAAATAATTGTTAAAGAAAATGATTAAATAATAGAAATATTGTTACTTATACGTAAAAGATTTATATGTTTGTATATTACTCTAAAACAATAAACTTTAATTGTTGCCATAAAGTACGTGCTACGGCTGCACAGCTGACTCTTGTCTATTCGGTAACAACAGAAAAATTATTGTCGTTAGTAAATCGACAGCAAATATTGTTAAAAATTGTACAGAATGGCAAAATCGTTAATTTGCTTGTTTAATATTTTAACAATGACAGCTATTGTTAAAATTGAATAGAGAATCTCACTACTGCAATCACATTCACCAGAACCCACCTAACAAGTGGTTAAAGTATGTACACACACATTGGCGCTGAAAATAAAAATGTATTATCTTTCGAAAACAACCTTGTTCTGTTCTGCTGTGTATGCTAAAAATTAAATTAATATTGATTTATCCTTGTTTCTTAGAATTTCGATCGTGCTTGGTTCTTTCTGTATATAAATAACATTACGAAACTTAGACTACTAATAACTTTGAACTCATTATTGTTTCTTCTTAGTACGATTTCAATAACGCCAATATGCCATTCGTATTGGATTTAAAAAAGAAAACATGAACTTGACTTTTTTGTTATTGTTACAAATTTAATTAGATTTAGTCACAACCACAAATTAACTGCAGTTGTAAAAATAAAACTACACAAGCTTCTTTCGTATAGAACTCTAACCCAAATTGATTGTACAATAAGAATAAAATCTGATTCAAAATTAACGTTCATACTCGCTTATGATATCCACGATGCTGGCAAAAACTCTTAAAAACACCAAACATTTTCAAAATTGCATAAACCTATAAATGTCGTTTATAGATCAAAATAACAAAACAAATTTCATTAAAAACTCATTACAAATAACGAAAAGTTAGACAAACTAAGTCATAGAAAATAAGCACAAAATATGAGTCATAAAAATTGAACATTTATTATAGTAATTACATGACCAAGACTGGAAAATGTCTGATAGTTGCTTTACAAAGCAACATAATGCCCACCCATTTGAAATAGGTTTTACTACCTTTGTATAAGGCAGCACTTTGTGTAATTTTTTGTATTGTACCTTTAAAGTGGCCAAGTCACCTTTAAGAACTGATCGCAATCTACTTTATCAAACGTCTGTAAAAGCAGCATGAAAGGAATCGGTAGCAATGGTCTTGCACAATAATGACACTAATTCATATGCACACAGCTTAAATGCGGAATTGGAAACAGTATTTGCTACAGTTGCATCATATGCCTGCAACAATGATAATAACAACAACAAAAAACTATAAACAAAAACATCAATAGCAATGTAAAAACTCTACCTGTGGCAGCAACTACAAATAATTTAAATGTAGATCAATCACCTACAGGTGCTGCCTCCACTGATGTTGACGTTTCTGCTTTAGACTGACGTGGTTATTTTGCCATGGATGATAGTTCACAATTTGAACTGATAGCAGAGACACAGATTTAGTAACTGCAAGAGCAGACGGAACCAAAAGCAAATGAAGTTTAAAGCTAAATGTAGCAGATATTTTATTTTCATAAATCTCTATCAATTCGTAGATTTTTTTATATTTTTTTCTTGCCTAACATTTTTTAATTAATTTTGCGTTTTCTTTTCATTATTGTAAGCGTTGTTGTTAATTTAGTTTAATAGGTTTAATGTAAATCTTTAAGATAACATTTTGTTAGTTTCTTCAAACGCATATTCGTCAGACAGGAAACTATCAGACATGCTGTTTAGCTAATAGGGGATGCTCATGGGTTATTAGAGGACATCTAGATGTCTCAATAACGGATAGAAGCTTCAATTCCCATTGAATTTAGAAATGAACAAGTTATTTATTGGGCATTACTTTTAGAGTTTTTATTTTTTCGTACTAATTTATTTTCAGAAGAATTGGGAATACAAGCATTCTCTTTGTTGATTTTTAAACATAATATGTTTAATACAAAAAAAAGATTAAATAAAAACGTCTGCGAAGCGATTGGCTGTGTGCAGCTTCGAACCGCGACCTCCTGGCTGATAGTCTATCGTAGCTACCATTCAGACACAAGCGTATTATACTTAATGTTGATTTTTTTCAATTGGGATAAATATGTTGAAAAGTTTTTTCTTTAATAAAAATATATCAACTACATTTTCTTAATTCATTACATTTATTCAAGCAAGAAAAATCCTTAGAATTTTGCTTACAAGTTAACAATATTTACTTACCAATCCATATAAAATTTATATTTAAAGATCTTTAAATACCAGAAATTAAACGTTAATGACCGAAGAAAAATATGGCCTGCTTCTATTGTTTAAACATTTTTTTGCTGTTTTTTTTGACAGGTTGCTTAATATTCAAAATTTTAATGTTATTTAGACATACCTTGTTCAAAAATAAATACTTTCAACAGCAGATTTGTATTTTTGTGACAAATTACACAAACAATTTATTTTTTTTTTGTTACAAATAACTATAAACTCGATGAAATTTTAGACAACCAGAATTTTTCAACACAAATTTAGACAATATATGATACTAAATTTCAAGTAATGTTTACATGAAAATCTATTTCAAATACTCAAACAAATTTTGACGAGCTCACTATTTTCAATCTGAATATACATATTTTAAAATAAGTTTTATATATTATTCCAATAACTCTTAAACAGTTTTTTTTCTCGAATTAATTTAATTATTGTTTGCATTTTAAACTTAATGAATAACACTGTACAGCAAAATCCTTTTTTTTTAATTGCAATATCCTAACTACTGATTCTGGTAGAGGGCACCCACAAATATATAGTTGCATTGGCGTTTTGAAAGTTTACATCCGAGAGATGTAAACCAACCCACAAGGAACATTTTTGTAGAACATTCCAATCTCTCTATCTCTCTCTCTCTCACTCATCGTTTCCGGATGAACTAGCCAAATGCAGAATGCATATTCGAGATACGGATCAAATGGTTGGCGCCCCGTTGTATTGCTGCACAACTCGATCTCAGCAGAATCTATTTAGTAAGCAAAGTTTTTTCTGGGAATCCGAAAGTCTGTTGCGATCGACCCCACTGTGCATTCTCGAATTAAGCAAATATAGGTCGTGAGTCCTTTTTAATTTTTGAAGTAAAAATTTTTTCGATAACTAGAGTCAATATTTACATGAGAATTGACTTGCAAATCACGTGTAGCAAAATCAGTTTATATTGTATGTGAAGTAAAAAAGTTTCAATGCAATATCAAAATATATACAAAACTTTAAGATAATAGAAATTTTATATGCATAAATATAAGTTCAATTTACAATGAATATATGAGCTCATGATTTGAAAATATGGTAAGTATGTATATAATTATCCAAAACTCAAATTTGCTGATGAATTTTAAATTAAAAATTAACACATTTTGACAGTCTACAAACAAATTGCATTGCATTTTTTTATTCTGAGCGAAAAGATTTTTTTGGCATTATTTCAACCAATTTAGCCAAATAATACACCTCACTGCTGTCAATCTTTAAAGTTTTTTTTTTAACAAAAAGAAACAACCCGCCACAGTAGACGGTTAATGGATTAACAAAAATAAAATAAAAATAAAATTACTACTAGTAGACACAAATACTCTCAGCAACAATTGCATAAAACACAAAGTTACTTAATAATCATGGCTGCCTGCTTAAGCAATTTTTTAGACGTAAAATTAAAAAACAGATTATTATTTACACATTTACATATTCTGCTCGAATAACTCTACTTAAACGCCTACAAAATTTTAGATGAAAATATACTGCCAAAGAAATACTACAAAATTCTTATAAAATGTATGGTTGTAAGAGACAGACCAGATGGAAATATATTGAAATACTATAACTAGGGCCAAGAAAAGTTTAAAGGTTAATTACTTTGAATATTATGATACAAAGCAATTCATAAAAAAGTTTACTTCAAATGGTTTTCTATTCATTTATAGTATTATTGCTTTTGTTGGAAAAAAACACTACTTGAAACGCTTGAAAAACAATAAAGATTTTTTAACAAATAAATGATATAAAAAATAAAATAAATTGATGGCTTTTTATTTCTAAAGTTATTTTAAGATTAGGCAGAAAAATCAATATAATTTCAGTTTTAATATAATCATTTGTAATAAATAAGGTTAAGTTTTTCTGTAAAACGTTTTATTTATTTCCATGTGACAAAGCAAACAGTCAAATTATTTTAAATATTTTTCATTGTATTACGAAATATTTTAATTACTAGACCTATTCGCAATGCTTCTCTATCCCATTGCTGTGAAGATGTAGAAAAATTTATACATAATTATTTTGTACTTCTATATTCTCACTACTACTTGTATGCCAACAGAAATTGCTTAAAAGCGTTATTGCTTCGCAGTGTAACCTAAATCTAATTTAGAGAGTGCTGATTCTTCAGATATAGGAAAATTAATTATTAGTTTGTATGGCGCTTACTAGTCTTCCCCTCCTATACCGGCATCATTTTGCTGAAACTTGCAGTTTATTCTAAGAGCAACCCACATTAAATTTATAGATCTTCAATATGATTCTTCAACTTCATTTTGATTTGACAATACTGGAATAATAAATCGACATGAAATATTGTTATTTCAAAAGGAAAAATTAGTTTTTTAGAAAAGTAGCACAATCAGGCAATTATTGCCTACCAGTTAATTTATTAATGTGCTACCTCCTTTACGAAAGAGATAGTTGAGAGAGAACAGGTGTTGAAGTGAGAGAGGTAGAAAGCTTACATTTTAATTATAACCCTGCTATTGCGCGTCTTTTGTTGGTAGAGCAGAGTTGCAGCGCCTCTGGTCTCAAGTAGAGGCATTAGTTTGTTTAAGCTATGTAGCCATTTTTTTAGTCATTTTACTTCACCGACGATTGTGCTACAGTATCGATGTGATGTGCATTAGGATATGTCAGTGATCAGTGCTAAGCCTTCTTCACTTTCGCAGCCCAGCAACAATCAACACAATGGTACACCAATACACATCAGAAAAATGCATGATGTTGTTGGCTTGCCTGAAACTAGTCTTGAACTCAAGACCTCAATGTTTGTAGTCAACACGCTAACCGTCTCAGCCAACAGCACTCTCTTTGAAGGTTATTGTAAAATCATGTTAAATTAACATGAAACACCTATGAAGCAAAATCTCTCCAGAACAATATTAAATTAACTTGCACAGTAGGGACTTTTGCAAAATAAATGGTAATAAAGCTGGACTTCAAAGCTGCTGATTGAATTTATGAAACTTCAAACATCTTAAGAGGATGAGTCAGCTTTTATATCTCGTGTCTCGGTGGTGGCCTTATGGTTTAAGCACGAGAGAGGTTACAGTGGGCCAAAGTTGACCACTTAAGACCCAACAAAAAAATCCTGAGGCTTTTAACTTTTTTAAATGTTATCCGATTTTGAAAACTTAAAGCGCTTTGAGTTAAGCTAATAAAACAACAAATACGCTTTTAAATATAAGTGGCTTAAAGCTCATTTTATTTATCATATTCTGGTGTTTTATCTTTTAAATCGGACAAACCGTTCGCGAGTTATGATGAAATATATCAGCGTGACCGCCCAGTGTTATTAGTACTAAGTACACTTACGTGAAAAAAAGATTGTATAACTACGATGAATATTTTTTTACTATGAAAAGCAAACCTAAACATATTCACAGAAAAAATTATGATAGCTTTTTTTTAAACAAACATGTTTTTGAAACTGCTTTTAAATTTTTATTATTGTCTCTATTTAATTTGATAAATAATTTTGTTTGACTTATTATTTCATTTCATTTACCTACCGCCAATGTTGGCAACCTGATAAAATTATAAAATTCTTTGATTTATTTTTGATATTTCTCTAAAACATTTTTTGATTGAAACAATTTGTTTAATGAAAAAATTAGAATTTTTTTTTCAAACATTTATTACAAATTTTTGCATTTGAATTTACAAATTTCTTTATAGGACCTAAATTGAACAAATTTACATTTGATTCAGGGAATTTGGTATTTGAAGTGAAAAATTAGTTTTTTCTGTGTTGTATGAATTTAGAAATGTAGCTTTGTTGTTTTTATGAGGTTTAGAT
Organism: Panzeria rudis; assembly: GCA_956483635.1. NCBI lineage: Eukaryota > Metazoa > Arthropoda > Insecta > Diptera > Tachinidae > Panzeria > Panzeria rudis. The sequence goes on along the minus strand of OY101448.1, from coordinate 47,324,027 downwards.
AGAATTTTAGAAATTATAAGAGTTTTGCGAGTAAAGGAAAGCTTAGAAAATTCTTTATATTATTTGAATAGCATACCCTACAATAGGAGTATCTCTAGATTAGTAGAATATATTCGTATAATTTTTTCAGACGTAGTAAAGATAAGTCAAAAATGATTATTTAAGATAATAAAATTGTTTTAATATAAATTTCTTATGGTACAAAACTTTATTTTTCACAATTTTGTATAGGCTCTTAAACAGAAAAATGCTAAATGTAGGGTACATGACCAAAATACAAACTATTGGCGCTAAGCACATTGTCAATAGATTGTATTTTGCGATATGTGATTAAAGAGTGGATGTGTTAACAAAGTTTTTTACAAAATGGAAAATAATGAAGTTACTTTAAAAAAAAACATGTTTTTCAGGTCAATTTCAAATTTTTGATTTTTAAGACTTTTTCCGTCTACTGGAATGTAGATAATAAAAACTACTTTCTCTAGTTTTAATTAAAAATTTGTCAAGAATCGAATGCCGAATTTTAAATTAAAAGCCAAAACTAAAGTAAAAAGTTATAGGCAAAATACTAAAAAAAGTCAAGACAAAAAATTTTTTTCGTTTAAGTCAAGGTATTCGACTTAAACGGAAAAAATAAGCTATTAGAGATACGGAAACACAAGTGCGGACATTATTTGTATAGCTTATCTTAAAGCGCTTGAAATTTTAATATCTAATAACATTTAAAAAATGTTCAAGCTTCAGAATTTTCAGTCCTCAGTGGTCAACTTTGGCCCATTGTAACTCCTCTCGTGCTTAAACCAAAAGGGCAGATAAATCAAATGAGCAATTTAGAATTCCCGATTTATTACCATTTATTTTGCAAAAGTCCCCACTGTGCTCAGTTATGTGACTTGTTGATTATTTTGATACTCGTGTTTTTTAAATGTAAATAGCCGACAATATTCGCATTACTAACGAAAATGTCCTGCTGTTAATTTAAAATTTGCCATTGTTTCATATTTTTTGATTTTATATTTTTCACTGTTAAAATAACATTGTTATCAACGTGAAATTTTATTTTAAATCAACATGACTATAATTTTAGTTTTAAATAAATTTTATGTTAAATAACACATGTTTACCAATTTCGAAAGACTTTTTCGTTCGCTAGAAATGAAACTTGTTTCTTTAGTTATTTAGAATACTGAACACGAATCTGCACCCCATTTTTTTCATCCGCTCTAGTTTTCGCGATATAGCGTTATGTAAAAAATAAAGGCACTTAAGAAGGGGTTTTTCTATTCAGTAAAGAGCAAAAACCGAAATTTGACAACAAAATAAGCTCGATGCCGTGCAAACATTGTTTCTAAATTTTCTCAGCAGGTTATGAGATATCTCAAAAGTTTAACCAAAAAAAATAAAAATTTTATAAACAATTTTGAATTTTTTGTTTTTGAAAATGCATAAGAAATAAAAATACAACAACGAGCTTAGTTTTGATTTAGTAGCTTGTAGCTAAATGTATTCCAAAAGAATTGAGATTTTTTTATTGAAATTGGTGCACAACTTTTGTTGTTATTCATAATTCAGTGAGAGAACTGCATTGATAAAAATTTAATTTTCATACAACAGCAATTTCTGACTTTGTGCTTGTGCTTGCTACTGTTGTATGGAAATTAAAATTTTATCATTTCAGTTCTGCCACTAAATTGTGAATAAAATCAAAAGTTTTACTCCAATTTCAGTGAAAAAGAGCTCAATTCTTTTCGAATATATTTAGCTACATGCTACTGGACAAAAAACTGGCCCGTTGTAGTCTCTTTATTTTGTTATAAACAAAAATGTAAAAAAATTTTATGAAAAATATTTTTTTTTTGTTCAAACTTTTACAATATCGCCAAAACTACTATGTAGATTTAGAAATAATGTTTGTACGGCTTAAAAATTAATTTGTTGTCGAATTTTGAATTTTGACTTTAACTGAATAGAGCATGGCCTTCTCAAGCTATGCTTATATTATATGAGTCATATATGTCCTGCAAGTGCCTTCATTTTGCGCATAACGGTATATCTCGAAGATTAGAGCGGCTAAAAAAATTTAATTTATAGATTTAAAATCTGCATAGCATACATAAGAAGTCGGTAACGGCTAAAACTTTTTCCGAACGCGATATACTGTAAACATGTGTAATCAATTAAATCATGTTGAATTAAAATTAAACTCATCTTACTTATGATAGCACATCTTTATTTAGTGTATATCTAAAATAAAGTGTGAAGCTGTTGTGTATGCAATGGTTAGCGCTTCGACTATCGAGCAAGTGGCCTGAGTTTAAACCTTGGCTGACTGCCTCACAAATTTTTCTGATGTATAAACGAATACACGTCATGCAAGTAAAATAATTAAAAAAGAGCTACATTAAATTTGTGTTGTTTCAACTTGAAATAACTTTGATTCGATATGATTCTTCGTGTTATTTTAATATCAAATTATCTTTGTTTCAACTTGAAATAACTTTGATTCGATATGATTCTTCGTGCTATTTCAATATTAAACTCACGTTGTTACAACTTAATATAACTTTGATTCAACATGATTCTTACTATCACCTTCATTTTGATTCATTTGATTTAAATCAACATGAAATATTGGTGGAGTTCACGCATCTTTCGTTAACTGTTTAGTCCTTAAATTGGTAAAATTCTAAATATTATTTATTGCTGTCAAATTTATTTGAAAATATTTTGACAGCAAAATGTATGAGAAATTATACAAATTTAACGAGTACACAGTTGCCGAAGGTTGCGTGAACTCCACCATTGTTATTTCAAAAGTAAAAATGTTCCTTGAAGTTTAAAATCATGTTGAAATCATGTTGAATTAATATGAAACATCTATGAAGTAAAATCATTCCCGAAAAAATGTTAAATTAGCATTTTTTCCGCGATTTTAATATGAAATTTTTCTGTGTGTATGCCTTACTAAAGTATTAATACAAAAACGTTCTTAGTTTTTTTTTTCAAAATGAAATCATCATGCAAAATATATTAATTATACATACCACTTGTCAAAATAATTGAATATTTCATTGCCATGTATATTTTAGAAAGTAATTTTAAAATGTAAATAATATTTTAAGAAACTTAATCTATTTTGCAAAAAAAATATATGCTATTAATTGAGTATTTAAAATATTACTGCATTTTAGCTAAAAATAACGAGAATAAAAAATATTGCGCTAGCCTAGACGCTTTCATTATTCATGTTATCATAGATCATTAGGTTTTAATGAAAGATGCAAAGGTAAATGCACTAGCCAAGGTTGTTATGGTTCTTCCAAACAGCGAACTGCTGTAACTTACGATTGAAGTCTTTTCATGGTCCTACAACTCCTAGGTTACTCATACGCCTGGTATTACATATTGGTTGGCTCAAAATTACACCAGTATAAGCGATTACTATTTTTAGGTTTCAATGGAATCCGAATTATTTTTATTTTCGTCAAGCAAAGGCAACTGCTGCAATTTTCGATGGTATACTTATTTAGTTATAATATCGCATTATTCTGTTTCAAGTAGCTTCCACAGATGTTTTAAAGAATCCTTGAATACAATTATTTTAAACAAATAATATATCATGATAACTCGACATATTCTTTAATTGATACCGGAACTTTGATATCAACACATGCATTCTAAATAAAGATAAAACTTGAACAAATATGGTTTTACAAGTACAAACATTTTAATCATACACCTCCAACTAATTACAAATTAAACAAAAACTCATTAAAAACAAAAGTAACTTCTGCATCACTATTATGATCGTAACAAATGTATATAATTTTCTAACATCTACGAGTACAAACATAAATAAAGCAAAACTAAAATAAATTATTAATTAGACAAAACATGCATACATAGTTGTACAAGTAGTTGTACTACAATAAATCCAACATCAAATGAGATTCATGTCTACAAATCTCATACCAGACCATGTCATTATAATAAAATATCATGCCAAGCAATTTTAAAAGAAACATTTACACAAACGTTCAAAGCTCTTAGGAATAATTTAACCATAAATTGAGATTTATACATCGACACTTACTTTAATACACATACACACACATCCATATATTATGCGATTATATACTTCTTTAGCAAAACATATTCTCTGACATAATCATGGTCTTAAACAAAACACTTTGAAATGTTCGTTTAAGGCCTGTCAGGCCTGGTCAGCCTGTTCGAAAAAGGCAACTTCAAATAGTTATCTAATGGAAATAAGTGGCGCTATTATTCAAGCTGAAGACGAGACCTCGCAAATAACTTGTCTTCACTCGCTTTATCATTATCAATACGAAGATCGTCATCGTTGTTGGCAATAATGATGAGTTTGAACACAAAATGCAACCAGCGAATAACACATAGACTTTGAATTGTTTTTGTAAAAGTATTCAAAGTGAATCGTCGTACAAGTTCTATGGCATAGTTGATGGTCAATTATACTTGTACTAGTGTAATGCAATAATTTTTCGTAGTTTTAGTAAAGATAGTTAGTTCAGTTGGCAAAAGCAGAGGTGCAATAATAAATTTAATTGAATGATATTTGCGTGAAGTGTTCACATTGCACAAAATTTTATTATTTGAAAAACAAAATGCCGCATACACAGAAAAAACTAAATTTCATTTTCTGTAAAGGAATTCAATGCAATAGTAAATATTTTGTCTTGGAACGGACCTACAAAGAAATTTGTGAATATAAACTAAAATATCGCAACAATTTCATTGAAAAAACGTGTTTTTTTCAGTCAACAAATTATTTAAATCTATAAAACAATTTGTCTAAAAATATTTACAAATTGTAAACAAAACAATTTACTAAATCATACAAAAAGATTTACAGGACTTTCTGAAAAATATCAAACAATACTTTTGTTTGAATTTATAAAACCATTAGTCTAAAAATACTTACAAATATTAAACAAAATAATTTACTTATTTAAACAAAAATATTTACTGAATTTTTTGCTGTAACAAACAAAACTTTTTTCTGGGTCATCATCATCATCATCCGTTAAATATCTATGAAATTTTACTTTGCTAAATGTACTTGAATGTCTGAATGTTTATCTAAAGCAGTGGTAGGCAAACATACACTACTTTATTATTTATTTGCGTACGTGCTTCACGGTTAAATAGATAGACTGTGTGTCTCACACACAGTGTACGTGTGTTGGTGGTAAAAAGAAAAAACATCCTATACTCGCGTGCATAGGAAATTGAGAGAATGCCCACCACTGATCTAAAGACTCTAAAAAATTAATTAAATCACTGAAAAATCTTCCGTAAACAAACTTGGTACAATCGCATTCTTTTTGCTATCATTGTTGTTGTTATTTGTGTGTATGTCGTCATCGGCGTTGTTTTTTACGACACAATTTTTCTTGTTGTTTTTTGTGTTTGCGTCCTAAATAAGAGTCAAACAAACAATTCATTGATTATATAAAGAACATTTACTGAAAATTAAATTTATTTTATTAAGACAAACTTTTGTTTGTAAATTTTTTGTTGATAATTTTTTCTGTGCAGGTTGATGTGTTTAACTGCTTGATATGTACAGTGCATTCTTCCTATAGAGCGAATGGTCAAAATATTGTACAAGGGGTTGACGTAGAAAAATAAAATTTGGTACAATGCATTGAGTGAAAAACTTTTATAAAACCAAAAAGATCCAAAGTAAAGTTTGGAAAAATCTCCACACTTATAAGACACATAAGCGAATTGATTTAATATTGGTCGTTTGTCTCCTCGACGTTGCCAACCACAATGCTTCTTAGAAAGTATAAAAAAAGTTATGATGATGAGATCATGGTAGAACTCAAAACCATAATGGTCTTTTCAATTATTACATGCTTTAAAAACTCGTTTCTCAATTAATTTAATTAAAAATGAAATTGAACGATTATAATTAAATATATTTCGAATAAACCCTATATATTTCGTTAAATATTTTTTGAAATTGCAAATTGAAGTGGAAAGAAAACTTGCAATATTTCACTGAAATGTCCACTCAGTGGCATGTACTTACCTAGAGTTTGGCTGTAAATTGGTTATTTGCTTTGTCCCAACAAATAATTTAAAAAAATTTGCTTTAATATTCTATGATACATGATAAGATTTAAATCAATATATCTGCTTAGTATTAAATGCTCCGCTAATACTATTTGTACTACGATTTAACAAAATTTGTTAGTTCTGATTCGAGCAGATCCTGTGCCATCTACCGTGGGATTATTGAAGCAACTAGTAAGCCACAGTAAAAATACGTTCACTATGTAATGTAGCATGGATATGGAACAGTGTAACGACCATGTATTATATAAAATCAAAATTTTAAAATTTGTTGTCATAAATTAATCAGAACAAAAATATAAATGTAAAAATAAGGCCAAGTTCCTATCCAAAAATTTCGGCCGTAAAAAGTACTGAGATCAAAATAGGGCCCAAGTTCTTGATAGGTACAATACCATCTCATTTCTAGGCAATTTGCGCTTGATAAATATTTTGAATTAAAACGTTACGTACCCTAGCCTATTAATCAATTTGGATTCTAAAACTAATGTTATTTTCCTAAGCAGCGCATGAAAATACATACAGATCAGTTATTCTGGTATCAAAAAATTTACAACAAAAAATGTTAAAGACTAAACCAAAAGCACACGATTTTTAACATTCTTGCAATAACAACACTAAGTAATCCTGATATACTCACAAATATGACTCTGCTCAAGCGAAAGAGATTTTTGTGTATATTAATTAATAATGCACGAAGTATTTTACGGTTTTGAGGATCGTTCGTGAAATATTAAACGAATAATATAAAAAATGCTGTAAATTATGCAAATATCTTTTGCCGTATCTTTAAAACTAGAGTTAATAGGAAAAAACTGACACAGAAATTACCAAATATAATTTTTAATAAAAAAAATTCAATGAATAAGTAAATATTTTGTCTAGAAACGGACCTACAAACAAATTTGTAAATTTACAAATGATATTGCTTAGAAATTTTTGTGTGTATTTATACACTCAAAAATGTCTAAGCAATATGATTTCAGTAAACAAATTCTCCATATCTATAAAACAGTTTGTCTAAAAAGATTTACAAATTCTAAAAAAAATAATTTACTGAATCAAACAAAAATATTTACTGGATTTTCTGTAATATATCAAACAATATTTTTGTCTGGCCTTATAAAACAATTTATCAGAAAATACTTACAAATTCTTGGCACAATAGTTTACCGAATCAAACAAAAATATTCGGCCATGTCGCAGAGTTCAATTCCGTTCGGAAATGGAATTCAATCCACCCAAGATGTCAAGTCCTAGCTGGAGCATACCCCAGCATACTAGCGCCGCCAACAGTCTAGACACACCTGACAAATTTGCGTATCTTAGTATTCAATTTTAGATACCAGCTGCTACAAAAACTGCGTAGGTTGAATTCCGTTTCCAAACGGAATTGAACTCTGTGACATAGCCGATAAACTGGATTTTTGTTATATATCAAGTATTGCTCCAACAGAGTAAACAATGTACTTTGCTCTTTGTTGACAGTATTATTTCTAAAATTAATATCGAATGCTCTTTAGGTAGTGTTGATAAATGATCACTTTCTAATCGTAACAAAGGGTTTATTATAAGCAGGGACAGGGGTTTCAAGCAATTGCATGTTTTTTCCCTAAGGCCAGATTATGGCAAGACCGAAATATATGTACGAGTTAATGAATTTGCTTGAAAATGGTATCGATTTGTTATTGCATATTTTTGCATATTTTGATGAAAATGCATATTTTTACATATTTTTGTTATAAATGTATATTTTTGTGTCATATTTTGTGAAAAATTCATATTTCAACAAAATAATTATTTTTTACCAAAAACTTTTTTTCTAAAATCGAAGGATAGAAAAGTATCCTGCCGCCCTATTCTGTAACTCGTTAAAGCTAAATCTGTATCGCTAAAAATCTATAAAGTCGATTTATCGATTTTTGGCTACGAATGCAATTTAGCAACGAGTATTGCTAAATTAGGCAATGTCTTAAAAATTTAATCCGCCGAAATTTTAGTGTTTTATGTCATCGCCAAAAATTTATAATTTTGTATTTGTTCAGAATTTTAGCCATGGCGATTTGGCTTTAGCTTTAGCGAATTGCAGAATAAGGGAGCTGATCTATTTATATTTGAAGATATGAAGTAATTTTTTTTTGTAATCATGAAAAACAAACCGAAATTACTACAAAGGATTTTAGCAACCAACACCGTTCCTTTGCTGGCAGTGTCAACCACTTGCACATTCGCTTATTATTTGGCTCAATCGACGATAGTGAACGCATTTTGATTTTAAGGTTCACCAGCCAGCAACATTCTCACACATAAGCCTCGCTTAGATTGGGACATACTCTTCGGAGTAAAGCAAAATCAAACGAAGGCGTTGCTTTGTTAAGATTTTTAAGACGAGATTGCTAACACTGGTAGTTGATTGTTGTAACAATTATTTAGCGGCAAGACGAGTAATAAAATTGGCAGCAGACTGCATAAATAGTTGTAAGTGACTGCTAACTACGTTGTAACTGTGAGTCAGTAGTAGGCAACTTTAAAGTACTGCCAACGATGAGGCAGCATAAAATTCACACAAATAAAGACGCAGGCGATGAATAGCTTTTAATAAAAAATGGCACAAGCTGAGAGTAGAATTGTTTGATTGGAAGCCAGCGTTATGTTTGCTCGTTGTTTCTTTATAAACTGTTTTTGATTGTTTGTTTGTTTTTGTCTTTTTTTTTTTGTAAGCATAAGAATACTTAGAACTTGCGAATATTAATGTGAACAGATTTTGTGTTTATTTGTGAGTACAGTTGTTGTGGTGGGGGGTGGTGAGGGCTTTAAATGATGTTTTTATTATTGTGCTGTTGGGTGGTTGAGTTGGATTGGCGAGTTTTATTTTTTTCATTTCAGCAGAGTATTGGGAAAAAAACATTGTCAAATATTATTTTCTTTAAGTCTTCTAGTGCTGCTTAGTTAGTAGTTGGTATAAATAGTTGTTGTTAATCTCTAACTGTTATTAGTTGAGGCAATTCAATCTAACTGATAGCAAGTGTTCCTTGAGATTCGGTGTAAAATGAAACATTCTATTGTTATTCTTTTGGTGGTGGGTCTAACCACACAGGCCTTGGCTGGTTTCCTGGGAGGCGGTGGAGGTGGCTGGTCAGGAGGCGGTTCCAGTGGCTGGGCTAAATCTGGAGGTGGTGGTGGTGGTGGAGGCTGGTCAGGATCAGGCTCTAGTATATGGCCACAAAAATCTAGTGGTGGTTGGTCAGGAGGTGGTGGCTGGTCAGGAAGTGGAGGTAGCGGCCCCAAAGTCGTAAAAGTTATAAGTCTTGGCGGAGGAGGCGGAGGCGGCGGCTGGCCCTCAGGAGGTGGAGGTGGCGGCTGGAAGTCTGGTGGTGGAGGTAGTGGCTGGTCTTCAGGCGGTAGTGGCTGGCCTTCAGGTGGTAACAGCGGCTGGTCTTCTGGAGGCAGCGCTGGTGGTTGGAAATCTGGCGGTGGCGGTGGTGGCGGCGGTTGGTCCGGTGGCAACAGTGGCTGGTCTTCTGGTGGTAGTGGCGGTGGCTGGAAATCTGGTGGAGGAGGTGGTGGCTGGTCTTCAGGCGGCGGTGGTGGTTGGAAATGGTAGACATGTGACTACAAGCCAGTGATATCAACTCAAATAAAAATTAAATTAATTCTTTTGTAAATAATTTGTGTTCTCATGTAATTACAACAAAGAAATTTTGCTCATAATTAAAATGGTGCTAAAATTAAAGTGTATGTATGTGTAAATAAAAAAATGTAAAAAATAAAAATAAGTAAATAAAATATTAAATAAATTCAAATGAAATAAAAAATAATATTTATGATGCAATTATTTGAACAAAGCAACTTTTCTTCGCAACTTTTCTTGTTTGTAGAAATGGAGCTAAAATTTCTTCGGAACAAAAACTACAAAAGTCAAGAAATTATTCTTCATTCTTTTTCAATTGTTACATGCTTTGAAAAATCCTTTCTCAATGAAAATGATTTAATTGTATAAATAAATTGAACGAACTTAAGCCTGAATAAGAAAAATTTCTTTGGATAAAACCCATATAGTTCTACTAAAAACACATAATTTCTATTCAAAAATTATATCTTTCAATTCTTTTTACAAGTTTTATCCGTTACATAATGTACAAATAATTTTACGTCTGAACCTTTACTTCAACAGCAACATACCTGGGTATGTTTTGAGTTTTAAAAGTACTATATTTTAGAAAATAGAATTATATCGAAAAATTTTTTTTCCCATTTCCAATGTTTTGGTGGAATTGGACAGTTTAATCGAAAAATATACCCACTATTCGATTTCTCCCCCTTATGAAAATATATACAAACTAATCAACAGACCAACAAAAAAAATATAAAACAAAAAAAATCCCGTATAAAATGTATGTCAAAAAGTGGCCATATTTCTGACATGGACAGCTTAGAGTTTACACTCTACACTCTAAAGCATTACTTGAAATTTAGGATCATATATTGTCTAAATTTGTGTTGAAAATTTCTTCTTGTCTAAAATTACATCGATTTTGTTATTAGTTATTTTATTAAAGAAAAAACCGTCCAAATTAAACATATTTAGTCCAAGTGGAAAAAATTTAACATAAAGTATAATACGGCTATGGCTGAATGGTAGATACGTCAGCCTATCTGTCAGGAGGTCGTGGCTCAAACCTGCACGCAGCCAATCGCTTTTTTAATAAAAACATTTTGTTCAAAAATAATGCGTGTGTAATTTTAGGTCGATAATAATCGGTAAAGTGTTTAGAGTGTAGTTATCGAGTCAAATTGTAAGTAGTTACGACTTTAATATTGATATACTTTTTTGGCTTACTGGTAGCAAAGCTTTTGTTGTGATATTTTAGAGCTTTTTTCATTTAAGAAATATTTCAAGAATTTCCTTTATTTTCGCGATAAAAGCTATTCTGCATGAATACTTATCCTTTTTACAGTCTTAGCAATTTTTTTAATTAATTTTAGTGTATAAGACATTCGCAATTTGCGCACGAATTTTAGCAATGTAAATGAATTTTCCGACTTTTCACATCTTTTGTAGTAATGTTTTCGTGTTTTGTTAATTTTTAATAATTTTTAAAATAATTTCTTATATGTTCAGCAATTTTTGCAGTCTAACAGACTTTTTTTTAAAAATTCATGTCCTTTTTACACTTTTACCGATATATAATAAAATTCTGAGTTTGTTGTATTTCTTTGCCATTTCCGATACAGATAAGAGTAAATTCCAATCCTGACATTTCTTTGCAGTTTTTGTGACATTGAAAAAAAGTTTAAGGTTTTATTCTAAAACTCTTCATCTCTAAGCCCTAACTGAATTCCGAAAAATTTGAATTATTATTTTGTGTAGAAGGAAAGCACGTAAGAGTTTTTAATTCAGTTTGAGTTCATTTAAACTTTTATTCAAATAATTTTTTCGGTTGGTATGAAAGCACAGAAGAACTTTTAATTCGATTTGAATTAGGTAAAATTTTAATTCAATTCTTGTTTTACGCTAAATGAATGCATTTTAATTTTGATAATGCAATGCGAATTCAAAAGCAAATATGAATCATTCGTTTACAGCTCTGCCTCAGCGCATGGCAGTGCCATGCCCATGAAAATAGTATATTATTTTTCAACCTCTTCTACTAAACCGCGTCTTATGAAACTCTGCAGCGAACAATACAAGATTATGAGTAGAAGAGTGGGCATGGCAACGCCAGTTTTTGCAAGATTTATTATACGTTTAGCGTTAAAATTTTTAAAAGTTACGCTCTATATATCCGGAGAGGACTATAACTTCAGCTGTTTTTTGCTGGATGACGATAAGTCTGTCAGTAAATCAGTAACGTTACGCTATTTTATATATAGATAAACTTTTTCATAGAAAAAAATTTAAGGCAGAGACGGTTTATTTTACATATTTCAAGACTTTTAATTTTTAAATAAAAACTTTCGTATACTACAGTAACTCAAATTTAATTTGTTGAAGGTTAAGACGGCATTTTTAATTTTCTATCAGTCTCAGCAACTGAAAAATGTCAAAAGGCGCCATGTTTGCATTGGGATTTATGTAACGGCTCCTTAAATTGCTTACATGTCATTAAACTACTTGTACTTACAACCGCAATTTAAAGACAAAATTATGCCAAGAAATATTTTAGATATTATTTTACAAAAGCTATGCTCTTCACAATCATAAATACAGTTTTATAATTTTATCAATTTGTATCTTCCATCTCATTGTAAACAAATTTAAAGCACTGAACATAATCATCTTCAATTAAATTGTGAATTATTAAAAAATCATTCTAATTAACTTGAACTATAAAAATAATAATCTACATCTAATTGCAAAATGCCATTACAAATTCGAAAATTTTATAAAAACTAAAGAAAGAACTAATGTGTTGTACATAATTTTATATAAATTTAAATTACAATTTATTTTTATCTTTTTATTGCTACAGATGCAGTCAGTAGTCATTTGTTTAAAAGACACTTGTATTACATATTAATGATTTGGATATTTTGTGAGTTTTGCTTTAAAAATGCAAATAAATAATCAATGTTTTTTAATTAAAATGCTTGAATTTAAATGTGAGAAAAATTATTGTTTGTCTTTTCTTTTTTGCAAATAATTTATATTGAATACAAATGTTAAGAATATTTAAAAAATGTGGGATGTGAAAAAAATTAATAATAAATATTGGATAATAAAGTTTTTAGAGCTTTGAAGGTTAAATTGTTTTAGGGAAAACGAAATTAATTTGAAAATTAAAGAGAAAAATATGTTAAATAATTTTTATAATTTTATTATTAAATAACATCTATGCCTCGAATAGAGCTGTTCTTTCAATGATAAAAGAACTTTTTGGTTTTCTTGTAAACTGCGAATACTGGAAAGGACGGTATGATGTACAGCTATTCTAGTGTAAATATTATGGAGCATATAACTTTAGTAAATTTTAGGATCGCTTTTTCTTAGAAATAGTGAATCTTACGAAAAAAGTATTAGTACAATCTTGGTAATTCCTCTCGTGCTTAATTCACGAGCTCACAAAACCTGACTCCTCCTCTAAAATTGTTTCAAGTTTCATCTAAATCGAATCTGCGGTTTAGAAGTTTCAAATTTATTACCAATTTTTTTACGAAAGTCCCCACTGTGCAATGTAACTAAAACTTTGCGCTTCTTTTTCCTTAAATGTTTTCCCAATATTTTTATTGTTTTTATTTTTGAAATTTTTATACCCATCGAAAACTTATAATATATCTTGGAGCACGGAATATTGTCAAAGTTAACATAATTTTCCATCATATTAAAAGAGATTCTATCAATATCTTAAGTGAAAAATGGTAAAACGCCATGTATTTGAAGTAAAAAATGAACACATTTTATTAATACGGAAAATTAATTAGATATGCTTTAGTTGTAATTGTTAAGAGTATCATTATCTGAGCTTAAAATACTTTGAAATGATAACAGCAATTACCAGCCACCACCACTTTTGCCACCGTAGCCACCTCCACCATGACCACCGCCACCACTGTAACCACTGTAACCACCGCCCGAGCTGCCGCCATGTCCTTTGCCACCTCCGCCTCCTCCCCCACCATGCTTGGAACCACCGCCATATCCTCCGCTATAACCGCCACCTGAGCCTCCTTTGGAACTAGCCCATGACTTGCTTCCGCCACCACCTCCATAACCGCCTGAACTTGCTTTTTTTATGATGATGTAGCCACCACCACCTCCACCGCTTTTGCCACCACCACCTCCATGGCCGCCACCACCACCATAGCTTGATCCGCCACCATGGCCGCCACCACCACCACCATGGCCGCCACCACCACCACCATGGCCGCCACCACCACCATAGCTTGATCCGCCACCATGGCCGCCACCACCTCCATAGCCTCCTCCACCACTATGGCCACCACCACCATATCCACCTCCGCCACCTCCTCCACTGAGATAACCACCGGAAACAGCCACAGCTGCCAAACAAATGCCAAGCAATACCACAAATATACGCATTTTCAAACAAATAATCTCAAAAATTCAATTATTTTTAATCCGTTAATTCAAATTAATTTGTTTCCGAGACAATTTATCAAATCCAACTGACTATAAAAATCATAATCCATTCAGTCTTTATATACGTTTCTTGATGTTCTTCGATATTGAAAATTTAGAAGTTGAAGTGTGCTCATGTACTATGTTTTTTTTTCTTCTAACTTTTCCCTTTTACAGCAATTAGTCAAGTGTGTTTTGAGTTTATTTAATAAAATTTATTACTTTGTTTTAGTATTATTTTATAAAATTTAAGTATGAATGAACATCATTAAATTTGTTTGCTTAACATTTTCAAGTTTTTGCTACCCATTGCACTTCACTTTAGTACAAACATTTAATCTTCATTGTTGTAATTGTTAGATTACAAAACGATTTCACATTCAGAAACAAAATTAAGTAAAACTTGAAATAAAAAAGATTTAAAATGTTGTAAGTTACGAATATCTTTGATCTTTGATAAAGTTACCAGAAATTGGTAGGCAGTTCTTAATCAAGAGACTTCTGAAAAAATCTGCTTATAGAATATTTCCCGCATACTAAAAGTATAGAAATCAACGTTAGCAAACTGCATAGTCGAAAATTTATACAAATCTGTAGGTGGGAGATAAACTACCCAAGTCACATTTTGAAAATTTTGATAGGAGATCGCAAAAACATGTTCAAACTCACAAATTATTCCATATCGGTAGTATTATCAACTGGAGTTACCCCTGGTACACGCGTATTGTAGTGGATAGTGTGCTAGACTATTAACCGCGAGGTCGCTGGTTGGATTCCTGCTAAGATCCTTTGTGTTTCTGGAGAAAAACCAAAAAAAGCTTACGCAACATGTGTGTTTTCTTTGAATATATATTACAGTGAAACTTCAATATAATGAACTTCGATGTAACGTAAAACTCAATATAACGAATTTTTTCAGAGTCCCCTGGAAAAACGTAATATGTGAATAGTTTGTTCACGTCTAAAGCATGGTATTGTGTTCAACATTTCACGTGAAATACTCTCAAAACATATATAAAAAAAATTGGCATGAATTGTTCATGAAAAAATGTTGCATAAGTAGTACTCTGTTTTTCTTAAGGAAAACATATGAAATGTATTGGCAACATTTTAAGTTTTCATGCGAAATAATATGAGTGGCACTTTTTTCGCATGAAATTTACAACAAACTACATGAAGACTACAGTAAACGTACATGTCAGATTTTTCATATGAAATAATCAATGTTGCCCAACATTTTTCACAAATTTGAACACAGTATCAGGCTTAAACGATAGTGTTTTCCCATTCCTGGATAGGAGTTTATAGTGGTGCTACACTTATTGGCGATGATTTGACATCTACGGGACGCTACTATCTTTAGTTGCCGATTTAGTTGTTTTTCGCCTGCTGAAATACTCTGATTCTTTAGTTTTTCTTATCACTGACTCGGATTTGTAGTTTTCGATTTGTGCCATTTTCGTTGGCTTTTTAGTTCCATTGTGGGCGAAAATCGTTCGTCACAACGCAATTTAATAATTAATAATAAGTTAATTAAATTTGAGCCATATCATTAGCACTCGCTTTATTCTACATACTTATGTAAATATATGTTCAATTCACAAGCTCAGTCGAATATCTTATCGTTTAAAAAAAGACGAGGTTTGTTTATGTGCTTGTGAACAGACAAATTTGTTGTATCGTTATTTTGTCGTATTTTTAATGTCAATTTAATTAATACCAATGCAAGGCGAATTAATACCAGGTGGCTTCGAGAGATCAGGTGACTAAGAAAATATTTCCATATTTGAACTATCAATTGTGTTAATATATCAGCTTTTTGACAGCCCAAATAGAAATTCGCCGTACAGAATTTATATTTGTACTGTAAAAAAAAACTGATACATTAGCACAGTTGGCAGTTCAAATATGATAAACAATTCGCAGTCACCTGATCTCTCGAGGCCATCTGGTATTAATTCCCCTTGATTTGATACCATGAAATGAAACCAAGTATGTATGGGAATTTTAGTTTAGAGCGAAATAGAATAACTTTTTTTGCGACAATCAATTTTGATTCAAATAGTTTGAAAATTAAATTGAAATGGGTCAAGTATATATTTATAATTAAGAAGAATGTATTTTCTGGTGTTACTTATCACATATGTAAAAGATTTTTACAAATTAATCTAACACATAGAATATTCCCAAACCTGGCTCAATACAACTATTTGAAGAACATATAAAATACAATCGTATAATTATAACGCACTTTTGCATGAAAATTACCAACAGCAAAAATACAATACTGTATAATTAGACGATTACACAACACATACGACGTTAATACGAGCTTGTGAATTGAACAATAGTTTTTTGTTCGAATTATACAGTGAAATTTGCGATATTTTTTGTGCACTGGTACTCATTTGTGCAATAAAACTGAAGGCAAGATTATTTGTTACTTCACCTTCTTGGAAAACATTGAAGCATTATTTTGTGTATCATTTCTTCTTGGTGAGCGGATCGTGCTTCCCTTGGAAGCTAGCGTCGTTGACTTTTTTTATAGTCCCTTATTCAGGCGCGGATCCAGCTTGAGCTTTTGGGGGAACTTCTAAGTAAAACATACTATTTTTCCAAACTTCTTTTAGAAACTCTATAGAAATCTATTCGTTTTGGGGTGGATATCTCCTTTCCCCCTCCTCCTTGTATCCGCGCTTGCCCTTATCCGATTCTTACGTTTTTGGTACTTTTTCGTTCCACCGCTTTTGATTAATTTTTGCGATTTTTTTTCATTTCGGGTATTTTTTAATTTGGGTTTTTTTTTTATTTTTTGGCGATTTTTTAGCTTTGTCGATTTTATGTGATTTGCTTCGTTTTAGTGCTTTTTTCGTTTTAGCGTTTTTTTTAATGTGGCCATTTTTTTCGTTTGGCTAGTTTTTTAAATATTGGGTTTGGGTGAGCATAAGTGATCGTAAAAATTTTCATATTACTAAAGCGTGAACTTGAGTGACTAAGAAAATTTTCTATGTGTGTGTATTTGCGTGATCGAGAGACATTTCAAAGTTGCCGGGAATGAACGTCCGTGCTCCAACCTTATGTTTACACGTAGGTAAAGAAGCGAGACTACGCAAACGTATTATTTATAAATTAATATCTTAATATATATATATATATATATATATATATATATATATATATATATATATATATATATATATATATATATATATATATATATATATATATATATATATATATATATATATATATATATATATATATATATATATATATATATATATATATATATATATATATATATATATATATATATATATATATATATATATATATATATATATATATATATATATATATATATATATATATATATATATATATATATATATATATATATATATATATATATATATATATATATATATATATATATATATATATATATATATATATATATATATATATATATATATATATATATATATATATATATATATATATATATATATATATATATATATATATATATATATATATATATATATATATATATATATATATATATATATATATATATATATATATATATATATATATATATATATATATATATATATATATATATATATATATATATATATATATATATATATATATATATATATATATATATATATATATATATATATATATATATATATATATATATATATATATATATATATATATATATATATATATATATATATATATATATATATATATATATATATATATATATATATATATATATATATATATATATATATATATATATATATATATATATATATATATATATATATATATATATATATATATATATATATATATATATATATATATATATAGGGTATTAAAAGGTTATTTTGGACAAATGTGTTGAAATTGATTGAGAAGGTATGATCACTTCCCATCCCAATTTGGCGAGTGCTCAAGGCACATCTACAGGAAAGGTTTGCAGTTTGCAGAAGTTTGCAGCAAAGGTCGCATAAAACTTGTAGAAAGCAAATGACTCTTGAGAAAAGCATATTCCAAGAAAATATGCATGTATTAAGATTTCCAGCAAAAAGTTGGTACTTTTCCTCAATGGCAAATATAAATAAAGCTCCAATCTTTAAAATAAAGGACAAAAAATTTAAATCGATTAACATATTTTTTAAATATATTGGATGAAAAATTGGTATTTTTACAATTTCAATAAAAAATAAATCACATTTCAGGCTTTATTAATAAATAATTTAGTTCTTTAATACAAATCTATCTTCTATAATTTAGAACTAGATATATGTATTTTTATGCAACCAGTCAAAAAATTAGAAGGTTCTATTGAATAGTACGAAAGTTGTAGATATTTTCATAAGTCATCAATTTATAAAGTGTAAAAATTAGTATTTTTTTAACTGTACAAAAAGCCTTACTTGTAGCTTAAATGAAAAAAGTGGCTTATTTTCTCTACAGTATATTATGGACAGGTATAATAGCTTCAAAAATAAATGGAAGTTATTTAAATCAATTAACATAGTTTTTTAACTACTCCATTAAACTTTTGGTATTTTTTAAGTGCGGTGAAAAAAGTTGATTTTTTAATGTTCTATTCTAAATGCTTATTACAGTAGTTTTTACAAAACTAATACTTAATTTTATTGTATATATCTATATAATTAATAGGCAAACCGATTCCTTGTGAAGCAGTTTAAGCTCACTTTATACAGCCGCTTTTGATAAAACTTTTATCATTTTAGTCATATTTATTCTCAGATGTGTACAATTCATATTTTGTTAAATACGGTTCAGTATTTTGGGAGCTATAAGAAGTTAAAATTGCCACTAATACATACACACGTATTACTCATGCATGTAAGTTGAAGAAATGAAACAAAAAACAACAAAAGAACAAAA
This sequence comes from Panzeria rudis, assembly GCA_956483635.1. NCBI lineage: Eukaryota > Metazoa > Arthropoda > Insecta > Diptera > Tachinidae > Panzeria > Panzeria rudis. Next base: position 47,304,883 of record OY101448.1, on the reverse strand, counting down.
AAGTGTGTATGTGTTGTTGTCCAACTAATTTTGGAAAGAAATTAACAACAATAAAGGCTCAGTTAGCCAACCGTAACGTTGATGTATCGTTTCTCTCTCATAAGTTTTCAATGTGACAGAAACGATCAGAACATCCAACTACATCAACGTTACGGTCGGCTAACTGTGCCTTAAGACATTTGCTTCTATGTTTTGATATGCCAGACTTTTAGGAATGGCAAAGAACGAAAGGGAAAAGAGGACAATAAATAGATGTAACACAATGGAAGTTGGTTTGTTTTTATATTTGACCGCTCTTTTTATGGTTCCGTACACCAAATATGAAAAGGCACTCTATTGTTTGCGCTATGCTGTCCGTCTGTTTGTCTGTCAGGGGCTTCTTTCTGGAGAACCGTAAAAGGTACAGACCTGAAATTTTCACAGAATATGTGTTACTTTGTGCGCTATAACAACAACTACTAAAAGTTCATGAAAATTACAAAATTAAAGAGTGTTCTAAAGCGATCAACGAAACGTGATAAAATCCTAAATTAATATATAGACACTTGACATAGTCAGCGTTAGTGTATTGTTAAAGAATACACCAATAAGTATTGAAATTTAAACAATAGAAAATTTAAAGATTATTCTATCAGGTAATGTAATTTTGACGATGTAATTTTGTCAATGAGCTGTATCTTGTAAGCCGTACGAGGAAAGCTCTTGAAATTTTCACAGTTAGTGCAGTATTTTAAAGAGAACTGTAACGAATTTTGAACAACCAAAAATTAAAGGGTATTCTGTTAGGTAATGTGATTTTGACATTCAGCTGCATCTTATGAACCGCAATAATTAGACCATTTGTACAGACAAAATTAATAATTAAAGGATATCCCTTCAAGTAATGAAACGAACAAGCCGGAAGCAAAAAACAATCGCTAGGACGAAAAAACTCAAAAAAACGCATAAAGAACGCTTAAAAATCGCCTAAAAAATCAAAAACTATATAAATCGCCAAAAAATTAAAAATATGGCCAAACAAAAAAGTTACACGATAAAAAACGAAAACTAAAAAAGTAGACAACATTAAAAAATCGCCAGAATAAAAAAACTCTCAAACAAAAAAGTAACAAAATGAAAAAACCGCTAAAAGTAAAAAATCGTAAAAATTAAAAATATCACAAAAAAGAAATAAAATCGCTAAAACTAAAAAATGGCCAAAATTAAAAAAACGGCAAAACAAAAAACGACCAAAAACAAAAATTTTACAGAATTTAAAAAATCGCTGGAATGAAAAAAAGCGCTAAAACAAAAAAAGAGCTAAAAACTGCAAAACCAAACAACGAGACAACATTAAAAATTCGCCAGAATGAAAAAATGCGCTAAAGCAAAAAACCGCCATTACAAGAAAAAAACAGCAAATTTAAAAAATTTCAAAATCGAAAAATACCAAAGCGAAAATCCACCATAAGTAAAAAATCGCAAAAATTAAAAAAAGATGTCAAACCGAATAGCAAATTGCCAAACAAAGAAGCGGTTAAACGAAAAAAAACAAAAAATCGCTAATTAAAAACAGCCAAAACTAAAAAATTTTTAAAACGAAAAAAACTCTTAAACGAAAAAAAACATCAAAGCGAAAAAACCGCTAAAACTTAAAAATCACCAAATCAAAAAAATCGCCAAAACTAAATAAATCGCATAAATTCGTTAAAATGAAAAAAGCGAATACAAAAAAAAACTCAAAACGGAAAAAAGTCCCAAAACAAACAAAAAATTACAAAAGGAAAAAAGCAATTATTGAGCGGAAGTCACGTGTGCGAGTCAAAATTCGCTCTTTACTGAATTTAATTAATTCGAGTGTATTAAAGTTAATGTGTTTCATTAAATAGTTACATACACAGTTGCATTACATATAATGTGGCTATTTTTAAAGAGATTCATATGACGTTGCATAATTTTTCTGTGCACCTTAATGAAATTATTTATATCTACAATACGGACGGCATTAAGTAAGTCTAGCAAAAAAATCTAAAAGATATCTTTAAAAATGGGCTTTTTTAAAAAATGTTTGTAAAACTTAAAAAAATTATTTTTTTTTATTTCTTAATACATAAAAAATTTGATGACGTCTGGTGGCGACATAATGAGTTTTTTTGTAAAACAATTTGTTTACAGTTAAGTTAGATTGTTGTTATTGCAAAAATATATATTTTATCCAAAAAGAAGACTATTTATTTTGTTCTTTATGTCTATGGGATCCAGAAGACCTGGTAGACCTGCGAATATATGGAGGCGCCAAATTGAGAACGAGCTGCTTGAGCATGGTGTGTCCTGGAGTGAGATGAAAACGATATCTACTGATAGAATTCAATGGCGAACATTTATTGCGGCCCTATGTTCCACTGGGAATTAAAGGATTAAATATAATATGGGACACGGCACTGTGCAGGGGTATGAAATAGTTATGTATTAATTTTCCTATATCTTCACAACAATGGAGTAGCGAAGCACACCGGGTGGTGCTAGTGAAAATATAAAAGTCATATTATATCATTGAAACATGAGCATATCGGAAACGTTTATGGTGAATCCTGAGTTTAGCAAATTAAAGTACTTTTGATTTTCTAAGTATTTTAACTGTTGGGGAGTATAATCGAAATTGCAATATAAAATGCGTATCCCTTTAATATCAATGTTGCAACAGCTCGTTTTTTTTATTACAGTGATATAGCTGTAAAACTATGAGACCCCTAAACTTTATGTTTTTCATTTGAAATGCACTTAAATGTCTTTTAAATGTACTTCACTTTGATGTTTGAATCATGATTTAACAATTACAATATTTTATGATCTGTTTATACCGATTTATAATTAATAACTATTGTTTTTAGCTTATTGTGTATAAAAGATCCCATGCACATGTGAAAGTAACTAAAATTTATGAACTTTATGAAAAACAATTAATATTAAATTGAAATAATTCTAGCAATTATACATTTTGCTTACACAGTAATTATTATCCAGTGTGATTAAACATAAAATCATGAATACATCTGCCTATTAAGAAGGAAACAAGGTTTAATTTTTGGTATAATTATATGATTTTTTTTACAAAACTTCATTTAAGATTTTAATTCATTTCCAATAGAGTAGGAGAAGTAACATACTGCTTGTCAAGTTACCAATTCTTAAACAGCAGATACCTGTCCGAGTTTCAGCAGTTTATATGTAATGAACTTGTAACATTAACGTGATGGCTGCAATAGATCTTAATGCCGCATAGTATAATATTTATTCCTACTCATACTTTAATTATCTAGTTTTATCCATTCACGTAGTATGTGTCTTCTCTATTCACTTTATTTGCACAAGTTATGGCTCTAGTAAGTTTAAAACAATTGAAATAAAAATTCCGCGAGTATGTTTAAATAAGTGAGTGCCCCTCGCATTTGTGAAACATTTTTATAGCACTATTAAATTATTTAAGATACTTAAGAACAATAGCATTAGCATTACTTGGAGAATAGTTTATTGTAATATTTTACATCCAAATAACACAATTATTTTTGGTAATAATTTAAACATACTGCTCGACACCAGTATCGATCGACACATGTACCATTGAAGTTGTTGTTGATTTTTTGTAACGTCGTACATCTTTTTGTAATAAAATCAAATTGCAATTTTTTCCATATACGTCAATGATCCACACTCCATCAATGAACTTGTTTCAAGGTGAAAAATAAAACAAAATAAAGGGGATATATTGAGCTAGACCGAATTTTGTATACCCTTCTCTGAAGTAATAAAAATTGCTAAGGGTCTGTTTTTTAAGAGAAGTAACACAATCAGAAAATTACCAGTTAATTAATTAATGTGTTACCTTCCTTAGGAAATGGATGGTGTAGAGAGAACAGTCTGTGAAGTGGGAGAGACATAGAAAGTTTAATTCATTTAAAACTCTGCTATTGTGCGAAAATTATTAAACGGGATTTTAATTGTGACCCACCCACTCAAAAATGTCGCCAGGAGATCAGGCTGCCTAAAAATAGTCAAATTTTCGGAAGCATTTTGTTTATACTTCATGAAAACTGTACTAAACTTCATTTTTTAATTTTTAGTTCCTTACTGTTTAATAAAGAATATAGCAATCTTCGTAAGTTTAAAAAGTGTCAATGATGGGAACTTTTTATGAATTTTTAATTTAAAAATATGAGTGAAGTAAATACGGATATCCCATATTTTACAGCAAAAATAATAATACGTATGAGTAATAGGATGGTACCATCATATTACTTATACCTTATTACTTTTTGTGCAACGCACAGTGGATCAGAATAGTTTTTCTTTGGACAAAACTCTGTAACTTTTGAACTACTGAAGATTTTTTATAATTCTTCTTTTAGTGGATAGATAGCATCTTAAGCTTTTATCCAATTTTAGTTTCATTAATCTTAGTGCAGTGGCTTTTGAGATATTTAAGGTTAAAAATGAACTTTCGATATTTTTCTTTTTCATAGAAATGCTCACTTTTTTATTTATTTTTTGTTGAAAAAATTCCTTATAATGAAAATTAAATCATCTTTATAAAAACAACCAAGTAGGGGTCTGAAAATTGAATATGTATGCCTAGTGTTTTCAGTCATAAATAGATTATCGAATCTCGGTTATTTGAATATATATCCATACATAAGTATGTAAGACATTCCCAGACACAAATAACTGAACCGTTTCTACTAGATGAATATCTGCAAGACACTGAAATAAAATATTTCTGCAAAAAACCGACTTGAATGAAAAGATCTTATAGAACATATTACAAAATATAGCACAGATTTTAGAAAAAAATGTACGGTACCAAACTGCAATTAAACCCTTTCAAACAAAATAAAAATTTGAAAATCGATTCACATATGATAGAGTTATACATTTTTTGGTGGGGCGGGGGGGTTAAGGAGGCAAATTAACTTTCCGATTTTTTAAAAATTTACGCTAAAAAACTACAGGCAAACCTCTAAAAAAAAACAATTGTAAAAATCGGTTGGGGAGAAAATTTCCCTATCGATTTTCTAAAAAATTGTAAGACCAAACTGCAAGCAAACCCTTGAAATATTAGACCTTAACTTATGACTAGTATAAGCTTATTTAAAAAAAATTATACTACCCATAAGTAAAAATTTAATATCTCTCTTTATGGGACCAAACTGCAAGCAAAGCCTTCCAAACAAAACAGGATTTTGAAAATCGGTGCATAAATGGAGGAGTTATGCGATAATCAATACTTTTGTGGGCGAAGGGGAATTCGCTCCCGATTTTCGAAAAAAAATGGGATCAAACTACAAGCAAAGCCTTCCAAAAAAAAAAAGAATTTTGAAAGTCGCTGCATAAATGTAGTGGGGGGGGGGGGTAACTACCCCTCCGATTTAAAAAAAAATTATGGAACCAACCTGCAAGCAAGGCCTTTCAAACAAAAAAAGAATTTTGAAAATCGGTTGAAAATGACAGAGTTATGCGTGTAGAAACATAAAAAAGTAAAAAAACGCATACACACGAATTGATAACAGACTTGTTTTTTTAAGTCGGTTAAAAAAACAATCACCCTAATTCCATACATTACAAGTGGATTGTGGAGCTGCTCACAAAATAAATGGTAAAAAAATATATAACTGCTAAGCTACTGGTCAGAATCATTTGCCAATTATCAACCGATTTTAATAGTTTAGGACTTATTGTAATCGCTGCAAGATACAGTTTTTAAGAAAATAAAAAAACTGTAAGTTTTCAAGCAAAGTGTTGCAAAAAAGTACGCAACAAAGCTTGAGTCCTTCTCTATTACACCATGGTCTAAAAATTAAAATGGCAAAATGATGTACTCAGCTAGACCTACAAAGCTCACAAGTCGTTTTTTCACTAGTATTTTCACTGTTACAGCATGCAGTTTAATGGCATGTTTTTCACTTATATTTTTAACTTTACAATATTCTGTAGCACATCTCTACTATAGCTTGTATTAATAAAATACTCTTTTACTTAATATTCACAATAACAAAATTTTATTTTTTTGTATCAACTTCAAACAATACTATTCCTTTTTTTTAAATATAACTTACAAAAGTTAACACAGAGTATGGAATTTACAAAATTTTAACACTTTTCAGAATACCATTTTCATTTAACTTTTACCACCAACCACTATTGCCGCTATAGCCACTATAGCCTCCATGACCACCGTAGCTACCATACCCGCCATATCCGCCATAGCCACCGGAAGACCAACCGCCTCCATGACCACCTCCAAGACGAATGACTTTAATAATTTTGGAACCACCACCGTATCCACCGCCGTATCCACCGCCATGGCCATAACCGCTACTGTAACCACCACCATAGCCGCCACCATAACCTGAATGTAGAAATCCTGCCGAGGCAACGGCAATTAAGGCAAATAGCACAATAAAAACTTTCATGATTTTTATCTAGATATTGTTCCTTGAATAATTTATAAAGATTCGAGCCAATTCAGAGCGAATGCCGTTGAAAGACTGTAATTAAAATGCACGCATCTTGTGGTATTTATATTCCCAAAAACTAAACTGTCATTTGGTCATAAAACTACATGACATGTCGACTATATATGCTGGTACGACAATATTGTTTGCTAAAACTAAAAAAAAGAAACATTAAAATGATATGTTGCACATAAATTGTTAAATTTGTTGCTGTTGTTGTTGTTGTTGTTGTTATTGTAGGAGGGGCAGGAAAGATATTGCTATTTTTTTTTTATCAAAGCCCATACTAAACCAGAACTTCTTTAAGTATATAAATTTAAGATTTTATATTCTCAATAAAATCACTCTTTACCTACAAAATGACCAGGGTCAACTACACTTAAAGTTGTTTTCTTTTGATTTTTAGTATCTTCAAAATTTTACTACGATTAAAAGACATTAAACTGTTATTTACTTGGCACTTGACTGGACATGATTGTATGTGTAAAAATATAAATTTCCTACAATTGCATTTATCATCTTTACACAAACCTTCTATATATATATAATTAACTGAACGTACAAAGTAATTATTTGATTTAAAAAAACACCTCCCTGATCATCAAGCAACTTGTTATTTCAGTTTCAATTTTGTTTCAGCTAAAAGAACAACCACAATCTTAACTTGTTTAAATTCCAGTTACACTTTAAGCCTCTTAGTTGGTTTCTTCATTTTTATTTAAAAATTACTATTGCAATAAAAAATAAATAGTATAAAAAATATATCCTTCACTTTAGCCAATACAAAGCAGTAAGATCTTATTTAAAAGGGGTAAGTGAATCATGTAGGATATAGGCAATACGGTAGTTTATATTTTATATTCTATTCTCAAGGTTCTCTCCATAAGGTATCACAAGAGATGTTACGATAAGAATTTGTCTTGGTTTTTATGGATTTTTAAATATTAACCAGAACATCTACTTTCCAATATAAATACCAGGCTGTCAATCAATTTATTCTACATTACAACTCTACTAAAAATATTTGACTACGAACGTTATTACTTATTATACAATTACGCAAAATGTAATTAACCCATTTACGGCCAAGGTGATAAGACTGGGAGTGAAGACAAAAACCATACTATAGATTTGCTTCATATAAGTTTATTGTAATGGAGAATGCACCAGAAGACCTCTCTCTCTCTCTCTTTCTCTCTCTTTCTCTCTCTATCTACCTACCTGCATCCAAAGCTCGGCACTAAAGGCATTTAAAATTCGCAAAAAATCGAAGTTGCTTTGAAAAACTTTTAAAAATGTACCAAATCGAAAACTCATAAGACGTCGAAGAAATACAATTCTAAAATGCATAAAAGGATATTTGAATCGTCCAGAAACACATTATTTCAGCAAAAAAATCGCCATAAGGTGAATTTACTTCGAAAGAATTTTAATGTGTCTAAAAATTCAATGACCTACACTCTAAAAAATTACTTCAAATTTAGGATCATATATTGTCTAAATTTGTGTATTGAAAATTTCTCCTTGTCTAAAATTACATCGATTTTGTAGTTATTTTAATAAATAAAAAACCTTTCAAATTAAACACATTTAGTCCAAGTGAAAAAAATTTAACATAAAGTATAACTAAATAACATAAATTTAACATAAGAATACGGCTATGGCTGAATGGTGGATACGTCAGACTATCAGTCAGAAGGTCACGGTTCAAACCTGCACGCAGCCAATCGCTTTTTTTAGTAAAAACATTTTGTTGAAAAATAATGCGTGTCTAATTTTAGGTCGATAATAATCGGTAAAGTGTTGCCGACTATTATCGACCTAATTTGCAACAAAAGTATTTTAGAGTGTATATATTCAAAAATGCACCTAATGAGGCCCATATCCACCATAAACTGTACAACTAACGAGATCGGTAAGCTCGCCAAAAATCGAGGATCCTGCAAACAAGAGTTAAAAATTTCATATAAAATCAGTATTTTTTTAGGGTTCCGTACACCAAAATGAAATTCTGTGAAATTGTCACAGAATATGTAAATATAAATTTGGCCACTAACTACCACAGCAAAAATTTATGAAATTTAAAAATTAAAGGGTTTTTCTAAAGCGATCAACGAAACATGGCAAAATCCTAATGTTATGTACATACAATACACTTGATATATAGAGGCTTCACATTTTCAAAGTTAGTGTATTATTATACAAATAAAAATTAAAGGGTATTAGCTGTATCTCTTAAACCGTAAAAGGTAAACTGTTGAAGCTTTCACAGCTGGTGCAGCATTTTAAAAGTAAAAAAACTAAAAATTAACAAGGTATTCTATCAGGTAATGTTATATTGAAATTGAGTTGTATTATATTAACCTTAGTAATTAGACACTTGAAACAAACTATATTAATAATTAAAGTGTAAATTAATAATTAAAGGGTACCCTTTCAAGTAATGCTACGAACAAGCCGAAAACAAAAAAAATCGCCAAAACAAAAAGTAAAACTAAAAAGATTCCAAAATCAAAAAAAAATTATACGAAAAACGAAAAAAATCGCCAAAATGAAAAAAAAAAACGCTGAAACGAATATTAAAAAAGTCGGCAAAATGAGCAAAAAAAACTCCAAAACTAAAGAACCTCAAAATTACAAAAAAAAAACAAAACGCTGAAGCGAAAAAAACACCAAACCGAAAAATATCAACAAAACTAAAAATCGCTAGTTAAAAAAAGCCAAAACTAAAAAACCCCCAAAATGAAAAAATAGCCAAAACGAAAAAATCGTCGAAATTAAACAACAAAAACTAAAAAAAATCACCAAAAATCGAAAAATCGCCAAAACTAAAAAAAATCGCAAAAACTAAAAATACGAAAAAATTCGCCCAGAACCAAAAACATTACCAAAGTTAAAAAAGAGCGCCCAAACTAAACAAATCATAAAAAAACGAAAAAACAAATAAAAAAAAGTTAAACGAAAAAGCAAAGCGAAAAATTATCAAAATGAAAAAGGGCAAAAAGGAAAAGGGATAAGTGTAGTTATATGGGACCCTTCGTTTGAGAGCCAAAGTCGCACTTTACTAAATATATTAACTTTTTTATTTACCAATGTAATTAATAGAAATATAAGTAGGTAGGATTTATATTACAGTTTTCGCCTCATTCATGGATCCTGAAATAAAATTATTTTTTTCGTTTCGAATTTTTTTTTTTTTAATTTTGGAATTTTTTAGTTTTAGCGTTTTTGCAAATTTCAAGAGTTTACCTCTTACGGTTTCCAAGATAAATCATATTGTATAAATTACATAGTAAAATTACATTATTGTTCTAAATATCAGTATTAATTGGTGTAGTCTATTCTAGAGACTACACCAATTAACACTAACTTTGAAAATGTAAAGTGTCTATATATAAGTGTCTGTATATTACATTAGTATTTCAACATATTTCGTTGCTCGCCTTCTGTCTGTCATACAGACAGACGAACAGCGTAGCGAAAACAATAGGGTTCCATTACACTTTTGGTGCACGGAACCCTAAAAAGTGAATATCAATAACTATCAAATGAAATACAGCTATAAGAGTGACAGTATGAATTGACTTAAAGTAGATGATATTTAACTCTTGGCTGCAAACCAGCGCCTTTCGTCAAGTGGTCAAGCGGAAAAGAATTCTGAGGATATTAGCGGGAGCTATCGAATCGTCAGTTCAACCCTCCGTGCAGTCAAAAGTTTTCTTTGTCTATATGCTTCACATTTTTCTCTAGATAAAAATATAATTTAATTAAATATCTTTGAATATAAACCCATACAGTTCGACTAAACTCATAACTTAATCATCAAAAATAGTTTTAATTTTCCAACTTGGCTTTTGCCAAATTCAGTAAAATATAATATTTTGTTCTTGAACTTATATCCTCACAGTTTCTGAACCGGTCGCCTTATTCATATGAGCTAAGTCATCTTGTTAAATAATGTTAGCACAAAGTAACCATAGACATGAAATGACTTACAACTTACAACTTTAAAAAGTTATTCTAACCAATCAAAATTCCTACTTCATAACTATTTAAATTGGTTACATTTACCTACCATTTTATTTTGAGTGTAGTTTGTTCTCTAGTCATTTTAGCTTTTCGTTTTAAAAAGTTTTTAAAGTTCTAAGCGGCGCCTTAAGATATGTTGTGGCTTTGCTCAAGATTTATTTTTATTTTTTTAAGTTGCGATACCGGAAAACCAAAATCAGAACTTTTTCACTTTCCTACATATTCTGTCATAGACCTAATCACGTAATCAATATTTATATTTTGAATTGTACAAAAATTACTTAGAAAAAAGTTTAAGAATTTCAAAATTTTTTTTATAAAAAGTATCTTTCAAATTCGTCATGGCCATAAAAGAATACTCACCGCAAGTAACTTTGTTTTTAGTACTCGAACGTATTGTATTGTTGTGTGCAATGAATTTTTGTAAATGACACTTTGTTGTTAAGTTGCATGGAATTTATTTATTTCATATGTGCAATTCTCAACCCATTCATGTCGGTCTGAATGTCTCATCTTGTTTAGTCATCAACAGGTTAAAATGGTGGTTTAACATTTGCACACAATAGTACAAAAACCAAAATAATAATAAAAAAGAAGTTACAAAAAACCATCCAATAAAAAAGACTGGCTGTTGCAACAGAAACAACAATTGTTGTTTCCGCTATTTAAGTCAGACTTTATTTAAAGTTTTAAATCTTCTTTTTGTACAACAAAAAAAAATATTTCACTGTGTCTGTTTTGTTACTGATGGAAACATGAAATTTTTGAAGGTCAGCTATAAGTTGTCTTGCAAATTAAAAACGTAATAAAGTTGTAAAAGCTCAAATTGATTAAAACTTATTATAATACACGTACATCTGAATGTGTTTTTGGTAATTAATTTTTAGGTTTAATAGTGCTTTTAAGCCATATTACTCATATTTTTAAAGAACTACACATAAAACTTAAACATTAATATTTCGTCAGTTTAATGGTAAACTTAAGAAAATGATTAACTTTACAACTTGACTTAATAAGCACGTCTTCAAATGCATGAAAAAAAATTAAGAAATAAATTAATTTTGATATAAAAATCATGTAAAAATTAAAAATATTAGATACATTTTACAAATTAATCTCAAAATAAAGTCGCTTAATTTTTCTTCTCCTCACAGCTACCACATTGTTCATAGCTCAACGAACGTTGTTTGTTGCCTTTCTCTCCATATGGTGACTCGCCTTTTACTTCCAAGAAATAATTACCTTTTACATCAGTAGGTACGGCATAACCCATGGGCACCTCCTTACTGGGACATTTTCCTTCACGCAATCGTGTCAAAGAGCTACAGCGTGCACCAATAAAGTTTAATTCATTGCCAGGATAAATAGTCTCAGCATAATATTCCCAGGCACGGGCATGAGCACAAGTAACACTAAAACAACCGGTGGGTAAAGGATCTAAGCCACCAGGATAAAAATCGATATCACCCAAAGGATCACGTTTGCCCAAGACACCAGGATTACTGTGAATAACATCAATAAAGTCAGCATCTCCTCTTAGCAAACCCGAAAGAGTTTCTCCTTCATTGAAACAAGGTTTGGCTGGATCTAAACCAGTTATGCGAGGTATAGATTTACCAGTCATCAATTCAAAATTGCGTCCAGCAGATCCCACTATATGAGCACCCAAACTATGACCAATCAAGTGAATATTTCCCAGTGGAATAATTTTTATTAATTGTTTAAGACCTTCGGCAATTTTCTGACCTAAGTCTTCGGTATTAAAAGCCGACCAAGTATATAAAGTGTCCACAAAACTAGCGGCATCAACGGCCTGCAATTAAAAAATTATAATTTTAAAAATAAAACAAGTCCATAAAAAACTGCTGTTCAACTTACCACAAAATTGATACCACCTCTACAATTATAGGCCTTGGCAAATACATCTATGGTATCCGATTCATTTACAGTGGTGGTCCAACCGGTGGCCAAAATTACGACTTTTTTGCTTGGATCAAAATGTGGGCTTGTCCACATGTCATTTGCTCTTAAGAGAGGAAAACTGTATTTTTCACAACCTGATCTTAGTTGAAATTGCATTTTATTTATGTCTGGTGAAAACTTTGGAGTTATAGTCTGCGATGCTAAAGCCGATGAACCTATAAGAATTTTTAATTTTTATCAACGTTTTTCAATTAATTTCATTTGCATCTTTACACTTTCAACAGAGACGAAAAAACACTAGCACTAACACTAACTAACACAATCTTGTCTTCACAATCTGCTCTTGCATCGTAGCATTTGCAAAATGGTATAGTATATTGGTACTCACCACTAACATTGTTGAGTGGTGAGTATCAATATACTATACAATTTTGCAAATGATACAATGCAAGGCCATTTGCACAAGATTGTGAATTGGGCTATTGTATATTCTTGAACAAAGTTTTTTAAGTTGTCATAAATTCAACATTTTCAAATTAAAAATAGTACATATATTTTTTAACTCAGAAGGAATATTTCCATCAAATTTTTTTTTAAGCATTTATAATTTTGTTGTTTAACAAAGAAAGAGTTGTGACGATTGATTGTGATTTGGATCCGATATCTTGAAAATACTGGATCAAGTTTTTGAAAAATTTAGTAATTTTAATTTTAAAATGAGTATACCTCGCTAACTATTAAAGATCAAAGCTAAGCCAAGCATGATTTTTTAGAATGTGGCTATTAAAATACAAAAATAATTTTTGGAATCGGGCGAGAAACAAAAACACGACATGCATTGAAAATTTTTACATGCGAGAAGTGCCCTGATTTTGGACTTTGTTGATCCGCTCCTGAGCACTATGTAAAGTTATATGTCCATCTAGAATATTATTCTAATCGAATAATCCTTTTAGAAATTGTTGATTTATATTCTAAATATTTGTATTCTGTTCCACTGTGCATTGTTATATTAGTGCGAGGAAATTATTGGGCTGGTAGCATTTAAGTACGAATAATTATTTGAAATTGGCATAACTTTAAATATTGACAGCAACTCAATTTCTCTTCTAACATATTGTTTAGCTAATTTTTTCAAACCAAAAAGTTATCAAACACTTACATATTTTATTAATTGAAGATGAAACAAATTCAAATGGATAGCCGGCTACCAACTGCTTGCTCGTCTCGAAAAGTCCCTTTGGGGTGGGCAATTTATTGGCCACATCTTTGGCAATACCCGATGTTACATCCACCGTTGACTTGAAAACATTCGATATACCGAAATCGACACACTTTATAACACTTAATGAACTTATTAAGACCAAATAACTTAAAAAATATTTAAATTTCATATTGTTAAAAATGATGCAAATAATCAACCCCACAAAGATTTTCTTTGATATTTTTTATGTCTTTTTTTGTTTCGACTGACCGACCACCTTGAGTTTAATTCTAAAACTGAGATGTGAAAATTATAAAAAAATACATTTTATAACATCTACTATTAACGAAAAATAAAACTTGTCATTTATATATGGGAATCAAAATAAAATTAAAACAATAATCCGTACGTAAGAATAAGTCTAGTTTTCATAGGTGATCGTATAGCAAAATGCAGTAAGTTAACTGAGACGATGGGAGGAGGCAGCCTAAATATAACATTATAATAAAAACAATATACATTAATGTTCATACGTATATTTTTTATTAAAGGTACGAGGGCAGTATCACGTTATTAAATATTTCCTCAGCGGCCATAAGCAAGTATGCGATTATCAATTACACTCGTAGTCTTTGTTTTATAGAATAAAGATTTCCACAGCAAACTTCGTCAAAATCGTCTTCAGAAAAGAGCTAAACTTGACTTTTAGGGTTCCGTACACCAAAAGTGTAAAGAAACCCTATTGTTTTCGCTACGCTGTCCGTCTGTCTGTCTGTCTGTCTGTCTGTCACAGGCTGTTTTCTCGAGAAACGTTAGAGCTACGAACCTGAAATTTTCACAGAACATGTAGAACTTTTGCCGCTACAACAATCATATATATAAAAATTAAAGGGTGTTCTAAAGCGAGCAAGGAAAAATGTTGAAATACTAATGTAATATACAGACACTTTTATATAGACACTTGAAATTTTCAAAGTTAGTGTCAAGTGGTGTAATCTGCAGAATAGACTAAACCAATTAACTCTGACATTTAAAACAATAAAAACTAAAGGGTGTTCTATCAGTTAATGTAATTTTGACTCTGCAATTTAGACAATTCGCTGTAAGAGCCAAACTCTTGAAATTAAAAAAACTCTAAAACATAAAAATTCCAAAATGAAAAAAATGTCGGAATGAAAAATCGTCAAAATGAAAAAAGCGCTTAAAGGAAAAAAGCACCAAAATTAAAAAAACGCTAAAACGCAAAAAATCATTAAAAATAAAAAGCTCGCCAAATAATTAAAAAAAGCACCAAAACCGAAAAACGGCAAAACGAAAAAAAGCTCTAAAACCTAAAGAATTCGCTAAAACTAAATATATCTTAAAAAACGAAAAAAAAATCGCCAAAAGTGGAAAAAAATCCTAAAACGAAAAAAAGCACCAAAACAAAAAAAAGTGTCAAAACTTAAAAAAAAATCGCCGAAAACCGAAAAAATCACCAAAACGAAAAAAGTGCCAAAAGCAAAAAAAACGCTAAAATTAAAAAAATCACCACAAACCGAAAAAAATCCTCAAAGTCGTAAAAGCGCTAAAATAAATCTCTAAAACTTAAAATACCGTCAAAAAGCAAAAAAAAACATTAAAACAAAAAAAAACAAAACCAAAAATTCCCCAAAACCTTAAAAATCGGCAAAAAAAACAAAATTTGAAGAAACGAAAAATCGCGAAAAAAATAACAAAAACTTACCAAAATGAAAAAAGGGCCCAAACCAAAAAGACGCCAAAGCAACGAAAAAAGTTAAGAAATAAAAAACTAAAATTAAACAAAAATGCAAAACGAAAAAATTTTCCAAATGAAAAATTGGCAAAAACGAACAGGGATACATGTGTATTCGTACGGAACCCTTCGTGTGCGAGCCAAATTCGCACTTTACTATATTTATTATTAATAATTTTCTCTAAAAATAAAACAGTATAGATTATTACGAAAATAAAATATGTAATTTATTTAACAACACAATTCTCCAGGAACTTTAAAATTCTTATAGCTACATAAAACACAGTTTATATACTACGTATGTACGTATGAACAAAAACAAGAAATATATAAGAAAAAACATCTGTATGCACAATGTAGGCTGTCGGTTATTTGTAGGAATAATTTTTTTATGAAAGTGTTCAAGTCTCACTCCCAAAAATGGAGGCTTGATGCAAAAATGACTTCAGAAAAATTTCACGCCCCTGGGACCATGCCTTCCCTTGCCGACTTGCGGTTGAAATTTGATTAAATTACATTTATACGGCATGATAACCTACTAGTCGAAAAATATGACCACATTATGAAAATGTTTCTTCTAAAAAGTTGTTGTCTGTAAAGTTTTCAAAAGCTTTTGCCTAACCAACTTTTATCTAAATCGTATATTTAACAAAATAAACAGCAAAATATCGAAATATCCCATGACTATTAATATTACAAAAATAAGCCCATAAATTTCACAAATTTCGGTAAACTTGTTCGTTCTCTAGAGGTTGATGTTGCTTCTTTAGTTAGTTGGACCGCTGAACGCGAATCTGAACTCCAATTTTTTTATTATTAGCTTTAGATTTCGAGATATACCGTTATTTCGAACATCAAGGCACTTGCACGACATATATCTGCATAACTGGAGAATGAATGCTTTGCCGTATTCACTAAAAAATAAAAACCAAATTCGACGATAAAATTATTTTTAATCGGCCCATTAGTTTCAGATAATGGATACATGGAACTATGTAATATTATCTTATCGTTTCTTTTTTAAATGTTCTATAACACCATGATTAATTCCAGTTATTACTCTATCTGTTCGTAAAGCAACCATATTTTCTATATTTAAATTAAAGACTTTAAAACTTTATATATTGCTAAAGATATTTGAATGGCTAAGGTGTAGAAATGGCTAATAATTTTCTTTAAAGATTCACTGTAATACCGAATGAATACACCCGGGTATTTCTCCACTGTGATATCAGTAGACTCTCATCAGCCAGTAATGTTTGAAAGTGGTTAGCCAAAACGGATTTAATGACAGCAGTGCACTTTGCTCGGTACAACGTTATTGCAATAGGAGCCTTGCTATTATTGAAAACATTTTCCTACATCTGAACTAAGTGATCTGCAGATCTAATCGAAGTATACACGGCAACAAACAACGCCTCGGATAACTTAGCCTCTTTGGTTTTTATATTATCACTTAGTGGCCTTTGACACATAGGACATTTCTTGCCGGACATAAAAAATATATAGGCTAAGGGAAGATAAAGGTAGAGAGTGTAGTACACGACTATATGTACTGGACATTTTTCGCTTCTGTTTTCTACTTTTCGCAATGCATACGCAAATCAAGCAAGCAAAGCCACAATACTAACACAACGCTTTCACACCAAGTGTGAGCGCTTCAGGCAAGTTCAAAAGAGAATTAAAAATATTTCCGTCAAGAAATGTCTCAACTTATTAAATTCATAATGAATATTTTAAATAACTTAATTAGTTGTTAATAAACAAAAATAAACATTTAATAAAATAAAGAGGGGCTGAAAAAGCTAAATATAAATATATTTAAAATGAGCTAAAAAATAGCTTGGTGCTAGATGCAAATTTGTTGAGCTTAATAAAAGAAAAAAGATGCTAAATTTAGCTAAAAAAAAGATCTGAAATGGACACACTGTAGGCAAGTTTTCTTGTTGCAAGTACGTTTTTGCTGAGAGAAAGAGAGGGATATATTTCCAGAAGAGCACAAATGTTATGTATTTCTCTTTCATCACTTAACACTGCGACCAGATGTGCAATTTTTATTTCTAAACATAAGCAAAGACATCGGCAGAATAGCGTCGCAAAAAATGTCTGTGTTCAAACTTCTGGTAAGGACTGGGTAAGCATAGTGATGCTTGGACAGAATTTTTATATATTTGTCTAGTAAGCTTGCACGGTATTTAATAAATATTCCATATACGTATTTCACTTTATTATGTTTATATTTATAAAAATTGTATGAATATGAACGTAAATAATGTGCAAATAGTTTAATAAAAAAAACTATATATTTAAATATTTTTTTATTTAATTTCCTTTTCTTTTTTCCACAAAAACAAACAAATTATACAGAAACTAATACATATATACTAAATTTGACAGCTTGTGTCCTAACATAATTGCTCAGTCTTGTGTTTTAACATCAATTTCCAAATATGTGTCCAAAAACTAACATTTATTGTCCATTAACATGCACAGTAATTTTTTGTGTTAGCAACAGATATTGACAATTGCAAACTCAAAAGTTTCCAAACTTATATCTCATCAAGATCCGGTGTAAGCTAAAATCGAACTTGCAGCTGGACAACTTGCTTGGAGGGTATTCCGTATTTTATTTGCAATTGGTCCGATTGAAACATAAATAAAATAATTTCCAAATGATTATTATTTTTCTTAATAAACCAACTAATTCTGCGACTACCCACGTAACTAAATGTATAAAGCAATAATATGTTTTTGTTAATACTGACAAACATTCTCTACGTTAAATGAATTTCTAATAGGAAATATATTTTTGTACGTTTTTCAGCTACATACTATCTTTATTAGAGTATTTTGCTTTTTATTTTTAATGCGATTATTCATGAATAGAATAATATAAAATCTAAATTTCCATATTATTAAAATATAATTAAATTATTAATATAAGAAAACTAGAAAACAAAATCTACACAAAAGACGTCACCAAGATAACAACTTAGAACTAAAAACCTTATGCTCGCAGCAAAAATCTTTATCAAAAGTATGAAATCGAATATGTTATTTTTTGGGCATTTTGATGAAATAATTTTTTCCTTTAAATTTGAAAATTTCGAGAATTCCCTATGAAAATATGATAATAAACTTTTTGATCCGTGCAAATATTTGGCGGAGCTATTGATGAAATATGTAATAACCCATTTAATTATTTTTCGTCATTACAGGGAAAAATCATCTTCAAAATTGCGTAATAACATTAATTTTGACCAGTGTGGATAGCGGCAATGAATGAAAATTTTATAAAAAATGCTTAAAATATACTTTAAACAAAAAGAAGACGCACAATATATAATGCCATTAATATTCACAGAAAACAATATCATCAAACTGCAACTAACAATTCGAATTCTTAATATGTAATTTAAATTAAAAAATATATTTAGTTAATATAACAAATTAAATTGTTAATACGACAAACACAGAAATTTGTTTCAACAACCTGAACTAACCAAATTTTTTGTTATGTATGGCGCAAAAATTCAACAATTTATGAATATTTTTTTCATTAAATATGCCAACTAAAGTTTTTGTTGAAACTTGTGAAAAAATTAACAATCATCATTGCTGATATAACAAATTTAAATTTCGCTAGTCAATTAAATTACCCAACAAAATTATTTGTTAAATTATATCATAGCGGAATGTACACACGTAAATGCCTCAAGTTTTGTATGTATTTATTATTTGCGTATTTGATAGCGAATTGTTCTGTAGCTGAGATATAAGAACGTTAGTCTATGAGTTAAGAGGTTGCCGGATCGACTCGGCTCAAAGACATTTACAGTTTTTTTGCAGAGAAGCAAAAAGTCGTTTCGAGGGTTATGATTGCGTATAAAAAAAAATATTGTTAATATAACAATAATGATAATCAAAATTTGCCAAGAAATTCAACAATTCACATTGTTAATACAACAATAACTTTAATTGAAATAACTTTAAAATCTAACAAAAATAATTTAAAAAAATATTTGTTAAAAAATTATAATTATTTTAGGGGATTTAGACGCTGAGTTTTTTACATGTTTGTTCAGTCTTGAGTTTTTAGTTTATATGTGAAGGGTGTAGAAAAGCAAACGGGTTAGGAAAAAAGTCTTGATTTGAGTTTTCATGCTTGTTTTTCACATTTACTTTTAAAATCATTTGTATTTATATTTTTTTCATACTAAAAGTTAGAATTTATTTTAGTTCAAAGAAAATTTAAAAATTAAACTTAAACAAGTTAAGGTAGAAAATTATGATATTCAGTAGCAACTTTAAAAGGAAATTTAAATAAAGTCTTGTTTGAAAACTCAGTGTCTAAATCACCTATTTGTTGATATATTTAATTGAAAATATGTTTCTGATTTTCCTTTAACTAACAATTTCGTAATTGTAATTACAAAAATGTTGTAGGCTCAAAATCAATTAATTATTTAATTGATATAACAAAACAAATAATTGTATCTACAAATATTTTTTTCTGTGTTAATTAATGATACTTAGAAAAAACTTACAAGAAAAAAATACCTGCAAATAAGATTATTCAATATACTGAAGTCCCATTCGGTCTTTTGCCTTTACTACAACATCACCAATAGAAAACAGAGAAAGTATTTCTTATTGTTCTATGTTTCTTATTGCTATAATTATTTAGCTCGAAGTCTTCTAATAATTTATTTTATGAATTTATTTCGAAATTCAACCTATTTTTAAGAGAATATTAATGAAACTCAGTCAATGGAACTTCATTCATTCATACTATGAAACATAGCTGTGCACGAATATATTCATAGGTACTCGTATGTATGTTTGTTTGTGCATGTATGTATGTTTTTTTCGTATTTATGGATGTATATATGGATATATGGTTATGTGTATGTATTCACATATGTACATGTATGTATACATGCATACATACCAGAAAACATACATTCATACATGCATTAAAGTACTCGGCCAGTTTATTATTTTAACGTACTACATTAATGAACAGATCGTTGAAACAATGAAGTTTTTCCTTAGACTTATGTAACTTTTTGGTCCAGTGTACATGTTTACTATGTGTGTATGTATACGTAGCAGCATTAATCACTTCCCACTCAGGGCAGCCAGTTTAGGGGTTCTGACCCCAAATTAAGAGAATTGTCATCACAAAAAAGGATGAAAATTTTCATTTGGGGTTTGGGGTTTTCATTGGGGTTATTTAAAAAATACATGTGGGTTTTTTGGGGAAATTCCTTAAAAGTTTCTTTCCTTTGATCTATAATTAAAAATATTTCTTCTAAAATATTTTTAACATACATACATACATACATACATGCATACGAGTATATAGAGACATTCGGACCACCGATAATGTACTAATCCCTATTAACACAAAGTTCAGTCATATCAATTTTATTTAAAACTCTCAGTTTGCCGGAACTTAAGTCTTATCTGAAAGTTTAACATTATCGTTAACATTTTATTATTGCTTTACCAAATCATCAGTAATTTATTAAAAAAAACTTTAACATTTTCAGCCGTATGTAAACTTTCGTAACACTTTGTATGTGATAACAATTATCTCCTGATACATAATATATAAGACCGTGAATAATATAGACTAAATTTACATCCAAAGAAATTTAATTATTTTTGGCTAGAGTTCGGTTTTAATATAATTTTTCAATTAAATTATATTTTTTATTTAGAGATAAATAGGAAGCATGTAGACAAAGAAAATTTTGAAAATTGACCTATTTTTACCAAATACCAAGGAAGAAGAAACCTAAGATTTTCTCCTGGGAATGCCGCAGTTCCCAAAGAAATTCCAGAAAATACAAATATTGCCTTATAGTATTACTTTTTAGAAATTTATTATTTGACATATTGTCATAATTATATTTTAAATGAAATTTATTTGTTGATGGTTACTAAGCAATTGTCTATATGCATTTCATTGGCGCTTTTACCAAATCGTCAGTAGACTTCAACCACAACTTTGAACAGTTACTAAGCCTACTACACTTATTTTATTCTTTTGTGATTTTCAAAAATATTATCGTTTGCAAATTCTCAAATGGTTTTTGAAAGTCTGTGCATAAAATAAGAGCTTTGTAACTGTTCAAAGTTGTGGTTGAAGTCTACTGACGATTTGGTAAAAGCGCCAATGAAATCATATAGACAATTGCTTAATAACCATCAACAAATAAATTTCACTTATAGAATTACCTTTAAAATATGTATAAATATGGGGTAAGTATTATAAAATTTTTATAATTACAGAATATTTAACGCACTTTTTTCTGCAAAACACGGTGCAAAATTTTAAATTAAACTGCGTATCAGTTTTAACTGAGTTGTACTTTTAAAAGTAAATTTTTCCAGAATATTAAAAATTTTTTTATAAATCTACAAAAAATAAGTTTTTGCAAATCCGACTCAATTTGATTTCCCCACTAGCAAAGCAGTGGACTTAATGTGGGTAAGAAAGTTTAAAATTTAGATTTTTCTTGTCGAATATCTTCTTAACTGTAATTGGAAACCCATAAATGTTGTAGACTTTTTTACCTCTTGGATAGGTAAATATACTTGCAAGAACTTTTATTTATCAGACCAAAAACATGAGCTTGGCATATGTTTGAAGTTTTCATAAGCCCGAGGTCTTTGAGGTCTTGTGGCTCTATGCTGTTTTAAGATATAAATTCGCAACTTTAAACTTAAGCTCAGCAACATCTCATAAAATGCCAAATATAATTTTATAAGAAGCGGACAGCTCGTTAAGAAACTGCAGATTTATTTCCATTTTTTTTTCAAAATCCTCACTGTGCAATCCCCACTATGCAAATTCACGTTATTTTAAACACAGAACAGAGCTGATTGATAGTTAAGATAGATATTTCACTCAGCCAAAAAAAACAAATAAAGTGAAAAGAGGCCAAACAAACAAAGCTCGATTAATGGTAAATGTTTTATTTGATTTTGTTCATGTTAAAATGTCGTATTCTTGTACATAAATCATAGTTTCTTATCAGTACTCCACGATTGTTCTAACTAATTGGCTGAAAATTCTAATTTAAAACAAAATTTATTTGCTTTAACTAAAACAAAAGTCACTGGATCATCGAATCTTTCTCGAATGAGACCAACGGGAAAAGAATGTGGACTATCAGTAGAGCAGAACCACAAAGGGTTTTAAAAAGTTAGCCCATAATGCTAAGCATTATCCTTTTGAAGTTGAGCTATTTTGGGGCAAAATTTCCCATTCATACTAATATTATAAAAAGGTAAAGTTTATTAGTTTGTTACAGGTAATATCTGGAATGTAAAATGTTAAAGCTTATTAGTTTGTTACAGGTAATATCTGGAATGTAAAATGGAGCGTCCTAACCGACAAAAGGTATATATTGGAAGTCCTTACAATAGGGTCAAGTGACGCTAAGCCAGCCCCCATACCCAGAAAATATTTATTATCGATTTAGGAGAAATCTATAAAGGCAAGATGTAACCATGCGTACTTAAAAGAGTAAAAAAACAACCCTATTAATGTGGATAAGCTATCCACTTTCCAGTCCGTCTATCTGCCCCCAGTCCGTCTGTCCGCCTTCCAGTCCGTGTATCCGCCCGTCCGTCTCCTTTCCGCATGCGAAAGTAACTTTGTTTTTTTTTGTTACGCTTTAACTTTTAACTATCTAACCGATTTTGATCAAATTGAAAACGCAGACAGAATTGCCTGTAAAAGGACACATAGGATTTACATTTTTTCAAAACAAGGACCAAGAGGGCGAGAGAGAGCAATGTCTGCCACATAGGTTTTATATATTTTCAAGACAAGGATCAAGAAGGGCAGGGCGCCATTTAATATTTAAAACATAGATAGATCTGCGTCTAAGAGGATACATAGATTTTATATATTTTTAAAACTAGGATCAAAAAGGGCCAGGTGGGCAATTTCTGCCTCTCTGACACTACCTAACCGATTTTGATAAAATTTACAACATAGATATATCTACGTCTAAAAGGACACATCGATTTTTATATCTTTTCAAAACTAGTATCAAGAAGGGAAGGAAGGGGTTAATTTCTGCTTTATTGAAACTATCTAACCAATTTTGATATAATTAAAAATATAGGTACATTAGCGTCTAAAAGTGTAAAATTTTTTATTGAAAATATCGCAGTTTAACATTCCTTTAAAGCAAAAATGTACCTTCGCAAGAGATGAGATACAATAATTTCTAATACATTCACTTCATGGAAAAATGTTTTTATTGCAAATTTTCATTGAAAATCGCAAACAATGTAAAATTTTTTATTTGTAGAAAAGAAAACGCCATAAAGCGGCACATAGGATGGATAGCTCCCTATTTGGATGGGCACATATGCTGTACATTTTACCAAAACTGTGATCAAGAGGGGAGGGGGTAGGTAAAAATTAAAACATAGAAAGATCTCCATCTAAAATAAAACATAGTCTAACTATTTCTTTAAAATTAAGACCTCTTCAAAACTATCCAACTAAGCTAAGATCAATAGGCTCAACCGATTTTGATAAAATATAAAACATAGATAGATCTGCGTATATTACTTTTACTCTAATAGTTAGTCATAAATTAATTCCGGGCGAGCAACGTCGCGGGTACAGCTATTATATGGCTGATTCTCATTCTACACGTACATTTTGTGTTTCGTCCCCATTTAATGGTTCCTGTAATAAAATTATATACTTCGATTTTTTTACATGTTTGTGTATTGAGCGTTACATTTGCTTTAGCGGCTGTTCCCGAATTGACTTTTGCGAAAAAAATACACTACAAAAAATTAGTATAGTTATTGAAAGCACTATATATCTACTCTCTAAAAATATAAAATTGTAATAATCGCAGGACGAAATTTAAAGTTATGACAACTTTTTCAATTTTGACTTGGGTTCCCATGGAAAAATAAAAACTTAAAATAAAAAAATAGTTCCTTACAAACATTTATACATAAGCAAAAACTAGGCTAACTCTCCTTTCAAATAAGAATTATTTTAATAAAATCGACCAACAATGTCTAAAGTTATGAGAATCTCACATAATTTTTAACCGACTTCCAAAAAGAAGACGGTTATCAATTCGTGTGTATGTTCTTTTTTTACTTTTTTTTCTTATGTTTGTACACGCATAACTCTGGCATTTGTGAGCCGATTTTAAAAATTCTTTTTTGTTGGAAAGGGGTTGCCTGCAGTTTGGTCCCATAATTTTTTTCGAAAATCGGAGAGGGGAAATTTGCTCCCCCATGCATAGCTCTGTCATTTGTGAACCGATTTTCAAAATTCTTGATTTGTTTGAAAGGGTTTTAAAAAAATTGGTCCCAAAATTTTTTGTCGAAAATCGGAGGGGGAAGTTTGCTCCCCCATCCCCCCCCCCCCCCATACATAGCTCTGTCATTTGTGAACCGGTTTTCAAAATTCTTGTTTTGGCTGAAAGGGTTTTCCAGAAGTTGGTTCCCAACTTTTTTCTGTATTCGGAGGGAAAACATTTATAGATTATTTATTTAAAAAAAAAATTACGTAACGCTCAATACATTTGTATACGAATTCAATATTTTTTCAGAACGCTCACTATATTTTGAATTCAATACATTTTATATATATAATTTTCGATGTGTTTTAACATAAGCTCCTTAGTTACTCACTAAAAAATATATTAAAAAATATTTTAAAAAATATTGATAACACTCAATTCATTACAGAAACGTTTTGCAATATAGTAATATTTAATAAAGTTCATAAAAGTTTTAAGTATTTAAAAGTACAAACCTACGCTGCTATTTTAATGCATGTTGTTAATGCAATTTTAATAATAAATCTGAGGATTTATAAGTAATGAAGCGTACTAAAATCTCGTAACGCGCAATATACATGACTGCGGACACCAAAAATTTAAAAAATATATATATAATTACATACTTATATATAAAAAAATTTTATGTGTGAAATAAGAGAACCAAATGCAAATATTCTAAAACCGCTATACATTTAATCTCTTTTTTGGAAAAATTCATAGTTTTTTAATGTGGAAAATCAACAGCATGCATTACGGACACGCCACTTTGTATGAAGAGGGGAAAACAGTATTTTTGTTTTTCGTCTTTAACGCACAATGGACAGTCTTGCAAAAAAAAACTTATGAACATTTATTTACAATCTATTAAATCCTGCTACAGCAATTTCCATTTTAAAATTTAATCGGTTATTTTATGAAATATTTTACTACACAGAAAAAATTATCACCAATAAATTTTCAAACAAAAGTTTGTCTAAAAATAAATTAAATTTTCTGTGAATGCAATTGTACCAAATTTGTTTACAAAAGATTTTTGAGTGAATCGATTAGTTAATGTGGTTGCTTTAATTCTCATTCATTTTTTTAGAGTATTTAGATAAACATTCAGACTTGAACACATTTAACTAAGTGAAATCTCATAAATGGATAATGATGATGACACAGACAAAAATTTTTTTTGTATATTTGTTTGATTAAGTAAAATATTTTGCTTAATAATTTTTAGCATTTTTATACTAATTGTTTATTGAATTCAGACAGAAATATTGTTTGATATTTTTCAGAAAATTCAGTAAATATTTTTTTTTGATTTAGTAAATTGTTTTGTCTACAAATTGTAAATATTTTTAGACAAATTGTTTTATAGATTTAAACAATTCGTTCACTGAAAAAACAAACTTTTTTTTCAATGAAATTTTTGAGGTATTTTGTCTATATTTACAAATTCGTTTGTTGGTCCGTTCATAGACAAAATATTTACAATTTCATTGAATTCCTTTACAGAAAATGAAATTTAATTTTTTCTGTGTATACTTTCAACGGATACGAAAAAAGCATTTGAAATGAGAATGAGTCATATAATATTTCCGAACGTTTGAATTTTCCAGAAAATATGCTCGTGTGAAGGTACTTATTTATATGCAGGCTATCACCACGCCATGTAGGGTACATGTCTACAAGATGTATTTTGTTTAAAATGCTGTGACGCACATCTTTAAAACATAACTTTCTTGTTTTAAAAACAATATTTTACTTATCAGCCAAGTAATAAACGAATAAAAAACGTTAAGAACATTTTTTTATTGCAGTTTTTGAGTAAAGAAAATTTATAATTGTATATTTTTCGTTTCGAAAGAGTTTTAGAGTTTTACAGCACTTAAGCTTTTAATTTATTTTTATTTAAATATGTACCACAAATGGCTAACATTTCAAGGTTAAACAACAATATATTATAATATAAATCATAAGAGAGAGTATAATACAATTAGTTGGTTTTTTTCCTATAATAATATAAAATATATAAAAAAACTTATATGCAACATTTAAAAGTAGGCAGACACAGATAATGCTACAACTTCAGCTAAGAAATAACTGATAACTTCCAAGAGGCAGGATTGATTTTATTTAAACAGTCACTAACACTATAGATTAAGTTCAAAGGTTAGGAGTATGTGCAATGTCCAAATAAATTGAAAACTAACCAACTGTTCTTGTTTAAACTGTTCCTCTTTACGGACAATATTCTGTAAGTATGTCTTCTCTGAAAACCTATCTTGTTCCATCTTGGCATTTCAAGTTATATAAAAATTAACAAGTGAAAATATCCAAGTGTAGGTTATAGAACGACTTGACTAGATCGTTTTGTAATTTTTAGAAATTCGACTACACCCCTAAAATCTAAAGTTATCGATAAAATACGATTTTTTGGGACATTGTCGAGTAAAAGATTTCACTATGTTATATTTACACCGATTTTAAGTTTTTGAACGTTATCGAATAGAGGAGGAGTGAAGCTTTCCGTATACAGATAGAAAATAATTTTTCAACGCTTTAAGGACTAAAGTAAGAACCCACAATTTTTAATATCCTGGCAATACCGGTAAGGTATCCTGAAGCACACATTAGCAAAATTATAATCAAAAGAAATATATTTTTATGTAGATAAATAACACTACTCGACAAATTTAGGGAAAAATAATTAAACTAATATGCCTCTACGTGGTGTGAAATGTCTTAAGGTCCCTTATGAAGGATCTGAAATTAGAAAAGGTCCAGCGCGTATAGATTTTGAGTTATATCGCAAAAATTTTTGGAAAAATTGTAAAAAATATATACCAAAAAATTCTATTTTTGTGTAAATTCTTTAAAATTGGACCTAAAATCATATAATAGTTTTGCGCATTCGTGTCGGGAACAAGATTTCCTTTCTTTATACTTTGAGTCAGAATAAGTGAATTTCATCGCAAGGACGTAAGAGATGTCCTTTTTTCAGTTATGTTTAAGTTTTGTCTCAATAAGTTTTACATTCGCACAGAACTTTTGCAATTGGCATACCGCATAAAAACTGGATATACTAACGAACATGTTGTTGACAAAAGAAAATTAAATCCATTAGGTAGTTCCTGAGATATATGAAAAACAACTTTAAATTTCGGTTAATTTTTTTTAACGATATAACTGATATTTATATTAAAAAATTAAATTGCAAAAAGTTTTGCATTATTTAGTGTGGCCAATCATAGGGACATAATGAAAAGTTAGTTTCAGTGTTGAGTAGTGAGTGTACTTGTTTTTAATAGATATTTGTTCAAAGGAGTTCTTAGTTTTAAGCTTAATTCGACTTTTTTGTTTCGCAGATCTTACACCAGATAAATTGGTTACAACGTCTTATATCTCATGAACAACCTGATTGATGGATATAAACTTTTTTTGCCGACAATGTGATTGTTAGTATATCTACACAGAAAAAACTAAATCTCATTTTCTGTAAAGGAATTCAATGTAAATATTTTGTCTAGGAACGGACCTACAAACAAATTTGTAAATAAAGACCAAAATATCTCAAAAATTTCATTGAAAAAAAACGTGTTTTTTTTCAGTAAACAAATTATTTGAATCTATAAAAAAATTTGTCTATAAATATTTACAAATTGTAAACAAAACAATTTACTAAATCAAACAAAAAGATTTACTAGATTTTCTGAAAAATATCAAACAATATTTTTGTCTGAATTTATAAAACAATTAGTCTAAAAATACTAACAAATACTAAACAAAATAGTTTACTTAATCAAACAAAAATATTTAGTGGATTTTTTTTAATATATCAATAAAAAATTTTGTCTGGGTCATCATCATTATCATCATCATGCATTAAGCATCATAGATTATGAACAGAACATTTACTGAAAATTAAATTTATTTTTAGACAAACTTTTGTTTGAAAATTTGTTGGTGATAATTTGTTCTGTGTAGTATTTGTGTCATATAACAATTGAAAAAGTTTTTTGCGAATATAAAAGTTATAGTGTCAAAACTAAAGGAACGCAAAAAAAACATTTCTAACTTCCTTGTGATGAAACTTAATTATCCTGACGCAAAATATAGCCCAAAATAGAACTCAAGTGACAGGAAATATTTTGCAGATTATAAATCTGTGAAAACAGTTAGTCATTTCGATGCTGAAATTCGAAATATATAGAAAAATAGCAAAAAAGTGCCTATGTACCCTAAAAATAAAGAAGTGCATATTACTAATAATAGTGACGTGGTGTAAAAATGTTAATGATGCAGTTTTATATTGTTTGTTATGGTCAATCGTATGGGTATAATGAAGAGTCAGTTTATTTTTCAGTGTCGAGTAGTGTAATCAATAAATTATGTTATCATACTGAGGCTCGCTCCGGAAAATGTGATGCGAAGAATACAAGAAAAGTCTGTGTCTTATTAATATATAAAAGGCACTATATCTTTAAAGGTAGAGCTAATACGAAATTATCTATTTGGATCTCCGAAGCATTCAAAAAGTTCAAAATTGTTGCGTTGTGTTATTATTTAATATATTGTTTGTTCATTCATATTTTGATTTGAACGACATTGACAAAATTTATTAACGTGTTCGCGACTTCACTGTAGTAGTGGTCCAAGCAAAAAATAATGCGCAAAAAAATTGCTTTATTCATAAAACATCACTATACGAAAAAACTTACTAAAACTAGAATTAATTGCTGTTTTTGTCAAATCATACTTCTGATGTAAATTTTATTAAGTTTTATTAATTCGGCTGTCGTAAATTTTTTTGTATGAATAGTTATACCTGGACAGGTAAGTCACAAAAACGTGGCCAATTCAAATGCTGTGGCAAACACTAAATTGATGAAAACTCGTAAAAATTTATGTCATTTAAAAGCTCATTGGTATTATCTAAAAGCTGAAATATTTTTTGCCGTATACAGAAATAAGCGTAAAATACAAAAAACTATTTTTGAAAATGTTGTCTGTCTATCTATATGTCAATCTGTATGTATGTTTGTCTACCTATCTGAACATGCATCATCATAGGTCTGTTCAATAACTGAAAGTTTTTCCTAATTGTTACTATAGTAACAACTATAGTTGTTACTGGAAAGTGTTCACGTACTCGAAAAACTAGCAACGATAGAGTGAAAAAAGCATAAAAAGTTGTCGGCCTTAAGACTAAACCAAAAACTTACACTCGAAATATTATGTGAGTCAAATATTATCTCTTCAGTCAAACTTTATCTCTACTGTTTACAGATATTTCAACTAAAAAATTCTTATGTACAACCAGGTGTATTTTTATTTCAGCTATTTAAATACTTTACAAATAACTTTTCATTGACGGACGGCGAAAACGTGACACTTTTTCAATCCTAATTTGTGTTCAACAAAGATCATGTACCACAAAGTTATATCATATATTTTTAACCGACTTCAAAAAAAGGAGAATGTTATCAATTTATGTGAATTTTTTTAATTTTCTTTATGTGTGTACACGCACAACTCTGTCATTTATAAACCGAGTTTTAAAATAATTTTTTGTTTGAAAGGGTTTGCCTGCAGTTTGGTCCCATAATTTTTTTCGAAAATCGGAGGGTGAAATTTGTTCCCCCTTGCATAACTCTGTCATTTTTCAAGCGATTTTCAAAATTCATTTTTTGTTTGAAAGGGTTTGCCTGAAGTAAGGACCTGTATTTTTTTCGAAAATCGGAGGAATGCTCCACCTTGCATAACGCTGTTATTTGTAAACCGATTTTCAAAAATTTTTTTTTTGCTTGAAAGGGTTTCGTGAAGTTAGCCCATAATTTTTGTTTTCGAAAATCTAATCACATTTTTTTCGTTTTCAAAAATTCATAAAAAAATTAAGAAAGCATAATCTTAACATTTTTATAATTTATTATAAATCTGTGTATATTAGGAATAAAATAAACCATAAATCATTAATTTCGATAGACAAATGCCGATTTTATTGACAGTTAACTGAAGGAACTCAATTGATAAAAATTAGAATTTCCATACAACAGAAAATTTTTAATATGTGTGTGTGTGTGTTTGTAAGTGTGTTGTATGAAAATCGCCATTTTTATCAATTAAGTTCCCTCACCTCGTTTTGAATAAAATCGAAATTTGTACATTGATTTTTATTTTTAATACAACTAACTTTCTGATAAATGATAAGAATTTTTAATTTTTGTGCTCTTAATTTGTTTATGAGTTTTTGAAAACGAAAAAAAAAGATTAAAAAATAATATTTCGCCGCTAATTTTTGAATAACTCCGAAACAGAACAAACTTAAAGGCAATTTTATTCCGCATCTTTTGGGGGTCTATTTATTTAAATCGAGCAATCCGTTCTTGAGTTATAATGAAATATAGTGACATAACTAGCGGAAATATTAGTCACGCCCACAAAAAAATCTATACGTGATAGAAATAAAATGAAAACGGATTTGAATTTGGTGTATTAAACTTTGTATACTCTATATATTTTTATTTAAAGGTGCTTCTTTTCTGCAGGCCAGTGTTCTTTGTCGTACAACTTGTCGTGCAATTCTCTATTCTCTATTAAGTGTCTACAATTAAAAGTTAAGCTGGATCCACACTTTCTTCTACAGTAAAAAATGTTTACTTATTTGCTTGATTATAATAAATCTTAGTAAGAACTCAATTAACATTTATCGCTTTCAGACGTTATACAAATAGCAGTAAAATCTTTTTGTTTGCTTTTTATTATGACAGCAAAAAGTTAAGCACAAATTTATATTTTATTTGTTTTGATATCTATTAGACGTGACCAATCTGCAATACATGTAACAATCTTAGAAAAAAATAAGTTCACGTTTTCGTGACTTTACTGTATAAAATGAACCGCAGCCGGGTACAGTCCTCTTAGTTGTTGATTTTCTCTTTATTTTCTGTTTGCCTTTTGATTAAGAAGCTCCAAAGAATTTTGTAGATAAAACCGACTTAATTTAAATTTTTAACATTGTTTTTTATTCAAACGAGCTTTTTGTTAACAAACAAAAACTGCAAAGCGTTTTTCGCTTTTCTGAGACTCCCAAACTAATAATCCAGTACAATACATTTATGGCTTTGAAGTTTTTTTTCAAAGAAAATTTATTATTTTGGCTTGAGTTCGGTTTCGAAGCATGTAAGTTTAACACTCTGCGCAGTCAAATTTTTCTTTATCTATATGTTTCACTTTTTTTCTCTAAATAAAAACCTAATTTATTTAAATAATTAAATTAACACCGAACTCAAGGAAAAATAATAAAATTTCGATTAAAATTCGATTGAAATTACTTAACAATTAAGTTATGAGTTTAGTCGAACTATATGAGCTTACATCCAAAGAAATTTTAATTATTTTGGCTTGAGTACGATAACTTAATTGTAAAAATTGTAAAGGCAGCTAGTAAAAGGATGTATATGTTCAAACAAAACTGAACAAACAAACATTCACACACACTAGTACTTGTAATTATCGATAATAATTCATACTAGAATAGAGAAATAATAAAAAGAAGCTTAACACAATATAAAGACAAAACTGAATATCAATAACTATCAAATGAAATACAGCTCTAAGAGTGACAGTATGAATTAATTAAAGGTAGATGATATTCAGCTCTTGACTGCAAACACCCGACTTTGGTCGAGTGGTCTAAGCGGTGAACTCTGAGGAGATTTGCGGGAGCTATCGAAACGTCAGTGCAACCCTCCGCGCAGTCAAAATTTTCTTCGCCTACATGCTTTACATTTATCTCTAAATAAAAATATAATTTAATTGAAAAATTAAATTAAAAGCTGAACTCAAGCCAAAATAATTAAAATTTCTTTGGATATAAAATTACATAATTGTTACAAACGGTCACACTTGGCAAATATTTGCCGAAAAAATTATAAGCAACAGACAAGGCGAAATTGTATTTCCTTTAATTCAAATATTATTTTTCACTGTTGGTTCGCATTTATTAAAAATAATATAAAAATAGTTTTTGCAGCATAATTAACTCTTTTTTTTTGTGATATAA
This sequence comes from Panzeria rudis, assembly GCA_956483635.1. Taxonomy (NCBI): domain Eukaryota; kingdom Metazoa; phylum Arthropoda; class Insecta; order Diptera; family Tachinidae; genus Panzeria; species Panzeria rudis. Next base: position 47,272,086 of record OY101448.1, on the reverse strand, counting down.
ACACTTTTTTTTGGGCAAATATTTGCCAAGTGTAAACGTACCTTAAGAATGTACACTGTTCATGTAAAGTAACAAAACAAACATTCACACACTAGTATTCGTAACTACCGATGCTACACCGTACTAGAAAAAAACGAGAAGCTTAACACAAGAGATAAACAATAAATATAAATAATTATCAAATGAAAAAACTGGAAAAACAACTCTAAAAGTGACAGCATGAATTGATAAAAGGTAAATGATATTCAGCTACTTGACTGGAAACTACCAACTTTGATCGAGTGGTCTAAGCGGTAAAGAACTCTGATGAGTAGACTGGGAGGTCTCGAAACCTGTAAGTTCAACCCTCCGCGCAGTCAATTTTTTCTTTGCCTATATGCTTCACATTTTTCTCTAAATAAAAATATAGTTTAATTAAAAAATTTAATTAAAGCCGAACTCAAGCCAAAATAATAAAATTTCTTTAGATTCAAACCATACAGTTCGACCAAAATTCATAACATAATATTTTTTTTTTATTTCGGGTCAAGTTCTTTCCCAACAAAAACTTTGCTTAGTGGTAGGCAAAAGGTATATGAGGACTTAAGTCGTAACTACTTACAATTTTACTCGATAACTACTTATTTTTGTTTGAGAAGTTAAAAAAATAAGGGGTACCCCTTACAAATGTATTTACACTCACAGCAATTAACTAGTTATTATTTGGCTTACTTGAAGCTAAAAAATAAGTAGTCAAATAAACAAATTAAAATTTAAAAAAAAAATTATTTACACGCTTCATATTTTATTTATACTTTTTTAAAATTTTTTATTTTTTTGACCCAGCTGGGATACGAACCTGTGCTCGTTGAGATTCAAAGACAAGAACTTTACCCACTCAGCTATAGTTGACTTATAATTTTAAGAGACAAAAATTAGTTTTCATACACAAACACATGCTGACTTAAAAAGTGGTTGTCTACATATTTTATTAATACACATCAACAATTTGTAACAACTTTCAGATAATGAGAAAAATAAGTACTAAATTTATTAAGAAGTAGGTAATAGTTCTAATTTGAAGCATAGTAATAAGATAAATAAGTACCACTCATTACCAAAAATTTAAATAGTTTTTTATAGCACTAGAAATTATTTGGCACGCATAAAAAAACATTTGCCATTTCTGCTTTACCTGGTTGTAATACTAAAGTATGTAGTTTTTATTTAATTTTACTTTCTAAAACAAAGTTAAAAATTCTTTATAACATTTCATATAACTTAAAATATTGCTTATACACATTTTAGTATTCGAATTAATTTTATCTAATAAACATTCGTTCTTTAGAAAACAATTGAGCAGTAATATGAAGTTCTTATTAATTGTATTACAAATTTTCTATACAATTTCTTCTCATGGATTTGAGGGTTCTCCACAAGAACGTTTTCTATTTAATCCACTACATTTTTTTGATTCAGCAAGATCTATTGTTACTGGTGTTGGAAGTCAAGTGATACAAAACGTACTCTCGCCTAAACAGTTGTTAAGGGGATCAAAACAATTGTTATTTGGTCTGCCTGAAGTGGCCGTATTTGGCACAATAAATGAGTTATGTAAGAAAATAAATTTTATAATTGATATTATAAATAACTTTAAATGGTTACAGGCTCTTTATATTTTTCTTCTGGTAATATTGAGCCCATGATAATACCCGATATCGGTGATATGTATTTCCAGCTACGAACTCCCTGCAGCCACAGCTTTCCCATAGAAAAAGCCGAAGAAATTTTGGAAAGTGATCAATTTGATATTAATAAACCGGTGGTTTTATTTATAAGTGGTTGGACTTCTACCATAGAGTCGGACAGTATAATGCATGTAGCCAAGGCATATAATTGCCGGGGAGGATATAACTTTTTGGTAGATTGTTTAACATAAATAAATGCACCTATTAAAATAATTTCAATCTCTATTACAGGCCTTAAATGCTTCTTACTTCATAGATACTTTATATACTTGGTCGGCAATTAACACCGATACCTTGGGCCGCATAGTGGCCCAAGGCCTTATCCAGATGTACCAAGAAGTACCGGCAGAAAATATACATATAATTGGTTTTAGTTTGGGTGCCCATATAGCCGGCTTTGCAGCGCGCTATTTCGAACAATCTACCGGCGAAAAAATTCAACGTATTACAGGTTTAGATCCTGCAAATCCTTGCTTTGGCCAAAAATCTTTGGCAAGTTTACAGCGAGGTGATGCTGAATTTGTTGATGTTATTCATACAAATCCTGGTGCACTGGGAGAACGTGATCCATTGGGTGATATTGATTTTTATGTTCAGGGTTTTGCTCCTATTAAACCTGGTTGCATTATGTTTGGTTGTTCTCATATGAGAGCGTGGAAATATTATGCTGAATCTGTTTATCCTGGTCATGAAAGTGATTTTTTGGCAACACGCTGTAGTAGTTTGAGGCAGGCTGAAAAAGGTTTATGTCATGAATCTGAAATGATCATGGGCTTGGAGGTGCCCTTCAATGGAAAGGGTACCTACATGCTAAGTGCTAATCCAGATGTTCCATATGGTGAAAATGCTATTTATAATGCTGATTTAATTTTAAGCGAATGCGGTTTTTGTGATTTTGAATAGATTTGCAAAGTAAATGTTATTTTTTGTCCCAGCTGTTTGAACTCTGTTTTAAGGTAAGAAGAGGAAACAAAAAAAATAGGAGAGTAATCATAAGCAACACATTTCTCAGAATTAAAATGTTTTCCATAATGAATGAGAGCAGTATTTAGTTGCTATCTCATACTCGTTCCATACAAAAATACTTTGGCACTTGCAAGTGTGCATGTGCTAAATTTAGGCACATGTGCTGCACACTCATGTGCAAATCCGTACCCTAATTGGAAATTAAAACCCGTTTTCAGTTTTTTCTATCACATACAGATTTTTTAATGACCATTACTAATATGGCTTCCGAAATATGGCGATCACGGTATCATAACTCGAGAACGGTTTGGCTGATTTGGATCAGCATCAGCGTTGCCACTGAAAAAGATTTTTGCCTACCAAATTTTCCAAAAAAAAAACTACCAAAATCGTTCTAACCCTACCAATTTCTTAAATTTTGTTATTGCGTTTTATAAAGCATTCTGGGTTTTAATGGGATTATCGCACTCACACATTTACCGATTGAAGAGATTTTAACTGTCTTTGTCAATTCCACTTTAAAAAGTAAAGGTGGCTCGATTCAAATAAAAAATTTTAATCGGTGGCCAAGTCATTTAAAAAACCCTTAAGTAATTTCAAAAGTTTTCAATGAAAACATGTAAACTTCAAATTAGATGTTAAGCTTTTTTCTACGCGACTAAAAATTCTATGTAACTATAAAGCATTTTAAAATAATTCTTTCTATCTGAAATTTAATTTTTGTATTCTTTTGGTACCCATATAAGGCACACCCTTTGATTTTCAGAAACAAATTGTTAAGGATCTAAGTAGAAAATAGATCTATAAACTGATGTTGAAAAGTGTAACTATAAATGCAATCACGACGATATTAAATATATCAATAATATAATAAATAATATGATCATTATATGTATGAACATTAGAGAAATGAAAAAATTGGCTAAGAACCCAGCAAAAACTTTGCTTACTGGTTGGCGAGAAAGTATATGAGGATTTAAGTCATAATTACTTACAAGTTGACTCGATAACTACTTATTTTTATTTGAGAAGTCCAAAATATAAGGACTACCCCTTACACTTGTATTTACATTGTCACAGCAATTAACCAGTTACAATTTCGCTTACTTGAAGAAGCTAAAAAATAAGTATAGCTAGATAAACATATGAAAACTTAAAAAAATATGTATACACATTATATTTTATTTATGTTAATTTAAAATTTGTTTGACCCATCTGGGACACGAACCTATGCTCGTTCAGATTTGAACACAAGTACTTTACCTACTCAGCTACTGTTTTTTTTTAATAAAAGTAATACAATCAGGCAATTAATGCCTACCATATATAATTAATGTTTTGCCTTCTTTGGGAAAGGGATAGTGTAGAGGGAACAGGTGGTGAAGTGGGAGAGAGATAGAAAGCTTAATTCACTTACAACCCTGATATTGTTGCAAGCCCTCTGGCGTCAACTAGAGGCATTGAGTTGTTTAAGCTGTGCAGCCATTTAATTGGTTCTTTTACTTCGGCGACGGTTTTGCTACTCGCTGCCGGTACTGCCAAAGTGATCAGTGCTATGCCTTCATTACTTTAATAGTCCAACAACAACCAACACAATAACACACCAATTCAAATTACAATTTATGTGTTTTCTAGAGAAGAAAATGCCATAAGCTGAAATAAATTTAATACATATTTTGCAATATCGACGAAACTTTTTTGAATTAATTCATCTGATTTTTTATTAGCGGTTATGTATAAATATATTATACGGGTACCTAGGTGCGCACATAAGTGTTAAGAAAGTATGAAATTTTCCAAAAACGAGATTAAATTAATAACGGTTTTAGAATATTTGAGATTGCTTCTCTTATTTCACACGTTAAATTTTTTAAAAATAGTAGAAATCATAATTTATTTTTTTGTAGTTGTTGTTGTACGCAGTCTTGTGTATTGAGCATTGCGCCTTTTTAGTGCGCTTTATTACTCAGTTTGTAATTCTAAATATTTAAAAGTTTTGTGAACTTTGTTAAATGGCGATTTCTTTGAAAAACACTTAAAATACTACTAAATTGTTTAGGTAAAAATACAACTGCGCTTAACAATAAGAAATATTATTTTATTTTTAAAGAGAAGTAACACAATCAGGCAATTAATGCCTACCAGTTAATTAATTAATGTGTTACCTTCTTTGGGAAAGGGATAGTGTAGAGAGAACAGGTGGTGAAGTGGGAGAGAGATAGAAAGCTTAATTAATATACAACTCTGCTATTGCGCATTTTTGTTGGAGAGCAGTGTTGCAAGCTCCTCTGGTGTTAAGGAGAGGCATTGAGTTGCTTAAGATGTACAGCCATTTTATTAGTTCTTTTAATTCGCCGACGTTTCCGCCACAATACCGACGAAGGAGGCTAGTATGTGTTTAAATACATGTATGTGTTTAAATATATACTAGTTGCTTTTGAACTCAGACTAGTTGCCTATCTGTCCTTTTTTCATATATCGAACTATCGATTTTAACATTAGGTTATCATAGGAGCACAACTAGTTCATTTGTATACAGTTATATCCCAGTTGGAATACCAGTTGTTGTAAAGTAGTGCTCTTACTAGTTTTTTTATTTAGCGTTTTGTATTTCTTAAAAAACCTTTGTCTCAACCGGGGTACGAACACACATTCCTCATATTTCAAGGCAAGTACTCTACCCACTGAGCCACTTTCTAATTATTTTTTAAGAGCTAAATGAAATTGTTTTCCTTTTTTGACTAGTATCGTTAATATTCTCGATACAACTAGTAATATAATTGTCCTTTTTTACTAGTATCGTTACTAGTCTTTTTACAACTAGTAACATGACTGTCATTTTTGGATTAGTATCATTACAACTAGTATATAACTGTCCCAAATTGTATCTAGTTGTATATTTAGCTGCTGGGTATAGGTCAAAACGACAATAATATGTACAATAAACACATGCAATAATATTGTATAATGGATGGGCCGCTTTAGTGTTTTTATTTTATTAAAAAATTTTATGAATATGTGGATATATAATAAAAAAATATAAAAAAACAGTTAAAATATATTAAATTGAAGTGAAATATTAAGCTTTGCAAAAATTGTATTGACTTTTCTGCAATAATTTTTACTAGTCGCAAACAAAAAGAAGTGAGTGACTTTGACATTGCTTTCGCATTACTTCGACATAGTGGAATGGAATTTTGTATGAAAGCACTTACGTCTTCTTTCGACTTGTCGCTCGACTCACCATTCGGACAGAAGTGGGATAGAGAAATGAAAATAAGTTTTCATTTGCTTAGAATGTGCATGAAAACTTTGCTTCGATATAGTGGAAAAGGCAGTTAGTTTGTTTGTTAAAGGCAAATCTTGTGACAGCTTTTTCTACTAATTCCACTGTAGCGATTATTGCGAAACTTTGCATACACAATGGGTTTCCGTGATAATACAACATTATGATTAGAAAAGTGGGTGGGACCACACCCATACAAAATAAATCTTATTTTTCAGTTATTTATGTACAGCCGATTTTTGTGAAACTTTATACACACTTTGAGATACCGTCACAATAAAAATTATGATGCAAATATTGGGCTGCACCTCGCTCATTTAACCCTAATGTGTGCGGCAAAAAAAACACCTTATAATGCGCTGCAAGGTACCCGGGTACCTATATAAAAGTTACGTAGAAAACAAATATTTTCGCACTAAATATGTACTTATAAAATAAATATGGGATTGACAATATATATCTGTAGCCAATCTCATATATATTTTACTAGGTTTCAACTTGATATTTAGTGCGAAAGTACTTCTTTTCAACGTAACTTTTATATAGGTACCCGGGTACCTTGCGGCGCAATAGAAGGTGTTTTTATCGTGCACATAAATGATGCTTAATTTGATTAGAAATTTCTACGTCTACCACGTTTATATAGACTTTTATTTATTTATGCAGAGCTACTAATAACTAACAACAAATATAAGTACTTACAATGGCCTCATTCCCATATAAAACACGTACAGGTGCCCGGGTACCTTGGTGCGTATTTAAGGGTGTTAAGAGTAAATTGGTCTCTAACGTAAATTACAAAATTTTTTTTAACTATACGGCTGCAAAAATACAAACTTTTTTGAAAGTTAGAAGTTCTCAAAAAGTTTCAGATATGCAGATCATTAATTTCAATTAAAAATTTTTGGTTGAACACACCAAAGGTACCCGGGTACCTAGGTGCGCACATAAGGGTTAAAATAAATATTTTTTTCAACTACATATACTTATACCATATTTACACTATGCAACTTTGTTGCATGCAACTCTCTTTTTTCAGTGAGAAAGACAGAGAAGAAATACAAAATGTATACATTTCTATTTCAACACTCTCACTTAAAATGAAAATTGCATGCAACAAAGTTGCATAGTGTAAATATGGTATTACCCGATTCTTATTAAACTCTGCACACATATTGACTGGCCGTAACAATACAACATTGTGGTTAGAAATATGGGCAGTGCTGCTCCCATACAGAGTTAGAGCATTTATATAAAAGATTTTTTTACTCTTAGCTTATTTTGGATTAAAAACCAATACATTTTAAAAAATATATCACACCAAAACATTAAGAAATTTTATTTAACATTTATTCTACAACATAAATTTTATTTATGTACTTGCTGCAGCTTCACATTTTCCACATTCACTCGGTACCATATTCTCATCATTATGATTTTGTCCATAAGGACTCTTGGCATTAACATTCAGGAAATAATTACCCTTCAAATCGTTGGAAACAACAAGGCCCATTGGATATTTTGGACCATTACAAAAACCATTATTTAAACCGGCCAACGTGGTGCAACGAGTTCCCAAGAAATTTTCCTCATTTCCAGGAAAAACTGATTCAGTAAAGTATTCATAGGCACGGCCATGAGAACAGGGAAATCTGGTGCATCCCGGCTTAATAGGAGCTAAGCCCCCTGGGTAAAAATCAACATCTCCTAGAGGATTTTCTTTACCCAAGGCACCAGGATTTGTATGAATTACATCAATAAATTCAGCATCTCCACGTTGCAAGCCGGATAAAGTTTGTCCCTCGTTAAAGCAGGGATTAGCCGGATCTAAGCCAGTAATACGTGTTATATTCAAGCCAGTATATGTGGTGAAGTAACGACCAGCATAGCCCACAATATGAGCACCTAAGCTATGACCAATTAAATGAATATTCTCAGCTGGAACTTGCTCTACTAGTTTTTGAAGACCTAAGGCTACTTGACGACCAACTTCTTCGGTATTGTAGGCAGACCAGCTGTACAAGGTATCAATTGAATCCGATGAGTCCAAAACCTTAAACATATGTATTACATGTATATATATATTTTCAAAAAGAATTTACTGCACTCTTTTAAATATACCAGAAAATTATAATCTCCTCTGCAGTTAAAAGCATTGGCCAAATCAGTTACATAATCTGCTTTCGGGCCAGACATCCAACCAGTAACAAATAAGGCCACCTTTTTGTTAACATCGAAATCGGGGCTTTCTAAAATCTTTTCAGCGTGTGTTAAAGGGAACGTTGACTTTTGACAGGGTGTTTGTAAGATGAATGACATTGATTCCATATCAGGTGTTATCCGAGGATTAATAGTATCAGAAGCCAAATATAAAGAGCCTTAGAAAAAAAATATTTATTTATTTTCTCAGCTAGTATGACAAAATAAAATGCAAAAACTTACACAAACTATTTATGGTCTGAAAAATTGCCGTTTCTGGTAAACCAAATAATACTTGTTTGGAAGCTTTAAATAGATCTTCTGGTTTTGGTACTACATTGATGATTTCCTTACCAACACCCCTTACAACGCTATTAGCAGAATTAAATATATCCGTAGCTCCGAAGGCAATCTTCCCCAGTACACCATGGCTCTGTGCCATAAAGCACAGTACAATTATGGAATATAATAATTTCATTTCTTTTAGAATGTTAATTTACACGAGTGATGCTTTAAACTGCAACTATTTGGTGTCTGTCTCAGTTGGTCTTATATAGCAAGACAAAACCTTCAATAAATATTTGCAACTTATGCCTGTAAATTAAAATAATTAACTAGATAATTACGTCAATGCAATAGATATAAAAGCATTTATAAAGACTTAAAATAATATTTATCAATATGTATTAATCATTTGGTAAATAGAATAGAATTACACAAAGTTGCAGTTGTTAAAGAATTTTCTTTTTAATATTTAGTATCTGTACAATTTAGTATCTGGACAATTTAGTATCTGGACTATACAAAAAAAAATGTTTTGCCGAAATTCCTTGATATATGGCATAAATAAAGTTCTAGTAGTGTAAATGTTTATGCACATTAAATTTTTTTTGTATGATGTTTATTTGTCGAGTTATGGGGTGCGAAAGTGTTGCCGTTTTTGAAAAAAAAATTTTAAATGGTTGTTTTGAACTAGAAAAAAGATATAAAACAAAAAAATTAATATAAGTGATTTGTATAGGAAATCCTCTGATCTTTTCAAAAAAATTATTTAATTTAATAAAAAAATTATGATCAAAATCGCTAATGAACAATTGAAATTAAAATGTTTTTAGTTTCCACCCTTTTAATTTTTTGTATTTTTTTTACCAAAATTAGCCTACACTGAAAATAATACATGCAACATTTTAGGAAAAAAAAAGACTTTCGTAGTGATTTTTTCGTAAAATATACGAAACTTTCGTATATATTACGAAAAAAACATTTATTCGAATTACGATATTTTTTGGAATTTACGAAAGTAACGAATACCTTTCGTAAACATTTTTCCTTGTTAAAAAATATATTTGAAATAAAAAATATATTAAATAATTTTTATAAATTGACGTATTTTTCAAATGTATGAAAATAAAACTAATTTTTAGCTCTTATAAAATAAGTAGACAGTGGCTCAATGGGTAGAGTAAATGACTTGAAATATGAAGATTGCGAGTTCGTGCCCCGGTTGAGCCATACTTTTTTTGTACTTTTATTTTTTGATTATTTTCGTACATTTCGTATATTTTACGAAAGAGTGTCGTGGTGCGAAATTACGAAATATTTCGTAATATGTACGTGCGTTTTCGTGCATATGTTGCATGGAATTTATTCAGTGTAGGAACGCCTAAAACCAAAATTTTCCAAAAAAGATTTCCCAATTTAGACCATTATTAAGAAAGTTATAAGCAAAAAACTAAAAAAAGTGATTTTTTCAAAATAGATATATCTTCTGAACGAATAATCAATAAGAACTCGAAATTTACCAGGAAGGTTCGCTTGAGGAGTACTATAAAAATATCACAAAATTGGGGAAATAAAAAAAAATGTTTCTGAGAATTTTTGGATACTAGGTTTTAACAACAAATCTTGCACGGGTTTAGGCATGCGATCAATTTGTTTATATGATATATGGGTAATTTCATGTCAAATCGACGAAAAGTTAGACACGACCGCTTTCGATTTTGATGAAATTTCTTCAGATGTTTTCTTTAGCCTATAACGAACTCATGGCAAAGGGAAAAAATTAAAATTTCTTATTTCAGAAGTTATGACATATCCAATATATCATTATTTCGCCAAATTTACCGAAAGTGTTGAATTTAGTTTTTAGATATCTCGAAAGCTATTTGATATACAAGATTGGTTTGTACGTCACTTTAAGCATAATATTTGTGGCTACAAAATATGTACAGAGCAAAAATTTTTTGGAAAAATTACAAAAAAAATTTATAGGTTTTTAATTTAGGCAGTTTTGAAATTTACAAAACTTTGCAGATAAGTCATTTTTCCAAAACAAATTTTTGTTCTATGTATTTTTTGTTACCGCAACTACCCTCTTCAAAATTGCATACAAGACCTCCTTGTATATAAAATACTTTTAGAGATATTTAAAAACTAAGCTAAGCACATGCTGTAAATTTGGTGAAATAATGACATTTTGAATATGTCATAACTTTTTAAATAAACATTTAGAATTTTTTTTTCTTTAACATAAATTCGTTATAGGATGAATGACAACATCTGATCAAATTTCATCAAAACTGAAAGGGGTCGTGTCTCACTCTTAGCTGATTTGACATGGAATTACCCATATTTGATGATATTATGACACAACTTTACAAATTTCGGTATACTTTTTCGGTCTCTAGAAGATAAAGTTGTTTTTTTTTTTTTATTATTTGTGAAGCTGTTCACGAATCTCCACTCCGTTTTTTTAATAACCTCTAGTTTTCGAGATATACTGTTATGTCAAAAAGGAAGCAGTGGCACGAACCGCTTGTGATATTTAGTTACATAACATATACTAAATGCGATAACAATCTTATCTTGAGGACGTCCCGATATGTTTAATCAGCTCAGTAGTTTCAAAGATATTTTGGAGCTAGTGGCAACAAAAATTTTATAAAAATTTTTGTTTTTAAAAATTCATTAAAATAAAAATAAAAAAACAACAAACATTTCGTCATTAAGCATATACGTAAATATGCTCCAAACAAACCGGGTTATATTTTATTAAAATACACCTACAACTTTTGATTTTATTTACAATTAAGTGAAGTATGTAGTTCAAATGAAAAACTGCTGAGAAAACAACTCTAAGAAAGACAACATTATTGGTAAATAACATCCAAATACTTGACTGGAAGCTACCGACTTTGGTCGAAGGGTGGTCCAAACGGTAACGAAATCTGATGAGTAGACCGGGAGCTCTCGAAACATGTAAGTTCAACCCTCCGTGCAGTCAATTTTTCTTTGTCTACATGCTTCAGATTTTCCTCTAAATAAAAACCTAATTTAATTGAAAAATTAAATTAATAACGAGCTCATGCCAAAATAATTTAGTTTCTTTGACTAAAAGTCACAAAGTTATTTAATTAGTTTGGCTTAAGCTCATTTTGAATTTAATCTTTCGATCAAATTAATTTTTATTTAAGAAAGAAATATTGAACATTCAATGAAAAATTTGGATGTACGGACGGTTGAACTGACAGCTGTTTCGAGACTATCAAGTCTTCTCATCAGAGTCCTTTACAAACACTACCACCGACAGTGGCAACAACACTCGCCATCTTGTGGCGAGTAGCACCTATTAATGCACTTTTTTTCGAAATGTTCGGATCTTCACTAATTGTCTTTTCTTAGCATGTTCAACTATTTTTAAGTTTTTTTTCATTTCGGTTTTAACAGCGTGGAATATCATCGACATTCTCAATGCTGGGATTTTTTGAATGTTTATTTTTTCCAACTTTTTTGAACAGTACACATTCATGTTTTAGCTAAATGCCTTTAGAGTTTTTAATAATTGAGTTATGAATTTTAAGTCGAACTGTATGGTTTTTATCCAAAATTATTTAATTAGTTTGGCTTAAGTTCATTTTCAATTTAATCTTTCGATCAAATAAAACCATTTAATTATTATCAATCCACGAAGCTAAAGCGCAAATTTCGAGGCTAAAACTCAAAATAAAAGACAAAATTTCAAAAAAGCTAAAGGCGGCAACGCTGGTCATATACTCATCATGTATGTGTTTTTTTTTTCTTTCTATGTTCACCGATTTCTCCGTCATTTGTGAAGCGATTTTAAAAAATTGTTTGTATATGAAATGGTACACTCCACAGGTGGTCCCATTTTCATCAGTATACGATAGGAGCGTACAAAGTGTTTATTAATTATTGCATATCTGGAAATACTATATCAGTGAGAGTCTTCAAATTTAGTGTGAATTCCTTTATAGTCAATGCGCGCCTTCCAACAGAATGCTAGTGGTGTAGAAAATGGGGGAGAGGTACCTCTCTATCGCATATTTGTGAGAATCTTCAAACTCGGTGTGGATTCTATTATATCTAATGCGCGTAATACAGCAGAGATATTGTGGTGAGGAAGCTGCTGTAGGGGTACCTCCCATACAAAGTAATAAATAATTATCGCATATTTAGAATACTATATCAGTGAGTGTTTACAAACTTGGTGTGAATTGCTTTATAGTCAATGCACGTAATGTGACAGAAAGCTCGAAGTGTATGAGCGGGGGTAGAGGTACCTCCCATACAAAGTGATACTTCAAAAAAATTAAACCAAAATCAAAGAATATGCACTAAAATATGTTTTAAAAAATTTTTTTTCAATTTAAACCGACTAAAACAATATGGACTAAAATGAAAAAAAAAAAACTTAAATATTATTACATATATGCGTTAACTACTTCACTATTTGCAGTCGGTGTCAAGAGCGCCAGCCAATAAACTAATTTCTGCCTTCTTGGAACCTACTGCAAATAGTGAAATAGTTAACGCATATATGTAAAAATCTTTAAGTTATTTTTATAGTCCATATATTTTAAAGCCAAACCGACGATTTTTTAAGTTTTCATATTTTGTGATATTGATTTTATTAAAAATTACATTCATGAGATCTATGAAAAGGAAAGAAAAAAAACCAATCAAAATCTACAGAAATAAGTAAATCTTCTATTAAATCATAGAAAACTAAAATGGGGATTCTCGAATTTCATATATATTCAAATTGGAAAACTGTTCTTCAGTTAAGCTGTTCTCTGTTGTACATGCTCCATAATTTTTATATAATTTTTACATGTAGCAAAAAAGATTTATTTCAAAGAAAGTACTTAATAAGCTAAGAACTTCATGAACATTTCTACAAGATTTAACTTACTAGTTGCGTGCAATAATATCACTATTTTCTTGTTTAATAGTAACTTTTTATCACCAGTATTCCTTTAGTTCACCTCATCTTATTTGAATTAATTTAAAAACGGATTAGTATCACAAAATATTTATTTTAAAAATATGCCAATTAAATGAAACTACAACTTCTTGTTTTTAAAAGTGAATGACCATAATCTTAAGCAATTAATTGCTTTTATTGATTATTTATTTCTGCATAAAAATCATTTGTTTTTATATTGTTTTTTTATGTATGTAGCATATGTATCTATAAAAAAAAAAGAATTAGTTCAACATAAGAAATCATTTAACTCTTTTGTTTTTGATGGCAAAATGATTTCTAGTGGTGTATTTCTTTGCCAAAAAAGGTTTAATATTTCAATTAATCATAATTTATTATTTTCAAAGTGGCATTATTCAGGAAGTTAAATAAATTCGACTCTCAAATTCATTTGTCTACCAATCCACAGTTTAGTGACCTCAAAAGTAATGCAATTCGTGAATTTGTGTTACAAGATATTTATGGAAGAAGCAATTTGCAAAAGTATAAAGATATATTAATTTTGCATTAAATAAAGCTTATATGTGATCAAATTAATGAAAGCTTTAATGTCAAAATCTTTCTGAATAGTTTTAGAATTTACATAGTATTTAAAAAGCATCTTTAGTTCGTAGTGTGAACTTACATTGTAGCGTATTATATTGCCAGGTTTGCCCAACTTTACTATTCTACTGCTTAATTAAAACTAATTGTATTGCGACAAGTTTCCTTAATAATTTGAAATGAAAAATTTTTATTTAACACTTTCTTACGATGCGTGTATGTCATACTTAAACCAACCATTTTAATATCGGAAGTATATATTTTATTTCCTTTAAAAGTGTTTTTTTTAACAAAAACATCAAAAAATAATGAACGCATACAGCAAAAAAAACTTGCTAACAAACAGTTGAAAGTAGCAACTTTTTATTTTATTAATTTTGAACCATGTATTAACTTGTTTTATAAATAAACATAAACAATTATACCTTTCCACAAAAATAGTACAAGAAAATTTGTCAAAAAGTATTATTCATTTACATGTCTGATAAATAAATACCAATTATTTATATGTATGGAACATTCAATAAGTATGGAAATAACCGTGAAATACATTTCAAGCTTTGAACGATTTCTAGGTTTGAGACAAGGCAGATTCATTACAGGTACCAGCACGACGACAACAATTACAATACCAAAAACACATTTATTTTGTTGGTAGAAACACACCAGAAATATGTCAAATCTATTGTCTGTGTGGCGCACACACTCATAAGCTCTCTCAAATTTACTAACACATGCCCGATGTTGATAGAAACCCTGCAGACAAAATGACTAGTATGTGGTTAGAAATATACTGGTTGCTTTTTTATTCAGACTAGTTGTCTAACTGTCCTTTTTCCATATATCGAACTATCGATTTTAACATTAGGTTGTCATAGGAGTCCAACTAGTTCATTTGTACATAGTTATATGCTAGTTGAAATACTAATTATTATAGACTTATGCGCTTACTAGTTTCTTTATTTATAGTTTTTTAAATATTAAAAAAACATTTGGCTCAACCGGGGTATGAACACACAGTCCTCATATTTCAAGGAATGTACTCTGTCCACTGAGCCACTTTCTACTTATTATATTTGGAGCTAAAATTTTGTTTTATGTATTTACAGCTGAAAATATGTCAATTTATAAAAAATAATTTAAATTACTAGTTTCATTACAACTAGTTGTATGACTGTTCCAAAACGTTGTTGTTTCACTAGTATCGTTACTAGCCTCATTACAACTAGTAAAATGACAGTCCGTTGGTGACTAGTAACGTTACAACTAGTAACATAACTGTCACAAAACGTAACTAGTTGTACATTTAGCTGCAGAGAACATACCAGAGATGTGTCAAAATCTATTGTCAGTGTGACGCACACTTTCTCAAATTTACTAAAACAGCTGTTCTCGTAGTGGTACCTGTTCAATCTACCTTGGTTTGAGATTGGAGCTTTGCTGTTTTGGATTTTTGTAGTAGAATTTTATCACAAATAATATTGTATATCATTAAAGCAAGCTACAATGCCGTCGAAGGGTAGATTTCTATTCCGTTTTAGAAATGAAGTTCCTTATGGCACATTGTACATATGATATGCAACATATAAATATTTTCTATGATTGGGAGTACAAAAAATGTTTAAATCATAAAATGCGTGTAACAAATACGTGTAACGTATACTGGTAAGAAATGTGTGTAACGAATAGTGGTAATAAATATATGTAACGACAATTCAAAACAAAGGCAACAGGAAGACGCGAAGTTTAGTTTCTTAAAAACTCGGTGTTACCGCTTTGGTATTTTCGCTGTTTTCGGTGTTGCCGTTGTTTTCCGGGGAAATTCTGTTATTCTGGGGAAATTGTTTTCCTGGTTTTTTTAATCCAGGTAACTTCTTGGATTTGGGGGACATTTTTGCCTATATTTTTGGGATTCCTGGGAACTTCTGGGATTTTGGGGAGATTTTTGCCCAAGTGTTTGGGAATCATTCGACCAGGTTTATGCCTTTGCTAATGGTGGTTGCCCTTACTAAATGAAGGTGTCTCGGCTGAACACCGGGTTTTTCGGCTAAATTCTTGAGAAGTATCGCCTAAGTATCTTTCAGGCGATACTTGGTTTTTGTTGACGACTTATCTTCTTTTTCTATCTGTAGGTTGTAATTACTATTTCCGTCTAATTCGTGTCATCAAGTTAGCTGAAATTTTTGTTTTTAAATTATTACTTTTATTTATGGTAGGGGTCATGGCGGCGGGTCCGGCGACTAGGCTGAGTGTGTCGAAGGGCTATAAAGATGAGGGGTCGTCTGACATACCAACTGATCGTAGCCGGCCAAAGGTTGTCGGCCAATGATGGCCAATTGAAAGTGGCGTACCAATAGCATAAGGCCGAAAGTGGCGGTCCGATGGCATAACCCCGAAAGTAGCAGGCTGAAGACAAACAGTTTTTCCAATTGAAAAAAGTGTAATAAATCTGTATCTTTGAAAGTTGCGATCCGATTACAAAACGATGTATGCAAAAATCATAGAAGGGCACTTAAGCTTTAAGAATGTTGAAATTTCGACCGCCGTGTTCAAACACACGTTGAGCTAAAGGGAGCTAAAGGGCGCTAAAGAGTTTCAAAGTTGAATATCTTGGGAATGAAAAAGGTTTTGGGCTTCATAACTTTTAAAAATATTATCCGACTTTAATGAATTTTAACTTTGTATAAAGTTTATAAATAGATAAAGAAAATACAGTTTATTTAATTAAAATATATTTAATATTTTCAAAGATATTTGGCATTGAATTTTAAATTTTTGCTTTTTAGCCTCGACTTTTTTCTCTATTGCGTCAATATCTCCGGTAATAGCACAGCCATAATTTTCAAAAAAAAAATATGATTTTTAACATAATCCTTGATAATAAGCAGAAAATTTTTTTTTAATTATCTCAATTCATGTAGTCATTAAAAGGAATCAAAATTAAAACTTTCAAATGAGAGCGAAAAATTTATACAAAAAAAGAACTAATTGTTGGACGTTTCTTTTTAAAAAAAAATTTCAAAACTAAAATATTTTATTTTCAAAAGAATATACTTCAAAAAATTCTGAATTTTGAAATTTTAAATCGATTATGAACTGTTCAGACCTGGATTTTCAATTGTGACAATATAATTTTAATTGAGCAATTAAATTTAGTGTTCACACATAGTAAATTAAGCTTACTCAATTATCATTTGACCTGCCAATGGTGTAATAAGTATACAGATGGCCGCATATTCGTTGCCCCAATACAACAATTGAACAAGAACTAGATAATGGTTGTCAAAAAAATACACGTGTTTGACGTAGCTTGTGCACAAAATTACCAGAGCAAAATATAACCATCTGACGTTATACTACCATCTGTATACTTATTAATTCATGGGCTTGCCACTGTATACAATTTTTGTTTCTCATTGAACATACTTCGCAGTAAACACACTTGTCACAAAGGCTTGCATTTCGAACTTTACTGAATTTATGAAACAATTAAGTACTAATTGCTCAATTTATTAATTGAATCCTTGTATGGTAAATTAAGCTCAATTAAAGCCTGAATTGCGTAAATTTCCCAAATTGCGCAATTAAGGCGCACGTCTGAACAGGGTATTATTAAGGGCCTGATTCATAAAGACGAAATAAAATTTTTTCAATAAAACTTGTATAGAAAATACTCAAAAAACTGAGTGTTTTCCATAAAAATGTTCATTAAGAAGTTTATGTCCGTGTTTGTGAATCAGGGTGTAAGACATGTAAGCTACATCCAGCATTGAACGAAAATGGTGAATTCTTATTTCATGAATTTTTATTAAAAAACATAGCAATCCTTTTATGTTTAAAACGATATATTAAACGGGCATTTTTGAAGAATTTTTAATTCCAAAAAAAATGTGGATATCCAATATTTTTATGGAAAAAGTCTATTACGTATGAGTATGATGGGCAACGCCGATAGGGAGTAGGCCGAAGGCAACAGAAACTTCGTTTCAGCCCGGTATCCCATGACAACGTGCGTTATTTTTTAAGAAAGGTACACCCAGAGAAAAAATCAATAAAAAACCATATTGAATCAATAAGACACATTAACGAAAGTCTAGTCATGTTGAAAATTTTTATTTCAATATTAAACCATATGCATTAAAAGTTGAAAATTATTGATTTAGTGTATTTCAATAAAGTTTTTCTTTTGAATTGAAAATTATTGAATTAATATGACGGCTTTTTATTTTTTTAAATTGCTGGTTTTCCCTTAGTGTATAAGGGTATACCTACTGCGAAGCCTTAGAGGATTAACATGTTTAACAAATATGTTTCTGGTGATATTTTACATAAAGGTGTTGAACACCTCTTATACCTTAAACCTAAGGATTACAAGATCTCCCATGCGAATTCACTATTACAATGGGCGAAAGAGAACTTTAGCTCAGTTCCATATTTTTTCTTTTCTTTCTACTACGGTATTTGGAAACAAACTTTTTTGTATGAAAGTGTCCCATGAGTAGCTTTGATAAGATGAATCTTATGAGGGCGTAGCAATAGATGAAATCAGAGACGCTAATGCGAAGAGTATGCTAACAGTATTAAGCGTACCTATTAGAGGTCTTAAGAATTGGAAAAAAATTAAAACAGGACTCTAATTGAGATTTAGTGAAAGAATTGCTTTGTTTGTTATGTTATTCGTTTTTTAGTAATAAAACCTCAAAATAATAAGCAATTTATGTATTTTATTCATTTCGATTAGGTAATTTATTGAAAATTTGGAATAATCGGCTAACCGATTAATCGAAAATGAACCGATCAGTAATCGATTAATTAAAGCACAAACCCGATTAATTGAATACCCTGCTTCACAATGTTTCTTTACGTATCATCATATTAAATGCCGTGCAATTAATATTTGCTCTTACATCTTTCTACAAGGGTCAATATGTAACAACACATTTAATAACAAAATAATACTGCCAAATGCATGTATTTGTTAATAACTGTTGATATTTCTTTTTAATAATCGTATTACAAATGTGCTATGTTTAAAGACAATTTGAATTATATAAAAATACAAATATTTAAATATATTGCAATTGTTTTTGCCCAAAGGTGCAAACAAAATATTGCAATACAGAATTCCGCACAGGTATAAGTGAAAAATAACGAAAACTAACAACAACAAAAAAGTATTAATATTTTATTACTATTTAAATATTTCAGTTTAACAAAATTGTTAAGAAATGTTTATAATTTTTTAACATTAAACTAAACCACAACAACAAAAACAACAATATTCAGTTTTAGTAGTTTGTATTTTGTTGTGTGTACAACAATTTCTCAATGAATTGATTTACACCCTACAACATGTCAGGTGGCATGAAAAAACTTAGAAACAATCCTAGATGAATACAACCCAAATTTAAAACTGAAGACGTTCTACGATTCAAAACAGCTGAAAATATTTTTTTTTACATTTTAGAAACTACGAAACGCTACTTATTTATTTTTTTCATAAAAAATTTAAATAATTTAATAAATTATTTTGTTAATAAAATTTGCAAAATTTTCTATTGATATATATGACTGACTACCTTAATTAGTCAGTCACTCTTTGGTCGGCTTAAAAATAATCTCATCTAAGCTAGAATTTATTTATAAAATTTTGTGTTTTTTTAACAAAATTGGATAAAAGAAATTCTAGACCTTTTTTTAAAACGCGCAGAGCAAGCAGCCCTTCCAAAAGAACCAATTTTGTTATAATATAAAAATATTAAAAAAATTAAATACTTCACTTATATTGTTGCTGTATAGCCGGTCGTAAAATTAAAGTTTAGGATTAAATAGAATTAAATTTTTGAATGTACACTGAAAATGAGAATCATCCATATATACATATATGTATCGGCACACAGTGGCTTATAATCGTTTTTCCTTGACCAAAATTCTGCAACTTTTTAACCAGAAAACTCCTTGCACTTTTCTAATTATTTCTAATTTTTTTTACTATTTTATATACAAATTTTTGTTTTTTTTTTTAATTCGTGAACCCCTTTATTAATTTAAAAAACGACTATATCGCTCCTTTATTGCAACGTACTCATATCTCAAAACGAAACTTGGCAAATCGCGTTTAAAGTTTTAAAAGTGCTAGCAAGTGTATGGACGGTGTTAGGGTTTTAGTGGTTATATCTTCGGCTTAGATTAAGATATGTTTCTGAAAATTTGTTAACATGTAAAGAAGGTCTTAATGAAGAGTTTTTGCTAAGTAACTTAAAAATTTTGGTTATTTGAGATATGACTACGTTGCAATAAAGGAGCGATATGTGAATAAGCAAACCTTGGATCAGGTTAGGATATGTAATTTCAAAAACTTTAATCTAATAGATCAATTAATAGCAACAAATAGGGGATGGGGACTACCCTTTCATACCAAATTATAAGATTTTTACTGTTATATCTCTTCAGTTAGCAGGTAATTACTGATTATTTGGTATGTGGAGTACCCCTTCCCTCGTACCAAGTATTAAGATTTTTACTGTTATATCTTTCCAGTTAGCAAGTAATTATTAATTACTTTGTATGTGGAGTACCCAGTCTCTCGTACCTACTCCGCCAATTTTTTGCATAATTAAGTATCTTGACTTTAAACTAACTCATACCACATTGCAAGACTCTTGGGCCCAAATTTATACTCATTTGTTAATTACTAGTAAACTAAAATGGTGACTATTGTTTAACTAAAACTTGATATTCACAGTGTTTAGTTTAGCTAATAATTTTAATATGGGTAAAGAGTGGTAACCCTATCAAATATCAATACGCAAGCAAAAATAAAGAAATAAAGAATACTTCACATTTTAAGGCGGCAATTTAAACATTTTTAAACACACCTGTATACTTATTCTACCATATTCCAAAGCATCTAACTAATTGTTACCCTATGGCATTTGACGGTTTAACTAATGGTAAACAAAAAAGTCTGAATAATATATCATTGGTTGAAATATTGTCATTAGTTAATTAATGACTTTGAATTTTGGCCTAAATGTTATAGATTTACAGATAGCAGGAAATTATTAATTACTTTATATGAAGAGTACCCCTTTCCTCGCACCTACAACACCATTTTTTACATAACTTCGTATTATGTCTTCAAATCAGTGAGTACCAAATTTAAATCTATTGTTATATCTTTCAAGTTAGTAGGCAATTATTGATTACTCTGTATAGGGAGTACCCCTTTCCTCGTTCTTATACTGCCAATTTTTTGACAAACTTCTCATTTTACTCTTTAAATTACCCACACCATGTATGAACTCTCTGACTTTTATAGCATTCATGGTATCCGATATTTACTTAGTATAGGCGCGACACCGCTCACTATTATATCGATCAGATTGTGTTGTCATATGATCCTAGCATGTCTGCAAAGTTTCAAGTGGATCGGACTTCTTGAAGTTGGTGAAAATTTAGCACACAATTTAATACAAATAAGGAGATAATTTGCATTCTTTGTATAATAGTTTTTTAATAATTTCATTAAAATTAAAAAAGTGTTCTACGGACGGCTCGGGACAGTTCCAAAAGTGGCTTATTTTTTTTCTCTTTTGATCTCCAAAAGTTGTATTCCTCTAAAATTTTAATTTGCCAAAACTATAGTAGTTTAACAAATATTTTGTAATACCTTTAATATAAACAGCGCAGTGGTCACCCATGCCACTTTTCAAAGACTACAATCCTACAAACTTTGCAAAAAAAAAACACATTCAATAGTCGCTTATAGTTTGCGAGAAATGACAACTTATTTCTGATCAAATATAAATAAATAACTTTTTTTTCTAAAATTATATAAAATATATATGTTTAACAGCATGCCACGCCCACAATTACAAAAACATACTCTTAACTAATTTTTGAGCTACCATAGCTCAGATATGTTTATTATTAAATGGCGTAAATATATTTAAGATTACAACAAAATATGTATGGGTCGATTATGGATGGCAACCGAACTTCAGTTGCGTTGCCAGCCGGCAACTAAAAATTTGTTGTTGCCAGAAAAGCACTAAAAAGCAACTGAAATTGACAGCTTTCAGTTGCCAGTTGCCATCCGTAATGTGATTTTTGGCAACTGGCAACCCAACTGAAGTTCGGTCAACGAATTCAATTTCTGAGCCACAGTGCCGTGCGGCGTTTTGAAAGTTTACATCTGTGACTCATATTGGGAGTAGTAAAACACACCGAAAAATTTTTTTTGTTGAGATATTTTAGCCTTCTAAAATGGCTCTTATTGTCCCTTTCCTCAAAATGTTCGTCGTGGTGTTTTACATAAAAAAGCTGAATACACTTTATACCTCAAACGAAAGGCTTAGAAAGAAGTCCTTTGGCGAGTACTAATTGTGAATAAGTATAAAATTAACCCTTACACACATTTTAAGTTTTGAATGCTTTCTAGCGCTCACGTTGATTCTGGAGCTTGGCTGTCTGTTGTGAATCAACATTCAATCGCAACAGCAGCTGCCAATATATATAGTTCTTATATAATAAATACTCTTAAGCAAATATTATACTACTTTATTAAATAAAAGCATTAAGTGAATATCCATGTTAGTTTTGTACATTAAGTGAATACATTCATGTAGTTTGTGCTTTTGGTATCTCCAATTACACCTCATCGTTATTGGTTGATTAACCATACATTTTATGTTTATTATTGGTAAAGTCAGCACATTTATTAAATATTATTTTTGTTAAATAAGCAAAATTATTCTGATTGGTCAATTCGACCAAAAAATTGTTTGCAAGCACTTTAAGGAGTCAGCATATTTTTTTTTTGTGAGCCTATAGTAGAATTTGATGGCAAATATTTTTATAGAACATTTTAGCCCGCAATAGCATCCCCGAAGTGAAATAGTTTTCCTTTTTTTTTAAGAAAGAAACAGAAAGATCCATACAGCGAAGAGTTGGAGGCTTAAAATACTACACAAAAGTGGCGAACACATCTTATACCTGAAATGTAAGGCTTGCAAGATTATCTATGCCGAGTCACTATAAATATGTGCAAAAAGGGGGAACTTTAACTCCCTCCAAAAAGGATTTTTTGTGTTGTACAGTGTTATTGAAAAAAACATTGAGTTTATCAGATCACATAGGACTTCTTATAGAGATAATTTCTAAAAAAAAAAAAACCTTAACAGAATTTAAATTCAGTACCGGTCCGTCCCTCTTAAAAACTTTTGCCGATTTGTCTAAATTTTACTATAGTTTCTATATAAAAAATAACAACTTCCGAAAATCAGGTAAAACTCCCTACTGGTGTATCATGTGGTCGGTCTTTTACCATCATGCATTTTTGCAATTTTTTTATTTAAAATTTTAATTCACAAATTATTCATTTTTACAACAACACTCACGTATGCAATACAAAACTTAACACCACAAACAATTCAACACCCCGCAAACACGCAACATTTTTGCTGTTGTTTTGAACAAACCACAAAACATGTTCAATTTGTTGTTGTTTTTTTTTTAACTAGCAAAGAAGCGTATCTAATAGGTTTATGTTAAAGCTAAAATTAATAATAGCTATTTTAAATTATTTTTAATCGTTAAATACAGACCGTTTAATACCGTACAATAGTTTCGACAGATGTATAAAAAATGAATGTCAAAAGTTTTTGAACTTAAATACTGATAACCTTTCGCTAGAACACATTTTCATATTTAAAATTAAGCATCTTTACATACATGCAAATAGTGTATGTTTGTATGTTATCTATTGTTATCTATTGTTTTTAAAATGTTATCTATTACAATGAGACAGATGTTTTTTTTTTTTTTTGAAAAATGTTAAGAGCCCCCCATTAGTTATTCTAGGTCTTGGAAAAGCAAAAATACAGTGCACATTTGTTCACTTTAATTTAATTTAGAAGATAAAATAAGTATATGGCTTACAAATGTTTTAATGGCATCATTGTCAAGTTCGGAATCCAAAAAAATAGTTACGATAATAAACATGCATGTATTGCAATAAATATGTATTCCAATGAAAGGTCTTCCAAGAAATACAATAACGTATTCCATTCTATTAAAAATCATCTTAAAATGCATCTCGGTTTTATGTTCTTTGACACAGCACACAGAAAAAAATACCAATGTAAAATCAACATGTCGCAATTTTGATTGAAAATCATATTAAATTTATAAAAAAAATTATTTGTTGTTTAATTGTATTGGTATTTAATTGCTTTGTTCATGGCTACAATGCTCTGTTGTGCTTAATTGTATGACTTGTTTTTGTGTTGTTGTTGCTTATTTTGATATTCGTGTTATGCAAACTTCGCATTATCAGCGAAAAGTCCCTGCTGGTGATTTTAAATTACCATTGTTTCATATTAATTTTAAACGAAAAATTATTAATCTAACTTTAAATCTCCTTGATTTAATATTTTTCGCTGTTATAATAACATTGATATCAACGCACTATGGGCAGAAATCGTAGAGTTGCGGCAAAAAATATTTCCCGACAAGCTAGCGTCACCAAACTTTTTATGCACACATGGACTACCAAAATGTATAATTTAAAAAAAGTGGACTGTTCACCTCCCTTTTTGCAGTGGTGCACTATAAGGGGGATTTGCACATAGTTAAAGCGACTCGGCATAAGAAATCTTGTAAGCCCTACGTTTGAGGTATAAAATATTTTTTAAACTGTTTGTGTAAAAAACAACGGGTAAAGTTGTATATATAAGAATTGAAATCAGATTCATCAGAGCCACCTGACAAGTGGTGATAAGCAAAAATACACGTGAGCACTGACGATGGAAGTGTAGCGGCTTCCAAAAGTGGCGCGACTCTGTTCTGCTGTGTACGTTGAAAAATTAAATTCATGTTAATTTCTTCCTTGTTCCTTGGAATATTAAACATGCCTAATTCTTTCTGGATATAACATTACGAACCTTAGCCTAATAATCAATTTTGATTCACAACGGGAAATATTCTTGTAGAACATTTTAATCTCCCAACTCTACGCTACATGGTTCTTTTTGGGGAAAATTCCTTTCAGCAGATGTAGCGGCTTAAAATGTTTACAAACATATTTGCATTAAAATTCTACTATTAATCTTTCAAGTCACTCAAGCTCCAAACTCAATTGGAACGCCAGAAATCATTCAAAACTTAAACTGTGTTTAAGGGTTAATTTCGCACTTATTACCAATTATTACTCGACATAGCAAAACTTCTAAGCCTTACATTTAAAGTATAAGGTATGTCCAGCCTTTTTATGTAAAACTTCACGAGGAACATTTTTGTAGAAAGTTTTATCCTACATACTACAATGCCGCTGAAGGGGAGTTTTTTGCCCCTTTTTTAAGAAATGGACATAAGACCCATACAGGGAAGAGCTAGAGGGTTAAAATGTTTCCAAAAAATACAACTTAAACGTAAGGATTACAAGATCTCCTATTCCGAGTAACTCTAACTATATGCAAAAATGTATAATTTCAGAGTTTTCGACCTTGAATGTTTCTAAAGAAATATTAAATTCTTATTAGTTTGCAGTTGTTTGCAAATAATTTTAACATGACATAAAAGTTGAGTTTCTTAAGGGTGATTGAGGGTGCTGTTCGCTGAATAGTTATAGCGTTTAACTACAAACCCTGACGTCATGAGTTCAAAACTAGTTTCAGGCAAGCCAACAGCATCATGCATTTTTCTGATGTGCATTAGTGTGTTATTGTGTTGGGTGTTGTTGGACTGTTAAACTGATGAACGAATAGCACTGATCATTTTGGCAGTACCGGCAGCGATTAATACTAACATATCCAAATGGAATTCACAGCACCCTCCTTCGTCGGTAGTGTACAGAACCGTAGGCAAAGTAAAAGAACTAATAAAATTGGCTAAACAGCTTAAAAACAAATTAATGCCTCTACTTGACACCAGAGGGGCTGCAACACTACTCTACAAGGATGAATAATGAAAAAATTCATTTCGTACCAATGAGCTTCTAAAATAGTACTTTTTCGGCTCAAATAGTACTAAAATCTTTATGAATTTAAAAAAAATCAACGATGTTCATACCGTGAACACAATTTTAGAAATATTTTGTTTTTCCTCTACTGAAAAAATAAGTTTTAAGACATACGCCTTTATTCAAGAAAACATATGATTTGTTTACTGAATATGGAGTTTGACATTAGCTACTCCATCAGCATCGCTGTTGATATTTGTCCTTGCTCACTAGCAAACAAATATCCCTGAAGAAAGCCAGGGGCCAAGTGTCTCCAAGTCACCACTTTTGTCAACAAGTTTGGTGACTTTTTGGGACGTTGTCAACGAATCGTCTGCACTTTTTATTTTAGCTTTAATGAGAAGAGAAGTTTTTAACAGCTACAAACGATATTTATGGTCTCATTTTGATGTGTTGAAAATATATGCGGCTGAACGGAAAACTAAAAATTTTCATAAAAAATCTAATTTATTTGCCTTAGCTGGTAAAAAAGTTTCATATGTGTTAACTAGAATCATTAAAATACACTAGTGAATCTCTGGTACCAGTGCCTCCATATGGTCCCATAAGAACCACCTGGCCTATAGTAAGTCAACAGTTCCGATGTCGGTAGTGGAATCTCAATTACAAGCACATGTTAAATGTCTATAGCACATACCATTGCCTGGGTACAATTAGTCAGTAGTACTGGTGACAATGTCAATAGTGAATCAGTACAATTTTACAAACGACATTTCCTTCAGGGATTATAAGCTGTTCTCTCAAGTACACAAATCCACTAGCGAAATAACCGCCTAAGTAAACTCAAGAGAGAATTAAGTTAAGGGCCAAAGTATATATAAATTATTATTGAATAATCAATGGATACCACCCAACAAATTGGGAAAATTTGCAAATAGTGCCAAATGAGTCACAGAGTCAGAGTTTTTAAATTAACTATCTGTCTCCCAAATCACCACATGTTCTCTCTCAAATATGTTTCACAACAAGGATGCAAAATCAGATATTACAAATTGTACCAATTTTCAAGCAAATTATACTTTTTTCAGTCCGATTGTACTAAATTTTTTTTTTAATATTTGTTATTCAAAATTAACTAAAATAATGTGTACATAATTCATTTGTAAATTTTTACTACAAATGTGTATGTGCGTAAGGAGCTTAACAATTAACAGAAAGGCACATTGACGTTAATTTGCACCAGGTACTTATATGTGATGATCCTGATAAAAAGAAAACTTATTTTCCGGAAATCGAAATTGATTTAGCTACATTTCGTAACACTAGATAAAGTTTGCCAATATTGCGGGATATTTTCCGCAATAATAAAACCATTTAACAAACTCTAAAATAGTTCCATCTTTTAACATTTTTTATCTAGTTTTCAAATCTGCAATGCATTTTGCTCTGCATTGTTCCGTTCTTTTCTTCGAGTGAAAAATTTAAGTAAATTATAAAGTCTTCTGTATAAGAATAGCATTTCGGAAAAGGGACCCTAACTTCCCAATGCAGTTCATATGAGGGAAGTTAAGGTCCCTCTCTCTCTCTTTCTAAATGTAGACGTTGGGAAAAATCTCTTTTTAATTCATTTCGAAGGTGAATATACGGACAATTCCACTTGTAAAGTGGGCGAATATGCCTGAGCAGTGATACCGACCAAAAAATTTACTCAAATAGCTTTTTTTGGCTCTACAGAAAATTGTTGCTGGCAAGATTAGGTCTTCTTTCATCAGGATCACCACATATGTAGATAAACTTAACAATTACTATTAATGTTTAATTTCAAAAAGTACACAAAAGACTATAAGTTGTTGAGAACTGAATATAAAACGATCATGACATACTTCTTGCTACAAACTCTAATATATTTATTTCCATCGTTCCAATGTGGCCATATAAACAACGTCTTAGTCATTTCTAAATTGTAGCAGCAAAGCTTTTGCTTGGATTATATTGAAGACAGTCGGTCTCTTGATAGTCAAGAGAACACTAAAGATGGCATATCAACCAAATTTGACGTGAGATGACGGAAAATCGTTCCAAATTCAAACAAACGCCGTGGGAAAAAAGAGAACACTCAACTTAATAATTTCTACGTCCACCAGCGCTCTACATTGGAGGTATTTTTAATATTAATGGTACGAAGCTAGAAGTTTTTCCTGAAAAAACATTTGATGACGTTAACTTGGTAAACCGTAATAACATTGCATTATTAAAATCAACTTTTGCTTTTAAGACTTCGCAGAATTTGAAGTAAATAGGGAAAATTTTGAAATAGTGCTAAATTAGTCATTGGGGTGCTATTGTACTTTAGACTTTCAAATAGTGCTAAAAAAAATTACAATTGTACCAACTTTTGCATCCCTGTTTCATACTTGTTGTTAGTGCTTCCAGGACGCACTATCGTCAATAATAGAAGTTAACTCTTAAATAGTTATGTTACTTTGCTAATAAGTGTTTGTGCCTATTTGTTCGTGCTCTTTTGCAAACGTTAGTGCATTCTAACGTTAGTGCTTCTAAATGTCGAATTTTTTTGCTGGGTACAAATATATATGTACATATCTTGTAAGTAATTAAATACATTTACTTTAACAGGTAAAATTATTTTCTACCACTGTAACCCAAGTTCATCTAATGAAGATTACTTAAAGCAAATTATTGCATACTACTGGGCCAAATTATCCGACAAATGACTCTGTACTTTTCTGTCCAGATTTATGAGCAATGCCAAAAAAAAAAACAGAAATTCGTAAATGAAAACCAGATGACCTGAAAAGAGTCAAAGATGTGATAGATGACAATAATGCGAATGTGGAGCAGTAGTCCACATTATCAGGATATACTAGTCCATATTACCCGCCAATTTTTTAATGCTGATTTTTCGCGTTACATATAGTATTTGCACATCAAATTTTCTCCATTAACGCACACAGATTTTAACTACAATAACTATTAGAAGATATATAACACCGATCGACACAATTTTTGAGTCTGACTTTTGAATGTAAAATTTTAGTTTCTTTTTTGTTACTAATAAAGGGGAAAATATGGCTCTTTCTGCTGATGACAAATGAACTAAAATGTCATTTATTTAGCATTTTTACATTAGAGATCTATTTTATAATGACAAAAAAATTAATACTAATAAAGGGAAAAATATTGCACTTTCTGATGATGACAAATGAACTAAAATGACATTTATTTAGCATTTTTACATTAGAGATCTATTTTATGATGACAAAGAAATTAATACAAAAAAGCAATAAAAAGTATGCCATCCACATTAAAATACTTTCGCGTACGTGTATTCAGCGAAAACCGATTTTTCTCCTATTATACATTGTTACATCAGACATTATGACGGCAAAGTGAAGCGGGCAAAATCTTGAAAAAAAATTTAATTTACGCCCAGTGGTTAATCAAAGACTTTTAAAAGTAAAAAAAACGTTTATAACATGTAATTAACTGATTGGAAAATAAAAATCAGAGAGTAAAGAGAATCAAATTGTCAATCTCAAAAGAAATTGTTTGGAAAATAATTTTGTTTAGTACTTTAGATTGATACGTAAATTATATATAGAAAAAGAGCTATTTAATTTGAAGATAATAAATGCAAAACTATAAAATTTTTTCCTTTAAAAGTTATTTCTCTATGAAATGGAGTACAGATCCACAGCTGCGAAGTTTTGTTTTTACCTTTAAACTAAAACTTACAAAAACTTTCAGCATTTAATATAAATTAAATAGATTATGTATTAATTTATGGGAAATATTTTCAAGAATTTATGTGTAAAGATTTTATTAATTTACTACAATTTTTTTCGATATGAAGCTGTGCATTTTTCTTACAACCTTTATACAATTAGTCAACCTTTGCTGGAAAATAAATGTATTTATAAGGCAAAACAAGACTGAAACCTCTTACTTACAAAATGTATTAACTTATTCCAGATATTCACAAGAATTTATGTCGAGAAATTTTATTCATATGTTATCTTTCTTTTTACCTATGTTTTTCTTATTAGTGTACGTGTTTAGTTTGTTTCTCAATTGCAATTATGTATATGTAAATTATTACAAAAAGTTAAACTCTGATGGCTTATAATTAAACGCTCAGCGCCAAAACTAAAAATAAAACTGTTCGATCCGATTGTAATTTTTTTACAACTTTTAGGAAAATAATAATAAAGCCTAACTGCGCCTCTGTAAATATTTCGAGCTTCAAAGAAATTCAATTAGTATTTTCGAAATTATATATTTATTGCCATTTATTTCACGAAAGTCTGCACTGTCCTTGGCGTTGTAATGAACATATTTCTAAAATTTTATAAAATTATAAAACTTTAATTATTTTTGGCTTGAGTTTTAACGTTTTAATGAGATTAGCGGGAGCTATTGAAGCGTCAGTTCAACCCTCTGCGCAGTCAAAAAATTTCTTTGTCTACATGCTTCACATTTATCTCTAAATAAAAATATAATTTAATTGAAAAATTAGATTAAAACCGAACTCAAGCCAAATATAATTAAATTTCTTTGGATATAAACACATACAGTTCGACTAAACTCATAATTTAAAATTATATAACCTTTTTATCTCTACACCAGCTCCTTTAGGAATTGAGAAAACTAATCTTAGTTTCCAATTAATATCGGAGAACCTTGCTTTTAGAAATAATTCATTTAAATATCTTTCTATCTAACTTTAATATTATCATAAGACAATAAGTATTTGTCTATTAAATACAATACAATCAGTGCTGATAGTGCAAGAAATTATTCGAATAATTTAACTTTATGTGCACATACTTACGATGGATGCTTCACCCCAAAATTTTTGTGCCTTATTCAGTTACCATTGTTCGTACAATTTTTAAATTTTTGCATGGACAGAAATATATTAAACTAGAAGTGCCTACCGCTTCGCGTGCTTAAATTTCATTTTATGGCTATAAGGTGACCGCAGAATATAATAATGTGAATTTCTTTAGATAATATTTAAAATTTGCGTTATATAGTAATAAATAAACAATGCTACCAACGCACAGTGGTCTTGAAACGTTAAAGTTTTAAAACTTCACACAGACTGAGTTGGGGTGTTTTCAAATTTATATGCCAGGGCTCGGCTTCCTGACATAAAGAGGGACTAGTGGGAAAGCCCCAAAGTTGGCTATCTTGAACGATAATTTTTTTTAATCGCCAAAACTTTTTATTTATAGTCCGAATATTAAAATTCTGTTACGTATATACATTTCTTGAGAATGACTACAAATAACAAGCGTGCAGGTGTGCAATATCTCTTTTAGTTTCAGAGATAATTGCGCTCGAAATTTCTTTTTCTTTTATTTTTGGGCGACCTTAATTAAGTTTTTTTGATGTGGTGGACCAACCTAATGTCCGATAATTTTAAAAAAGCCTGCGATATTACTGATAAAATTTAGAACAAAGTGCAGAAACTTTTATTCGTTAAAAAGTTGCACGCATCGGAACATGACACATGTAAAAAATTTTAAATTTTTGGGATTTTTCCCCAAAAAGGTGATATTGTTTTTTCTATCATATAAAATAAATTTCCTCTGGAACATACAAAATTTTTGGCGTCTTTTAAAGAAAACCTATGAAAAGTGAGTGTAGAACAAAATCGGGTCATAGGAGGTAATTTTTCTCTCTCCAGCCCTAAGAAAAGTCTACCAATTTTGAAAGAAAAATTAAAAATTCCTCAGAATGCAAAACAACGATCGTCACAGAACTACAAATATTCTAAGTCCTTAGGTATTGCCTAAATATACCGAAAGTTATTTAAATATTACACAGTAAACACCGACAGTGCGACCATTTTTGTAAAAATAAAAAATTTTTTGGAACATATTTTCCCCGTTTTAGGAATTGTGGTATTTGAATACTATAAATGGTAAGTATTATTCTTCTATCAATTAGAAAACTATTTCCTCTATATAAGCTTAAAAGTTTACCAAAAGTATATCTCTGTTCGTTCAAATTTGTTTTGTGAATTCGTATATTAGACTATTTTCCAAAAATATTATTAAATCATTTAAATGAAATTTATTTGCTGGTGTTTAAGCATTGTCTATATGCATTTCATTGGTGCTTTACCAAATCGTCAGTAGACGTCAAACACAACTTTGAACAGTTACAAACTTTTTATCTTATGTACAGACTATCGAAAACAATTTGAGAACTACCAAATATGTAAATGATTTTCAAAAATAATCATGTCAATCAGTTTTTTCCAAACTTCAAGATGTCATGTGAATCCAAATAGATTATTAGGCTAAGGTTCGTAACGTTATATTCAGAAAGAATTGGGCATTCTTAATATTCCAAGGAACAGAGGAAAAATTAACATGAACTTAATTTTTCAAACGTACACAGCAGAACAGAGTAGCGCCACTTTCGGAAACCGCTACACTTCCATCGTCAGTGCTCACGTGTATTTTGCTTATCACCACTTGTCAGGTGGCTCTGTTGAATGTAATTTTAATTCTTATATATCGTTAGCTGAAATCTAAAATCACGTAACTACACTTTTTTAAATTTTACAGGAGAGAAAAAAATAAATAAATAATTCAAGTTACTAAAGTAAAGCCGCTTTATTTTCGTTTGTAATTTGGCTGATTTTTATGATAAAGTTTTGAAAATTTGTGGGGACATGCATTTCGATGTAATACGCAATAATTAATCAAAAATGCAATTTGAAATTTTTTGTTAGTTACGTGGTTTTGGATTTCAGCTGACGATATACAACTTTTTGTGAAAATTGAATACGAGAATTAAATCACTCTCAAGCTGATATTAACTGCAGTTTCCCAGCGCTGCCATCCGTTTATTTTTCTTCACCTTCAGCGGCGATGTAAAATTAAAATACATATTCACAATTGATGATGAATGATGAATGAATTAAGCTAAATGTGAAACACAGGACACTGCTACCAAAGTAGATCTATTGTATCTCTTGCCAGGTGCTAGAGCACCTCATCTAGACTTACTCTACTGAGTAATCTGAGCACCTCATCTAGACTTACTCTACTGAGTAATCTCAAGATTGCCAGTAGGTCTAGTGGTGGCAGTTCCCAATCCTCCAATAGCTGCGTGCCCTATTTGCTATATCTTCGGTGGCATAGCTCTTCACAGTCCTTCAGAATATGCTCTGGAGTTTTATCGTCATAATCACAGAATCTGCACAGGCTGTTGATCTCAATGCCAAGCCTGTTGAGGTGTTTGCTCAGTCTGCAATGGCCTGTGAGGAAGCCTGTGAGAATTCTTAGATTGTTTTTACTCAGGGACACGAGAGCTATGAAACGATTTTGGTTATACGTTCCAATCATTAGCTTTGAATGCCTCAATCCAGGGAGATTGAGCCAGAGGTGTTCCCTAGTACTCTTGATCTCTGTCGATATATCTTCCCGGATTTTGTCCAATTCAAGTAGGCAAAACGGTTCTGGTCCGACCATAGGTGTACTAGCCCCCCTTCTGACCACACAGTAAAAATTGTGTCCCAATATATTCACGAAAAGTATTTTTGGCCCCTCTCCCAATACAAACGCAACAACCACTCTGCTCAGATTCGGTAAGTGAGTGTGGTCACATGTGTAGCCCACTGTTTTATTTTTGTGTGCCGGAGCAATCAATGAAAACAATTTAATTTGGTCATTTAATTCTCCTTCTAATGTAATATTCTATTAAATACAACAAATAAACGCAGAAATTGGAAAAATTCTTTCGCACTGCTGCGAATTGGCTCTTGTGCAAAACTTTTTACACCAAAGTACAAACAATTTGGGGAATATATCTTTATAGGACATAAAAAGTCCGAAAAATTTCAAAATAATAGATTTCGGTATAATATAGATTTATGTACGAAATCAATTAATGTAACCGATTAAATTAATTGTCAACACCAGTATGGAAAAAGTGACTTGGCAAAGTGATTGACTTAGAGCAGGATTTTACATAAACTCGCTCATTTATTCAGCCGCATGATGTCTTTAAATTACTTTTTGCCGAAGTAGGAAGTTTTTTTTTACGTGGAACCACTTTTTATTTCTTCTGCTTTATTAACAAAAAAATAAGAAAACACAAAAAATGTTAAAACTTGGTCAGTAAGACCAAGTGCTTTTCATTTGATTTGTTTCCACAACAAGTTGTTGCAAATATGCTGATGTTGTTGCAGTTTACTTTAAAATGTTAAATAATTTCTAGCTTTTGTTGTTGTAATACAAGTATTAAATTGAATTTTGTTTCGTATATTCGTTAATAATATTTTGTAAAATAACACAATTAAACAAACTACAAATTATAAATTTTCTATTTGTTTTACGTACGAATATGTTTGCTTGTTATTATATATTGGTCAGTATGAAAATAATAACTTTACTAATTGGTCTTATATTGGTCAATAGGACGATTGTTTAAATTAATAAATATGTTTCTACTGAATTTGATTGAAATACGTTTGAGTTCAAATGAATGTTTATGATTTTAATGTTTGAAGTAACATGGGGGCAGTTCACAGGGTTCCAAAAATTCACTGTAGTTGTTAATTTATACATGTGTAATTGTGATTTTATGGATTTATGAAATAAATAGATGTTTAAAGTACAGAGGAATGCTAATAAAAGACTGATTTTTATTATTAACTTGCTTAAAGTCAGGAGAACCTGTCACCAAACTATTCACTTCATCGGGTCCAAAGTGGTAGCAGCTTATTGCATATCCAGAACTACGTAGAACTACATTTTATATGGCGTTGTCGCTGGAGAGAGCAAGTTGACATAATTAAGATATATTAAATAAGTCGGAAGTTATTATTATTCGGCTTAAGTTCAATAATTGAATGAATGTAAATTCATATTATTTTTAAGAGTAGAACATTAGAATATCTCTAATCAGACTAGCAGAACGGATTAGTACTTTTAATTTCGACAGCCGCTACGCCGTCATCATCAGCGTCCTCTGTTCGCTTTTACTACGTTTGATCTAGTATTAATGAAACATCAGCTATTTAACCAAATTTTATGAGGAAACAAAATATGAGTATCTTATTCCTTTTTATTAATATGGTGAGCCGAAATTTTACCTTCTGATTATTTTTTAAATTTTTCCAACTCTTAATTTTATTTTTATTTTTGGGTTTTCTTGTGCGTAAGCTCCGCCTACGATCCATCAAGATGTGTGTTTTCTGTGGTCAAATTTAAAACTGAAAATCAGAATGCAAATTTAGAGGATCTTGTAGCGGAAAGCCCTTTTTAATCAATACCTATTAAGAGGAGCCTTTCGAATGCTACCAAACTTATTAATATCCGATGACGCGCTCTAAAGTTATTCAATAATGAATATAACGAGCATTTTTGGCTGAATTATTTTGGCTGAAGTTAGGTTTTTAATTTAATTTTTCAATTAAATCATATTTTTATTTAGAGATAAATGTGAAGCATGTAGACAAGGAAAATTTTTGACTGCGCGGCGGGTTGAACTGACGTTTCGATAGCTCCCGCTAATCTCATCAGAGCTCCCGCTATCGAAACGTCAGTTCAACCCTCCGCGCAGTCAAAAATTTTCTTTGTCTACATGCTTCACATTTATCTCTAAATAAAAATATAATTTAATTGAAAAATTAAATTAAAAACCGAACTTAAGCCAAAATAATTAAAATTTCTTTGGATATAAACCCAGCCAGTTCGACTAAACTCATAATTTAATTGAAATTAATTTTTGAAATTTTCGTTTAGTGCCACCACCACAAAATAAAAGCACCAAAAACTATGCTAAAAAAGCATCGAGCACTAACTCCAAAATTGTTCGCGTTGAAAAGTTGAAAAAGCACCACAAACGGTGCGAAAAGCACTGACT
Source organism: Panzeria rudis (assembly GCA_956483635.1). NCBI lineage: Eukaryota > Metazoa > Arthropoda > Insecta > Diptera > Tachinidae > Panzeria > Panzeria rudis. The sequence goes on along the minus strand of OY101448.1, from coordinate 47,236,213 downwards.
TGACAACGATGATCTTTAGGCCAAACTTTTCAATAGTGCTAACTTAGTAATTTTAAAGTTCAGTTTGTGATTTTAGTCGTTTGAATCTCGTTATATAATACCATTATTGTTGCGAATGAAAATGTGCGCTGGAAAAGTTTATAAAAGCAGACGCTTTTCTATATTTAATATAAGAAATAACAACCCAGCTACTTGCATTTGCAAATAAGTTAGAAATATTTTTCATTCAAATATTTCAAAAATAATAGTTTCACAAAGGACAGCTTATTTTATTATATTATATATTTGCTAAATTTCAATTGTTACTTATGTAAACACAAAACAGCTGATCATTTAATTCCTCTTTGAACTAACATAAAGAAAAAATTCGTGCAACTCTGGACAGGAAATGAAACAAAATTACTCTCTCTCTCTCTCTCTCTCTATCTCTCTCTCTCTTACTTGCCCAATTTTTTACATTTAGCATGCTTTTCGGGCAAGTTTGGGCGACTTCACTATCCATCTGGAACACACCTATTATAACAATGTTGCAATGTTGCAAACCAGACAATCTGTGAAATTCCTCAGTATTAATAAAAACGTATACATAAGTATGACTAATGTTAAGATTATATTGTATGTTTGTTATGCCACTTTAATGTGGCATAAACATACAGTTTTTCTTTACATATTATTACCCCCTCTGGATATACTCTCTTTGCTGGAAATTCAAGCTTATACTTTTTACCAGTCTAAAGACTTACAAATATACTTTGAGTATCATCATTAGCTTCTTTTTCCAACATTTCTTGGTTTTTTTCTTTTGCAGTTTGAATTTTTCTTTCTTTTATTGTTGCGAGTTTTATTATGATTTTTACGTTTATGATTTTCAAATAGATTTCAAAATTTATATATAAAATGCCTCAAACTTGCCACCAACATATTAGTCTACTAACAACTTCAAAACAAAACGGTATAATTGTTAAGCATTGATAAATTTTGGGATTAAAAACATCAGTTTATCGCGCCATAAAAAGGATATCGAAATTTACAATAATAATTTAGAAAAAGGATATACACAAATGTCTCCTTTTACCCTGATTTTAAGCATCACTTTGCTAGCTGGTTCTATACAAGCTGGCGTTATTGGAGGTCATTATGGTGGCCATTTGGACTCAAATGTCGAAGCTCATGACTTTAGTGAGGGTTTAGCACAAAGTGAATCCTCTAACTATGAGTCTTTGGGATCTTTGGGCGATCATTTGAAGGAATCTCACTTTCCCTCCGACTATGGACAAGACTATAAGGGAGGTGAATATGCGGAAGATGGTGCTGCCAGTGAACACGTCGAATATGGTGGCTATGAACATCAACACTTACCTCAATATGAAAATGAGCACGAGTCGATTAGTTCGCTGCACGATATACACAGTGATCTACATGATTTCGATACCAAACCAGTTCCTGGTATTAACCATGGCAAAGGTGCATTGAGTTATAGTACCACATACGAATTCCAAGATCCCAAGCCATAAATGAGTCTCGATGATGTCGGAAGTGTGCAAAATTAATAATATTCAAAGTTTAATTTCGTTCAAGTTTAAAAGCGTGTGATGTTTTCGTTTTGTTTTCTTCTTTTCCATTTCAAATGCGGTTTCTAAATTGTGCGCATGCGGTTTTTTTAATCTTGGTTTAAGCTGTGATTACGTTCTTCATAAATGATGGTGTTAAATAATACTCGTAGTATTATTAAAGAAAATCAAAAATTTTAACAAAAAGAAACACAAATAATTATTAGACCAAAGAAAGTGTTACGGGAAATTTGTTTGAGCGTGTAAGCTTTGTGGTGGAAGCTGTCGTCATGTCGTCATTCAAGACAGATTGCAACACTAAAATATTAAATCCAGTTAGTTGTGCAGTATTTTTGTTTTCTTTTTGTTGATTTTTATACTTGTTGATGATATTAAATAGTAGACTAATTAAAGAAAAATTAAATGTTTTAGCTAATAAATATTTGTTGTTTAATTAGATAAATTAAATAAATTTAAAAAAAATATGTGACTGTTGTTTTATTTTTTGTCGTTAGTGAAATAAATGTGTACTTAAAAATAGATTTAATGTAGCAAAATGTATACTAAAAACCGTTTATCGTAAAAATGTGTCGTAATATGTTTCATTATTAAGCAAATTCTACCGTTTTTAACCGACTTAAAGAAAGGAAGAAGGCTATCAATTCGTCAATTATATTTTTATTTTTTTATGCACAGAAAAAACTAAATTTCATTTTCTGTAAAGGAGTTCAATGAAATAGTAAATATTTTGTCTATGAACGGACCTACAAACGAATTTGTATATATAGACAAAAATACCTCAGTGAACAAATTGTTTAAATCTATAAAAACTATTTGTCTAAAAATATTAACAAATTTTAGACAAAAGAATTTACTAAATTAAACAAAAATATTTACTGGATTTTCTGAAAAGTATCAAACAATATTTCTGTCTGAATTTAATAAACAATTAGTCTAAAAATGCTAACAATTATTAAGCAAAATAATTTACTTAATCAAACAAATATACAAACAAAATTTTGGCTTGTGTCTCAACATCATCCATTAAAGATGTATGAGATTTCACTTTGTTAAATGTGTTCAAGTCTGGATGTTTATCTAAATACTTTAAAAAATGAATGAGAATTAACGGGACGAAATTAACTAATCGATTCACTCAAAAATCTTTTGTAAACAAAATTGGTACAACTGCATTCCTCTTCCTATGATTGTTGTTGTTGTTATTTGTGTATATGTCGTCATCGGGTTGGTTTTTACGACACAGTTTTTATTGTTGTTTTTGGTGTTTGCGTTCTAAATAAAAGTCAAACAAACAATTCATAGATTATGGACAGAACATTTACTGAAAATTAAATTTATTTTTAGACAAACTTTTGTTTGAAAATTTTTTGGTGATAATTTTTTCTGTGTGGATGTTCCCACAAAACTCCGCCACTTACACAGAAAAAACTAAATTTCATTTTTTGTAAAAGAATTCAATGAAATAGCAAATATTTTGTCTAGGAACGGACCTACAAACAAATTTGTAAATATAGACTAAAATATCTCAACAATTTCATTGAAAATAAACGTGTTTTTTTCAGTGAACGAGTTGTTTAAATCTATAAAACAATTTGTGTAAAAACATTTACAAATTGTAAACATAACAATTTACTAAATCAAACAAAAAGATTTACTAGACTTTCTGAAAAATATCATTCAATATTTTTCTCTGAATTTATAAAACAATTAGTCTAAAAATACTAACAAATATTAAACAAAATAGTTCACTTAATCAAAAAAAAATATTTACTAGATTTTTTGTAATATATCAAACAAAATTTTTGTCTGGGTCATTATCAGCATCACCCTTTAAGCTTTTATGAAATTTCACCGCATTAAATGTATTCAAATCTGAATGTTTATTTAAAGACATTAAAAAAATGAATGAAAATTAATGCAACGATATTAACGAATTGATTCACTAAAATATCTTCAGTAAACAAACTTGGTACAATCGCATTCCTTTTGCTATCATTGTTGTTATTGTTATTTGTGTGTATGTCGTCATTGGGGTTCTTTTTTACAATGCAGTTCTTCTTGTTGTTTTTGGTGTTTGCGATATAAATAAGAGTCAAACAAACAATTCATTGATTATGTGAAGAACATTTACTGAAAACTAAATTTAATTTTAGACAAACTTTTGCTTGAAAGCTTTTTGGTGATAATTTTGTCTGTATATAAACCGATATCGGATTTTATTTTTATTTAAAAGAATTTACTTCCAGATTGGTGCCGTTGAAAATTCGGCGGGGTTACGCCCATACTAACTAAATACAAATGCCTTTTCATCTACTTCTACTCAACCGATTCCCATGAAACTTTGCACACACATTAAGCTTCTATTTAAATAATACATCATGATTAAAGAAGTGGACAGTGCCACGCCCATGCAAAGTAAATATTCTTTTTCCACAATTTGTACTAAACCTATTCTTATGAAACTTTGGATGCGCATTTATTTATTGTTGCAATACAACATTACGGCTAGAAAAGTGGGCAAAGACACGCCTATGAAATACTAATTTAAAATACTTTTACTTAACTGATTCTTATGCAGCATCGCACAAAATTAGTTCTCGTAAAAGTACAGCAATATGATGAAAATTATGGGCAGTGCCACTCCTATTTTGCAGTCGGTTTTTTTTGCAAGATTTTTTTCATATTTATTTTAAAAAAATATATCACAAATTTTTACATAGTAGTTTTATATCGAAAATGTGTGCTTTACGACTTTCTATTGCAAAAGAGTACGGATTTTTTTACATCGCAAAGATTTTCTTTAGCAATTTCTATCGTAAAATCGACTAACAAAGGCATATTTGCTCAATTCAAAACCTGTATTAGGTATTGTAGATCGTGTAAATGTTGGTGGAAACTTCCACTATTATTCACAATATTATTAGGGTAACTAACTACACTTTATTCAAGAAGTATTCCGTATAGTAATTTTTAAATTAATAAACATTTAATGGCTGCCTGTTACGCACAAGCATTCAGGTAGAATCAATAAGATTCCATTTTGACAATTTTATTTTTAACTGCTTCTAGGATTTAAAAAAAAAACTAAGAACACATTAATATAGATTTTCGGTTGCATTCAATATTGTCCGTTGCTAATGTTATAAGTACTCAAACAAAAAAAATCATGCATAAAAATAACACACAGATCTGGTAGGGCGGAGAGAGTTTAAGAGCAAGTTCATGTTATCTTCGTGCTGCCGGTTTACAATCTGAGGGGCTGGTGCATTGAATTTCAAACCTGAAGGGAAGGAGGTTGGTTCGATTTCCAGTTGAAATTAAAATACCAAACAGTGAGTAAAAATATAATATGAATAATTAAAAATAGGAAATAATAATCCTTCAACATGAAGGTTAAGTAGATCGGATTTTAAGTGAATTTTTATTTATGTTAAATAACAATTTCATTTATTTATGTATTTATGTGTAAATTGCCAACAACTTTCATTCTACTACCTATTATAATATTTGACTGCAAAATTTTATTTTGCATATTTAGCCACGATTTTTTGCTATATTTTTTTTCGAATATAATTGACTCAGTATATTAGCCTCTTTTGCCAAAGCTAAATTGGATAATAACTTTTCGAATAGGTTGATATTTGCAAAAGTTACAAGACTTTTAAAGCTTCCCTGTTATATTTTAATGTTGTAGAATCATACTATTGTTGTATTCTTCAACATACTATGATTGTAGTCTTTTTTAAAACAATATATATTGTTAAATGGAACCATGTTGCAACTTTTAAGAATGCCAATAATGTCGTTCTTATATGCAAACATGAGTTTGTTTGTCGTAAACTAATTAAGGCGCACAATAATTTAAAACAACAATAACTAATTTGCCACAACCATAGCCTATATCGGGAAATATGACATTGTAGACACAACCAAATATTTTCTGTGCGTGCATGACAGGGGTTTAGTTTTAGCCAACTGTAAAGCCGTTAGTGCTTAGCCTGCACGTTTTTTTTCTTCTATTTAGGACCATCACTCAGGGGCACTAGGAAAATTGGTTATTGGAAGGAGGATGAATTTGAATCTTCCCAAACTGAAAGTGTGGCTTATTCCACATATGAACTGTTCGGCCAAAGAACAAATGCTCTATGTAATGCGTAGTTCAACCACAAATGGATGTGCTCTTAGTGTAGAACGTGTTGTTCTCTGATTTCTTCGCAAAATATTCCATTGTAGTATCTATTATTGATGTTACGAATATCAATTTTTAATATTCGCGAATACGAATATTCAATCCAAATAGTTAGTACCACTTAATATTTCAAATTTAACTGAAAAAAAATCTAGCCTTTGCGTCAATAACAATAAATTGAGAAAAACTGTCACAATACTATTAGGTATTTAACATTATTATCATATTCCGATGACGGAATTTGAAATTATTTTTTGTGGAAAGTAAATAAGAGAAAATACGAGCTTCTTTTACCTATACCCAGGCAATATTTAGTGACACCAGCGGCGAGTGTTCAGAGCGAGCGAATGTTTAGTGGTGCGGAGCTTATTTACACACCGCGCAATAGGCTTGATGGAGAAAAGACTTCAAAACTTTTATTTTTGAGATTCGACATTACTCTACTGAGCTTTCAGTATTACTTTAACATGATTAATAAACACATTTGATAGGACTTTACTTTTTAAATACCATGTCGTTGTGAAATATATTTTCTTTTCTTTTTTCTTTACTAAAAGAAAATTATTGTTTTGTATTATAGACACATTGATTTTAGTAAAAATTAATATTTTTTGTTTAATTTTCAGTATTTTTTATGTATTATTTTTTGGAACGTATTCACAAAATATTCGTGAAATATTCGCTTGAATTTGGCGAATATCATGAAAGAGGCGAATATCCGGCGATTCGAATATGAATACGAATATTCGTAACAGCACTAGTATCTATAGAACAGTGAAACACGCCCCACATTGCGACGATGCTCCAGTGAGTTAATAGACCTGGCTACCTTTCTGTCACCGATAAGCTTGTTCACTTTCTCTTCTGCGCGGTCGAGTCACTTCAAAATAGACTTTGAAGCACCGACCCACATATGACAGTTGTATTCCATTTATGGTCGGATATAGGCGCTATAATTATTTAGGAGATCAGTGGAGTAAAGTATATCTAACACTGTCTTAGAAAAGCGAGACATATGAATGCTTCTTTTGAAATTTGAAAAATGTGATCCGCCCATCAAACATCACATTCTATTTTCATGCCAATAACAAGAAGAACTACTAATTCCACGATACCAACACCGCCCATATATACAGATGGAGCAGAATGATCGGTCATACCTCTGTACGTAAGCCTACTGGGTCTTATGAGCATTAAAATCGACCCTATTCAGAGGTTATTATAAGATCACGATTAAGTGTATTATTCATGTTTTGCCTCATGGCCCCGATCTCCTACAGGCGTCGTCTATTACTGAATGTATATAAATGACAGATGCTTCTGCCATCTGCAAAAGAATAGATAGGATTGAAAGTTTAACAGAGAAGGTCATTAAGATTCGTATAATGCGATCTCTGAGAAAGCTCGATATAAATCGAGAGAAGTCATCACCAACACCAAAAGCAAAAAGTTTCGACAAAAGTGCATCATGCCAAACCATATCTCGCCGAAATGGTGTATACAGTGACACTATTTTTCTGAAACCCAGCAAAAATAAATTTGGTACAAGGATGCACTAAGATTAAATAGAAGGGCTTCGGAGATGCGCAAAAGCCCACAGTGCATCCCTTCTCCCTTACGAAGTTGCAATAACGTAAGCGAATGAAGAAATTTAACGCACACACGAGAAAGGTGGTCGGCTATTTATGTTTTTAAACCCGAAGAATTTTTTTCTACTCAAACTTTTTTATAGTGCATCCTCTCTCGCTTACATGGATACAAATATGGATGCGAGTGTTATTTTTACTTCGTAATTTGATTTTTTTATACTTTTAATCTTGATTTGTTTATTTGACTACTTATTTTTTAGCTTCAAGTAAGCCAAGCAATAACTAGCTAATTGCTGTGACAATGTAAATACATTTGTAAGGGTACACCTTATTTTTTAGACTTCTTAAATAAAAATAAATAGTTATCGAGTCAAATTGTAAGTAGTTACGACGTAAATCCTTATATACTTTTTTGCCTACCAGTAAGAAAAGTTTTTGCTGGGTACTTTTTCAATTCCTACATGTTTAAAGAAGATACTCATTATTTGTTAAAAAAAATTATAGTTTATATCCTAGAGATGCAAATATGATACCAAGAGTGATTTCCGCTTATGTTAAGAAAAATTTCCTTTTTAGCGTTCTATAATGGGATTTTTGCTGCGAAAAGAGGTAGAAAATGGCCAATGGCGAATTTGAATGCAAAAAAGTGTTCTACTGTAAATTTTAGTAAATAAGTATTAAGTTTTAGATGAAAATTGGTTAAAAAATTTCATTAAAAAACGGGTTTTTAAAAAGCATTCTGAATATTTTCTAGAACTATAATGGAATTACAAATTTGTGTATGACTAAAATAAATTTTTACTCGCTTTTCTACTAATTATCTGCATTTTTTTAATATAGATCCTTTGGCAGCAATGAAAATGTAGTTCCTTAAAAATTACTTGCAATATTTTTTACTGGGATATAATATAAATAAATCTCAATTATATAATTACATTTCGTTAAATTTTCTTATCAAGTCAAGTTCAGCTAGTTGTCATAAATTGTTTTATAATTTCTCATCTTTATTGCCTATAAAAGCAGATGTTTAATTTACTTATATCACTCTAGTTAATGAAATGCATATCACGTTTATTTGTATTTAATTTATATCTTCGATGCGTTCATGCATAAACGTTTGTTTCTTAAGTCTTTTGTTTTAATTGCTAAATTGCCTAAACTAAACACGAATGTAAATAAATAGCTTAGCTAACACTATATTCCCTACATGTTGTTAAAGCTAATATATTAAAGTAAATATTGAGTCATTTTAAAATACTCAGTACAATTTTTAAATTCATAATGCTAGTTTATCTTATCTTCTATGTTCATTTATGTAAAAAGACAAATTAAATATGGGTGTGTGCTGTGAATTATGTTGTGCCTTCTGCAAAAAGGTTTAAACTTAAAACAAATTGTACAGATAAATAAAGCACTTGTCAACACAATATTTCAAAACTTGCAAAACCTTTTTTTTTATATTAATAATTTTACTTTAACCTTGACTTTGGTCTTGTCTCTTTAATTCATTTGAAAAATAAGTATGTTGTGCTTTAGGGTCGGGTCTTTCACCGCAGATTTCAAGTTTTGCTAAAATGTCATAATAAATATTTTTTAATTAAACTAAAAAAAAGAAATTAATGTTCAATTAGAAAGAGGATTACAAATTTTATTCTCTGTAAACTAAATTTTGTTATATAGTGTTCATATTCAGATTTCTTTGTTTTCGCCCAAAAGAATTAATGTTTTTTTAACCATTTCTAAAAGTGTTAATTTGTACTGTCAATAAAGAATAAATATTTAGAATAAATATTTAGAAGAGTGAGAAAGTGCAAAGAAAAGTCTAATAGCTTTGCACACATTCAGTTACTGAATGTGCTTCAACTAAATTTTTTTATGAATATAGGCATTAAGAGTTGAAGATATTTCTAGCGGAATTACCAAAGTTGTTTTAGATTATTTAGGCAAAAAGAATTTTACAAATTGTGTTATCTGCAAAAACTGTATGTTAAAGTATTTGATATGGCTGCTTCAATTTGAAAAAACAGTTTTAGTTGAGCTCGAATTGGGGCTTTTCTTTTAAGGGTTCCCTTACACCAAAAGTGTAAAGGAACGAAAAAAATACACTACAACATAAAAAAATCGTTAAAAACTAAATATATCATCAAAACAGGAAAAAATCGCCAAAATTAAAAAAAAATCACCAAAACAAAAAAATTCGCCAAAACCAAAAAATCACTAAAAGTGAAAAAATCACAAAAACCTTAAAACCGAAAAAGGGCTAAACTGAAAAAAACCACAGAACTAAAAAAATCGCTAAAACTAAAAATATCGTCAAAAAGCGGAAACACGTTAAAAAACCACAACCAAAAAAACGCCAAAACTAAAATAAACTCGGCAAAAAATAAACATAAATTTCAAAAAACCAAAAATCGCTAAAAAAAAAAACGAAAGAATCCCCAGAACGAAAAAAAGTGTTATAACCAAAAAAATCGATAAAACTAAAAAAACCACCAAAAATCAAAAAAAATCCCCAAAACCGAAAAAAGCGCCAAAACTGAAAAAAATCGCTACAACTAAAAAATATCGTAAAAAAATTTAAAAAACGTTAAAAAAACGCCAAAACCAAAAAGTCGCCAAAACTAAAAAAAAATCGGAAAAAAACAAAATAATGTAAAAAAAACGAAAAATAGCCAGAAAATATCACGCAAATTAAAAAAACGCCAAAACCGAAAAAAATTGCCAAGAATAACGAAAAATACTTAAAAATAAAAAAAAATAAAATTAAACAAAAAAGCACAACGCAAAAACTGCCAAAATGAAAAAAGGGGCAAAAAACGAAAAGGGATAAACATGTGTGAATTCGTACGGAACCCTTCGTGTGCGAACCAAAATCGCACTTTATTTAATTTATTTACTTTTTCCCATTTTCAATATAATTAAACTAACATTAGGGGAAATCACTCTTCGTAGGAAACTACAATATGCAACACAACAAGAACAAAATATAAGAAACTTACATTTCCTACACAGTAGCAGATATCCAATACTAAAAACTGTAGGAAACTTGTCTAGCATATATGCAATTAACAAAATTACTCAGAAAGACTAATAGAAAAATACAAAAGAAAATACAAACCAATAGTAGGTATGTTTGCTTACTTTTTCAATACTACAAATAATAAATTAAGAAATAAGTAAGAGTAGTTCTTTCTTTATGGTACATTTGAAAAATACATAGTTATACATAATATATGTATTTCCTACATTTTTGAAGAAGACATTCTTTGTAGCAGAAAATGATATTTTATATCCTAGAGGTGCAAATATGCTACCAAGAGTGATTTCCGCTATTAAAAAACTCTAAGTTTTTTATTTATTTTATCCTGCAACATTTTTATTCATTGATTACAATTAACATATGATTATTACTAATATAAAAGGTAATTCCAAATTCATTAGATCTTAGGACAAACTTATCAATAAATATTTTTACTTTCTTAAAAACATTCAGTTAACTTTATTTTCTAGACATTTGCCATAAAAACTATTTACCATACGATTTTGCATAATGTTTTGTGTCGGCAACATTATTAAAGTCAATATTGCCACTTATTGCTGAAATACCATGACCATGAATATTGCTGCCAATATCTAGAGAGCTGTGATCAATACTACTACTACTACTACTACTACTAGCAATATTTGTATGTAGCTGTGAATTGGGTAATTCAATGTTTGCGGAATGTACCGAATCATCTGAGAAAACTGTATTGACTATATGATTACTACTTGGATGTGTTGAGGTGATAGAAGATGCAGGTATTGCAGATGCATCAAAAGCAGAAGTAGCATAAGAATCAGCAAAAGGTTGCAGCCATACACCGTAGCCAGATGAAAGACCTGATGCTGCCCAAGGATCTGCGATACTTGCTGAAGATTGCAAATGACCGCTTGAGTCTAAGCTGCCAAAGTTATGTGCACTTATTGAAGAAGATAAATCCAAGTCAGCATCCAAGCTACTAGAGTGGCCTATATTAATAGCAGAATCGGAGCTAATAGAATGTTCATCGCCAGCACCAAATTGTAGCACACCAGAGCTTACATGTATTGCAGAGCCAAAATCTATTCACACATATCACAAATTAATTAATATTAAAAACTACAAAATTTCATTTAATCTTTTTTTCAATTAAAAACTTGCCATTCCCTCCAAAATGACTGTAGCCACGTTTAACTCTTTCATCTTTCTGTGTATTTAACTGATTTTGGTTTTTATGCAGAGCCTTACCACACAACGACTTTGCCAAAATGAAAATAATAATTATTTCAAAAATTCTTAACTGTCTTATCATGGTGGCTGTTGTTACAGTAATACTTTAATAAATTTAAAAATGTTTTATTTTCATAGAAAAATTTGCTTTTATATAAACTTTATATTTAAAATATTGTTTGCTTTAAATTATCCAGCGGATATAATTTTTTAAGCTTGGTCGATTTTTGAGGACACTGTCATATTTCAAATTGATAGCTAATTCACAATTTAATTATTTATTTTGTGTCATAAGAAGGTGACAATTGTAATTCTTATTAAAAGTCATTGACTGAGTTTAATTACAATAACAAGTGTCTTGATTCGCTAGCAAGAAAAGAATTTTTAAAAACTATAATTTTATCTGCATTGCAAAGTAGAAAACTTTAATGCATTGCAATATAAGCAAAAGACTTTAGTTTGCCAGTAATTTGAACTTAGTTTAATATCTGTAGGTGGAGAGTAAACTATATCAAGTCATATTTTGAAAATTTTACAGGAGACCGCAAAAGCATTTTAAAAACTATAAATACTTCTTTCTCTGTAGTATTAAGAATTTAGCTTGTAACCCAGCCAAATTAGACATAATAAAGCCAATCAAAGGCAATAATTCCCGGAGTTCTGAAAATTGGCATAGGTACATATATTTAAAGAAACACAAGCGTCCTGATGCTTGTCGGGAGAGCTCGAGGAAGGATGGCCACTTTAAGGTAATTTTTTTTAGCTTTTTGATCATAGATCTGAAAACACAACTTTAAGAAAAAAAAATTTGCATAAAGCAGTTAAAGCTGACGAAATTTTCAACGAATATGTCTTCAAAAACTTTTTAATTAACATCAACCTTTTTGGAGTTATATAGTCCAGAAAAAACAAGAAAATTTAACAAATGGATTTTAAACCATCTGTGACAGTGGGGATTTTTGCAAAATAAATTGCCATACTTCCATTCCTGTCTAAAGCCTTAGGAAATATCATGAAAACACAAATTTGTAAATATCTGAGTAAACAAAAATTATGAACGGATTATCAATCTGGATTTAGGCAGGGAAAGAGCTGACTGTTTTAATCGACGTAGTAGAAGAACTTAGGTCTAAACTAGACAATGACATGGTGTCTTTTCTTGTACTGCTAGATCACAGTAAAGCTTTTGATACTGTTGAACATCCTATCCTACTAGCAAAGCTCCAAAAGTTTTTTAATTTTTCCTCCACATCTAGCAAACTCATTCTATCATATCTCCTAAGCCGGAAGCAAACCGTTTTCTTGAATGGTGTGATGTCAAACTCTCTTGAAGTTGACAGAGGGGTTCCACAAGGCTCTATTTTGGGTCCTTTGCTGTTTTAATTGTATATAAATGATCTTCCATGCGTATTAAATCATTGCGGAATTCAAATGTATACTGATGATGTACAATTCTACTTAATTGCCAGAATATACAGTGTTAGTTCTTGTATTGATCACATAAACAATGATCTCAATAGAATACATCACTGGGCGTCCATGAATGGTCTGTGTATAAATCCGTCAAAATCTAAATGCATATTCATATCCAGGAATAATTAAAAAAGAACAGTTAATAACAACGCTACATTATTGATCAACAACAATAAAATCGAGTTCGTTCCATTGTCTTCCAATTTAGGAATTACGCTCAACGCTAAGCGTTCATGGTCTAACCACATCTGTATTATGGCAGGAAAGGTACACGGAGTGTTAAGAAACCTATGGGCAATTCAAGCTTTTACTCAATTTAATATACGATTGCTATTAGCTAAAACTTATTTAATACCACTTTTATTATATAGGTGTGAAATATTTGCCAATTGCGACACCTCCGACATGAACAGACTTGAAGTAACATCCCTACGGTAAATGGAACTGACACAAAACAAGTCATGTGACCGGTCCCCAGGTGTTAGGAACCAGTCCGAGTTCTAACACTTACTATGAATCGGACCAGCCACTTTTACATGGGGATGGCCTAGGATGGGGTTAATTGACACTTTGTATGCACCTTGTTACTTGTCTCTGAACTATCTTGTAGAGTCCCAATCGGTGTAGAATAATATAGATTATATATAAATATTATTTTAAAATTCACCTGTAATTATCGATTAATTTTCTTTTTTTTTTTTACAAATCCAAGTAGAAACTGTATTTTATTTTTAAGCGGTGTCTTTGATAGGATTCGAACCGGCAACCTCCGGCTAGTACACTACCCACCCGACCACAGGGGAACTTATATTTCAATGTTATAAATACTAGTTAAGCTCTCATTGAAGGGAGAAAATTAATATTATATAGATACTATGTGATAGGCCTTAGATCTAGGTGCAACGAATTTGTTCAGTGCCGTTTACTACAATAATAGCCGGAATCCCAAATAAATTGACTGAAAATGGTTAATATGTCACCATTTTTTACACAATATGTCTTTTTTCCCCATTCACTACTCCTTATTTTTGGTACCAGTCTCATTTTCTCAAGTCATAGGACGAGTACTTTTGGATCATTTGTCACCAAATTTTCCGCAGGGATATAATAATATTGCAAGATATGTATTTAACCGAAGTAGAACTGATAGTATCTCGTCGTACTCGTTTGAGCTATATGACATGTGCTTTAAGACCCTGCTAAAATACAAAAGCATCCTTATGATGCACAAAATAATATACATAAAAGAGCCCAAATATCTGTTAGGAAGAATTACTTTTGCTAAATCTCCACGCGGTAAGAATTTGATGTCTCTTCGAGACAATTCTTTAACTTTACAATTAGTTTTTGAAACAGATTACCATAACATCTTCAAACACAAAGCAACACTTCGTCCTTTAAAACGGAATTATTACATCATTTTAAAAATCTTTAATATCAAGTACATTTATACTGGTGGAGTTCACGAAGCATTCGCTAACTGGTTACTCGTTAGGTTGGTAAAGTTTTCCATATATTTTATTGCTGTAAAATTTATTTTAAATAATTTTTACAAGAAAATGGATGGGAAGTTTTGCCGATTTGGCGAGTGAACGGTTGCCGAATGTTTTATTAAACTATTTATTAATTTATTTATTATTTTTATCTATCTTATTTATTTTATTAACTAATTTTTAATTTAATTATAAAGCTTCATATGTTAAATTGCCATGTAAACTTACTATTACTGTAAATTATAAGATGAATATCTTGTTGTGCTAGTTATTAAATAATAAAAAACTAAACTACAACTACAACTTCTAAACTGATGATTGGATTTATCAAAAGCTTCACACATCTTTAGAGGAGGTGTCAGGTCTTACAACGCGTATCTTGATATAATTCTGGCTAAAGCACGAGAGGAGTTTTAACTCCTTTAAAATTAGTACCAGAAGTAAACTTTCACAACACTTAAAAGCTTTTTTTTGTGTTGGACAGCGTAATTGCCAAAGGTTTGTTTCTTAAGTCTTTTGTTTTATGTTAACATATTTTATATATATTATTTTGTATATTTCATATGTTTTTGAATGGCAAAAATTTGACAACATAAAATATATAGAATCGTTTCACGTAATTTCCTTGATATCTATCTCTAAGTAAATTCTTAAAAATTACATCATTACATTTACTCGTAAATACATGCGTATGTATGTACTTGAACTCTCTAAATTTTGTGTTAATATATTCTAAAAAAATTTTGATTTTAAAGAACTGTACCAAAGTAGAATATTAAGTGATATTTTTGTAGAAATTTGAAATAACATTACAAAAATAGACAAACTTGAAAGCGTAGCTATTTTGAATTTCAGTTTGGTGATCCCTTAATATTATCAAGATCTTGGAAATTAAACTGCTATCACGTATGACAAACTGTCAGCTACTCTGTCATATTTGTCTATATATGTCTCTCTGCCTGCTCGTGCCTCTTTCAAAATTTTCAGTGTTGACTGTAGAGACAGATTTGCTAATCATTTTTTTATCAATTAGCACTTCATTGATACTTTTTTTTTGGGAATTACCTAATACTAATCGTTCTGATTTCTATAGAAATTTCAATTTTAATGCAATAGATTTTTTAAGTAAATCGATTCTTTGAACACTACCATCTAAGACGGGCGCATGTATTAATGATTTTGTTTATACACACAGAAAAAAAGGGAATGTAAAATCAACATGACGCAACATGTGATTGGAAATCATATTAAATTTACAAGAAATAATTTATCATTTAAGTAGCAATGAACAAAGCGAATACACATTAACAGTATTCGCTTTGTTCATTGCTACAGTTCACTGTTGTGCTTAGTTGTGTGACTTGTTAATATTTATTCTTACATGTGTCGGCTATTTATACGACAAAAGACGAATTACCAGCGAAAATTTACAGCTGCTGGTCTAAAATTACCATTGTTTCATAGTAATTTTAAATGAAAAATTATTAATCTAACCCAAAATCTCTTTGATTTAAATTTTTTCACTGTTAAGACAACTTTGTTAAAAACGTTACATTTCATTTTAAATCAACATGACTATAACTTTAATTTCAAATACGCTTTATGTTAAATAATAATTTAAATCATGTTGAATTAAAATTAAATTCGTTTTACATACGATGGGTATATATTTAGTGTATGACTAAAGTAAAGTTTGAAGCTGTTGTGGCTGCAGTGATTAGCGCGTGGACTATCATGCAATTGGCACGAGTTCACACCTTGGCTGGGGCAGATAACTACAACATGAAGTTTTCTGATGTCTACTCTAATAACCATCATAATTAATAAAATAGCTTCAATAAAGTCATGTTGTTTCAGCTTGATACAACTATAATTCAATATGATTCTTATTGTTGTTTCAACATCAAATTTACGTTGCTTCAACTTGAAATAACTTAGATTCAACATGATTCATCCTGTTGTTCCAATATCAAATTCACTTTGTTTCAACCCGAAATAACTTTGATTTAATATGATTTTTCGTATTATTTCAGTATCAACATCATTTTGATTTAACTGTATTGCAATAGTTAATTCAAAAAGATAATGTTCCTTCAAGATTATTGCAAATCATATTGAATTAACATGAAACGCCTGTGAAGCAAAATCACTACGGAAAAATGTTAAATTAACCTGGTTTTCGAGAATTTTACATTGAAATATTTCTCTGTGTATGAGGCTAAAAATATATATGTACATGTTAACATTGTTAACAATATAAAAACTTGCTAAAAATAAATGGAGTTCATTTCTTTTAATGTGCCACTGTAGGCTATTGGGAAAAAAAATTATGAGAAATTGGAAGAAGTCTAGTAAATATATCGTATATAATCGGATTTCGATTATATTGGGCTGGAACGTGTAATTAAAGACTACACTGAAGAAAATATTTTACATAAATTTAACGAATGAAAGTCATTGGAATAGAGCCATAATATTTGGCAAAAATAATTGATTCAATGTACGCATACGTTGTTTTAAAAGAATTGCAAGGTCCAGACTCAACTGAATCATCATCGGAAATCATTTAAAGTTTAAAATGTAGCAATGGGCTGATATTGTATTTATTGATAATGATCATTTGTTTTAATTTCAAAAAATTTAAATAAAAAAAGTTTTAAGGACTAAACGAAAACTACACGATTTTTAACATCCTTGCAATATCATGATATATTTTTCAATGTGATTCTATCCAAATGATAGAGAATTTTGTGTAGATTACTAGTCTAGAAAGTTTTTTTTAAAGTCTGGAGGACCAGTCATGAAATATTAAGCGAATAATACCGAAAATGGTGGAAATTACGCAAATGCTAAATGTCACTATATCTTTAAAGCTATAGCTGCTAGGGAAAAACTAGTGATGCCATCGTAATCAGCAGATAAAAATACATATGGATAACCTATTTTTATTTAAACATAAAAAATTACTGTTTCACGCAGTAATTTGTAAAATAGCTTCATTAAATTCTTGTTAAATCAACTTGAAATAACTTTGATTCAACACAATTCTTCGTGGAGTTTCAATATAAAATTTACCTTATTTAAACTTGAAATAATTTTGATTCAACATGATTCTTCGTGTTGTTTCAATAAAAAATTTCATGTTGTTTCAACTTGGAATAACTTTGTTTCAACATGATTTGTCGTATTATATTAGTATCAACTTTATTTTGATTTAACTATACTGGAATATTAAATCAACATGAAATATAGTTCTTTCAAGGTTATTGTAAAATCATATTGAATTAACATGAAACACCTATGAAGCAAAATCACTACCGAAAAATGTTAAATTAACCTGGTTTTCGACGATCTTAAAATGATATTTTTCTATATGTATGTACGTGCAAAAGGAGGCTCATATGTAAACTTTCAAAGCGCTAATACAGGTTTTTTGGTGCCCTGTACCCCAGAATCATTCATTAGAATCTTATAATATTAAATATTTTGTTTTATTGTACAGTGTTATACGTCAATATCTTTCATGTTTGGACAAATTCTCTTTTCGTTTTATCGGCTTTTATCTCTCAGAAAAATATATTTCCAGCTTTATACTTATATCAAAGAATTGTGCAAAATTATTTCAATTTTCATTCACCTTTTATACCACTGTTCGTTCATACGCGCACATTTACTATGCGAATTTGTTGAAATTTGTCTTTAATATTTTTATTTCCACACGTAAATAAATTGTTATGATAATAAATTTAAGTTGAGATAAATGGTTTGCCGATGTGACTAAATTTATGAGTGTTTTTTGGCTTTTACGAGTGATAAAAAGTAGTTAGAAATACCAAATCTTCATTTCTACACACTCAACAGATTTATGGGATGGGTAAGCAGCCCCCGTTGTGTATTGTGTGAATTTATTGATTAAGTAAATATGAAACTCTTTTCTTTTATGTTCAATGAGAGAGAGTCTGTTTATTTAAGTTTTTTCGGTGAATATTAATATATTATGATTTTAAGGAGACGTAAAGCACTAGATTTTTTGTGAGCTAATATAATAAATTTAGAACTGAATATGACGCTCTTTTGATTATTATTTTTATTTTTTTTTACTTTTCGCTGCTGAGCATTTTAAGATTAAATAAATTGGTCTAGGTTTTGATGTTAAAGAAAAATTTTGTTGGGCTATAAATGTGTGTGTAGGCTTGCGAATAATTATCAGTTGTGTACGATTAGCGGTGTGAATTGTGTGGATTATTTTGTAACAAGGCTGAACGGATATTTATAATGAAATTGTGCGTTTGTATATTCATTGCCATATTGGCAATGACAGCACCTACTCAAGCCTTGTTGGGTGCCAAATTAGCCTTATTTGGAGTTTTAAGAAATAGTCTTGGAGGTGGCGGTGGCATCGGTGGTTATGGTGATGGTGGTGGCTATGGTGGTGGTTATGGCAGTGGTTATGGTGGCGGCTACGGTAGTGGCTATGGCAATAGTGGTGGTATAAGTTATAATCGTCCTGTATACACTGGTCAACATTCCAACTATGGCTGGGGTCATCAGTCGTATGGTGGTGGTTATAGCTCTGGTTTTAATGGTGGAGACAATTCTGGATATAACGGTGGTAACGAAGATTCTGTTAAAGTAATTAAAGTTATTGTAAACCATGAACAACCGCAAGGTTATTATGACAATTATGCACGAAATTCGGCAGCATCGGCTTCTGCAGTCTCAACTTCATATGGCGCTAGTTGGAACCCTATACCAACCCCTGTAGTACAAACATATGCTGCTCAACCGATTCAATCTGTTCAAGTGTCAGGCCCTTCATCAGTTTCTGTCCCCGTTCAAGTGCAATCTCCTAGTCCAGTTCCGGCCCCGGCTCCACCACCAGTGCAGGTAATTCAACCACCCCAAAGACCCTTTTATATTCAAGCTCATGCACAGCCTCAGTACATTCAGCGTCCACAGCCCGTTTACCAGCAGGTCTCCGTACAAAGACCAATTCAGTATTCAGTTCAACAATCGCAGACTTCCTACCAGCAACCACAAGCACAAGATCAACAAACCATTAGGGTAATCGTTGATGGTGAGTCACAACGGGCTCCGGCTCAAACTTATGGACCCCCACTACCTTCTAGCACATACGTTGCTCCTAGTGTTGACAATGCCGGCGCCTATAACTCTCAATCTTGGAGTAGTTCCAACGCAGCAAGTGGCTCCAATAATGTAGGTACTGGCCCTTGGAAAAGCGGTAGCATCTGGGAAAGTGTCGGTTGCTAGTCCCATTGAAGTCCCATTGTAATTAGGTCTTAATAGAAATGCAAGCCGCAATGTTGCTCTAATACTATGCTTTCAATCATTTTAATATAAAATATAAATTAAACGAACGAAATCTACTTTAATAAAGTATAAATACTATAAATCTAATAAATTTTGTTTGCTAAATGGATATATTTTGGGGAGAGGTTATATGGGAAAAATTTATTACAGAAAATTTTATTTTCTTCAATTTGTAAAAATGGCTGAAAAACTTTTAGAAAAATTTGTTAATAATGGGTATCCTCAAGACTAACAGAATTTGAATGCATACACTATTTGTCTACTAACAGTGTAAAGCTCATGTTTGTAGGTGGGAGGTAAACTACACTAATTCACATTTTGGCAGGAGACCGCAAAAACATATTGAAAATCACAAATGATTCTGTATCTGTTGTGTTAACAATTTGCCTTACCACGAATATTTTATATAAAATATGCTTAAGAAAATTACGTTAAATAATATTACCGCTACTTATTAATTATGACTTGGTGTTCTTTGCGTCCCAGACGGTTTTGAGCATCCCTTGAAACATAGGATTTACTGGAATTTATCCATCGTTAGAGGAAAAAATGTGGATTCCAACAGTATAAAATAACGTATTTTGCAAAAAAAAATATTTACTTAATATAGTTTACCTCCCACCTACAGGCTTATTAATGTACTTATGTCCTTATCGTTGATTTTGAAATATGATTTTGAAGGCAACAAAAAAATTTTGTATGGCGTAACTTTTTGAGCTCACTTGAAATTTTCACAGCTAGTGTAGCAAGTTAAAGGCAACAGTAGCGAATGATAAATAACAATTTAAAAATTAAAGGATATTCCATCAGGTTGTGTAAATTTGAAATTTAGCTGTATCTTTTGAGTCATAATGTAATATACATGACACTAAAAATCTTCAAAGTTAGTATATTATTTATTATACAGAGAGACGCCAATAAATTAAAATTAAAAATTTAAAAAAAAATTATATTAAAGGGTATTCTATCAGTTATATAATTTTCACTATGTAATAAGAACCGAACAACGAATTATCAACTTTGCCTACAATAGGAATAAATTTATAAAAATTCACTTGAAAGCTTAAAAGTGCTCTTCTACAAAACGATAAAAATTGACTTAAGCACTTTTTCCTTCTTGCCAAAATTTATAATATAATAAAAAAAACTTACCACCCAATTAAGTTTATTATCATGCAACCTTACACTAATACATACTTATTCTACGAAAAAATATTAACTATAAATTTACATTGGATCATTAAATCAATCGTTCAGACAATATATTCAATTTTATCCATCTAACAATAACGAAGAAACATCCAATGACTATCAAATAAAGGTGTTAATTTTTATGGTACACATCTCGTACACCAACTAATTTATCTTGTCAACTTTAGAAGAGGAAAGCTTTTATATAAACTTTTCAACCATTCATGGCAATTGGCTTCTGCACACATACACATAGACCGTACATATTTTTAGTTTAGTTTCATTAAAACTATATTCAGTTAAGGCTGACTGAAGAATATCTAAGATATTCATGTTAGATCGTCACTCAAGGTCAGTATAATTAAGCATTCCACGCAAAAATGCATTGTTAATCAATTGTAAATACATAAAAATAATTGCTATAATTTGATTTTTCAGCTTATTATCTGGTTAAATAAGTTAAGTTAATAAGGTGCAAATCGATATTTTTGTGTACGCATGTGTAAATTTATTTTCAGCATTGTGAATGAGATTGTGAATGGTAAACTGAAGCAACTGTGGTACAAACTACATGCTAGAAACTAAGATTCTTTTTATATTACTATTTTACTATCTGTTCAGTTTTTATTCGTTAAAGACCATATTATATATTAATAGAAATTATTTTTCAAAGCATGTAATAATTGAAAAATTACAAAGACAAATTTCTTGACTTTTAATGGGTGTTTTTTATTGAGGTATAGAACTTTAAGTTGGCATCACTTTTTTAACTGGCGGCCATTTTGTCAGCTGTCAAGTGATTAATATTTAGTTTGGTTTGCCATTTCATCATGAACAGGTTGACAAAAGAACAACGCTTGCAAATCGTGCAAATTTATTTCGAAAATAATGGTTCAGTTCGCGAAGTTTACCGCAAGCTCCGTCCATTTTATGGTCGACATAATCGTCCATCAGAGCAATTAATTCGGTTAACCATGGATCGTTTTCGCAATACATTTACTCTATGTGATAATACGCATCCGCAGAGACGTCGAACAGTGCGCACCGAAGCAACAATTGCCGCTGTAGAGCAAAGTGTTGAAGAGGACCCGAATGAATCGATTCGCCACCGTGCACCGGTATAGAGCCATGATAACCGACTATTTTGTTCCCGAATTGGATGGCATGAATGTGGATGAGTTGTGGTTCCAACAAGACGGCGCTACATGCCACACAGCGCACGTCACAATCGATTTATTGAAGGAAACATTCGATGAGCGCATAATTTCGCGGAATGGAACTGTCAATTGGCCACCAAGATCGTGTGATTTGACACCATTGGATTATTTTCTTTGGGGATATGTGAAGTCGCTCGTCTACGCCAACAAACCAGAAACGTTAGGGGACTTGGAAGCCAACATTCGTGGCGTTATTGCCAACATACGGCCCCATATGCTCGAAAAAGTGGTTGAAAATTGGACCTGTAGAATTGGCTTTATTCGAGCCAGCCGCGGAGTTCTATACCTCTAAAAAAAACACCCTTTATAAGAGTCGAACTGAACCTCGATGTTGTTGGGGATCAACCACGATCCCATCGTCAAAGCTCTTTATACTCTAGGATAACCCTTAGCTCGCCAATCCAGCAGTTAATAGGCAACCTTGAACAAATTTGCATTAAGCTATTTTTATTTCTCAATAAAAAACTATTTAATTGTAAAATTAAATTGAACGAACTTAAGCCTGAATAATAAAAATTTCTTTGGATAAAACCCATATAGTTCAACTAAAAACACATAATTTTTATTGAAATATACAAAAATATATACGCGGTAAATAGCTCTGATGAGATGAGCGGGAGCTCTCGAAACATGTCGGTTCAACCCTCCGCTCAGTCAAAAAAAAAATTTTTTTTTCTTTGTATTCATTTATCTCTAAATATAATTTTTGCAAAAAAAAACCGACTACTAAATAGGCGTGGCACCGCCCCCATATTTTATCAGCATATACTATTACGAGAACTAATTGCCTATGCGAAGTTTCATAAGAATCGGATAAGTAGAAGTAGTTAAAATTAATATTTACTTTTCATGGGCGTGGCACTACCCACTTTTCTCATCACAATGATGTATTGTAACGATAACTAAATGTGTGTGCAAAGTTTCACAAGAATCGGCTAAGAAGAAGTAGTTAAAATGCATATTTACTTTTCATGGGCGTGGCACTGCCCACTTTACTAAACATAATGTTGTATTGTAACGATAACTAAGGGTGTGCGCAAAGTTTTACAAGAATCGTAGAACAGTAGAAGTTGCTGAAAAAGAATATTTACTTTGCATGGGCGTGGCACTTCCCAGTTTTTTATATCCTGATGTAGTATTTAATGTGTGTATACAGTTTCATAAGAATCGTTTGAGTAGAAGTAGTTGAAAACGAATGTGTATTTACTTTGTATGGGCGTGACCCCGCCCACTTTATAACGAGACCAATCTGGAAATACGTCCTTTTGAATAGAGAAAAAATCCGAAATCGGTTCATAAATGGCTGAGTTTTAGGGAACATACATTAAAAAAAATTATATGATAAACTTTCTCCTTTTTTTTTTTGAAGTCGGTTAAAAAATATAATTTAATTGAAAAATTGAAATAAAACCGAACTCAAGCCAAAATAATTAAAGTTCTTTGGACTAAAACTCAAAACTTAATTGTTTAGTTGAAATATTTAAATTTTCTATTAAATGTTTATTCATAATAATTTTAAAACAAATTATCCGGTGTGGATTGAAGAAGATCATATTTAGATGGACTTTATTATTTATTAATTCTTCATTTTTACTTATTGTTAGTTAACTTAACTTCATCTGTGAATCGAACATAGCTCCTTCAGGTTTGAAGTCCGACGCACCAACCACTCAGCCCGCAATGACAATATTTGTAAAATTTGTACTTGTACTTTCAAAGAAGGTGTAAGGATGCCTTGTATAAGGCCTCCATACTGCTTCCTTTTACCACTGGAAACAGCTCTTGAAGTTCTTGTTGTAGTACTCATTCGCTGTCATATGTATGTGTGTAAACATACGCATAAAAATGTTGTATGTACATAAAAAATTGTAAGAAAGAAGCGTGTATACAGAAGTAAATCTCCAGTTTGTATATTTCGTAAAGAAAAATGTTTTTTTTTTTCTTTTGCTTTAATGGGTTGTTATTAAATACATATTATAAAAAATTAAAAATTTTATTATATCAATTAAATTATGTAGTTGAATGAATATACGATTTCTTTCAATTAACGACTTAATTGAAAAAAATCTAGAAATATATTTTTCTGTGTAGAAACAAATTTAAGCAAAAAGTATTAAAAAGAGAATTGAAAAAAAAACTTTAGTATACGCGAAAATAATGAAATGTTATTCACAGATTCGAATATCCCTATAAATTCATATTCGCTGTATTGTACCATTAGCCTTAAAAAGAACGGTGGTGTTGCCAGTATCGACATTTAATATTCGATAAAACACAAAATAGGTAATGTACGTTTATTTATGAATATGACTTCTTAATAAACGTTTATTAGCGTTAAAGTCTTCAATAACTACTGTGTACTTTGAGCATGAAACTAGAATTTTTTATGAATTAGACCGATGATTTTAAAAAATATTTATCACCCATTAATATCAAACAAACTACAGTGCCTTAATATATGTATTAACAACCTTGATTCATGTTCGTTACAAACAAGAATTAACATTAACATTGAAATGTTTAATATTCAAGTGTTAAATTTAGGATCACACGCACACACATATATGATGTAGAAAATGTGAAATAATATTTTTAAAATAAGTAGATAAATACAATTAACTATTTAATTTACACCCAACCAAAAAAAAAACCCTTAGCAAAGCACTCCTACATACATATATATGTGCTGCTCTGCATATATACGTTCTAACATACGCATGAATGAAAATTACACCAGTCGACACGATTTTAGAGTCTGACTTCTTTTGTCTGTCAAATTTGGGAAATATATTTTTTCTTAATTTTTTTTTTTGTCAAAGTTTGTTTTTGTAGCAATAAGAGCAACTTTTCAAATTTTTTGAGTAAAACGACTGTTTTCCTAAAAATTTTATTGCACATTACAAACATAAATTTTATTCTTGAGCATCGGAGTCTTTTCATTTAAAGAATTATGATTAATGATGGCTTAGAAATACAAAGTTATAAAAAAAAAATCAAGTTAAAAATTAATATTGTTGGTAATCTTTCTATGTTTGTACGGGAAAATGTATTGTATTTATAAAAAAGTTTGAAATTCCTTTGTAGTTTTAGAAAACACTCGATATTATTTTAAAAACTCGATTTTTTTAAAGAAAATTCGAACTAATTTTCGTATAAAAATTAATAGTTGTCAATACGAAAGTTTTCACCATTCTTTCTAAAGGAAAATATCATTTTAGAACGCCAAAAATGAAATTTTTCTTATCATGGCACAGTGGGGTATTTTGGAAAAAATGGAAATAAACCTACAGTTCTTAAACGTGTAGTCCGATTCTTATAAAATTTCATACGGCTTTTGAAGAGGTGTTGCTTACTTTAGACTTTTTATCTCTAAAGGGGAAGGAGCCACAAGACCCAAATTGGGTCACCTCAGGCTTTTGAAAAATTTAAACCTATGCCAAGCTGATGTTTTTGATGTGATAAAAAAGAATTTTTGCACGTAGATTCTCCTATCTAAGGGGTAAAAAATGTCTACTACATTTATGGGCTTCCACTTACAGTTTAGCAGATATTCAACTAAAAACAAAAATTGTAATTTTTAAGCCACCTTGGTCCACGGTTTTGCTAATGGGGAAGTCAAATCAAAAGCTATGTGCAGTTTAAATTAAAATTTTGAAGAAAAAAAATCGATTTTTTCTCGCTTTTTTTTTTAAGAAAAAACTGCGTTAATTATGTCGTAATTATAAATTTTTTTCGCAATAATACTTATCCCATATTTAGACCTATTTGAAAGGTTATTACCTTTCAGCAGATCACTGCAAAAATCTTATTTTTTTTTTACTTTTGTTATTGAGTTAGCCAGAGCGTTTCAAAATATAGCTACTTTTTCTCCAATCGCAAAGCCGTAATCAAGAAGGATATTAACTCATTTTGAGGCTTAATGTGCCTTTAAATATATCCAAAAAAAATTATCCACGCCGAGCGGAAAATAAGAAAAATGCAGGCGAAATATTGAAAATCCCATTTTTGGGATTTTCTGGAATTTCTTTAGGATTTCAGGGCTCCCACAGGCAAAATTTATTATTATTTTCTTTCTTGGTATTTAGTACATAAATTCCTATATAACTGCAAAGTTCATTCGAATATATAAATTTTTTAACTCTTCGATAGGAGAATCTACAGCAAAATCTTTTTTAGGTTTAAATTTTTCAGAAGCACGATGTAGCCCACTTTGGGGTCTTGTGGCTCTGAGCCTTTTAAGATATAAAGTCTAAATTGCAAACTTAAGCTCAGCAGCACCTCTATAAATGTCGTATGAAATTTTGCAAGAATTGGACCGCGCACATAGAAACTGCAGATTTTCATTAATTTTTTCTTTCAAAATTCCCCACTGTGCATCGCTTTAAATTCGGTGATTAGAAATCAAAAAGACAAGCCTATATAAAAATCAATAGAAATGATCCAAATTTGCAATACTTCCGGATCGCAAATTCATACGCTGTCCGTCTTTCTGTCACAGGCTGTTTTCTCGGGAACCGTAAGAGCTACGGACCTGAAATTTTCACAGAATATGTAAAACTTTAGCTGCTACAGCAACAAATATGTGACAGTTAAAAATTAATTGGTGTTCTAAAGCGAGCAAGGAAACATATTGAAGTACTAATGTAATAGACAGAATCTTATATACAGACACTAAATTTGAAAAGTTAGTATTAATTGGTGTAGTCTGTAGAATACACTGCACCAATTAACACTGATATTTAAAACAATAAAAATTAAAGGGTGTTCTATCAGTTAATGTAATTTTTACTATGTAATTTAGACAATTTGCCCTAAGAGGCAAACTCTTGAAATTAAAAAAAAAACCCCTAAAACTAAAAAATTCCAAAACTAAAAAAATTTCAGAGCTAAAAATCGCCAAAAAAAAGCGCTTAAAGAAAAAAAGCACCAAAATTAAAAAAATCGCTAGAACGCAAAAAATCACCAGAACTAAAAAACTAAAAAACTGAAACAAATTTTCAAGACAGAGATATGCGCCAAAACCGAAAAAAACGCCAAAGCTAAAATAAACCGCTAAAACCAATAATATCTTCCAAAAGCGAAAAAATTTTAAAACAAAACAAAACCAAAAAAAATCGCCAAAAAGACAAAAAAAATTAAGAAAACGAAAAATCGGAAAAAAAGAAAAAACACTT
Organism: Panzeria rudis; assembly: GCA_956483635.1. Lineage (NCBI taxonomy): Eukaryota > Metazoa > Arthropoda > Insecta > Diptera > Tachinidae > Panzeria > Panzeria rudis. The sequence continues at coordinate 47,208,733 of OY101448.1, read as the reverse complement.
AAATGAAAAAAGCGGCAAAACCAAAAAAAGTCGCCAAAACAACGAAAAATGCTTAAAAAATAAAAATAATAATATTAAACAAAACGAAAAAATTGCCAAAATGAAAAAAGACCAAAAATAAAAACATTACATCCGAGTTTTAAAATTTACAATTCTTTTTCCACCAAAAACATAAAAAAAGAAAACAAAAAGAATCATTCTCTAATATGTGCTTTGGAATTTTATAAAGGTTATAGTGTCGTCTTGCTATGATTTTAGACTTTTAACCCACTATCATAGCGCGCGATGAAGAACAGAGCTCGAATGAAAATGTCCAAAAGTTTATCCTTAAAAACTATTTTTAAAGTTAAAGTTTGTTCAAGGAACACATTTTTTCTTTCGAAAACCTTTACTATAACTTTAATAAATGTTTATGAATATGTTTTTGATTACACTGTGTTCGGACTTCGAACTTTTTTATGCAAAGGTTCTGATAATTGTGTTCACCGTGTGCTAAGATTGGTTCGAGTTTTCGAACGTTAAAATGCCGTTGCCTTTACCTAAGGCCGAATGTTGTGAGCTGCATTGATAATACAACTAAGGAATAATTAATGGCCACTCCTAAGTGCCGGTCCACAATTTCAGCAATTGCTGCAACAAAAATACATGTGTGGACCGGGACTAAGTGAGTGGTAATAAAAAACGTTTCAGCGTTGTTTGTAATACGCATTACTCAAATGTAATAAGCCTCACCTTTAAGGTATTTGTTGCAAATCCAAGTGGAAAAATACTAAAATCTTTCAATATATAGCCGTTACAATTTTTCATTGTAGGTATTTAACAGTACCACCCTAATATTCAATACACTTTTAAAATAGATTATGTACTCAAAAATTAATATTGATTCTTAGAACTTCTGCTTATCTATTTTTGTTTTTCTTAAAACTCAACTAAAACGGCATAAAAAAGTCAACGTCTAAGTGTTAAAATGTGTTTTAAATTATTTTTTTTTTTACATTTAACCACAAGTCGATAAACAATTACCTAGACTTATTAGAAATAAAACTTCGAACATCAAAACAAAGTAATCGCATTGTTGTTGAAAAGATAAAGCTTAGTATATAATCCACAATATGACCCAACATTGACATCAGTTTACTCAAGTATTCCATTAGGAAAACATATGAACAAAAAACTTACCTCACCACCAAATAAAAATTAAATTTAAAATGAAATTGTTCCTTTGTGTTTTTGCTTTGGTAGTTGCCTTGGCGCCAGCTCAAGCTACCTTCGATAAACTTGGATTTTTAATTAACGGCCCTACTAATGGTGTGGCAGGTTATGGCAGAAGTTTAAATACTGGCTATGGCGGTGGATATGGTGGCGGCTATGGTAGTGGCTACAATTATGGTGGTGGTTATGGTGGTGGTTATGGCGCTGGATATGGCACTAATGTGAGAGTTATTAAAGTGACTGTGGTACCCGGCAGTAGTGGCTATACTGATGGTTATACTGGCGGCTATGGGGGTGGTGGTTATGGTGGTGGCTATGCTGGTGGTTATGCTAATGGCTATGCTGGTGGTTATGGTGGTAGTGCTGTAGCTTATCAACCTGCTGTATCCACTTCGGCTGTAGTTACTCCTGTAGTAACTTCTGTTACTGCACCAGTTGTTACCTCTACTACTCCCTTGGTAACACCACCCTATACCGGCAGTTATGGTGGAGGTTATGGAGCTGGTTATGGTGCCAGTTATGGTGCTGGCTATGGCGGAATCTATGGTGCCAATATTCCTACTTCATATGGTGTTGGTGCTGGTTATGGCTATGGTGGTGGTTACGGTTTGGGATTTGGTCAGCCTGACGGTCTCTCTAATTTGTGTTAAAGTGATGCACAAAATATTCATATGTATGAATCATTTTCTTGTCGTCTATATCAAATACTCCTCTTGTTTCTCCAGCATCTAACGAATAAAGTTCTTCCGAAAAAGTGTGTTTGTATATTTTTTACAAGGGAGATACGAAATTAAAGTGTAATGAATCTTCTATTTTAATGTGATTATTTCGAACTAATTTGAATTTTAATACAAATTAATTATATAGGCTAAGGGTCATTATTACAACTTGGCGTTAGTTAAAGGTAGGATTTTGTCGGACGGATAAAGGTAGGATCAAATTACCTTTAATCTATCGCTCACTTTAAATTAAAGTAAAATTGTAATAATGAAAAACAGTTTTATACAACCGACAAAATCCTACTTTTAACTAACGCCTAGTTGTAAAATTTTTTTTTACTCTTAATTTATTAATTGAATCTTCAATTGTAAATTGAACTAACAATAAGTGTTCAAATCTTAAAACTAAAAATTTTAACAATATGTCCAGCCACTGCCAGACAAAATATTAAGTTCAACGGTAGCTTCTTTGGTTGTCCCAAGAATGTCCCAGCCAAGTGTGAAGATTCATAACAGTGCTGCCGTTTGGTTACATTTGTTACATTTTTCGTAACTTTTGAAGGCCATGTATAATTTTGTTATTTTTGGCCAAATTTTCGTATCTTTTGGTACATGGCACAGAACGAAGTTAAAAAGTATAAGATTCATTAATTAAGATATAAACTGACCGTCTCTGAAAGCAGTTTTTCTGTTAACATATCAATTCGGTTTGAATAACATAAGAAAAAATAGATAACTGTGAAGAAGAAAATGAAAACTAAAAAGTTTATAAGTTGATAAGACTATTAATTTGGAAGAATGTGATCTCCGACGACTAAAGAATTTATCGATAAAATAGGTCTTATATAACAAAATATAGCGTCCGCAGTGCTAAGAAAGGCGGTCGGTCCACTTTTTACAGAATTTATATCCTACATCTTTGTCTATAACTCATTTATACAGTTTTGTCGATCAGACTATTAGTTTGGAAGATATGGGTTTTATGAAGATTTAAAAATTGTATTAGTAAAATTGGTCTTTTACAAGAACATATAGCGCCCACGTCTCGACAATAGCTGCCTCATTTTTACTAACCTTGCCTATAAATCATCCATACAGTTTTTGTGGATCAGACTATTAATTTGGAAGAAATAAGCTGCATGGTGACTAAAGAATTTTATCGGTAAAATTGGTCTTATATAACAACATATAGCGCCCTCTGTGCTAAAAATATTTGCCTAACTTTTACAACACCTAACAGCCCACACTCTTCCCTATAATTCATCCATACATTTTTTGTGAATCAAACTTTTAGTTTGGGAGATATGATTTTTCCGCAGCTAGATTGGCCTTTTTCCCATTGTGTGTCAGTTGAAAGGGATACAATTTAATTATAACCAGGCATTAAATATGCTTCTATAAACTTAAATGTAAAAAATATGCTCCTAAAACTTTATCATTTCGTTTACAACTTATAATTTCTGAGTTTAGTCGAACTGTATGGTTTTATATCTAAAGAGATTTAATTATATTTTAATTGAGTTCGGTTTTAATTTAATTTTTCAATTAAATTCTATTTTTATTTAGAGATAAATGTGAAGCATGTAGACAAAGGAAATTTTTTACTGCGCGGAGGGTTGAACTGACGTTTCGATAGCTCCCGCTAATCTCATCAGAGCTCTTTAACGCTTAGACCACTCGACCAAAGTTGGTGGTTTACAGTCAAGAGTTGAATATTATATACTTTTAATCAATTCATACTGTATGTCTTAGAGCTGTATTTCATTTGACAATTATTGATATTCACTTTTTTCTTTTTGTCTTCTGTAAATATGGGGCCGAATTACCGCATTCGTTATCGAGTAAGCTTTAGTATCGAATAAAATTTCGTCACGAATCGAATGGATGTATTACTGCATTCGATAGCTAACGTATAGAAATTTTTAAAGAGTGTACCAAGTTTGTTTTACACCGGTTGTTGAATATACTAAGAATTTGTAATACATTAAAGAAAAATTGTGTGTATCTTTAAGCTAATACAACAAACAAGTCGATTTGACAACTGCTGTAATAAGGTTTATTGGTAATTTTCCATGCTTTTTTGAAAAACAAACATAATAAAAGAAAATATTGTGTTCGATCGCTCTAGTGCTAACGAGTGGAATTTAAGCAGTATGTACTCGATTATCGTATGCCGTAATCCCAAGAGGAAAATTTTCGAACAATTTTACTCGATCACGTATGCGGTAATTCGGCTCCTGAACATTATTAAATATATCCTGATGTTGAATTTTCTCAAAACGAAACATTTGAATAGCAAAACAAAACTATCAGCCCTGTCACAGATTCCGTTCGGATTGGTTTTGATTCTGTAGTTGTCATTCCGAAAAAGTAAATTTTTGGTGCTTTAGATTCCGCTTATTTTATATTTCGTTTTTACAATGAAAAAGTTTTAATACCTTGAGGCGTTTGTTTACTCTTGTTGTTATATACAAAGCTCACATTAAAGTTTTTATTAACATGGAAAGCTCATGACCAAATATTTATTTGACGCTCCTAAAAGTATGCACGTTTTTTAAAATTTACTGCAAATGAAATGTGAAGAAAAGTGTTTTTCAATTCCACTTTGAAATTTAAAAGTGGTTTGACTACGAAGAAATTTTTCGTCTTTCGTTTTCTGAAGAAGCAACTTACGGAATTATAACCACTTCCGATCGGAGTGGTATTCTGTAACATGGCTGTATATAGGAATTTGTGTACAAAATATGTATCATGCAATTATTTTGTTGTTAATTAAATTGTAAATTTAAAATCTGAAGTATCGCCGATACATCGGTATCGGCGGAATTGAAACCACTTCCGTTCGGAATGGTGCTCTGTGACATGGCTGTACAGGAATGCCAACTTATCCCTTTTCGGGCTAGATTTAGCTCGTTTTTAGTCTTAGTTGAGTAAGATTGTAATAACGCGGTGTGAGCTGTGTATGAGTGTATTAGTGTAATCATACGGACAACAAGAAGTACAGAGAAACTTAACAGCTGCATAGAAATACACTAACACTGGCAAAGGGAGTCTCAAGGTCAAACTCCTGCAGTAAAGTCGTAAGTTTGTTGGTTGGTGCTGTGTTGCCGAGTTTTTGAATTGAGTGAGTATTTCGGCTTTGCCGTTTTTTATTTTTGCCGGGAACTTCTGGGATTTAGGGGATTTTGTGTCCAGTTTTTCGGGATTCAGACCCGGTTCGTCTCGGTTTTTGAACCCGTTTTTTTTAACCGGTTTTTCGGTTTTACCGAATTTGCCCATTTGTAAAAGGAAAATGAAAATAGACACTTTAATGGACAAAATGCGTCATTCGTGCCAAAAATCTGCAGAGCCGTTCCCGAGAAAAGTGGGTTTTTCCAAAACGGCCAAAAAAATCTGCTCCTGGGAAAAATCTAGCAACGATTTTTTGGCCATTTTGGAAAAACCCACTTTTCTCGGGAACGGCTCTGCAGATTTTTGGCACGAATGGCGCATTTTGTCCATTAAAGTGTCTGTTTTCATTTTTCTTTTACAAATGGGCTGTCGGAACTACTCTGCTCCTGGAAAAAAATCCAGCAACGATTTTTTTGGCCATTTTGGAAAAACCCACTTTTCTCGGGAACGGCTCTGCAGATTTTTGGCACGAATGGCGCATTTTGTCCATCAAAGTGTCTATTTTCATTTTCCTTTTCCTTTTACAAATGGGCTGTCGGAACTACTCTGCTCCTGGGAAAAATCCAGCAACGATTTTTTGGCCATTTTGGAAAAACCCACTTTTCTCGGGAACGGCTCTGCAGATTTTTGGCACGAATGGCGCATTTTGTCCATTAAAGTGTCTATTTTCATGTTCCTTTTACAAATGGGCTGTCGGAACTACTCTGCTCCTGGGAAAAATCCAGCAACGATTTTTTTGGCTATTTTGGAAAAACCCACTTTTCTCGGGAACGGCTCTGCAGATTTTTGGCACGAATGGCGCATTTTGTCCATTAAAGTGTCTATTTTAATTTTCCTTTTACAAATGGGCTGTCGGAACTACTCTGCTCCTGGGAAAAATCCAGCAACGATTTTAGTTCCTTAAATCGAAGTCACATAATGTGAAAATACCCATAAATTTCCCCCATTTTTTCCCGGTTTCTTATTCCCAAAATCGTTGCTATTTTTTCGACGCTATCTTGGCACACGTCATTTTTCAGAGTATTTTTAACATATTTTAAATTATTTTTTCCTCATCAGGTTTTGGCAACACTGATTGTCACTGATCTTCTTCTTTCTCCTAGTGCACGAGCAAAACCAAAATAGTAAGTGAAAATTCATTTTCTTAATTTTATCAATAAAAAAAATATTTTTCAGTAAAAAATGTTCGTTCGCCAGTGTTTGCGAAACTTACCACATTGGAGCCAACGTCATACAGCCACATTAGCTGAGAATAATGTAAGTGAAATCCAAAATACCTTGAGAGCTGCATTAGTGCCGACTGATTACCGCACCAATGAAGTTAGTACAGCTGCTCATTCAGAAGTTCATGATGCCAAATTCTACACGATTCCAGCAGAGGATAAGAAAGTGCTGTTTGCTGGTGGGGGTTTTCCAAAAAAGTTTGAGCTACAAGTAAAAACATTTGTCGAATGTTGTTTGATGGTGCGACAGCCGGCAGTCGAAGTTATAAGTTATATCAAAAATACAGACTTCAGCCAACCTGCAGTGCGTTATGTTCTATATGGTGAAAATGGTGTTGGAAAATCTTTGACCATGGCTCATGTCATACATTATGGCCATCAGAATGGCTTCCTGTTGGTACATGTACCCTGGGCACCCAACTGGATGAAGAGGCCGAAGGAAACCTCTAATGCAACCCAAGAGGGTTTTATAGATTTACCCTTTGATGCAGCAGCTTGGTTACTGCACTTTAAGAATCAAAATACTAAATTATTACAATCCTTGGATTTAAAAACTAGCCAACAATATGTCTGGTCTAAACGTGAGTTTACACCAGCAGGCAGCACTTTATTAGAATTGATAGAGCATGGCATAACGCGTATCAAATTTGCTTCTGAGACCGTAGCTGCTCTCTTGAGTGAAATCAAACAGCATGCTACCAATGATAAATGTAAAGTTATGGTAGCCATTGATGGCTACAATGCCTTCTTTCATCCTGAAACTCGTATATTAGGTGATAATAAGCAAAAAATTAAACCTGAACGCATTACTTTAACACAACCCTTCCTCGATATTACCAACTATAACTGGACTAATGGTGTTTGTGTTTTGACAGTAGACAAAATCGCCATGACTGAGGGCTATATGGACTCCTATATGCCTCACTATCTCTTGGGCCGTAAAGGTTTTGAGCATTTAGATCCCTTTGTACCGATTCATATTGAGGGTTATAGCGATAAAGAATTCCATAGTTGTATACAATATTATTTGGATCGTCATTGGATTCAAAAGACACCCGAAGGTTTTGAGGATCAATTGAAATTTTTAAGTAACAAAAACCCCTATGAATTAATGCTTTTAACAAGATCTTTGTAAGATTATACATATGTTTTGTATCTTGTGATTATGTTGTTAAAATGAATATACTTAGATTTTTAAAAAAGTTATAACAAAGATCTTGCCCTGAAGACTTTCAACGGAACTAAAATGGCAAACATTTTTGTGGTCAATAAAGTAATGAATTTGGAAAAATATGAAACTGATGTAACCTCAACTTAAGTAATATAATTCTCGTATGCAAATTTCTCGAAAAGTTTGCATATATAAGAATTGAAATCACATTCAACAGAGACATCTCACGCGTGGGACATTGCAATGAAGCCAGTCTAAAAAGTATAAAATATAATGTAAATTACATGCAAAAGCGAATATTTTATGTTTAATAAACCCTACTATTTTATTCATAATTCAACAAAATACTTTAACTTAAAACATAACAAATATTTTTATGTAAATTTATAAAACAATCGGATAAAAGCAACATATTAAATAACTGAATTATTTGCGCTTATTACTGCTGTCAGATTCGTTGGCGCAATTATACGACCACAATATAAAAAATACGGCATGGCATGTGTTACAATTACTGCCACCGCAAAAAGGCTGACTTTTAAATTTCTATTTTATTATCAATTTTAAACAATTCGTATGATTTGTGTACGGTCCTATTCCATAAATCGAGTCGATTTGATGTCGTACGACTTAAGAAAACTAACTCTGCTAATAGTAACATTTCTCAGATTTTTTTTATTTCTATTATATAGAGCCTCAAATATCATATCTAAAAAAAATTATCGTATATGATTTTAAAAGCATCTGCAGGAAAATTATTAATTTTCAATTCGACTCGGTTTCCAGAACATTACTAGTAGTAGTAGAGTTTAGTCGTATATGTGGCTTTTTTCAATTGTTTGAATTAATATTTCAACATCTTCATAATTTTGGGCGTTGTAAATAGCGAGAAAATATATATATATACTTATAAGTGAACGCATATATTTAGCGTAGACATTTTATAGCATCTTTCCTTAGGATTCTTATATTGGAGGGTTAGAGTTAAATAAATCATTTAACTATACACGAAAAATATCATGAATTCCACTAATGTTAGGCTTGAAATCTAATGGGACGAAAAAAACGAGGCCAATCCACAAATTCTAGACCATAATGAAAGATGCCACTAATGCTGACACCAATTAAGGCTCCCCATAAAAGCATAAACAGCAGACTTTCAGTGTTGAACTCAGAAGGTACCAGAGCAGTTAAGAACAGCATAGCTATAGAGAAGATCAATATCGTGGGGAACTAAAACCGAAAAGAAAAAATATGTTAGAAAGCTTTTTTGCTGAATAATTTTAGGGTAATTTTTTAGCTTACCGCATTATAACGCCATGTGTGTTTCACTTCCAGAGGCGAAGGCAAAGCGGCCTTAACTGTATAACGTCCTAGGAATAAATCAATACCATCCTGAAAACGTACAAGTAAAAATATTTTAATTTTTAAAATTTAGAAACACCTGAACACATATATCGGGAAATATTCATTGATCGTATAGTTAATATAATGCTTACCTGTCTAAAACCATCCGCAAAGTTATTTAAATAATAACGTGTCATCGAATTTACACCATCCTGTATCAAACCTGCCGTAGTGCGTTTGCCAGTACGTGTGAAATCAGTTTTCAACGCTCCTGTACCCGAATATTGGAACGAGATCATATCGGCATTATCGGCCCAAACACCTTTGAAAACTAAATCGAATTGATACGAAGCCGATTCGAATTTTTGCCCCACATGCAATATTCCCAATTTCTGTAGAATAGTATTCAGAGAACGACGTGCCAACATACTTTGCACCACATTTGTACGATCTAAACAATCAATGCAATTGGTCCGAAAGACACCGTTTTGCGTGGAAACAATACGGCCGTTATCTCGTATATGAAAAACGGAGAATTCTTCTTGCTCGTGAGCCAAACGATCGATGAGAATGTTGAGACGATCCCAGCGCATTTTTTTACATTCAGCATGGAAATCGAAAGCCTCATAGCGTATATTGGAATTGTTAAGTTGTTGGGCAAAAGAGCGATAGGATGCTTCAAGCGCTCCTTCAGCGCCCTTTTGATCAACCTGGCAATTGCAAGATATATAAAATATTAAAATTAAGCAAGTTAGTTTTCGTTAACTCAATACATTACCAAATTCACTAGAACTTGACGACCATATTTTTCTATTTGTTCCTCGAAATGACGATTGCAAGCATTTAAATGATCACGGCCAGGTATGATATGAGGTCGGGGTTTGTAGCGAAGATTTGGTAATTGACGCCAAAAGAAAGGCATGCTACCGCGAGTCTAAAAAAATGCAGAAAAAAACATTTGCAGGTTCGAATTATCACGTAAAATTGTATTGCAACCGCAAATTTATATTCGAACTCGATATGGAACTTTCAAAATTAATTCAAGATGACTATAATGGTCTGTTCTATCGTTAAACAAAAATTTTCGAAATTGATTTGTGGGTTCATAAAGCAATATTTAAAAAAAAAATTTTTTGATTAACCCTGATATTTTAATTATTTTACTTATTTTTAGCTTAGAACACTTATTAGGAAATAAATATCGCAAAGTCCACTTAATACTGAAAACAATAGCAAAACGTAACAGTCACTGTTATATAATAAGAGTACAATCATTTACTTTTTTGTAACTAAATTTGTTAGTATACAATTCAATTCTCTGATTATCAACTTTTCCTTTTTTCCCAAATCGAACCCTTAGTTCGTTGAGATTAATAACCATACCTGAACGAACGATATACGCTCGCCATTAAACTCAACAATTTGCTCCGTTTCCACGAAATTAGCCACCTGGCCACCGTCGTTAATTCCGCGGCTAAAAAAGCGGGTCCCGGCCTTGTGGATCGAACGTCTTGATACAATAGACCAAGCAAAAGTTTGACCATTTATCTGCACTTGGTTAATGGAAACAACTATAAAATTAAAAATAAAAGCATATCATTGTTTCAAAGATTAAGGTAAAATTTATTATCCTTTTTACTCACATCCCAATATCAAGGGCAATTGAAATTGTTGCATTTCTTTGCATTCAAAATTCTTCAGCAACGCGCCGTTCCATACAAAACGACTATCGGCACGTTCGATAACACTTAATGTACTCATGTCCTCCGACATAATATCATATTTACGTTGCATTGTATGCGTAATATCATAACGATCATCGTAGGAAAAATAAAAGTAATTCGTATCCAATGTTTTTCTTAACATTTGTAGGTAGATCTCATTATGTTCTCGTTGTTTCGGTGTCAAGTGCGTAGTTCTTGGAATGTATGGAATAATATCGTAGCCAGCCAAGCGCCATATAACTGATCCATTAATCATGCCAACGTATAGACGATGTGTGGCTACAAGAAGGTAATCGCCAGCCTCTAGACGTATGCTGCCCAAGATGCCACAGACACGACGTGTGGGTGAAAGATTTTGCAATTCTTTTTTTGCTACTAAGAGAAAAAGAATTTTAAAGTAATTTGATGATGTATGTGTAGTTTTTCATTTTATTTTGTTTTGGCATTGTAAGATGTTAAGTTCACGAATTTCAGCGAATCGATTTTTAAGTAGCGTTCCGGGAACAAATTTACTTTAGCTACGCTCCTCCAAATAAAATGACAATTTCCTATCTGATGGAAAACTTTTTCTAAGAAAAAAAGTAAAGTACAAAAATTCTCGGAAACGCATATTTTCGGAGTTACGGACCTACAATGTTTTACAGATCTAAGGATTTACTTGCAAAATTTTTAATTCAGTGTAGCGATATGGGTATCATATGAAAGCGTATTAGAATTATTCTATGAAAAACATAAGTATTTAAACAAAATTAGCCCATTCAGGACCGATAATAAAAGTTAAATAATTTGTTTTAATTGTTACTAAAGACTTTATGCATAGCCGGCCTTCGGCCGGACTTAAAGGCTTTCTCATCTATGTATGTCGAATAGTGGCTTCGCTGAGTAGATTTTTTGCATAGCCGGCCTTCGGCAGGACTTAACGGTTTTCTTCTCTATGTATGTCTTATAGTGCCTTCGCTGAGTAAAATTATTGCGCACCCGGCCTTCGGCCGGGCTTAAAAGCTTTTTCCTCTATTTATGTCGAATAGTGGCTTCGTTGAGTAAAGATTTTCTGCCATGTTCTTATATTATATATGACAGCTTGTGTTCTAACATATTTCCTCGGGCTTGTGTTTTAACATTGATTTCCAAACATGTGTTAGGACACAAACACATTCGGTCCACATGTTAATTTCTTGTGTTAGGACAGAATTTTGACAATTGCTAACACATAAATTTCCTAACTTATGTCTCGTGCAGACGGGGTGTTACTTTTTTTTCTGAGAATTAAATTTTCTATCAGATAGGATATTTTTATTTTATTTGAAGGAGTGTAGCTAAAGTAAATTTAAGCCCTAATTTTTACACAATAATAAACTTACATTGGACTTTTGTCGTACTTGAAGCTCGATCGATTATCAATACTCTGTCCACTGCATTGACTTCTACCATAATGCGGTCCGGTGTGATATACCTAACAAACGTAAACATGCACACATTAGTATATATGTACATAGACAGGAAAATATTTAAATATACAAACAAACAAAAAATCAATGGCAATTGGAAATTATCTTTGTTTGTATTGTGGGTCAAGTGTTTTACAAGAGCACACTTTGATTTCAATGCTTTGCACTGAAAATCAATCAACTTACAAATTCATGTCATCGTAAATATTCCAAATTTTTAATTCATCCATGATTTGATTTCTTGTTTCTAGCTTTTTTCACTTAAATTTAAGTAACCGAGAAACCTAAATTAGTTTTTTATCTTTTCACGCCCTAAGTTTCTTGGCTGGCTGGCAAATTCTGTTATAAATTGATTTATTTTATTCAATGAAATCTTCCTTTATTCGTTTATTAGTTAACATCCGGCAAATGTTTCATTGAATTTTTTCGGTATTGATCAATTATTGATGAGTATTTAGTAAATACCGGCGCATTGCTTATCGTAATTTAATTTTATTAAATTTTGCTAAAAATTTGCAGAAAACCCAAAAAAAAATTTTTTTCACAAAAAAAAATTTTGACATTTCATGACTGAAGTTTGTGAGAGAAACGAACACGATTGTAGTCAGCTGGTGCACAGCGATGCCACACCACTAATTTAAAAACAAATCAATCGTTTTCAGCGATTTTGCGAAAGATAAAAAAATTACAAGTTTAAAGCATGGTATGCACCTCTGCCTGAAATTCAGGCGGCCATAAAAATAGGTGTGTTCCGCATGACCGGGCAAGTTCGGAATAATGAAAGTAAATTCAACATTTACAGCCTAACCCATGATATCGACCGCTATCGCTCGCTTGCATTTTCAACGACAAACAGCTTATTTGCGGCACAGTAAAAACTCTCAGGACGACAAGTCGATTGACAATGCAAGCGATCGACAACGTAGGAGTATTATGTTTTGTTTACATTCATGTTCGTACAATTATTCAGAATTTACACCCAGCAAACATATTAAAAGTTGTAAAAAACCCTCAGAAAAAACGTTCCAGTAAGCGTAATAATGGCTAATGGCGATCAATAGAGGGCACCAACACAATTCAGATATAGGGATTGTCACTTTCTGAAATACTTGCGTATAGAAGCTATACCCAGAAAAAGAAAAATCATCGGTGAGCGCAATAAAATCTAATGGCTATTAATAGAGGGCACCAATACAATTCAGAAATGGGGGTTGTCACTTTCTGAAATACTTGCATTCAGAAGTTATACCCAGCAAACTATTTGAAAATTTGCAAAAATCGCTGTTTCTTATGTTTCTTCTAAATGTGCGCATTCCGTTATGATATAATTTAAAAAATTATTTTGTTGAGTAATTGATTTGACTAGAAAAATTTTAATTTCTTATATAAACAATGATCACTGTTATTTTTTTCACAAGTTTCCCCAGAAACAGTTGACATTTTTAATCAAAAATATATCAACAAATTTTGCGTCATGCATAACAAAAAAATTTGGGGGTTCAGTTTATTGAAAAAAAAATATGTGTTAGTCGTATAAGCAACTTAATTTGTTATATATACTATATATAAGTTTTGATGATATGTTTTCTGTATATATCGTCGATATTTTTAATTTCGTTATATCGATATTTCTTAAAAATATATCGACAGTATCAAGTTCGATATTTTTTAACTTTGGTTTTATTTTTCGTGCTTTTAAAAAAATCTAAAATCTTTTGTTTCATTTATAATCTTTTGTGTATTCCTAAAATTATCTTTCTTTGAGTATAATGTTGTTGATGTACGATCCATGAAATATTGGTCATACAGTAAGCCTGAAGAACTAATGTTCTGTTGTCGTATAAGTCACATAAACAGTTTTGTCCTATTCGATGTGGGTTCAGCCTAAGGATGTTTGAAATTAACTCTTTTCTGCTTAATTATTTATAAGAAAAGTTTTTTGTGTTTTATTTTTAAGAAATGTTTGGACTATGTATGATTGATTAATCATGCTTGAATATATATTGAAATATCGATATTTTTTTATTCGATATATAACGATGCCGATCGATATATAAAAATACATCGAAATATTTTTCACTCGCCCATCCCTAGTTCATATCCAAAAATTTCGGTCGTTCTTAATATCAAAATGAGGACCAAGTCCTTGATAGGTTCAATACATTTCTAGGCTACCTTTTATTTTGGCATTGCTTTTTACCTTACTAATGTCGGAACAAATTTTGGGGAAAAATGTTTCATAGAAATAAGATAGTCCTCATTTTGATCTCAATACTTTTTTAAAGGCCGAAATTTTTACATAAAAGCTTGGCGCATCTGACTTCTTTTTTTCAGTTTTTGTTTGCCACAATTCTTATCTCTATAATGTTACATAATTTCCTAAATTCCTGTTCCCTAATTCCCGTTATGTCATCAACCTGATACACATTTGGAAGAATGAATTTTTTACTATGAAGAACATATCCAGGAAGATTAAAGATCAACAAACCTTTCAAACGAAAAATTTTAACTAAAATCGGTCCAGCCGCTTAGGAGCTATGGTGCCACACACACACACACACACACACACACTGATTCAAGATGATAAAGCTAGAAAAGAGGTGATAACTTCTAAACATGTGGGGCCGAATTACCGCATTCGTTATCGAATAAAATTGATCCAAACACTTCTTTTTGGGAATAAGGCATACGATACTCGGGTAGCTGCTGCTTAAATTCCACTCGTTAGCAATAGAGCGATCGAAAATAATATTTATTTTAATATGTTTGTTTGCAAAAATAGCATGTAACATTGCCAATAAACCTTATTACAGTTGTCAAATCGACTTGGTTGTTGTACTAACTTAAAGAAACACAACATTTTTCTTTAAAATTTGCTAAAGATGTTGATCAACATTGGTTTTTTTCATACAAAATATAACTAGCCCTTGAAAGTATGCTGCAATTGTGTACGTTAAAAAATCCAATGTGCTTGTTGTAAATTCCACACGAAAAAAGTGGTGCTCATATTTTTTCGCATGAAGACACAAAATATATTAAAGTGTATTACAAATTCTTAGTCGATTCAACAACCGGTGTAAAACAAACTGGGTAGACTTTTTAAACATTTTGATACGTTAGCTATCGAGTGCGGTAATCAATCCACTCGATAACGAATGCTGTAATTCGGCCCCTGGACCGATTTTCTTCAAACATAGCTAAGCACACTTTCGATCAAGTCACATTTGAAACAAAACAAATTATATCCAAATCGGTCCAGCCGTTCGATGGCGCAGGTAGACACACAGTCACACACCACAAACTTATAACACCCCACTTTTTTGGTCTGGGGTTAAAAAGAAAATAAAATTAAATTTCTGTTGCAATGCTTTTGAGTATAAGAATAAGCAAAATCGATGTACATACATACATACATATATATATATATATATATATATATATATATATATATATATATATATATATATATATATATATATA
Source organism: Panzeria rudis (assembly GCA_956483635.1). Lineage (NCBI taxonomy): Eukaryota > Metazoa > Arthropoda > Insecta > Diptera > Tachinidae > Panzeria > Panzeria rudis. The sequence continues at coordinate 47,193,238 of OY101448.1, read as the reverse complement.
TATATATATATATATATATATATATATATATATATATATATATATATATATATATATATATATATATATATATATATATATATATATATATATATATATATATATATATATATATATATATATATATATATATATATATATATATATATATATATATATATATATCTGTCGTTTTATTATAACATCTTAAGTTTAAAAATCGTTGGAATTTTAGAAAATATTTTTAACCCAGCAAAAAGTTTCACTTCTTTTTAAAGCAAAGTAGACTGATTTTTAAAAATATTTTGCTTGGAAGTAAGTATGTTTTTTTTCGATATATTAGCCCAATTCACAATCTTGTGCAAATGGTCTTGCATCGTAGCATTTGCAAAATGGTATAGCATATTGATACCCACCACTAACAATTGTTAAGTGGTGAGTATAATATACTATACCAATTTGCAAATGCTACGATGCAAGACCATTTGCACAAGATTGTGAATTGGGCTATTGTATTTAAGATGTGTTGCAAAACGAAATGGTGGAAAAATATGCACTAATTAGACTTAAGATTTTGTTGCGAAAGAGAGACCAGAGTCGTAAAATTCATAAGTAGAGATAAGAGCTTCTATTAAAATTGAAACGAATAAATTAATGGAGATAAGTTTTTTGTATTTGTTTAATTATTTAAAAAAAATAGTCAAATAAAAAATATCATCGGCCTTCCTTTTAGAGAAAACCGAATGCAGACGTTATTGGAACTTAACGTATATTAAGTACTAAATTAGTGTTAACAATTCATTTTATAAAGCAATATTATAAAGTAGCGAATATTTCAAGTTTAGTGTAATTTAAGAATTTTTAGGTATTTGATACAAATTGAAGATAATTTAAAATATGTATATATTTTTCAATGAGTGTTAAAACTTGTTTGGACAGTGTTTAATAAGTAAAAAATAGCGTTCAAGTTTTCTGTTCAAGTTTCGACATTTTCATCATTCAGTTAAATCTGGATGACAATCTAACTATCATATCTTCTGATGTTAAATGCATGTAGGAATCTATAAATTTCATCCACTAGAGGCAAATTTTGTCACTACCATGTCTAACTTCGCATATGAAAATCGGTACTTTTCAGAAGAGCGTAAAACACCGTCAATGTTGAATTTATAATACGCGCATTGTTTAAAGCACACGTATTTAAATATTTTTTCAATATTGTATGAGAAATCCAACATTTTGCAACGAGACTTGTCGTGCCAAATAGATGCGCAAAGTAACGAATCTAAGAAACGAATTTCTCGCATTCTGTAGTTAGATATGGTAGGGACGATATCTATGAGATAATTTTTCTTTTCATTGTTAGATTTTATTGGTGAGTCGTAGTTAAAACTTTTATTTTAACATAATTCATATATTTCTGCATTTGAAAGGATCTTCCTCGCCTCTCCACTTAATGTCATGCCGACTGAATTCGATACCGTTGTCATCTACTTTTCGCCAAGTAAATAAATCTTTCGATGCGTGTGCAAAATCGAATATATTCAATTGATCCATTTCATTAATCAAAGTCTGGCCGACTTCCAAATCGCCAAAATCGATTGCAGTGATGCGACTATACATTGTTTATAACAACTAAGCACATAAGACTTTGCATCACTGCAATGCATTTTGGCGTTTAGGAAGTCGGCCTCTTTTTTTATGTTTTAAATCAGGAACAGGCAAACACATACATACTAATACATTTTGCTTGTATGGGTTTTATTTTGCAACGCTCTTACAAAGTTTTTGTTAGTGTACATCAAGCAATAGCAAGAAACAAGCGATAACACAACCTGCTTGTTTGAATGTTCATGCCACACTGATATATTTTATTTACTTTTAGTTAATACGTGTGAGTACATACGTGTGAGAGAGTAAAAAGTCCCATGTGATATGTTTTGCCGGTTCCTGGTTTAAATGCTTATATTCCTTTTGTATAAAAATCGCAAATATTATTCCCATAAGAGAATTTTTGTTTTGACCATTGGCATTAATTGCAATAAATGAGCGAATACGCTTAAAGCTAATTCATTTCTACTTCTTTTGGTTATTGCGTCATGCCACATTTATTTATCTCTATAGAGGCGATGCATTTCATCTCCAGACAAATCACTCGGTAGACTACGTTTAGAGGTATCTCGACGAGTATAGTTTAACTGATATGACGGAAATCTTTTTATGAAATCTAAAATTGTTAAAGTATCAATAGTTGAAGTATAACTCTTGAAGTATAATTGTTGAAGTATAATATTCTCCGATGTTTCTTAATTCTTTTCGCGACATTATGAGGTTTTCTTTAGCACCCCTTCATTTGCAACAATTTTCCAATTTTCCAAACTTTTGTTTTGTATTACTACCAGCCAATAAATAAGTTTAAGAAAACTCAACTTCGTTTTCAGAATCTGAGCTGAGATCCACTTCTAGAAACTACAAGTTACAAACCTACAAGTAAAATATACACAAAATAATACATTTGGTAAAAGTATTATTGTTTTGTAGGTATTTTACTTGTAGGTTTGTAGCCTGTATTTTTGAGAAATTGGGCCCTGGCCACAATTACTTATATTAAAAAAAAGTCAAGAAAAATCAACTTTACTGACATTGTTAATATCTAATGTGCTAGATTGTCAGCTGAAATGCAAAACCAAGTGACAGACAAAGAATTCGAAATCGCATTAGTTATTGAGTATTACATCGAAACGCATGTCCCTACAAATCTTCAAATCTTCATCATAAATATCAGCCAAATAAACGAAAATAAAGAGACTACTTCAATCGGTTGAAGTACTTTATTTACTGCATGTTTTTGTAAATAAAATAAAAATTTTCATAAGGGACTTTGACTTGAAAATAAAGAACATTTTGAGTTTTTTATTCTTGTTTCAATATAAATTACCTAACGAACATTTTTATTTTATTTAAGAAACATTCCGTTTTTTTTGTCTCCTATGAAATGTAAAAAAATGTAGTTAAGTGATTTTGCATTTCACCTAACGAAATCTATTTTCACTTTCCATTTTTATAAGCAAATACTCTTAACAACTCAACAGTGTTTCTGCAACCGAACAGCTTATGTACAAAGAGAGATAAAATTAACATGCAGAAAAATAAGCTTATGTTGATTTAAAATGCCATTATAGTCAAGCGAAATTTTAGCAGAGCAATGTAAATAGACTTAATATGTTCTGAAAAACTGCACATTTTATTTATTGGAAAGTTTAATTTTAAAATAAGCACTTATGTCCATTTAAGTGATAGAAATCTGAAAAGTTATTTTATACATAAACGCATAAGTAAACATAATATATTGGATTGTATTATATTTGCTTAACATTTTCTAGCATATATTGAGTTTAGGTTGACATAAGTTTTTATGAAAAAAATGTTTATAACCGATAACACATTTCACAAAACTTAAGTTTGTTTAAGATATTTTGTCGTAGGAAATATTTTCAAAAGTATGGCCGTTAAAAAATAAACCGTTATAACTTTTTCGAAAATCTGATTATTTGAAAACGGATTGGATCCAAATGTGGATTCTAAGAAGACGATCCAGAATATGAACTTAGCTCAATATTGACTTAACTGAACTTAAGATGTTATAATATATTGCCACAGATATGTAGGTACTATGTCCAATATAAATATATATGATTGTCTGTCTATTGATCAAAAATTTATTTTTAATAATATGTATGTATGTCTCATATGTATCTCAAAGAGCTTATGAAAAATTAAGTATGTTTAATTATATTGTTTAACGATTTTGTATTAAGTTTAATAAACGTAAATAACTGGGTACGACTGTTATCAATAAATTAAAAAATAATAAATTTAATTGAACCAAATAAAATTCATCGACCAAATGAATCAATTGTGTCATTACTAGTTATTCTGTTATTGGCTTAAACTTATGAGGTTTCTAGGAAATGTGTTTTTAATTATAAATAAGATAAACGTTGAAAAGTAAAAATGTATTAAAGAATGGAAATAGAATTGTGCAAAATATTTGCAGAGTTTATAGCCATAAATAATAACGGTATTAAAAATAGTTTGTCACTTTTCTGAGTATAGATAGTTATTATTTATAGGAAATAAATAAGACAGTTGACGCACACTTGCGGCAAGGCAATGTCATCACAAATAACTTAAACATTAATATTAACATTAATTAAGTACATACCCTACGGTAAATGGAACTGACACAAAACAAGTCACGTGAGCGGTCTCCAGGTGGTAGGGACCAGTCCGAGTTCTAACACTTCCTATGAAGCGGACCAACCACTTTTACATGGGGATGGCCTAGGATGTGGTTAATTGATACTTTGTATGCACCTTGTAACTTGTCTCTGAACTATCTTATGGAGTCCTAGAATAATACAGATTATATAAAAATATTATTTCAAAATTCAGCTGTAATTATCGATTAATTTATTTTTTTTTATTGTTACAAATCCAAATAGAAACTGTATTTTATTTTTAAGCGGTGTATTTGATAGGATTCGAGCCGACAACCTCCGGCATGACAGGCTAGTACACTACCCACTCCACCACAGGGGAACTTATATTTCAATGTTATAAATACCAGTTAAGCTGGAGTTAATATCTAAATATAGTTACGGAACAGGTTCCTTAGTGGCATGGCAGACTTATTGAAGGGGGACAATTACTATTATATAGATACTATCTGATAGGCCTTAGATCCAGGTGCATCGAATTTGTTCAGTGCCGTTTACTGCAATACTAGCCGGAGTACCAACTAAATTGACTGAAAATTTTTAATATGTGACCATTTACACAATATGTATTTTTTCACCATTCAATACTCGTTATTTTTGGTACCAGTCTCATTTTCTCAAGTCATAGGACGAGTACTTTTGGATCATTTGTCACCAAATTTTCCGCAGGGTATGTACGTATTAATTTAAAAAAAACTTTTTAACAACAAGTCTTTATTCTTCTTAGCAAATCCTTTCATTTGTTACCCATATCATGAATATATGTACATAAAATATAACTATGGTTTGGGAATCGGAGAAAGTCTGCTTAATATTCCCGTGCGATTTTTAAGATTTTCCCGGGAAAACGGGAATTTAAAAGTATACGTTTTTTCATAAACACTTTTTTGACACACATATTTTTAAAATGGCGTAAGTGACAGCCACATTTATTTTTAATCATTTCAGAAATTTTCATTATAATCCTGTTTTTCTTTAACACGCTAACAGTCCACAGCCCATATATGGGGTCTGAACGGAAGGCACCAGCAGTCCACACCCCATACAAATTTAAAGAGCCTTAAAATTGTGGACGTTGAGAGAACATCTTTTATTTGCCTTGGACTTCATAGTACATACCATGATATAAAAAAAACAAGGTAGTTTCACTTAAAATTGTTTGACAAGAATGGAGATTTTTGTAGTCTAGTTTATATGTAAATATTTAAAATAGCCTTGCCACACATGGAAAAAGGGAAAATATTCCTAGAAATTTTATGCAAGAATGTGTAGTATTAAATTTGTGATTATGTAACCGAATTTTGTGCTGATTTCAAATAGAGTTGGTGGAAATCTCTTACTTATATGTTGCAAAATTACAAAAAAAGCTAAAAATGAAAACAACCACTAAAATTGATTAATCTTTTATTGCGAATATGCAGAAAGCTCGTGAAACCTTGCATACGGAAACAAGTTTCAAAGTTGATTAAAATTGCTAAAACTGTCAAGAATACCAAAAACTCAGCAGAATATTCGTTAAAAATTGCTGATAATTTCACTATAATTGCATATTAAACAAATATTGCGGAAATAAAGAAAATAGAAAAATTCCATAAATCCACAAAAACTCTAAAGAGTGCAAAAGCTTGTAATAATCATGCCTATAACGAAAATGTCGAAAATTCGCAAAGAATATTGCCAACAAGCCTTAAAATTAATTAAAACTTGCTAAAAATGTAACGAAAAATCGCGAAAATTATGAAAATTCGCTAAAACTTGCTAGATTTTAAAATATTACAAAGCGTAATATAAACGTAAGAAAGAAAAATCTGGAAAATTTTCGCTTGTCGTGAAAATAGCGAAAAATTGCAAGCCATAATTTTGATTAAATATCGCTAAAACCGTAAGGAATACCTATAATTCGGAAAAAAAATCGCGGAAATGGCGAAAATTCGCAAAAAATTGCTAACAGCGGCATAATACCAAATTAGAATATTATTTAAAACTCACAAAAACTGCAAAGGAGGTGAAAATTTTCAAAAAGTCGCTTTTATCGTGAACATTGCAAAAATTCGCAACAAATTGCAAAATCTGAAACAAGCACTAAAATATATTAGAACGCCAAAACCGTTGAAAATAAACAAAAAACCCGAAAGAACGCGAAAAATTGCAAGTTCGCGAAAAATTGCTAAATGCATTGAAAAAATTACTAAAACTGTAAAGAACAACATAAATCGAAAACTCCTCAGAAATTGCTAACATCGCGGATATTCCAATTAGCTCTTCTATAGACTCCAAAAACTCACAACTCTGAACACAATTCTTATTTTCTTTTGAAAATTAATAATGTTTAATTTTTTTAATATTAAAAATATCGGATTTTGTAAAGCAAGAATGGTAGCACGATTTTTAGTTTAAACTTCAGATCTCCTTTCTTGTCAAATGATATGTCAGAAAAAAAGAGAAAGTGGAACTACCTTATATACTTATACCATGGTACATACCATAAAAAATGTGTGCGGACTTCTGAGGCACTGTTAACGTGTTAATATCAAAATTTTCAATGATTTTTTTAAATATTACAAAAGTTTGTTTGACTGATTGTACGACAAAATTTACAGGATGAAATTTGTAAAGTTCTCTATAATTAACGGTCAAACTTAATGATCAAACAGAACAGAGCAATGTCTCAAAATCTATTGCCTGTGTGATGCACACATTCTCAAATTTACAAAAACAGCTGTTCTTGTAGTGGTACCTGTTCAATCTACCTTGATCTCATGACTGCTTTTTACGGCGTATGATAAATGTTAATTTGTATGGAAAAACTCGTCTAGCCCCAGTTCTGTTTCATCATTTATATGCAAATGTCATAAAAATTCCATGAAATTGAAGTCATACAATTTCCGCTTATCCGTCTATGAGAAAAATTATTGCTTGATTCGAAAAATACAGGCAAGATGAATTTAAGCACTATAACAGAACAAAGTGGAATACTTTGTATAAGTATCAAAGATTGCAGTGCTCTAAACGATTCCTAAAGTAAATAATTCGATATTTCAAGGCAATTACTCTACCCACTGCGCCACTTTCTACTTATTTTTTTAAGAGCTAAATATATGTTTTAGGTATAAGTCGTATAGCTGAAAATTGTGTCCTTTTTTGACTAGTATCGTTACTAGTCTAGATACAACTAGTAATATAATTGTCCTTTTTTACTAGTATCGTTAATAGTCTTATTACAACTAGTAATATGAATGTCGTTTTTTTATTGGTATCATTACAACTAGCTGCTGGGCGCCTTTAGAACATTTTGTATCAGTATTGGTTTCAAATAAAAAAAAATTCCTCATAGCATTAAAACCGCACTTGGTTGTAATAAAATGTATTCTAAAGAGTTTATGCAATTATTGTTGTAATAATTAATGAAAGTATGATATTATAATATTTTTTAATACATTCGACCTCAAAAAATATTGATTTACTGAAAATTTTTTGTAATTTTTGTATTTGGTACTAAACATTTTTATCCCAAATAGGAAGAATAATACAACTTATCGATAAAACTCAGTCTATACCTGATAAATTTTTATCATGATAAATGTCAAATCGTTATCAAGATAAAAATTTATCAGGTATAGACTGCATTTATTAGTGTTATTGCAGTGTCTTGACAATTTTGTCAGAGCTCAAGCTCAGACAAATTTGTCTTGATAAAAAACGTAAACAAACTATTTGACGTTTCAATTTATTTTAAATTTATTTTTACAAAAAAATACGAATAAAGAAAAATATGAATGCTTTAATTAAATAAAAGCAGTTTAATAAAACAACAAGTGAAATAGTGAATGAATAGTGCAAACTGCCTTCACGACGCCAAACAAACATGCATACTAACAATAACAAAAAATTGACATCCGTTCTGCCGACGTTTTGTTAGTTGTCATGATAAAAATGTATCAGGTATAGACGTAGAGTGAAATTCAACAAACAAATGTCAAAAAATTAAATAAATATTTTAAAAATACAAATAAAATAAAAACAAAATTTGTTCCAAACAGTGTGAAAAAATAAATTAAAACTCAAAAGTGATTGTGCTTGTAAAAGAATTGCAAATTAAAGGATATTCAAGTGCAAAATTTATGCTCTCTTAAGTGTGTTGATATGAGAAAAATATTCTCGCTCACGTAAGTTGAATTCACAGTACTCGTATGTTTTAAGAGAGTTGTCATTATTTTATTGATAGTAAGAGAGTTTGCTATCTATGTTATCGATGGCATGCACTGCATACACGCCATTTTGTATGAAGAGAGTATAAACAGTATTTTCGAAGAACGAGGACTTCTTGAGGATTTACGTGTACTCTTAGAAAATTTTGATGTGTGAATGTCAAAGCCCGTTGGGATGTCGGAGGTATATGTCAGGTATAATACAGGACTCAAAATGCTACCTTGAAGAACACCGGATTGAATTATCTGAGGTTTGCTTAGAAAACTACCTCCTCTGATGATGAATTTTCGTCCCTTTAAATAGCTTTCTAATAGCTTATAAGTGTTAGAGGGTAAATTTTGCTTTAATTTCAAACCACATTCACAAGTCTGTGCGTTTGTTCGATAGTGCTATGCTATCACCTGCAACCAAACTGATGATCTGGAATGCATTCATTCTTATTTAGTATAGGGGTCAACTTACTCATAAGCAGTTTCTCCAAATAGTTTTGACATATAACTTTATGTACTTTTTGTTATTCTAACTTTTCCTACTAAATAATATTATGATTGTGAAAGTTTATATGTTTGGATATTTGTTCCACTATCACGCAAAACCTGCTGAATGTATTTTGATGAAATTTGGTATACGGACAGATTATGCCCCAGATTAAAACTTTGGGTACTTTTTAAGGGGCAAAAATGGGAGAAATTGGTACTTTAGTACTTCTTAATTTAAAAAAAAAATCTTCCTGGGGATAAAATGAAGAAACCAAAAGCTGTTACTTCTGGTACTTTTTGTTGTAGGTATTTTTCGAAGAATTGGCTAAAAAAGTACTTTTTTTCGCGAAAATAGCGAAAATCTGCGAAAAATTGCAAAACTGCAAACAAGCCTTAAAATTGATTAAAAATAGCTACTGTAGTGTACCTCACATATGCTTAATGATATGTGTAGTGCACTTCACAATGTCTCATTACACAAATTAGTAAAGTATCAATAACAATAAATATAATTATTAACAACATGTGCTGATCAATCGTAATATTTGAGTGACACACATTTGAGTGTCAAGTGTAAATTGCGTGCATTCCAATGCACCACATTACGATTGGTCAATGTACAAAGTAATAAGATTCCTTTACATTTTCATTCAAGTAATAAGATTCCTTTACATTTAATGTAAGTTAGAAAGGCAAAGTTTTATTCTCATAAGTAGTATATAAGCCATAGAAAATATTTAATAAAACAGACTTTAATTTTAAATGAAATTTATTTGCTGGTGTTTAAGCATTGTCTATATGCAACATTTCATTGGTGCTTTACCAAATCGTCAGTAGACTTCAAACACAATTTTGAACAGTTCAAACCCTTTATCTTATGCACAATCTTTTTAATTTAATAACTAAATCGGCAACATCTGCCTGTCTTTCATTGATTAGTCTCACCAGTTCCTTTGAACGCCTACTTATTAGCTGAAATCCTTTCAGCTGGATAAACTAAATATAAGGGTTATAGGGAACTAAACACACAACACTTAGTACATATTACATCCAACATTAATACATGGCGATCCTGCCAACACCCAACTTATTACATGGCGATCCTGCCAAACTTATTACATGGCCATTACATCCACCATTTTACTTATTACACTACACTGAAAGGAGACCCTTCATTCAGACAATGAATTTATTCATTGTATTAATGAAATTTGTCATTGAAAGTCAGCTAATGAAGCGCTTCATGGGATTAATGAAGAATGTTTCATTGTATTTATGAACTTCATTTGGCAGCCATGTCATAAATGGAATGAAACTATTTCATTAGTTAAAAGAAAAGATAAGAAAAAGATAAATTAAATATAGGTGTTTCATTGTTTTTTCACAAGTAACACACTCAGAGAATTAACGTGCTATGATGTACATTAGTATTTGTCAGTCAATCGCTGTCAGTTCTACTCATTAACAAGTAAATGTTGATTGAATGCCTGAAACTAGTCTCGAACTCAACACCTCAGGATTCGTAATCAACGCACTAACCACCCCCTCTTGTTTCTCATTATTTTAAATACATAAAAGAGGTATGTTTGGAAAAAGAGAGACGAATAGCTAACAACGTGTTTTATGTAATGAAGAATATTACATTGTATAAAAGAAATATATTCATTGCATTTATGATGACCATATTGGTTTGAAATTAAAAAAGATTTGAAAAATAAGAAATAGGTAACCTTTTTGAACTAAATAAAAGTTAATTTACTTATGTTTGAAAAATATCGTACATTAAGTTGTCAAAAATTGTATGACTTAATTATATTTTTCATTAATTCGCTAAAAAGAAAATTCATTTAAACAATGTAACGATTTTCATTAATACAATGAACTATGAAAAACTTATGAAGAGTAGAGATTGAAGGATTTCATGTATGCAATGTAATTGGTCATTATGTTAATGAAAAGTTTCACAAATATAATGAAGATCATTTAATGAAACCGTTTCATTGCCTGAATGAATGACTTTCCTTCCAGTGTAGAATTGTAAGGAATGCAAAAAATTCCGAACAAATCGCGAAAATGACCCAAATTCGCAATATTCGCAATAAAAGTAATTTTTTGTCAGTTTTATTACAGGTTTACCGATTTTTAATCAGTATCAGACTTTTCTATTTTTTTAATGTTAACAAGTTTTTGCGAATTTTCGTCATTTTCGTGATTTTTTCCGAGTTTTTGTCATTTCTTGCAATTTTAGCGATGTTTAATAAATTTTACGTATTGTTTGCAATTTTGCAACCTTTCGCGTATTTTCACGGTAAAAGTGATGTTTTGCGATTTTTTGCTTACAACTTGTGAGTTTTGCAATTACAAATTATTTGTATATATACTCGTAGTATGTATGTAGTATGTATGTATGTATGTAAAATTCAAAAATAACATTTATTTCTGCTCGCAAAATATAAATCAGAAAATAATTATTAGTTTTGGCAAAAAAAAAAATAAAAAATAAAAATCAGAAAATAGTTATTATTTCTGGCAAAAAAAATAAAAATCAAAAATTTTAAAAGCACGTAATTTTATGAATATTTACGTGATTCCGCGATATTTGCTGATGTGTGCTTTTTCCGTTTGAAAATTCAACAATAATGATTATTTTCTGTCCCTGATTTATATACATATGTATGTCGTCTGTACTTCTATTTACATTTAAAATAATTTTTTAGCACAATATTTCTTGAAGAATATATACGTATATTTTAATATTAATTTACATGTCCCGCGAAAGTTTTGAAAATAGCGCTATTTTTTGTCTTTTTAAAAGCTTTTCCTACTTTTTCAAAAATTACAACTGTAAACCCTATTCATGATAGTCCAAAGCGAATGTTTAAGCTAATAGCTTTTCAATAGTATTGGAATTTTAATTTCAATAAACTTGTACATCTGACCACAACCCGGTGAATTTCAATATTTGAAGGCGTAAAGCATGTTTTTAAGGACTTTAGCTCGCCCGTTCAAATACATACATACTTGAATGGTTTTCATATGTACTTTGAGCGTATTAAATCAATATATATTCAATTGACTGAATATATTGTATACCTATTTTGTTCAAAATGGTTTTATTGCCGTATTCATAAAAAACTATTTATGTTTGATATGAAGAAAATTTTCTTTAAAATTTTTCTTAAAACACATTTTAAATTCAAATAAATTATTTATGAATATAGCTAATGTTTTAATTAAAAAACTTTGCGTACGGTAATTTCGTCTTAAAAACGGTAATTTAGGGCCGTACGGTAATTAGAAAATAGAAGTTAACATCACTGACTATGGGGATCTGTAACGTTGCCATTCTCTTCGAACTCTTCTCTTTTCAGATAATTGCCATTCCACATCTTCAGAATAATGTACGTGAACACACTTAACATACTAATTAGTCTGCTTTTATACAGATCAGTTTTTCTTGAGGCTAATTTTATTTTCTTGTGAGAAAGAGCGAGAGAGGAATATATTTTATGTGTTTCTCTCTCGCTCTTTCTCACTAGAAAATAAAAGTTGCTTCAAGAAAAACTGATCTGTGTAAGTCTGGTTTTACACAGATCGGCTTTTCTTGAAGCAACTTTTATTTTCTAGTGAGAAAGAGAGAGAGAGAGAGAGGAATACATAAAATATACTCCTGTCTCGCTCTTTCTCACAAGAAAATAAAAGTTGCTTCAAGAAAAACTGATCTGTGTAGAGGCAGACAAAATTATTCATTGATTATTTTTGACGTTAAATAATAAAAACATTTGGTATTGGGATATGATATGAAAAAAACAAGATTAACTCTGTTATCGATAGATAAGTGCGTCGAAAATGATAGCGTAAATTTTTTTTAATTAAAACAATTCAAATATTTTCGTATAACATCGATATCTCAAATTGAATCTCAATTGATTTAGTTATAATGCATTGACCTGATATTGTACTGAAGCCATCCAAAATACTGACGTTGGTCTATACACAAAGAAAATAAATTTCCTTTGTTACAAACTTAAACACTTTTTACTGGAGTCTATAAAAACCAAATTTTGTCAAGACATCAGCAACAGTTGCCAATTTACAATCAATTAAACACAATTCCAGAGAATATCTATTAAACAAAATATGATTTCAAAAAACAATATATTTACTTTGGGGGCCGCTTCTATATTAATTGTTGCTGTTTTAGCAGCTAACAATCCAGGATTAATGCAAAGAAACCTGAATGCGAATATTTTAGGTTTAATCGCACGCTCGGGAGATATGATGCAGCGTAATCCCCTTCTTATTGCGCTTTGTATGGACAGTTATTCAGCAACATCTAACGATATCATAGCTGACTTTACTAAGCAGAGTGATATTTGTTTTCAAGATGCTGATAGTAAACGTAATGAAGTCGATTTGGAAGGTTTGATTGCTCGTACTGATTTGGCAAATGAAGTGAAAAGATCCTGTGTCGCAGTGGATGAGTGTCAGAATGCCACAACTGTCGGTGACCAGTATGGCTGTCTTACGACTAAGGTAAGTTGTTTTATTTTCGATAAATTCACATTGTTTTTCATAGCTACTTGAATCGCCCGGCTGCTAGTTTTGAATTCTAAGAAACGGTGTTTTCAAAATCATCTCATCATTTCATAAATAATATAACATTTATTTACAGAACTTATTTTTTTAGTTATAACATAAAAATTTTGAATATTAATTTACAGACCAGCGATGGCGCCGGTGTTATGCGTGGCGTATCAAATAATGGAACTCTCCAACAGGCCGATTACATGGAGAATATGCGTATCATCGAAAACAAGGAATCGCTGTGTATAAACGACACTAGGATAGCGTTACAAGTAAACAATACCAACAACTATTTCCGCTTCCTTGATTGTTGTAACGGTCGTATTCAACCATCGCCAGTTCCAACACCAACTTCTGCACCAAATGAAACAACTGTTTCACCTTAATGCTTATTGTCTATATCACGCCATGTTAAATCTATTATATAATAGCTTCTTATCTATGAGTTTAGCGTGAGCATAAGTGCATATTTAGAATATATTATATACATATGTACATATTAGGTGATTCAATTAATCGGGTTTCTGCTTTGATCGGCTACTCGCTTGATTAATTATTCGAGGTTTTGGTTTAATCGGTTAACCGATTAATAGCAATTTTTCATAAATCAATTAAATTCAATATATAAATAAATATACATACATATCTAATATATACAAATTAATATTTGTTTGTTTATTTATATTCTATGTGCGGTCAGTTAATCCGATTGCGATGAATCATTGCGAACCTATTCCCGGTACCTTCAGGTAGGCTAAAGGATAAATTGTTCTTGAAAATTTCGAGGCAACCGATCCAAACTGTGGCAGCAATGACCAATACAATATTATTGCATGTGTTATTGTATATACGAGTATTATTGTTGTTTTGAACTATACTATGCAATAAATTGCACAATACTATCAAACAAAATATTGTCCAGTTTTTCTGACAATGAATAAGTAAACACAATACTGAGCAATGTAGCCACCACATTGCACAATTGTCTGGATTGTGCAGTAAAAATCAAAAGGGTGCTGTTGGCTAAGTAGTTAGCGCGTTTGACTACAAACCCTGAGGTCTTGAGTTCGAGACTAGTTTCAGGCAAGCCAACAACAACATGCATTTTTCTCATGTGCATTGGTGTGTTATTGTGTTGGTTGTTGTTGGACTGTTAAAGTGATGAAGGCATAGCACTGATCACTTTGGCAGTACCAGCAGCGAGTAACACTAATATATCCTTATGCACTTCACAGCACCCTTCTTCATCGGTATTGTAGCAAAATCGTAAAATGGCTACACAGCTTACACAACTCAATGCCTCTAATTGACACCAATGGGGCTTGCAACACTGCTCTACAAAAAAACGCGCAATAGCAGGGTTGTAAAAGAATTAAGCTTTGTATCTCTCTCCCACTTCACCACCTGTTCTCTCTACACTATCTCTTTCCCAAAGGTAACACATTAATTAATTAACTGGTAGGCATTAATTGCCTGATTGTGTTACTTCTCTTTAAAAAAAACCTTCTAATATGACACACACATTGGTGATATTATTGTATAATATGAAAAATGGCACAAGTATATTGCAAGTGTGTGGGGCGCTTTATAAGATTGTAGTGTGTCGGTACAAGTCATCGTACAGACCAACCGGCTGAACCGATTTTGATTTAGTTTTTTTCTGTTTAAAAGGTGGCTTTATTGAGATTCTTAGCTATCTTTGAAGAAAATCGGTTAAGCGATTTACACACATCTTTTCTAGATATATCCTATATCCGTTTGGGCCGTACGATTACACATATATCCCTTTTCGTTTTTGCCCTTATTTCATTTTAGCAATTTGTTCATTTTGCTTTTTCGTTTAGTTTTGGTTTTTTTATTTTTTAAGTTGTTTTGTTGATTTTTTTTGGTTTTTATCGCTTATTTTATTTTGGTGTTTTTTTTTTGGTTTATTTATTATCGATTTTCCGTTTTAAAAATTTTTTTTGTTTTTGACCATTTCTTTAGTTTTGGTAATTTTTTCGTTTTTGCATATATTTTGGTTTAACGTTTTTTCGCTTTTTGACAATATATATAATTTTAGCGATTTATTGTGTTAGAGATTTATTTTAGTTTTGGCACTTTTTCGATTTTAGGTGATTTTTTTAATTTTAGCGATTTTTTTTTTGGTTTTGACTCTTTTTATCGTTTTGGCGATTTTTTTAGTTTTGGCGCTTTTTTTTTTGTTTTTGGCGTTATTTTCGTTTTTGTGATTTTTTCCATTTTTGGCAATTTTTTTCGTTTTTTGATGATGGTTTTAGTTTTAGCGATTTAGTGCTTTTTTCGTTTTGACGAGTTTTTTTTTGTTTTTCTGCGTTTTTTTTTAGTATTTTGGCGATGTTTTTAGTTTTGGTGATTTTTTGCGTCTTAGAGATTTTTTAATTTTGGTGCTTTTTTTCCTTAAGCGCTTTTTTCATTTTGGCGATTTTTCGTTTTCACATTTTTTAATTTTAGAATTTTTTAGTATTTTTGTCATTTTTTCTATTTTTTTTTAAATTTGAAGATTTTACCTCTTACGGTTTCCGAGATACTGCAAATTGTCTATATTACATAGTAAAAATTACATTAACTGATAGAACAGCCTTAAATTTTTATTGTTTTAAATATCAGTGTTAATTGGTGTAGTCTATTCTACAGACTACACCAATTAACACTAACATTGAAAATTTAAAGTGTCTACATATTTATAAGTGTCTGTATATTACATTAGTATTCCAACATTTTTCGTTACTCGCTCTAGAACACCCTTTAATTTTTAACTGGCATATATTTGTTGTAGCGGCTAAAGTTTTACATATTCTGTGAAAATTTCAGGTCCGTAGATGTTACGGTTCCCGAAAATCAGCCTGTGACAAACAGAGAGACAGACAGACAGACAGACAGACAGACAGACAGACGGACACTTTTGGTGCATGGAAAATGGGGAGATAAATTTCCTCCGTTGAGCACATTGTTATACTGACTTGGCATAGGATATCTTGTAGCCCTTACGTTTAAGGTATAAGATATGAGTCGGAAGTTATTATTATTCGGTCTAAGTTCAATAAATGAATTAATGTAAATTCAAATTATTTTTAAGAGTGGAATATTAGAATATCTTATCAGACTAGCAGAACGGATTAGTACTACTAATTTCGACAGTCGCTACGCTGTCATCATCAGCGTCCTTTGTTCGCTTTTACCACGTTTGATCGTGAATACTAGTATTAATGAAACATCAGCTATTTAACCAAATTAAAATTTGCGACGGCACGCTCAAAACAGTTATTTAAATTGGTCATGTTTTGGTTATTTCAATTGGTTATGTCATTCGAGAGATATCGCGGTCGAAATTAAAAAAAAAAATTTGTTTTGCTAAAATTTGTTTAATTACTTCAAAAATCTATGGATTTATCAGTGCTTTGAGCTTGAAATTAGTGGGAAGTTCCAGAGATTACCATATTTTTTTAATAGATTTTATGAGTGCAAAATTATATTAACATCAATATACGGAAGTACAAAAACATATCTTCTAAATTGTATTTATATTTCAATAATTTCTTCTGAGCAGGAATTCCCGGAATCCCGGGAAATTTCAAAGCTATCTCCGGAAATGAAACAATTCGGGAAAAGAGAAACGCTACAAATTAGTCATGCTCATAAAACAGTGTGTATGATAGAAAAAACGAATTTTATATTACGCATATTTTTTTGCAGGCTAGTGTAATTTTGTATATTGTAAGATTTTGCCATACATTTTAGTGTGTTTGATTATGTCAAAAATAATCTTTAGCAACACCTAAAATATATTTATTTGAAGTTGATAACATGATTAGGGGATTTTTTGAGGAAGTGATACACTAGTGGCCAATTAGCCAAAGAAGAAACAAAAATAACCATTACACTAAATTAAGGAATTATTAAAGTAAAGAATTATTAACGTGTAATAAATAAGTGTTTGATAAGAATGCTAAAGATATCAACAGTTTTATAAGTTTTAAATAGAAAAATAATAATACAAATAATAATATAAATTTGACTAAGCTTTGCGAAATGAATGATCCCCTACAACATGAGTGCATGTCTCATTACCCAGCAAAAGCGTTGCTTACTGGTAGGCAAGAAAGTATATGAGGATTTATGTTATAATTAATTACAATTAGACTTAATCTTGTTTGAGAAGTTCAAAAAATAAGGTGTATACCTAACAAATGTACTTACATTGGCACAGAAATTAACTAGTTATTATTTGATTTGCTTGAAGCTAAAAAATATGTTGACTTAAAAATTTAAGGGCCAAAAATTTGTTTTCATATACAAAAGCTTGTTAACTTAAAAAGTGTTTAAGTGTTAAAGTATTAAAACAGAATAATAAATTATAACTATGTTCTTTCGTCCTAATTTTATTAATTATTACATAGTAATAAGATAAATAAGTACCACTCATTATTTTGTACCCCATTAAATAAGTACTACCGATTACAAAAATTCCAAAAGTTTTTGCTGGGTATTTATTTTATCTAATAATATTTTTCAGAATAATTTAAGTATGTACTCGTATACTAAATAGCTTAGTGAAAAAAGAAGCTTTCTTTCCAAAGCTTTTAAATATTTTATTTTAATAATTTTGTATATATTGATTTTTTGTGGACTAGTTGGTGGAAGTGGGATTCGAACCAAGAACTTTTATTACATGATATACATTAGGGTGTTTCGAAAAAACAATGAGGCACGATAAGCGATATGTTTTGATCCGACTTCAAATGACGATGAAATATGTATATGAAAAACGAATAGTGGGCTTAATTTTGGGGCATGGCATAAAAATCTATACATATAATAAAACTGTAAAAGAGGCGTGTCTGTACATGAAATATTTTCGAAAAAATTTTTTGGTGGCGTAAGAATAATCGATGTAGAATAGGGATGGGCAAAAAATATCGATATATCGATATTTTCTTAAAAATATGTCGATATATATTGTCGATATTTTTAATTTCGATGCATCGATATCCAAATATATCGACAGTATCGAATTCGAAATATTTTTTAGTTTTGGTTTTGTTTTTCGTGCAATTTTTAAAAATATTTCGGCACAGTCTTCATCAAATAGAGTATTACTAAGAAAATCTTTTGTTTTATTTATAATACTTCGTCTATTCGAAAAATTATTATTCTTTGAGTGTAATTTTGTTGATGTATGTTCCATGAAATATTGGTGAAACAGTAAAGCGGCCCATCCATTATACAATATTATTGCATATGTTATTGTACATATTATTGTCGTTCTGACCTATACTATGCAATGAATGTCACAATATTTTCAAAGAAAATATTGCCCAATTCTCCTGACAGTGAAAAAGTAAATATAACACTGAACAGTGTTGCCACCATATTACACAATTTTCCTTATTGTACAATAAAAATCAAAGGCATTTTGATTTTTGCCAATATATTGTGCCATCTTCGAATATGACATACACATTGGCGATATTATTGTACAATACGAAAAATTGCACAATTATATTGCAAGTGGGTGGGCCGCTTAAGGATCTTGGAAATTAACTCTTTCCAGCTTATTTATTTATAAGAAAGGTACTTTTTATGTTTTATTTTTAACAAAAATTTGACTACTACGTATGAATTATCATTGTTGACAAAATATCGATATTTCGATATATCGATATTTTTTATTCGATGTATGTATATCGATGCCGATCGATATTTAAAAATATATCGATATCGATATATATCGATTTATTTTTTTCACTTGCCCATCGGCCCCTGTTTGGCTGTCCAAACAGGGGCCGATGCGTCGCTTTCGATATCGAGCTGATTCGACAGAGTTTTCTTAGCTTAAGATTATGGCATTCACTATCGAACAATATAAACACATTGTTCGATATCGAATGTTATAATCTTAAACTAAGAAAACTGGATCGAATCAGCTCGATATATAAAACGACGATTCGGCTCACATTAGGGGAAGTATCCGAGATGGCATAAGTGGCGCCCAGAATTTGACTTCGGATTAAAAAGTCATCAAAATAAAAAATGAAGCCATAGTCAGGCCATGAACAACGACATGCAATATATGGCGAAGCAGTGTACAACAAACTAAACGGGCGGTATCCATGGGTGTGGCAAAAAAAATACTAAAATTTTTTCTGGAATAGTCTTTAGCTAATATTTAATGCCAGAGGGTGGGTGACTGGCTCAACTTTTTATTTTTTTATGAGGACCGTACTCCCTTAATGTATATCAATGCGATGTTATTTTTTCAACTTTTCCAAAATTCGTTCAAAAACAAAAATCATAAATAAAACTATTAGGTGTATTTTAAAATACTAGTCGCCAGCATTAGAACAATATTTATTTGCTAATAGTATACAAAATGTAGCGTCAAATTGAAGTCATTGCAGTCATTGTCATATATGACAGTTAAAATATGACAAAATTCTATGATGACGTGTGCCATCAGACTAATGTGAGTTTCGTCTTTGTTTATCTTAATACTGATGTCACAATTCTGATGACAGGGCGTAATCAATTCGAAGAATTTCTTATGAGTATAAACCCTTCCGCCGTATGTAGGGTGGTTATACAACTATTACATTTACTTCTATCAATTCGTAGTTGTGGCCAAAATGCACTTTAACTATTACATTTCTATCTAAATGCAGTAAAATGGCATTACTTTTTATGATGTCTTATAAAAGTTGAAAGAAAAACAAGCTTTTACAAGAAGTATAAAAGCTGAGAATATTTTAGAAATTCAAGCAGTTCCTTAGACACTTACAGAAAGTAAATACGGGATAAAAACGATAAAAAAAACGAAACTAAAAGCAGTATTTATTAAGATATAGAAATATGAATTCAAAAAAGAGTGTAATTCTATTTGTGGTGACCATTTTGTCTATGACAATTGTGGCTAGTGGTATGATTTTGCCACAAGAACAAAACAATGAAAATTTTGTAAATTTTATGAGCCGTTCCAACGATTTACTTATAAGAAATCCTTCAAGATCTGCGAATTGCTTCAACCAGTATATTCAATCGATCGATGAGATTGCCAAAGCTTATGAACGAAATCATGCCGCCTGCATACAGGCCTCCACAGATGGCCGTTCTCAAGCTGAAGCTGCAACTTTAGATAAACGCAACGAATTAGCTTCTAGTGCTAGTAGTTCTTGTAACGTGTTAAGCCAGTGCAGTGAACTGGAATCGGCTGAAAAAGTTTTTGAATGTTACGTTGCAGGGGTAAGTTTAAAAATTACTGCAATTTAAACAGTAAATAATTTTAGACCGTGGAGAATATGTCTGAAGATTTTATAGAAGAATTTAACAAACAAACAAAAAATCTTATATTTAATTTTTTTAGGGCTCGGCAAATGCCAGGACAATGTATGTCATCAGCGGTGATGCTTCTGGGCATTTGTCTGATTTAAGAGAACAATTCCGTTTGTTGGAAAACAGGGAATACAAATGCACCAACGACTCCAAGCGACAATACGAAAGGGACTCCGTTCAAGCATATGATAAGTTTAATAAATGTAATTTAGGTCTTACGGAGCAACCTGAATTGCCTGAAAGTACCGAAAGTCCCGAAGTTACTGAAGCTCCCGTCGAAACTGAGCCCACCGAAGAACCTGAGGTTCCTGAAAGTACCGAAAGTCCCGAAGTCACTGAAGCTCCTATCGAAACTGAGCCCACCGAAGAGCCTGAAGTTCCTGAAAGTACCGAAAGTCCCGAAGTTACTGAAACTCCCGTCGATACTGAGCCCACCGAAGAACCCGAAGTTCCTGAAAGTACTGAAAGCCCTGAAAACCCTGAAAGTCCTGAAAACCCTGAAAACCCCGCAAGTGGTGAGAACAGTGCAGAAGCAAAGTTGCCGGAAGAAGATCTTTCTTTACGCCGCAGACTGAAGTCTCGTTACAGTAAAATAAGATTTCATGTATAAAAAAAACTAAAACGTAAATTGTACGTACATATATCGTGATAAAGTTTATCTACTTTTTTCAAATAAACTATTTTGCCCAAGCAAATACATTTTTTTATTATTTTTTTGATAACATTTACTAGTAATACTTTAATGGTGTCCAATATTATATTGGTGTTCAAGATAAAATTAGCTAAGAAATATTGGAATATATTATAATATGCAACAAAATGAAACTTTTGTCATGTCCCTGGATATCCACTATATATTTTTGATGTATTATTGTCTAAAAAACAGTAGAAATTTAAAATTCTGTGGATATGTTTCTTTTTATTTTTATATTTTTTATTTGCGCATTTTCCAAAAAGATGCTCGTTCCACCGATTTTATCATAACTTTTATTACAAAAAAAACTTGAAATAAAATTCCATATACATACGTGATTTAGGCATAGATATTGGCAAATTATCTCCAATGACTTGATATGCTCTAAATTATATCGAAAATACTCTTTTTCGAATTGGATTTATCTATGCAACTCTGCGTTGCATTTAAAATTACAAACTCCATCCCTGGGTCATCCATCAATTGTGTTTGACAATTTCGAAAAAATTACATTAACGCTACGTCTATACCTGATACATTTTTATCAAGACATAAGTCAAAATTTATATTGAAAAATAGTTTGTTTTATGTTAGCTGTTTTTCATATATGGAATTTGACATATGTCATGATAAAAATATATCAGGTATAGACGTAGGGTAAAGACGTAGGGTAAATGTCAAACTATATGTATATGGAAAAAATTCAATTACAGCTGCTGCGCACACCTTATAAAGTAAGTGCATCATTTGACTACGAAATTTCGAACACCGAATCACTCACCAAATCACGCACTTAAATCTGCGTAATAGTATGTTTCCACCAGCTTTAAATTACTTAGACTTCGATAAATTACTTCGAAGGGTTTCCACAGAGCTTGTGAGTGATTTGGTGTTCGAATTTTCGTAGTAAAATGATTCACTTACTTTATAAGGTGTGCGCAGCAGCTGTAATTGATTTTTTCCATATATATTTTGACGTTTAAAATTAATAAAATATTCTTTAATGTCATTTTTTCGAAATTGTCAATCACAACTGACGGATGACCCAGGGATGGAGTTTGTAATTTTAAAAGCAACGCAGGGTTGCATAGATAAAACCAGTTCGAAAAAGAGTATTTTCGACATAATGTAAAATAAATCACCTAATTTGAGGTAATTTGGTCGCATGCAAAATGTGTGGTAAGTCATGTATAAATCAACATGCCGGTGGAAACATACATAACACAAGAAATAAGGTCGGCAGAAATGCATGTGTTCAAACTTCTGTTAAGACTGGTGTAAACGCCCTGATTTTCGAACACAAATTTTATATATTCGTGTAGTAAGTTTGCACGGAATTTTGCAATTTTTTTTTAATATTTCACTTTATTATTTTTCGGTTTGTAAAACTTTTGTGAATATGAACACAAATAATGTCCAAATAATTTAAAAACATCTAAAAGATTACCTTTGTTTATTCTTTTTTCCCATAAAATCATTTTTTCCAAACATCATGATTTCCAAACATATGTTAGGACACAAACAAACACATTCGGTCCACACGTTAATTTCTTGTGTTAGGACAGAATTTTGACAATCGCTAACACATAAATTTCAAAACTTATGTCTGTCTCGTGAAGACGGTTTGTAAAGCCACATACAATCAAAATAACAATAGTCATTTTTTGACCAATATGTTTTCGGAAAAAAAATAATGGTTATTTTTTTTACTATTATTTTTTAGGTTAAAAATAAAAGTTAAAATTTGACTGACATTTTTTTGGTCAAAAATAAAAGTTAAAATATGACTGATATTTTTTTTTTGTCAAAAATAAAAGTTGAAATTTTACCAATATTTTTTTGGTCAAAAATAAAAAGAATACAAGTTTCTCTGTCTTTCTCACAGCTGAATAAGAAAGTGATCAATAAGACTTGCATCGTCTGACCGTTGACTTATGCTGGCAATTTTTATTGTCAGGACATTGCCAGCACATTGGCATATCTGACAATATTGTAACTTCCGGTTCACACACTTCAACTTTTGTTGCGCACCTTTTAATTCAGCCGAAAGGTCACTACAAATAGAAAACCATTTCTTATCACTGGTCTGTAATACACTCTATATGGATTCAAAATAAAGATGGTAAGAAAAAAAGCATTCGTTAAAAAAAATTCTAAAATGAACTTAGCAAGATAAGCTGCCACGCTTTCTAATTAAAGCTACGTGACGTAAAACAATTTTGGCCAAAAATTTTATTTATTAATCGATACATATAAAATATTATTATCTTAATAATGTTCAAGTTATAAGAAAAACAAGATTATGCCACTATATTCAAGTCGAATGAATAAATGTATAAACATATTGTTTATTGTTGTTAATCGCAGTTAAAAAATTATTAAACTAAATACACAAGAAAAATAATTTTTTTTATAGGTTTAAACAGTTACACTGATGGACAAAATATTAACAAATTCAACAACCTGATATTGTCATTGTTTTTGAACCAACATAATGCTTCGTGCTTCGGTAATAACAAAAATATTATAATGATAATGCAACATTTTCGTTCATGTATGTGCACTGCACTATGGTTCAGACGACCACTTTCTGTGGCCAAAACTATTTTAAGGCGAAGTTCTTTATCGATTCTTCTGAAACTTTGTAGAAAAATTTCCTTCTTGTAACAGCGCAATATAGGAATGCAAAAGTGGGCAGTTCCACGCCCATTCAAAGTGAATATTCTTTTTAAACTACTTCAACTTAACTGAATCTTATGAAACTTGGCACTCACATTAAGCTCCACTATAAATGCAATATTGTAATTAGAAAGGCGGGCAGTGCCACGCCCATTCAAAGTAAATATATTTTTAAACTACTTCTACTTAACTGAATCTTACGAAACTTGGCTCACACATAAAGCTGCAGAATAAATGCAATTTTATGATTAGAAAAGTGGGCAGTGCCACGCCCATACAAAGGAATTATTCTTTTTCAGCTAGTTCTACTTAGCCGAATATTATGAAACTTAACAAAAACGTTAAGATCCGCTGAAAGTCTAATAGTATGACAAGAAAAGTGGGCACTGTCATGCGCTTTCAAAGGAGTCATTCCATTCTTACCTTTACTGTTTTCTTCCTTAATAAATTAATCTAATTTTCTTTAACAATGTACAAGTAGACATATAACTTTTTACAAATTTTTGCAAATAGGAAAAATTTTTGCAAATAGGAAAAATGACATAGTCCGGTAGAGCATAAAAAAGTAAAAACAACCAGAGTGCTTTGTATTTCGAAATCGTAGAAAAAAATTCCCGTGCTCAGCGCATTACTTTTTTTATAGCAATTTTTTAAAAATACCGAATTTTGACGCACGTTCTTCTTCATATAACTAGTTCATGGTACAAGTGCTAACTGACCTAATGTTCCAAAACACTTTGGTGTATCAGTTGCGTATGAGCCCAAATATTTTTCACAAAACGCAACAGAAATATGTAAGGTATTTATATGTAGATTTTTCATATAAGGGTGAGGATAATATTTTTCCGTCTCTGGATCCGGGCATGGCTGTTATATATAAACGAAATTACTCAGAATTCTTCTCTTAATAGATTTTTTCTATATGGGCAAATCACAGAAATGGTCCACCAAGGGCAGAATTCTAGAGTAATAATGTGCAATATATTTAACCTTAAAAATATATAAAGGAACATTTTGTTTTGGATGATCCCTTTATGAATGGCAGGGATATACATTTTGGATATGTATTTCATATAGGATGCTATTTTTTTATGTGTTTAGTTACTCATGTGACCGTAAGCTTAAGTTTGAATTTTCGTGGTCGGGAGCGTCAGCTATCTTGAAAATAAGAGAGTGACTTTTTTTTAAGATTATCTCTTAAACAATCAGGAATAAGAAAATTTTGAATCCAAATTGATTTTTGGGCTAAGGTTCGTAACGTTTAATTCAGAAAGAATTGGGCATGATTAATATTCCAAGGAACAAGGGAAAAATTAACATCAACTTATTTGTTCAACGTACACAACAGAACAGAGTAGCGGCATTTTGCTTATTACCACTTGTCAGGTGTTAAAACAATGTCTACATGTTAATTGTCTGAGTATGCGACATTGTTTTGTGATAATTAATTGATTATTTTTTCAATTTCAATTAATTTTTTAATTGATATAATATTTTTTTTATTGAAAAAATCGAGGAATATTTTCAATTAATGCTGTTGAGTTAACACTACAATGTTCGTGATTAGTTGAAAACTAATTAATTTTTTACTTCGATCTTCGTTTTTCTTAATTGAATCTTGTTTTTACTTTTTTCTGTGTAGTAAGATAAATAAGAGTTGTAATGAAATAAATTCAGAAATGTTGAACAATTTTCACCCACTTCTGTCTGTATCGACTGCATTAGACGATTAAATTAAATATTTTTTTAATTAAAGCTATGACCAAAATTATTTATTAATATACCCCATTATTAATCATCATTGACAAGTATTTTCCTTTTAATAATATATAATTAAGAATATATAAATATTACTGATTGCTTAATTGAAAGTCATATCTTGTAAAGAATCTTTTTGCAATTTTTCTTTTGCTTTCTTTCAAATCTTTAATTAAAAGACTGTCATAAGAATTCAATAGTATGATAAATATGAATGTATTTGATAAGACGAAATAATTATGCCAAAATTATTAGTCTTTGACTTTCACAATTAAAAATAACTTTGATTAAATAACAAAAAAAAAATTATAATTTGTGTATAAAACCAGATAAGAATAAAATAGTGTCAGACAAAGAAATGCGCTATGTTAGTAATTTGTAATACAATCAACATTTGGAAAGTTTTGGATAAACTATCTTTTCTTTGATAATGTAATTAATTGATTCGTAAGAAAAGTAATATAGGGGCATATTCATAGTGACACTTTTAACTAAAAACTATTTAAGATACAACTTTAATTTAGGTACCACCAACTTAAAACTAATTTCTATTCATAGTCGATTTGTTAAACATTTTTAAGTAAGTAGTTTCGACTTAGTTTACTGCTAGAAACAGGCCAAAAGAGAAGAAAATAAAATTTGCTCTTCAATTTATAAGTTTTTTTTTTGTTTTGAAACTAATCGTAAAAATCTCTCAGAATTATGAAATTCGCCAGTACTTGCTAAAATTTTAAAGATTACAAAGCGCAATACTGATCAAATGTCCCTAAAAATATAAGAAAGCCAAAGAAACGTTTAAAAATTAGGTCTAGCGCAAAAATTGTTAAACAAGCCCTAATTTTGATTAAAACTAACCAATGATTAAAAATAACCAATACCAAAAATTTGCTAAAACTGGCGAACACGGCGAAAATTCGTAAAAACTTGCTAATAACAAAGTCTAATATTGTTTATCACGTTGACTGCCAACTACGGGATAACTCGTTGAGTGCGTTATTTTCTAGGACGCCAACTGCTATACTTTTATTTATCAGCATGTACTTTTACGATAACTTATTATGTGTGCGAAGTCTCATAAGAATCGTATAAGTAGAAGTAGTTAAAATGAATATTTACTTTTCATGGGTGTGGCACTGCCAACTTTTCTAACCACAATGTTGTATATTAACGAAGAATAAACGTGTATGCAAAGTTTCATAAGAATCGGCTAAGTAGAAGTAGTTAAAATTAGGGATGTAACGAATACCGATACCGATACCGATATATCGGCGATACTTCAGATTTTCCGATACATCGGTATCGGCGATATTTTACTGTCGATACGACGCACAGTGGCGCCCGTAGAGCAAACGAGGTTGCAAAAATCAAAATTTTCATGTGCGCCTGCGAAATTTTAAATGAATCCATCTTATAGTAAACTTTTCAACGATCTCAAATATGCTACTCTTAACAATATCAGATTTTTAGTTTAGAAGACATAACTGTTCAAAGTTAACCAATTTTCGGATTTAAAAAAACACACAATTTTTAGGTAGTTTGATCCGATTTCAGGTGTAATATCACGAAAACTAGGCAACGAATAGTATTTTTTTTTGTTTTTAGTGATTGATGTGCTTATTAAATGTATAACAATAAAAAAAATTGTGCTGTTTGCTTTGTGTTTCTCTAGGTAAATCAGTATTTAAAAACTATCCATTTTTTCACTATTCTTCAACTTTGACGGAAAATAAAAAAAATTTACCTTTTTTTACCTCCGCCATATTTTCAAAATATGTTCTTTAACTAGTCTTTTACATAACTCAAAAGGTTTTATCTGCCTTTACGTGCCTATTTGGCTTCTACAGGTAAAAAACGTTAAAAAGACATTGTTGCAGAAATTGTATGGCGGGCATCCCTTACATGCCTTGACTGACAGTTACTTTGATGTAATAGTTTGAAAATTGCATTTTGAGTCAGTTGTCTACCTGAGAGCCTCTGGCGAAAAATTTGGTCCTAATATTCCGTTACAGACACAAGATGCACAAAAAACTACTCATTGAAATAAGCAGGTACGCACCTCACTTAAAAATTATTTTTGGCGTACATATGGTGAAGAACAATACTGACTTATGGTACAGGTAGGCACAAATCTCATTTGGCTACGTGCATAATATCAAAACTGTATAATTCAGCCCAAATGCATATGTATGCATGTAACAGGTACATTTGTAGACATGGTAGCATAGGCCTATATATTGCAAAACAAGCTTAATGCCTGCATTAGTCTACGACTGAAAGTTGGCGAAACAAGTATTGAAAACATGGCGTTGAACAATTTAAAATTATTTGAACTGTTTAGAAAGTCAATTACACCAACGTGTTTCGCGGAAGCTGCTTTAGAAGAACTCGATAGCTTATACGGAAATATTGAGAGAAGCAAAAGTATAAAAAATAATCTTTGTATGATACATGCCAAAATTAAGACAAAATGGGTGAAATGCAATCGAACCATTAACATCTTCAACTCCAAATACGAGGACTGGCTTAATGAAGACACCATCCTGGATATATTGGCAGTAGATAAACCCTCCACATCAACCAGAGGAGAAAAAGGAAGGCCAAAAAAAAGTATGGAGGAGTGTTCAATTTTCACAAGAAAGAGGAAACTTGCCGATGCCACCAATGACTTGACCACGAAGGATTTATCGGATGCGCTGTCTATTAAATACATAAAGGATAGTGAACGAGTTAGGTCGCAGATTACAAAATCTGTTGCTGATGCAAGCCCACTGCGACTAAAAAGGATTAAGGAAAGCATTCCCACTCCCACAAACGCACATATTAAAAAGTATAGTTCCGAAGAAGCCTTGGCTCTGTTTTTGGACTTAGAACTTTCCAAAGAGAAATATGAGATACTACGGGCATCTTTAATGCGACACGGGGCTGACCTTTTCCCCGGATACAAGCATATTACGCAAGCCAAAATAAATTCACGACCATTGCGTACGGAGTTTACGGAAGTCTCTGCGAAAGCCAATCTGCAGGATCTTATGGACCATACAGCAAAACGGTTGTTGGAAAGTCTTCCTGAAAATGAGGTGGAAATTCTTCCTCAGAAACTAACATTGATCAGCAAATGGGGCTGCGATGGATCATCCGGACAAAGCGTTTATAAGCAAAGGATATCTTCCGATGACACTACAATATCTGACGGAAATATGTTTATGGCATCTGTTGTTCCATTGCGGCTAAAATCTGATGTTTCCCTACACTGGAAAAATCATCGACCGTCATCAGTGCATTATTGCCGACCAATAATGTTTCAGTTTGCAAAGGAATCGGCAGAACTCATAAGGACCACGGTGAAGGACATTGAAGAACAAATAAGCAAGATTAAGCATACAAAATTGCAAATTGGAGAAGGAAAATATATTGAATGTAGTTACGAGTTCCACCTGACCATGGTTGACGGAAAAGTCGTAAACGAACTGACAGGAACAACCTCAACATTGACATGCCCGATTTGCAAAAAGAGTCAGAAGAACTTCGGTAATTTAAACGATTCTACAAACGAGGAGAATTACGAATATGGAATGTCACCATTGCACGCAAGGATAAGGTGTATGGAGTTCTTGCTAAAACTGGCGTATACCCTACCACAACAAGATGAAAACATCGATGAAAATACATCAATTAAGGATAAGGAAAAGATCAGAAAGAAGCAAATACAGAATGCTTTTTGGAAACAACTTGGACTAAAAGTAGACTGCCCCAAGTGTGGATACGGTAACTCAAACGATGGAAACACTTCAAGGAGATTTTTTGCAAATGATGAGGCAGTAAGTAGAATCACTGGAATTGACAATGAAATCGTCAAAAGATTGGGAACGATCTTGAATGTTTTAAACTGCCAAGAAAGTGTTAATTCTACAAAATTTGGAGAATATGCATCGGAAACTGCATCTCTTTTAGCAAAAATTTATCCACAGAAGAAGTTGACCCCGACCGTCCATAAAATATTGGCGCATGGCAAAGATATAATTGAGTACCAGTCTTTGCCAATTGGAGAGCTTTCTGAAGAAGCGCAGGAGTCTCTTAACAAATTTTACAAAAAATATAGATTGCAGAACACGTTCAAAGCATCAAGGGTGAGGCAAAATGAGGACCTCTTCAACATGTTAGCAGCATCTTCCGATCCACTTATTTCTTCCCTGCGGCATGTGAAGTCACGAAAAGAACTACAATGGAATTATACTTTAGAAATGATTAGTCTTTTAGATATACCTTCTGTTACGAATTGTGATGAATATTTTACAGAAAATTCAAAAAATTAATTGAAAAAAAATTTGTTTAATTTGTTGGCTAATAACTTTAAAACAGAAAAAGCTTTCAAAAGAACTAAGAAATATAAGATTGGTAAAAATAATTTGATTTTGTTACCATAAAATAGATGAGTTAGAAAAAAATTAGAGTTTAGAAATGATTTGTATTTTAGACATACTTTGTCTTACCAAGAAAATGAATATTTTACAGAAAATTGAAAAAATCATTTAAAAAAAAAATCTTTTGTTGTAATTTTTTAGGTAATATCTTAAAACATGAAAAGCTTACAAAAGAACTACAAAAAAATATAAAATTCTTAAAAAAAATTTTTTTGTTACCAAAACTTGGATTTTTTCACAAATTTTAACTTTGAAAACCCATAAGTAAGCACCTATAAGGTGTAGCGTCCACTCCAACCGCTCATTTTATAGGTTGAACAATTATCTATGACATGCAATTTAAATTATTCGATTATCTTGTTCGGTTCAAAAGATATGATTTTTGCAACGAAAAAAGTCAAATGGCGCCACTGTGCGACGATACTTTTAAAATTTTTTTTCAGGGTTTTTTTAACAAATAATTTATTTTTGTTCGATTTTACCATGATTTTATTCACTTCGTTATTTTTTAAGTCTTATTAATATCAATTTTAAAAATTAATAATATTTTATGCTGTTATTTTGTAAAAAATTATTTTTTTTTTGTTAATTTTACCATGAATTCAAATTCCAGTCGTTGTTTTTTAAATCTTATTCCAGCAAAAAAAAAAGAGATACTCCAAAGAAGACATGAAAATGTAGAATTCGCGATCTGGAAGTATTGCAAATTTGGATAATTTCTAATTAGTTTTACATATCCTTGCCATTGCAAGAAGTTCTGTTTTTCGATTACCAATCAATTTTCTTTTTCGGTATTCTATAATGATTTTTCCTCAAGGAAAAAGGATACAAAATTACCCATTTTCACAATTTTTTTATGCGAATTTAAGCTCAGAACTGTGTTTTCATGTAAATTTAAGCGAATATATATAAACTTAGAAGTCTTTCTAAAATAAACTATTAAGTTATTTAGAAGAATATTAGTTGATAAATGTCCTTTAAAAAAATCGATTTTTTAAAAAGCATGGCGAGTATTTTTATAAAGGAATTAAACATTTTTTCTTGCTTTTCTACTAATTATCTGCATATTTTTAATATAGATTTTTTGGATGCAAAGAAAATGTAGCTCCTTAAAAATTACTTCCAATGTTTTATCAATTTTAAATATTCTCTCTTATAATGTAATTTTGTATAATAAAAAATTGCACTTGAGTTTTGTTAATCTAAACTTGAACTCAATTTCAATATTCGTATCGGTATCGGAATCGGTATCGGCGATATTTAATTTTAAATATCGGTATCGGTATCGGATCGGCAAAACGGCGTATCGTTACATCCCTAGTTAAAATGCTTATTTAATTTTCCTACTTTTATTATTTAATTTGCCTACTTTTCTAAACATAATATTGTATTGTAACGATAACTAAAGGTGTATGCAAAGTTTTATATGAATTGATTTAGGAGAAGTTGTTGAAAAATAATATTTACTTTGCTTGGGCGTGGCACAGCCCACTTTTTTATCCTGATAAAAAGTTTCATAAGAATCGGTTGAGTAGAAGTAGTTGAAAACGAATATGTATTTACTTTGTATGGGCGTAACCCCACCCACTTTTCAACGCAACCAATCTGGAAGTACATCCTTTTGAATAGAGAAAAAAAATCGGAAATCGGTTAATAAATGGCGGAGGGTTGAGGGAACATATATAAAAAAAATACATGACGAATTGATAACCTTTATACTTTTTTGAAGTCGGCTAAAAAAGCAAGTTCTTGAAAAATTATTAAATGTATTGAAGAAATCTCTAAAACTAAAATGAATAACAAAATCTAAGGAAATCAGATAGATCGAAAATTCTGAAAACTTGCTGGCATCGCGGAAATTGCAATTTTTCTAGAAGTTTTTGTTCTTTAATTTTGATGTAATAAAACCGTAACGCATAACCGGCCTTTAGCCTCCATTAAAGAAAGTCCAGATATCAAGCTCGAAAGCTGGATAGGCAGAAAATCTTTACTCAGCGAAACTACTCGATGCCGTGAACTTTATTTCCAAATTTTGACAGATGCTATTTCACGCTGCAATGATGTCGTCCATGTACATTGTGACATGTCATTTAGAGTTTGTCGTGTACGACGGATGCGACAGTTGTATCAAAAATGGATTTTGCCGAATGCTCATCAAATCTACGTACGTCGTGTATAAAAGTCATCGCAATCAATTTCAAATACCCAGCAAAAACTTTTTTAATATCTGTAATCGGTATACTTTATTAATGGGTTACAAAGTAATGAGTGGTACTTATTTATTTTATTACTATGATTCAAC
This sequence comes from Panzeria rudis, assembly GCA_956483635.1. Classification (NCBI taxonomy): domain Eukaryota; kingdom Metazoa; phylum Arthropoda; class Insecta; order Diptera; family Tachinidae; genus Panzeria; species Panzeria rudis. The sequence goes on along the minus strand of OY101448.1, from coordinate 47,160,503 downwards.
ATAGACCAACTATGTATTTTTTGTTAAAATTAGTACGTATTTTTATTATTATCTGAAAATAGTTACAATTTGTATTAATAAAATAAGTAGACAACCATTTTTTAAGCCAGCATGGGTTTGTATATGAAAACAAACGTTTTTGCTGGGAACTTTGATGTAACATAATTCTTCGTGTTATTTCAGTATAAAATTCACATTGTTTTAACTTGGAATAGCTTTGATTCAACATTATTCTTCGTGTTATATCAGTATAAAATTAACATTGTTTCAACTTGAAATAAATTTTATTCAACATGTCTCTTCGTATTATTTCAGTATCAAACTCTTTTTGATTTAACTGTACTAGAATATTAAATCAACATGAAATGTAGTTATTTTAAAATGAAAAATGTTCTTTGAAGATTATTGTATAATCATGTTGAATTAACATGAAACACCTATGAAGCAAAGTACTACCGAAAAGTATTAAATTAGAGAAAATTCATCAAAAATTTACTAAGATAACCTGACAAATTTATGTGCGTGATTATCATTTACAATGCTTTTTCGTGTCCGTTGAAAGTATAGAAAAATATTTCGTAAAATAAACGCATAAGTTTTGAAAGTGAAACCTGCTTTAGTGCGATTAAAATATGATAAATAAATGTACTGACGTTTTTTATGTGTTAAAAACACAGAACAGAAATACTGTTTATGCTCTCCCCATACAAAATGACGTGTCCAAATTGCATGCTAATAATTTTCCAAATTAAGAAAGTATGAATGTTTCAAAAAACGAGAGTAAATTTATAACTGGCTTAGAATATATGCATTTGCCTTTCTTATTTTACACATTAAATATTTTAAGAATAAAAGGAATTATATATTTTTTAAACAAATTATTGTTTTCCGCAGCTTTGTGTACTGAGCGTTACTCGATTTTAGTATACTTTATTCCGCAGCTTAATCGATGAAATTGCATTAATAGCATATACTAAAACAATAGCGTAGGTTTGTAGTTATAAATAGTATATAAAAGTTTTGTGAACTTTGTTAAACATTATTATATTGCAAAATGGTGCTTACAACAATCATGGTTTATATCTATAGTTTTTTTAATTTAATTGAAATTTTCAGTGTATAAATAAGGAGTTTATGTTAAAAATCGAATATTATACATCTGAATTGTGTTAAACTCAAAATATTCCAAGAACATTTTTGGTGGCAAACTAATGAGTTAAAATGTTAAAAAACATCTCCTTCGCTACTTCTACTTTGGCATTTTAACCAATTACTTTAACATGGCGATGTCATTGGAGGCAAGTACTTATCACATTTAATTACAAATAACGAGTTATAAATTGCAATATTTAGAAGGCATTGCATACACAAAACACAATAAAACTTAAATGTCTCTGCTAAGCATTGAACTCATGCTACTTACTGCATGCTATTCTGATACCGGCTTAAAATTTGATTTTACAAACATGAACACAATTTAAAAAAATATATTTTGCCTCCCCAGGGGTTGAACTGTTTATCGTCTGTATGATAAGTAGATACACTAGTACCCTGCCAATAAGAGAATATATGGCTTGTTTAATTACTAGTAAGTCATTGTTCAACTACTGTAAAGTAATTCAGACGGTATGTAGTTTATGGCTGAAAAGTATGTTGTTCGGTAATGACAACTCATTACCAAGTTTTTGCAGGGATATTGTGTATTCTGAAAAAGTTTTAAATTCGTAAGAAAATGCATTGAACGTTACGTTAACAATATTCCGAAATATAATTTATCTATAAATTTTAGGACGGAGTCACTGAAAAAATTGATGTTTTTTTCAGTGAACAAATTGTTTAAATCTATAAAACAATTAGTCTAAAAATATTTACAAATTGTAAACAAAACAATTTACTAAATCAAAGAAAAAGATTTACTGGATTATCTGAAAAATATCAAACAATATTTTTGTATAAATTTATAAAGCAATTAGTCTAAAAATACTAACAAATTTTAAACAAAATAGTACAAAAAAAAATTACTGGATTTTTTGTAATATATAAAAAAAAATTTTGTCTGGGTCATCATCATCCATTAAGCATTTAAGAAATTTCACTTTGTTAAATGTGTTCAAATGTGAACGTTTATCTAAAGACTACAAAAATAAATGAGAATTAATGCAACGACATTAACCAATTGATTCACTCAAAAATCTTCAGTAAGCAAACTTGGTACAATGGAATTCCTTTTTCTATCATTGTTATTGTTGTTGTTGTTATTTGTGTGTATGTTGTCATGGGGGTTGTTGTCTTACGACACAGTTTTTCTTGTTGTTTTTAGTGTTTGCGTCCTAAATAAGAGTTAAACAAACAATTCATTGATAATGCTAAGAACATTTACTGAAATTGAAATTAATTTTTAGGCAAACTTTTGTTTGAAAATTTTTTTGGTGATAATTTTTTCTGTGCTTAGAAACGAACTTTTTATAAAATCTGCCTATAAATTTAGCTAAGTATTAAGAATGTTAATTCAAGTCTGTTTTGGTAGCGATTTTTTTATGATAAAGCATAAATACGACAACCTATTTGTAAAGGTTTTAGTTTTATGAAAAATTGCTTTCGCGAGCTTAGCGTAAGTTATGATCTATGTAATCGTCCTACGGAAGAGAATTTTCATTTACTTAACTAGCTTCAGTAAGAGTAGTGCATCATTGCAAAATTTTCAAAAATGTATGTGCCCGCCTGTAGGGTACGAGTATTTGAATATCAATATACTTTTAGTCAATTCTTAGTAATAGAAGTAAAAATCTCAAGATAGTAAGCAATTATTAATACATATTGCTATCTGAACATAATAAAATGACAATATTATTTACGAACTTTACCAAAAATTTAATGAAAAACTTTCGTTTTCAAGAAGTATAAATACTTTGAACGTTATTGGCAAATCATGTAGTTCTTTTAACAACTTCGACAAGCGAATATAGGCTTCAGGAAATCATTTTAAGATTGTAAAAACTATATAAAAAATTAGTATGAAACAAAATATAATATTGTTAGTGGTGGCCAGTTTGTCCCTGGCCATTGCTACCAGCGATAAGGTTTTATTAAAGCAAGAAACCAATCCACTTTTACTAAGTCTTATGGCCCGTACAAATAGTATGAGCCACAGAAATGGTGAACGCTCTACATTGTGTTTTAACTACTATATTCCATTGATTGATGAGATTGCGAAAGCTTACCAGCGGAATCATGACACCTGCTTACAGACCTCCCGAGATGGTCGTTCTCAAGCCGAAGCTGCAACTTTGGATAAGCGCAATAATTTAGCTTCTAGTGTAAATAGCTCTTGTGATTTGTTGAAGCAGTGCAGTGATGAAATTAAATCAGCTGAAGAAGTTTTTGAATGTTACATCGCAGGGGTAAGTTTAGCGATTGTTGTGATTTGAATTTGATTAGAGAGTCTTATTTCTAAAATGCTCCGAAGCACCAGAATCTGTGTGAGAAACAAAAATAATTTAAAATGTTGCGCTTTAGAAAATTAGGAGGCCCTTAGAGTTTGCATCAAAGGCACTAAGGCTCAAATTCACACTTTATGGTTAACTAATGGTGGTTATATGAAAAATCGTTAGTAAACCACAGGTGTTAGTTAAGTGAACAGACAGTGAATTTGGATCTAAGCCGATCTGATTTGATTTAGTTAACTAATAAGATATAATTTTTCTTTTTTCAGGGCTCGGAAAATACTAAGAAAATGTATACCATTAATGCTAATGCTTCTGAACATTTGGCTGATTTACAAGAACAATTCCGTTTAGTGGAAAACAAAGAGTACAAATGTACCAACGAAACAAAGCGCGAATATGAAAAGGATTCCACTAATGCCTATGCCGATTTTAACAATTGTATTATGGGTATTATTGATGTACCAACTTCAACTGAAGCTCCTGCCCAAACAGAGCCTTCCAAAGAGCCTGAAACTACTACAAGCACCAAAAAACCTGAAAACACCGAAAATACAACTGAAGCTGTAACAGAGAAGACTGAAGGTCCTTTATCCCCTGAAGATCCAATAAGTCCACAAAGCCGCGGAGCTTATGAAAGGTTCATAAAACGTGCAACTCCATATAAGAAGCCCAGTTATCTCTTTTAATATAAAAACATACATATATATATATTAATAATTGATAGTAAAAATAGCTTAAAAGAGTATTATAGCCGTGTGGTGCAATAAAATTATTTAATTGAAGAGGTTAGTGCACTAACCATGTAAGCCGCAAACCAAAAGTGTTAAATAAGCTTATGAACGTACTTTCAAGTTTGAAAAAGTTAAAAATTGTAGGGTTTTTGGAATTATCTGTTTTAAATACGCCGTGATAGCCTCAACATTTATGTAAGATCTCTTCAATTTTGCATTTTTCGCGGATCTTCGCGATACAAGTGATTTTTTTCTTCAGTTTTTGGCTTTGTTATAGTTTTACCGTTTTTATCAGACTCTGATATCTCTTTGATTTTAGCATTTTTTTGAAAATTTTCGTAATTTTCGCGATTTTTTCCGAGTTTTTGACATTCCTAATCGTTTTAGCTATTTTTAAGCAATTTTAGGGCTTGTTTGCACATGTTGTAACTTTTCGCGAACTTTCGCGATACAAGTGATTTTTGTTAGTTTTTGTCTCTTTTACAGCTTTACGCATTATAAGGAAATTTTGGCGAATTATTTCCGAATTTTGGTATTCTTTACAACTTTCAATTTTAGAGCTTGTTCGTAGTTTTAAATTTTTTGCGAATTTTCGCGATAAAAGTGATGTGTTGCGATTTTTTGGTTCTTGTCCTTTTTATATTTTTCACGATAATTTTAACCAGTTTTAGTTACTTTTAACTACTTGATAATTTTGATCCAATTTTGAAGCTAGCTGTTCTCTATTTTGCAATATTTTACAAATTTGCGTTATTTTAACGATAACTACAATTTTTGCCACTTTTAATACATTCTTATATTTTACGTGACTCTGAAGCTACCTCCGCTTAAGAGAACATGAAAAATATGATAAAAACATTCACATTCAATAATGAAAAATAACATTAATGAAAATAAGCTAATTCATTCCCTCTCTTAAATGAATAACAAAATTTTTGTGATCAATAAAAAGTCAACTGATACAATACATTCATGAAAGAGCATAGACAGAATTTTTTTGTGTTCATTTATGAATATGAAAAATAAATAAAAAAGTTTAGTTTCTCATTTATGAGAAATTTCAAAAATGATAAATAACTGCAGCTCTCATTTATGAATATGAAAAATAAATAAAAAAATTTTCCATTTATAAGAAATATCAAAAATGTTTATATTTCAGTGCTTATACATGAAAAATTTTAACTCCATTTAATGTATGAACCAATAAAATTGGTTCATAAATTAAAATTTTTGTGAAAAGTTTAATATAAATTGGCTAATTATGTAAAAGTAGTGCATGTTTACTCAATGGGCATTTGAATAAAATTAAATATTATAGGAAAAGTAAAACTACCGTCTTCCCTTTGTATGAGATTAAAGGAAAAATCTACATTTTGTTTTTATTATTCTGCCGCCATTTTCTCTCATGTTAATGTCACAGTTAATGTCTCGTGAAAACTCTGTGTTAAGATTGAACGGCAACTAACATGGAAATATTTACAAAACAAATTGGAAACTATATTCATGGGCTTCTTAGTTGTATCTCTCGGCTTAGTTGTTTCGGGATGTTTGATTTCCGTAGAAGCTACCGTTGAGACTTCAGTTTTTTCGCTGGTTTTTTCAGGAGCTTCAGGTTTATCGCTCAGCTTAGACCCTTCGGTAGATCCTACAATGGTACCTTCTGCGCCGTGAGTTCTTCCGGTGGTTTCTGTAACTTCATGTTTTTCACCAGGGCTAGGAACTTTAGTGGGCGTAACTTCAACAGGAGCTTCAGTGCTACCTTTTGTTGTATGAGGTATTGCGGTGGTTATTTCGGGGTTTTTACTAGTGTTAGGATCTTCAGTAGGTATAGCTTCGGTGTGACGTTCAGTGAAGAATTCTGTGGTTTGAGGTCTTGGGTTGGCTTCTACAAGTTTTTCACTGTTGTTAGGGGCTACAGTAGATGTAGCTTCGGTAGGTACTTCAGTGGTACATTCTGTGGTTTGAGGTACTGCGCTGGCTTCTTTAGGCCTTTCACTAGTATTATCACCTTCAGTAGGCGTAGCTTCGCTAGGAGCTTCAGTGGTTTGAAATATTGCGGTGGTTTCTTCAGGGATTTCAATAGTGTTATCACCTTCAATAGATGTAGGGTCGGTAGGAGCTTCAGTGTTACCTTCTGTGGTTTGAGGAATAACAGTGGTTTCTTCGTGGTTTTCACTAGTGTTATCACCTTCACTAGGTGTAGCTTCAGTAGGAGCTTCAGTAGTACCTTCTGCTGTTTGAGGAATAGCGGTTGTTTCTTCAGGGTTTTCGCTAGTTTTATCACCTTCAGTAGGTGAAGCTTCGGTAGGCGCTTCAGTGGTACTTTCTGTGGTTATACGTATTGCGGTGGTTTCTTCGGGGGTTTCACTAGTGTTATCACATTTAGTAGATGTAGGGTCGGTAGGACCTTCGGTGGTACCTTGTGCGGTTTGAGGTATTGCGGTGGTTTCTTCGTGGTTTTCACTAGTGTTATCACCTTCAGTAGGTGTAGCTTCAGTCGTACCTTCTGTTGTTTGAGGAATAGTGATTGTGTCTTCAGGGTTTTCACTAGTTTTATCACTTTCAGTAGCTGTAACTTTGGTAGACGCTTCAGTGGTGCCTTCTGTTGTTTGAGATCCTGCCGTCGTTTCTTTCGGATTTTCACTAGTGTTGGGAACTTCAGTATGTGTAGCCTCTGTATTAACTTCAATGGCACTTTCTGTGGTTTTATATCCCGCGGTGGTTTCTTCAAGGTTTTTACTAGTGTTTGGTCCTTCAGTAGTTGTAGCTTCGGTAAGCGCTTCAGTGGTATTTTCTGTGATTTGAGTTATTGCGGTTGTTTCTTCAAGGTTTTTACTAGTGCTATGAACTTCAGTAGGTGTAGCTTCGGAAGGAGCTTCAGTGGTACCTTCTGTGGTTTGAGGTATTGCGGGGGTTTCTTCAGGGTTTTCACTAGTGTTATCACCTTCAGTAGGTGTAGCTTCTGTGGTACCGTATGTAGCTTGACATCCTGTCGTGGTTTCTGTGGGGGTTTCACTAGTGCTAGCACTACCAATATGTGAAGCCTCGGTATGAGCTTCAATGGAACTTTCTGTGGTTTGAGCTTCAGGGTTTTCACTAGAGTTATCATCTTCAGTAGGGGGAGCTTCGGTAGAAGCTTCAGTGGAACTTTCTGTTGTTTGAGGTCCTGCCGTCGATTCTTTCGGATTTTCATTAGTATTAGGACATTTAGTATGTGTAGCCGCTGTTTCAGTTTCAATGGTACTTTCTGTGGTTTGAGCTCCGGCGGTGGTTTCTTCAGGTTTTTCACTAGTGCTAGGTCCTTCAGCAGTTGTAGCTTCGGTAAGCGCTTCAGTGGTATCTTCTGTGATTTGAGTTATTGCGGTGGTTTCTTCAGGGTTTTTACTAGTGTTGTCACCTTCAGTGGACGTGGCTTCGGCAGGAGCTTCAGTGGTAACTTTTGGGTTTTCATGTTTTGCGGTGGTTTCTTTAGGTTTTTCACTAGTGTTATAAACGTCAGTAGGTGTAGCTTTGGTGGGAGCTTCAGTGGTACTTTCTGTGGTGTGAGATCCCGCGGTGGTTTCCTTGCAGTTTTCACTAGTGTTATCACCTTCAGTAGGTGCAGTTTCAGTAGGAGCTTCAGAGGTAACTTCTGTGGTTTGAGGTATTACGGTGGTTTCTTCAGGGTTTTCACTAGTGTTATCACCTTTAGTAGGTGTAGATTCGGTAGGAGCTTCAGAGGTAACTTCAGTGCTTTGAGGTATTGCGGTGGTTTCTTCAGGGTATTCACTAGTGTTATCACCTTCAGTAGGTATAGCTTCGGTGGGAGCTTCAGTGGGACTTTCAGTGGTTTTAGGTATTGCGGTGGATTCTTCAGGGTTTTCACTAGTGTTATCATCTTCAGTTGTTGTAGCTTCGTTAAGAGCTTCAGTGGTACCTTCTGTGGTTTGAGATATTGCGGTGGTTTTTTCAGGCTTTTCACTAGTGTTAGGAGCTTCAGTAGGTGTAGCTTCGTTAAGACCTTCAGTGGTACCTTCTGTAGTTTGAGATTCAGTAGACGTCGGTACATTAATTAGCCCCATCAAACATATTGTTAAATCCAAATTGGCGATAGCGGTATCCTCGTTGAATTTTTGAATGGTGTCGTTGCAACATATGTATTCTTTGTTTTTAATTAAACGATATTTTTCTGTTACATCAACCAGAAGCTTGGTAGCATTGGTACTGACTTGATTCATATGCTTGGCGCTATGCGAACCCTGGGAAATAAGAAATCAAATTTGTTTGAATAAAATCCAACGAATTAAAATGGGTACAACATACGGATGTACAATTTTAAAACGCAGTAGCTGACAAATTTATCGAAATCTATTTATTTTTATTTTTGGGTCTAGTGGAAACTTGCGAATATGATTCGATATACGAGTATACGATTGAAATTTCATGAACACATAAATTGTTTACACAATAACTGCCTGCTCCTTATTAAAAATTTCCATATACATAGTACTTCTATAAAAAAGTACGCTTGCTTTGAGGTTTTATTATTGTCAGTTATTATGTTTTGAAATTGGGCAGCCTCATAAGAACTAAAAGCGAAATAGTTACACTACTCACTCACCCATAAATCGTAACATTCAAAAGCTTCTACAGCCGGAGACAATTGACTGCAGTGAATTAATGTGTTGCAAGGGATATTGGTGCTAGAAGCTAAATGATTGCATCTTGGCAAATATTCAGCTTCAGCAGTTAATTTTTCTTGCTTGGAGTTTTGCTCGCAATCATTGTATTGCCTTTCAAAGGTCTTTGTGCGACTCTGAGTTATCTGCATATAATAGTTGTAGCACTCGTTAGAATTGGAACGGGCCAATAACATTTGCAAGCTTTTGTTGGGTTCCAGTTTTCGAAAGATACTTCTACTGTCAACAATAGTCATAAAGAAAGCGGCCACCACTAATAAAAAGACTCTTTGTGTGAAAGTCATTTTATTAGTTTCTTAATATTTTATTTTATTTTTTTATTGTTTTTATTTCTTTTCGTTTTTAATCCTTCATCTACCAGGCAAATACGACTAAAGATTTACTGGATTTTTTAAAACGTTCCATGTTTTTATACTTCTCTAAACGCGTTGTTTTCAAGAAATTTTTTTTTTTGGGTCGTAAACAAATAATATCTTTTTATTAAGATGTGCTGATAGGAATATCTTTAAAGTTTAACACCATTTCTCAATGCAATGGAACAAAATCCAAATGAAAATTATTATTTAAATTTGAAATTGAGAAATTTCCAAATATATTGAAAATATCATGGAAAATATCACTTTTTTAAGCTAAGAACTTTAATTTTATATTGAGTGAGCCAGCTCCAAAAACAAAACAAAAAAAAATAAATTAGGAAAATTTTAAATACAATTGAGAATATTTACATTAAACATCGTTTTTAAATGTTTACCCCCCATATTCATAAATAAATAAAATGAACATGAAATATAGAACAAATACTCTACACATTTTACATTAAATCCTTAATATCTTCAAATACGATTCTTAGACTTAAGATATTATGATAAAATGACACAGATATGTGCAATACATATGCAATAATATTGTATAATGGATGGGCCGGGCCGCTTTACTGTTTCAACAATATTTCATAGAACGTACAACAAGAAAATCATACTCAAAGAAAGAACATTTTTCGAATACACAAAAGATTATAAATAAAACAAAAGATTTTGTTATGAATATTTATTTATTTATTTTATTTTTTTTTTCGAACCCACGGCCTCTGGACTGACAGGCTAGCATCGCTAAGACTGAATGAAAAACAGAAACAAAGCTAAAAATATCAATATATTGATGTATTGCAATTAAAAATATCGACGATATATATCGATATATTTTTGAGAAAGTTTCGAAATATCGATACTTTTTGCCCATCCCTACTACTTACCATAGTTCTTTTAATAAAGCTTATATTTCAAGCACGTTTAAAATTCTTTTCTCACAGACACAAAGATATAATGGCAGTAAATTTTCTATAGAAAAGTTATCACTGTGATATATTTTCTAAAGAAAAATTATTACTGTGATAAACATAGAAAACATAGAAGCCTGACTGTTCGCAAATAATTTTCAGAAACCTAAGTCGGTTATCAAAAAACCTAAGTCTAAGAATGTATTTGTAGAACAATTTATATTAGTGTTTGTTTAAATAAAAATTTCCCTACATCACCAAATCCATACTTAAGGCAGAATTAGTCTTTACTTTCTGTTCTGTTATGAATCAGCTGATTGGTTTTTGTTAATAAAAACCCTGTACAAGTCGTTAGTTTTTCTGTTCTGTTCTGTTCTGTTCTGTTCTGTTCTGTTCTGTTCTGTTCTGTTACGGACGAACCTGTTGAAAAAAAAATCTTTTCTCTTTAAAAAAATCTGTCGGTATATGTTAAAAAAATTCCCGTAGCATAAAATTTATTGGTCGTTATTATAAAGAATATGCAGATTGATATATAAAATGATTCTTGTGGCTGTTTATTTTTTAATTAAGCCTACAAGACGCTTTACACAGCGTCTTCACGAGACATTAACTTTAATATAACATGAGAGAAAACGTCGGCAGAACAATAAAAACAAAATGTCGATTTTTCTCTTAATCTTATACTTTTTCATTTTATGCAAATGCTCATCGAGTTAACATGCCCTACTTTTTCATAATTAGTTATTTTATTTTTAATTTTTCACAAAAATTTTAATTTATAAATCAATTAAACACATTTATTAATTTACTTAACACAGAAATTTTGTCAAAAACTTCGCTTTTTATTTATTTTAATAAACACTCACACATACACACTATTTTATTTTCATGCACATGTGTTTTTTGACAGTTCATCACATAAGATTGTTGTTATAAGAATTCTTATAATAACACTCTCATGAAAATTTTTATAACATTGAGATAACACTAATTTGAAATCTACACGTAACATAATTCGCTCTGCGATTGAATTTGACAATCTCATCTTACATATTATGTTACGTGTAGACCTCAAGTCATATTCTAAAATAATAATTTATATAAAAAGCACTTGTTGTTTTCGTTGTTGACGGAGTTGCCGCTTTCATATTTTTTACCACAATAATAAATGCAACAACATATTTTTTTAATTTATTTATATGTTAAGATTGTAAATCTGTCTCGTTTTCTCATAACATCTTAAGTCTATAAATCGTGTTTGGAAATATTATCGATTTAATGTAAAATCTGTTATGTTATTGTTGTAGAAATTTAAAAAATAACCCGTGAATACTTTTTCCAAAATTGGAATATGTATTTGAAAACGGATTGGAGACAAATGAGGATTTCAAGAAGGTGAACCAGAGTATGCCGTTAACTTGATTTTGACGTTAACTTGATTTTGACCTTAAGATGGTATGATAAAACGAAACAGATATGCAACCGGTAAGAAATATATTGCAACATTAACAAAAATGCTACCATATCTGCTGCAATCTCCGGCAGCACTGCCAATTGTTCGCGTACAGAAACTTTTGACGAAGAAAAGTATTACCAAATGCTAGTTGCTGAATGCAGGACTTTGATTATTGCAAATTACTGAATTTATGAATTTACCCTACATTCTCATCATGCTATTTAGACATATATTAGGAAAAATTTTTAAAGTTTAAAAAAGGCTTAAATCTGGTTCGTTAAAATTATTGATTTCGCAATATTTTTAATTTGGCACTATACCCCATTTTCATAGAGCAAATATATGCAACATAATCTAATATTCTTCATTAACTCTGGAGTTACGATGTCCAAGAGTTTTACTTACAATTGGGCATTTTTTTACTATTTGCCATCAATATAAACGATATGAATATAGTTTCTTTTTAACCGATAGGATCAACATTTAGTTACATATTTATTTTCATATATTTTTACTTGACTTTAAAAAACGGAAATACCTCTATTAAATTTATTATTAGAGATGCTCTCTCCCAATTAGTTGTACAAAAAGTATTTTACAAAATTTATATTTTTTAAACATGAATTTTTAGTTATTATATACAATCAATTCAAAACGAAAATGCAATACTGCTGAATTAAAAAAAATGGTTTAAAACTTCGATAAATTTCAACACACAAATGTCAACTAAATTAAATTTTTTTTAAATAACAGAAAGAAGAAACATAAAATTTATCATAAAACAACAAAAAAAAATTATGAAATAAAAAAAAAGTGTTGTGTTGAATTGCCTCTCTCAAGTTTGTTGAATACGTGTAAAGCGAGCTGTAAATTTTTATTGACAGTCCGAGGGTTGGAAATCTAGGCATTTATCTATGGTGATAAATTTTATATGTATATATAAAAAACACTGTAAGAAATTCAACAGACTTTCAATGAATTTCCGTTTTCGACAAAACTAAAATCTAATCAGTTTGATGTGCTAAAAAATCTATGTCTTCAGTTTTTTCCTTTTTCACTTTAACTATGTGCAAATCCCCCTTATAGGTGCGCCACTGCAAAAAGGGATGTGAACGACCCACTTTTTTTAATTCTATATCGTGGCAGTGGAAGTCTGCATACTTAGTTTGGTGACGCCACCTTGTCGGGAAATATTTTTTGCCGCAACTTTGCGATTTCCGGCCATAATGCACTGTGCAACGGTAACACTGGGCCTTGTGTGATGTTAACTAGAGGGCTGCACAAGTATACTCGAAAGTACTCGTATGTATGGTTTTGTGTGTATGCATGTAGATTTTTTGTATGTATGTGTGTATATATGTATGTATATACCCTGAAGGAAATGTTGATAGTAAAACTGTACTGATTCTCCAATACTACGGACTAATTGTACCCCAGGCAATGTTCTGTACTATAGACATTTAGCATGTGCTTGTCATTGAGATTCCACTAGTGACCTCGGAGCTATTGGACTAGGTAATAAATAATAGGCTAGGTAATTCTTATGGGACCACATTGAGACATTTGCAACAGAGGTTCACTAGCGCATTTTAACGATTCTAGGCAACACATATTAAACTTTTTACTAGGTAAGGCAATTAAATGAGATTTTTGAATACAACAAAATGAGGGAATAAAAAATCGTTTTGTAGCTGCCAAAAACTTCTCTTTCCATTAAAGGCAATATAAAAAGTGGAGACGATTTGTTGATAATGTCACCAAATTTGTCGACAAAATTGGTGACTTGGAGACACTTGGCCCCTGGCTTCCTTCAGGTTATGCCCATGTACATGTACGTATATACATACATAATAACATACATATGCACACAGGAAATTCATACGAGTATATTCTACGAATACATTTTAGTACTCTTTGCAGCCCTCATCGATTTAATAATGATGCAATTCTGGTATTACAATTTAGCATAAGATTTCTATATAAGAACTAACGAGCACATTCAACATAACAAGTGGCGATAAAAGCAAATACACATAAGCAATGTTGATCTGAGTGTGGTGGCGACTTCAGAAAACAACGTTGTTCTGTTATTCCGTGCAGGTTGAAAGTTTATTGATGTTAATTTTCCCTTGTTCCTTGGAATATTGAGTACGTATAACTCTTTCTAAATATCACGTTACGAACTTTAGTCTAATAAAATCACTTTGGATTCAAATTTTCTATGATTTTGTCTTATGACTTCAAGGCTCTTTCTTTTTAAATAATTCTTATCATTATTCATCTGCAAGTTGATATAATTTAGATAATTTTTTTTTAATTTAAAGAGTTTTTGTTCTTTATGTTCATGTCATGAGTACTTTTAGACAGAATGAAATTAGCTTCTGTGTATTTTAATTTTTATTTAATCTCTTTATGCGTGTATATCTGGCCAAACTTGCTTAATTTGGATGAAACTAATTGCACAGATCATGTCTGAGGAAATAAATAAAATAGGATGTTGTTGCTGCCGTCGCTGGTAGTGTAGGTAAAGGGCTCTGATGAGAAGACTGTGGTGGTCTCGAAACATCTGATGTCAGTTCAACCATCCGTACATCCACATTTTTTTGAATGTTCAATATTTACATGCTTTAGAATTTCTTTCTTATAAAGGGTGTTTTTTTTGAGGTATAGAACTTCGAATTGAAATAAAACACAAGAAAATCGTTTTAATGTCCATCGATTTGGCTTTATTGGAAGGATAATTTTATGCCATTAATGTTTAAATATGATTTCGGGCATGTGGCCGCCGCGGCTGGCTCGAATAAAGCCAATTCTACAGGTCCAATTTTCAACCACTTTTTCGAGCATATGGGGCCGTATGTTGGCAATAACGCCACGAATGTTGGCTTCCAAGTCCCCTAACGTTTCTGGTTTGTTGGCGTAGACGAGCGACTTCACATATCCCCAAAGAAAATAATCCAATGGTGTCAAATCACACGATCTTGGTGGCCAATTGACAGGTCCATTCCGCGAAATTATGCGCTCATCGAATGTTTCCTTCAATAAATCGATTGTGACGTGCGCTGTGTGGCATGTAGCGCCGTCTTGTTGGAACCACAACTCATCCACATTCATGCCATCCAATTCGGGAACAAAATAGTCGGTTATCATAGCTCCAATTGCTGTGCACGGTAGCGAATCGATTCATTCGGGTCCTCTTCAACACTTTGCTCTACAGCGGCAATTGTTTCTTCGGTGCGCACTGTTCGACGTCTCTGCGGATGCGTATTATCACATAGAGTAAACGTAGTGCGAAAACGATCCATGGTTAACCGAATTAATTGCTCTGATGGACGATTATGTCGACCATAAAATGGACGGAGCTTGCGGTAAACTTCGCGAACTGAACCATTATTTTCGAAATAAATTTGCACGATTTGCAAGCGTTGTTCTTTTGTCAACCTGTTCATGATGAAATGGCAAACCAAACTAAATATTAATCACTTGACAGCTGACAAAATGGCCGCCAGTTAAAAAAGTGATGCCAATTTAAAGTTCTATACCTCAATAAAAAACACCCATTATAAAAAATAATAATTTGATCGAAAGATTAAATTGAAAACGAACTTAAGCCAAACTAATTAAATAACGTTGGATAAAAACCATACAGTTCGACTAAAAATTCATAACTCAATTATCTTTAGATAATATTTTTGGAATATCTTCAAACTAATTATTTTTCAGATTAAGAAAAAATTTGGTTTAATATATACGAAAAGAATTCAGTAAAGATTTTATCTTTCTTAGTTAAATAAATTAAAATATTAAATAAAACAAAAGTTTTATATATTAGAGTTGCTGACATAATTGGAACTATTTAGCTCTTTCACTTGCTAATCTTTGAATTTACGATCAAAAGTAATGCATTTTAAAGAAATATTTTTAAAGAAAACAATAATAAAAGTGATGAAAAATATAATCTTTATAAGAAGAATTATAATAGCAGTAGCTAAAGCTCTTTGAAGTTTAATTAGAAATATGTAGTAAAACAAAACATAAATTAAAGTCGATTAAGTCTTACTCTACGATGATGGCGAGCTAAAACAAATATTGCAGTATTTGCATAGTCAAATAAAGTTTTAGCCTTGGAATTTAAGATAAGAAGCTTAAATTTTATATACAAATTCTAACATAACCTTAAAGATGAAAATTTACTTAGAAAAATAAAATATATTCATATCGAATACAAATTATTTGCTGGGTTTTGTATACGTAAGTTTCAAAGCCTACTATACTTATTTTTGAAAATCAGTTATTTGAAAATTCTCAAATGGGTTTTGAAAGTCTGTACATAAAATAGGGGCTTTTAACTGTTCAAAAATGTGGTTGAAGTCTACTGACGATTTGGTAAAGCACCAATGAAATGCATATAGGCAATGCTTAACCATCAGCAAATAAATTTCATTTAAAATAAAATCCAAAAATATTAAAATCTTTGGGATCCCGTGGGATCCCAATTTGCTCGAAAAGCGTTCCCGTACTTAAAATTTGTATAAATGAGAGCGATTCTAAGAGAGTAATATTCTTCTTCTTCTTCCTGCACGAAACAGCCCAAACTTTTTCTTCGTGCAGATTGTGTTAATTGTCAAACCGCTGACTATTTCAAAGATAAACAAAAGAAAAAAGTTGAGTTCGTAAACAAAAGGTGTGAGTTATATTAAAAAAATTTAATTTCTTTAAAAAAACTGTATAAAAATATAAAGAAAATCAAAACTAAGAAGTGATTGTATTTACATTAAACACTTTAATTGTTTGTTTTAAAAGTGGCAATTACTTGCAATGTTTAATTTAAAATGTCATGACACATTGGCATTTTATTTAGTGGTAGAAATTTGGTTTTTGCCGTTCCCGTACTTTTGTGAATTTTTAAAATTTAATGAGAGCAGTTTGTCTTTACTTTCATTAGCACGAACTTTAGCCGAAAAGTAAAAAACAAAGCTAATGTAGGGTACACAAAAAGAAACAAATAATGTTTTGTGTAAGTCACTAACTATTAAAGATAGTCCCATCTTTGTATCATAAAATGGCTTTAGACACCTAATAAAAATGGCATGGAAGAACACTATGCTCTTCAAGACGTATAAAAATGTGGAATGTTTTATATAAGCTCAGTAGTCATATTAGTCATGTTCAGTGAATATAGACTCAAAACTTAAAGGGAAAGCAAAAATTGAAAAAAATTTTATGAAACTATTAAAATGAATTTCAAACAATTTACGATATTAGCAGTGGTGGCCACTTTATTGGCGACTGTTGTGGCCAGCGAGGGAATTCCTCACGAAAAAGAATCCAAGAAAATATCACAGAGATTATTTGCCCGCTCCAACTCTGATGAGTGTTTCGACAATTATAAGCAATATACCGAGGCTCTTGCTAAAGAGTATAGCGAAAAACATAATGAGTGTGAAGAAGACTGTCGCCAACAAAAAATAAATGTTATAACCTGTACTTTGGATAAATGCAATAATTTAGCTTCTAGTGTTAATATTTCTTGCGACTCATTGAGACAGTGCAATCAAATGGAAACGACTGAAGAAGTTTTGAAATGTTATGGCGATGAGGTAAGGGAAGGAAATATTTCCTTAGCGCTAATTGACATTTAAGGAAATAATTTTAAGTTCTAGGCACATAATTGACAAAATAAGCGTAGCCACTATCTTTGGCAAATATTTGCTCCATGTGACATGATATACATTTGCCATGTGAAAACTAAATTTTTTTTATTAATATGATTATTTCGAACGTATGTATTTGCTTTGTGAATTCAATTTGTTTATTAGGCTAAGATTCGTAACGTTATATTCAGTAAGAATTGGGCATGATTAATATACCAAGGAACAAGGGAAAAATTAACATCAACTTAATTTTTCAACGTACACAGCAGAACAGAGTAGTGCCACTTTCGAAAGCCGCTACACTTCCATCGTCAGAGCTCACGTGTATTTTGCTTATCACCACTTGATAGGTGGCTCTGTTGAATGTGATGTTAATTCTTATATATACAGCTTTTTCGTGAAAATTGAATACGAGAATTAAATCACTCTCAAGCTGATATTAACTGCACTTTCCCAGCGTTGCCATCGGTTTATTTTTCTTCATTCTTATTTTCTGATTTTTTTTGTTCTACGTTGAAAAATTAAGTCAATGTTAATTTTTCCCTTGTTCCTTGGAATATTAATCATGCCCAATTCTTTCTGAACATAAATTTTTTTTACTGTCTGCTTTACGTTAAATTCCCCAGATATAAGATAAATGAAATGAACTACTGCAATGCTGATTTGAAGTGGGCGGTAATGAATAAAAGCAAATCTATATTACTTATTCGCTATGCCTCTTTAGTCAAATATTTGCCCAGTGTGACTATACTTTAGCATTATAGCATGTCTATAAATGCACAAACAATTAAATCTTATTTCGTTTTTTCTTCGGGATCGGAAAATATCAAGACATCGAACGCCACTGACACAGATGATTCAAGAGATATATTTGAGTTAAAAGAAGAACTTCATCTAATTGACACCATGAAATACAAATGTACCAATAGCTGCAAAAATCAATTCGATGTGGAAACCGTTAGAGCCAATTTATTTTTAACCAAATGTATGAAGGGTCAAGTTAATGTTCCGACTACAGTTCAAGCTCCTGTCGAAACTAAACCTACTGACGAAACTACACCTATCGAAAGTTCAACTGACCCTCTTGAAGCTTCTGAAACTCCTGAAACCATTGAAAATGCAACTGAATCTCCTACTGAAGTTGAGTTTACTAAAGAATATAAGCCCACCGAAAAACCTGAAGCTCCTCCTGAAACTCCTCAAACCATTGAAAGTACAACTGAAGCTCCTGCTGAAATTGAAGCTACTGAGGAACATAAGCCAACTAAAAGACCTGAGGCGCCTGGAACTCCTTAAACCTGAGGAAAATAAGCCTTACGAAGACACTTATCCCAGGCAAGTTCTTGGAAATTCAATTGAATTTTTATATGAAACTGAGTCATCCGAAAAAGCTGAAAATTTTTAGATCTCGTTAGCTGTAGCACAGTTATAATAAAATTGAGGTATTAAATAAATGATTTTCTGCAACTAAATATTTTTTTCTAATTTGTTCTCTAATATAAATTATTGGATTGACATTTTTCGCAGTAAAAAATAGACAAGAATGATGTTCAATAACACAATCTTATTGAAAAAAAAAAATACGAATTTCAATAACATTTGTCATTAAGTCAATACAACATTTCGTTATATGTATTTCTTTCCCATGGCGGTTTTTTTTTCATACATAAGTACTTAAAATAAGTTTTATCTCATATAAAAATAACTGGGACATGGCTCAGCTGTAGAGAGCATGCTTTACGTCAGGGAAGCCCGGGCTCGTATCCCAGGCATGTAAAAATTTTTTTAATTTATATATTTTTTTCTTTTAAAATAAGTTTGATAGCGGAATTTTTTATCACAGGAAATTTTAAAATAAGATTTATTGAATACCGGGATTTTTGTTATCAAAAGCGAAACTTATTTTTTTCTGTGTAGACTAATTGCACAGAAAAAAAGTAGATAAGAGTTATGTTCAATAAAATAATGTTGTTAAGAAAAAGTACTAATTCCAATAACATTTGTCATTAATTTAATACAATATTTATCAATACCGCGCATTTTAAAAATTGCGAAATAAAAAGTGTTTGATAAAAAAGTTATTGAAAAATTGCAATTATTTAATAAACAGAGCCGTTAAATCCAATATATATATATATATATATATATATATATATATATATATATATATATATATATATATATATATATATATATATATATATATATATATATATATATATATATATATATATATATATATATATATATATATATATATATATATATATATATATATATATATATATATATATATATATATATATATATATATATATATATATATATATATATATATATATATATATATATATATATATATATATATATATATATATATATATATATATATATATATATATATATATATATATGTACTTAATTATATGTATACATTGACATGCTTTCCAGGGGTAAGTACTTTAAAACTACTTTTATCTCATTAAAAAATAACTGGGATATGACTGAGCTGTAGAGAGCATCCCTGTTAGCATTTTATGAAATTAATGATCATATTCGAGCCTTTTTCGACTCCTCTGCGCGGTTAAAAATAAAAATATGCGCTCGTTTTCGAGTAGAATATCACTGTTCTTTCGGGAGGAAATGGTACCCTAGCCGCGACTGTTCTGAGAGAGCCTCTAATGACTAGCGTTTCTGCTCAATTACGACTCAGTTCCAACTCATTTTTGAGTAAAAAACACTTACTACATATATACGCACGTGTTATTTGCAAAAAAAAACGTAGTGCTACCAAGTTTTGTTTTTTATTGTAACTTACTAACTCACGAAAACAATTACTGATTAACGCGCTATTTGCAAATAAGAAGTTTGGGCTGCCACCTTTACATATGTTTGTTAATAAAAATTAATAAATAGATAAATATATTCACAAATAGATGAATAATCAATGATTTTAAAAGTTACAATCAAAAACAATACTTGGTATCACTACGTTTTTATTTGCAAATAACACGTGCGTATAAATGTAGTAACAGTCACATTTCGATCATCTGCATGATCAATTTATGATTGCGCCAAAGCCGCTTTTTACTCATTTGCTGGAGTCATTTTCGATTAATCACTTTTTGATCATCTAAGAAGTCATAAAAGACTCAGTTTGGTGATTTTTGCTAAAACAATCTTCCAAATGCTAAGTGGGATGATTTACCTTCGAAGAAGCCGAGTGAGCATCCCACCCCTATCAACATTAAAAAAAAAATTTTTTTGAGTAAATTTTAAATAAAGTTTTATTAAGTTATGAGTTCAGTCGAACTGTATGAGTTTGAATATATCCAAAGGAATTTAATTATTTTGGCTTGAGTCCGGTTTTAATTTAATTTTTCAATTAAATTATATTTTTATTTAGAGATAAGTGTGAAGCATATAGACAAAGAAAAATCTTGTTGAACTGACGTTTCGATAGCTCCCAAGTTTTAATACAAAACTTACTTAAATGTTAAATAAAGTTTATTGAGCAAATTATTCAGATAAAAGGTGTGACGTGTTTGCAATAGTCGTTTTGTCAATAATTTTCAAATTTGTTTTTAAGTGTTTTCGCAACCTTTTTTAATAAATTTCTCTTCACAGTTCTATTACATTGTTTATATTTTACCTTCTAGAGTGCTTTTTAAAGCACAGTAGTTTGAGATTGGCTCAAAACCAACTAAAAAGATCGGTCGGAATTCATCACAACTTTTCAAAACAATCATATTAAAATCGTTTTGAAAACGATCGTTTTCCATTACATACCTGATTGATAAAATGGGCTTTTATTCAAATATTTTGATTATTATTAAAAAATATTATATATTTTTTTTTAAATTTTTGTTATCAATATAGCGGAATTCTTTATCACAGAAAATTTGAAAAAAAAATAAATTTAATTCCGGGATTCTTGTTTTCAAAAACGAAACTTACTTTTTTCTGTGTGGTAGTGTGTCAATATGGGCGTTGCACTGTTGACTTTTCTGTAGTAAGGAAAAAATGGATTTGCAATAAAAAAATAATTTTATTTAGGGATAAAGAAGAAAATATTGGATAAATTGTTTCGAAGGATATCTTTTAAATTTTTGTTCAGTTGCTCTTTAACTTTTCTTCCATATCCTTGGCATAAAAGCCAGTATATATCAATTAATCTAGAGACTAAACATATGTAAACTGCGTACTTGGGTTGTCATTTCCTCACCTTTTGTCCCTTTTTAAAGGACTTATCTTAATACATTTTTCATATTAATATATAAATTTTTTATATATTTTTTATATATATTTAAATGTATAGTAAAGTCGTACCCTGTTGCTAAGGGGCTATACTCCCCCCCCCCCCCTCCCCTCTTGTAGCGCTTTTTTCAAAGTTTTCAGTATAGATGTTGAACCCAATTCCCCAAGAGCTAACTTAAGGCTACAAAATATAATTTTTAAAAGGCTTTTTGATGAAAATTTGCTAGGATATAAAAGGATTTTTTGAAAATATTTTTTTTTTGGTTCAAGGCAAATGAAGGAACTATATTTATAAAATTCTACAAAGCCTTCCCTTTTATTTGGTACTACTATTGCTAAAAAATTTACATATTAATATGAAAACAAAAATTTAAATAAGAGAAGAGGAAATTAAAACCCCAGCACGCTGTTTAACTATGTTTAGTATCTAGAATCCAAGGATATGGAAGAATAGTTGTAGATCAACTGAACAAAAACTTTAAATATGTCCTTGGAAATAATTTTTCTAATATTTTCTTCAAAATCTTTATTTCATTGTTTTGAAAAATATATAAGAATATATATTAACTTAAATAAACTCTAAAATGCACACACATTTTACGATCTTATCGCTCGCGGCTCAAAAATAATAGTAGTTTTTTATAAATAAATTTTCAACATGCATTTTTTATAGAAATTAATTTTGTGCCGCAAAGAAACAGCCACAGCTTTTGAACTAAGAGATAAAATCATAAAATTTCGAAGTTTTATAGAGCTAATTTAAGGCTACAACATATAATTTAAAAAAAAATTTTTTGTGAAAACTTTTCATCATATGGAAGGATATATTTTTAAAAGGAAATTTTTTTTATATGTTTGTTCAGGGGAACTGAAGCAAATATTTTTATAAAATTCTACAGAGCCTTTCCTTTTATTTGATACCAAGTTTGCTAAGAAAATATTAGATACTAATACTAAAAAAAATATTTAAAATAAGCATTCATGAAAAATGTTAAGTCCTTTAAAAAGGAGAAAAGATGACGAAATGAAAAACCAGTTTAACTATGTTTTGTCTCTAGATTAATGGATATATAGAGGCGTTTCTGCAAAAAAAAATGCTGTCACGCGGTGTAATTAACCTAAAAAGAGTACATTTCCAGCTTCCTTACTGTTTCAACAATATTTCATGGAACGGACATCAAGAAAATTACACTCAAAGAAAGATAAATGTTCGAATACACTGAAGATTATAAATAGAAAAAAAGTGTTTTATAAAATTAAACGAGAAACAAACGCAAAGCTAAAAAAAAAATCGAATTTGATACTATCAATATATTTTCAAAAAAATATCGATATATCGATATACTGAAATTAAAAATATCAACGATATATATCGAAGTATTTCTTAGAAAATATTGATATATCGATATTTTTTGCCCATCCCTAATACAGAATATAATAATACCAACAATAATAATAAAATGCGGAGAGGAATTTATTTATTCTTTAATTTCATAATTCCACAACAACATTAGTTATTGATTTAAATAAGATACATATAACACGTTTTCCACGCATTAAGGAGGCCTAAATTTTCTTAGTAAACTCAGTTCCGACAGAGCCTTTAGTTTGATTCTTCGGCTGTGTATTCAAGTAGAGGCCATACATAATTAGGTTCCACCATACATTTGGTTAAACAAGTATTGGCAAAAGCAACCTCATTATCGAGTTGATCTTTGGTTTCGTTGGTACATTTGTATTTTTTGTTATCAGCTAAACGCAATGATTCTTTCATAGCAACCATACTCTTAGAAGCTTTTGAATGGATGGTATACATAGTGCGGGCACCGTCCGAGCCCTGAGAAATGAAATATGAGATTTTTTTGATTAAATAGGAATTGATGGAAAATCTGAAATCAAAGTGCAGTTATATGCGAATAATTCCTTTAGCTTACCCCTTGTTCAAAACATTGCAAAGCCTCTACAGATGTTGCCATGTCCTTGCAGCTATTTAAGGAGCTGCAAGATTGATCAACACTATAAGCTAAATTATTGCGTTCGCTCAAAGCAGCAGCTTCGATGTTTGATTTTTCTTCTTCACAGTCTTTTTCGCAAGTATTGTACCTCTTGTGAGACTTGGTGGTAACAGCTTGGGTACGTTCCATATAATTGGGGAAACAACCATTAGCGTTGGAACGTGCCAATAATTCTTGCATTTTCAAGTTGGACTCTTGTTCATTCGCAATAACGGATAAGGCAGCAACGACTAATAATAAAATACTTTGGTTGAAACTCATTGTATTACTTTCTTAGTGTTTTTGCTATTTATATGGAATTTATTAAATTTGTTACGATTTTGTAATGTTATCACTTGTTGAATGTGATTAAAGAATTGTTGGATTTGTCTAAAAGTCTCTAAGTTTTTATACTTTTAGAGAAAAAAATTCCAATGCATTTTTTATTGGGTCTCGTAAAACATAAAGCCATATTAAGATGCTGAGATAGTAACAACTTAAGTAATAAATTTTAATACTCCCTTGTATAAATTAATAGAATTATTTTCGCCATTTGTGTACTCTACAATATGGTGAAAGGCTTTTATGGTTTCATGTGAAGTAAAGATAAGAAGATAAGCTCGAGAATTATTTTGCCAAGGAATACAATGTCGGCCACTGATTTCCTCAACTTCAAAAATAGTTTATGACGATAGACTTCAATCAAATGATGAGGTCTTAGCACTAAACACTTCGCATATCGTCGCCTTTCTTCTTAAACCATGTAAGCGCCAACAATTCGTTTTTCAGAAAACGAAAAAAGCTTAATAACTTTTTAAATATGTGTTTTATAACAAACATTTTTCTTACAAAACATGGCTTTACGACTCTCTGAAGGGTGTAGCATCATTTTTTTAAAACAATTTTATTACTAACAAGTAACTGTACTCAAATTTGTCGCTTACGTGTTTTTGGCACAAACAGCAATTCTCGAAATTTTGTCGCTTACGAGGTTTTGTAAAATTAAAATACATAAATTTCTGTGTGTAAATTAACATTTGTTCTTATATTTTTCAAAGAAAATGTTTATTCTCTTAAAAAAAGTAACGAAAATTGTTATATAAAATGAATACAAAAGAAACTTATTACATATTATTTATTTCACTCTTAAGCTCACGTTAAAAATTCAAAATATTGTGACTCTGAAAAAAATGTAAACAATAAACCGAAGATATAATATCAAAAAAAGAACATTCCATTGGTAAAAAAAGGTTTTCTTACGGCCCTTTATACAATGAGTTAACGTGGACTTTAACGACAAGTTTTGTATTTCGAACTTGGCGTTCAAGTCCACGTTAACTTTTAATCGTACATTATGAGAAGGGCCGATAACTAATTAAACTTAAAAAAACACTTAAAATATCTTACTATTTATTATTAATAACGAGTTGTTCAAAAAAAATGGTGGCATTACTTTTTTCAAACTTATCAAATCTTCATATTTTTCTTTTTAAAGCCAATGGAGCTTTTGTAAAGTGAAGGCAACGTTAAATTGAGACCAACATAATTTTTGTTGTGGGGAGACAAAAGAAATTTATTTTCAAAGTTCAATTTGTAGAACATGTCATGTTCATTATATTACGTAAAAAAATAATTGTAGAACATGCCATGTTCATTATATTGCGTAAAAAAATAATAGCTCAAATTCGATCATGTTCATGTTTTTCCGTACATTTTACGGTTTGTATGGGAGCTACTCTAAGAAGTACAGATAGCGCTTTGGATCCTTTGAAATAAATGTTGGTTATATCAAAATAATTGGGGTCTGTCCTAGAAATTAACCCTCTATGGGCACGCGTTAACACCTTACGGTCCGAAAACGAACTTCAGCTCAAAACGGCTTTTTGTACGGCAGCCATGTTTACATATCGAGATAAAGCTTTCGCATACAGAAAAAAGCTGCATTTTCTTAAAATAATTGGGGTTCGAGAAACCTTTGTGCTGTTTAGGATATATAGTTTTTGAGTTACTCGACGAGAAGTATCATTTTTACCAAAGTTACTGACTTTGAGAGCCTGGCGCCGCACCAAGAATGCTCCGATTGGCCTGAAACTTTCCAATTTTTTTTTTAATCTCAAAAACAAAGAATTTGGTGGGTAAGAATGAAACATTTCCAGCTTTAAATATAAAAATAATTATATTTTGCATGCAAATGTCATTTTGTATGGCGCTTACGAGGTTTTCGAAATGGCTTTAATTTCTTTTTTTTCATACAAAGTTGTCAAGATAAGAATGCAATCGGGTGGAAAATGTTTTTCTATCATAAAAACCAAAAAAGTCAATTTCGAAAAAATGGCGCTTACGTGGTTTCAGAAGAAACGCGACGATATGTGCATTTGTATGTAAGTTTTGGTGGTGCTACTCTGAAAAAACAAATTTTGCTGAGGCATCCACAATCTAACAGCAACATACTCATTGGCAAAGCTAGACATTGCTAAAAAATATTGCTGCAGGCTATAGCCAAAATTAGCCCCTTTTATTATCCCCCGCCCTCCAGAAAGGCCTATTTACGCCACTGAACATACTATGATTGAATTACATATGTATATGATTGCAATCCAATCATATTATTATGAAAATAAATATTTTCTAAATAACATATTGTTGTTCAACTTAATAATAACATTATGTCATATAATCACAACATTTAGTTGTATTCAAATATTATATCTTCACCCTACGTCTATACCTGATATATTTTTATCATGACAGATGTCAAACTTTATATTGAAAACTAATTTGTTTTTAATTTAAATTTACATTAATTCAAGTATTGAACTTAAGCCGAAATAATAACTTCCGACTTAAATTTGTTTTGTCATGATGAAACTATCCGCACAAAAACATAAATGTGAAAATAAGGCCAAGTTCCTATCCAAAAAAGATGGAATTGTACCTATCAAGAACTTGGTCCTTATTTTGATCTCAGTACTTTTTACGACCGTAGTTTTTGGGTAAGAACTTGACCTTATTTTCACATATATGCTTTTCTGCGGATCTCAGTTCTTTTTTCTAAGCTTTTATTTGATACAATAAGTGCTCCATACAATAAGCCCTAGGTGAAAACTTTTCGTTTTCCTATTTTTCTTAGTACTGTCCCATCAAGACCTACTTGTATACCAAATTTTAGCTTTCTAGCTATAGTGGAAGCGTCCCATACAGATAAGGGGTGCCCTAGTCTCCTGTATAAAAGGTGCCCGTTTTCAGATTTCTCTAGTTGTTTGCTCAACAATACCTACCTGTATACCAAATTTCAGCTTTCTAGTTGTACTGGAAGTGCCCCATACAAAGAAGGGGCACCATAGTTCCCCCAGATGAAAAGTGTCCGTTTGCAGAACTATCTGA
This sequence comes from Panzeria rudis, assembly GCA_956483635.1. Taxonomy (NCBI): domain Eukaryota; kingdom Metazoa; phylum Arthropoda; class Insecta; order Diptera; family Tachinidae; genus Panzeria; species Panzeria rudis. The sequence continues at coordinate 47,133,626 of OY101448.1, read as the reverse complement.
CTATTTTCTCATCGGGAACTGCCTGTGTACTAAATTTCAGCTTTCTAGCTATACTGAAAGTCCTCCTTACTAAGAAGAGACACCCTAGCCCCCCGGGTGAAAAGTAACCGTTTTAATTTTTTTTTCGTTAATTGCTCATCAGGGCCTACCCGTGTACCAAATTTCAGTTTTCTAGCTATATTGGAAGTGCCGCAATCAAAGATTGGGTACCCTAGTCCTCCCAGGTGAAAAGTGGCCGTTTTCAGACTTTTCTGGTTAATTGTTCACCAAGACTTACCTGTATACTAAATTTCAGCTCTCTAGCTATAGTGGAAGTGTTCAAAAATGTTGATGAGTCAGTGAGTGAGTCAGTGCATATGTACTAAAATATGCTCTTTTTACACCTTAATATCTTGGGAAGCTTTTACGATAGAACTTTCAAATTTCACCTATGAAGCTACCACTAGTATAGGAAGACCTTATGTTTCAACTGTCATTATAATATGATTAATTTGAGCAGAGTTATGAAGGGGTACAAACTGCTCGAATGGTTTCGTGTAAATATATACACTGTGTGGCCGGAACTTGGCCTGGCGAACTGCCGTGCGCCTAGATCAGACAGAATGAAAACTAAAATCCAAATTAAAGAATTTATTGTATGAGATATTGGGCCGGATTGTGTAAGGAGCTGGCGTAAACGCCTATGTCGTTTTTTGTAATAGATTAAAGCAGCACACAACCCGTGTTCTTTAATCTATTACAAAAAACGAATAGGCGTTTACGGCAACGCCTTACACAATCAGGTCCATTCTCTCAATTTTATTTTGAATATAGGCTCTCGATAAACTTTCAAAACGCCTATACATGTATAAATTTTTTTTGACGGCCTTTACCAGAATCAGCTTTTAGAATATTGTTATTTTAAAAAAAGTTATTTTGTTGTACAGTGTAAATATTCGCAATTTTTGCAAGAATCTTGTGATTTCACTTTATTATGACTAAAATCAATATTAATCCAAACAACATTTGTAAATTCTCTAATGATTCTTAATAGTAACTAGTCTGTTCATAAGATAAGAGCTTTGAAACTTTTCAAAAGTGTGGTTGGAGCCTACTGATGATTTGCTAAAGCACCAATGAAATGCAGCATATAGACATACTTAACCCACAACAAATAACCCTTTTAGCTGCAGTAATTTTTAAAGTCTATTGTTTTTAAATATTAAAAGGAAAACATTTTAGTTTTGAAAATTTTGGGAGAAAAACTTTGAACAATTAAGCTCTATTTTTGGCAAAATCTAACCAAAATTGTAAAATCCAAAGCAAAATATCTTTGAAAATATTAAAGATATCCTAATGAAATAAAGTGTGTTAAAATTAAATTCATTAAAATCGGATAATATTTGTAAAAGTAATGAGGCCAAAAAAAAAAATTTTTCCATGCCCGATATAGACAATTTTGACACCCTGTAGCTAATCATGTGCTTCAACAGTGTTGTCCGAATTTCAATATATTAAAGCTTTTGTCTTGTTTTATAATTTTTACATACTTCGTTTTGTCATCGGATCGCAAGTTTCAAAGATACAGATTTATTACCCTTTTTTTAAATGGAGCCTGTCTGCGCCGGCCTTGGGTTGGAGCGAATGTTAGAGTGGTCGCTCTAGACGCCAGATGGCAAGGGGCGCCAAAAGCTCAAATGCGAAAAAGAATTTCGAGTGCAGCATAAAGCTAATGATTTTTCTCAGTAAAGCACTAAAGCTAAAAATCCGGCGTTTTTTAACATAAAAGAACACTCAAAATAGTGCTAAAAGCACTAAGTGAAAATGTCGACCAAAGGGCGCCTACAGGCTAGGGCCTTCGCTGTATGTCTCCTTCTATGCCTTATCTAATAAAGTTAAGTCTATTCTATGACAAAATTCAAATGCCATTTTATAGTCTGCAAAAAATAAAAAATAAATTAAATAAATAGCAAGCTTTCTTAACAATGACGCATTAGCTCTTTAATTTATCTTTTATATTAATAAAAATAGTTTTATGCTCTCCCTAAATTATAAAAAATTTCGGTTTAATTCAGGCATATTGCATTAGTGTGTGGTATGTGGTGTACAAAAGCACAAGTTAACTACAATTAAAGATTAAATATGTATCTATCATCACGACTTAATTAAGTGATATTATTTTTATAAGCCCAAATAAAAGTTATATGAAAAACTACACATTTTAAGAGGTATAAAAACTTTGAGCATTTCCAGCACATCCAGTAGAACTTCAAGTACATTTGGCAAGTGAGTTAAGGATTAAGAAAAGAAAAGAAAAATTATTAAGAATCTAATAAAAATGAAGTTTAAACAAAGTGCTATGCTATTAGTCGTGGGCACTTTGTGCATAACAACTGTAGCCAGCAGAAGTGTTCTTTATGAACAACAATCTATAGAATTGCAAAAATTATTGGCCCGTTCCAACGGTAATTATTGTTTCGATAATTATCGTCATGTTACCCAAAGATGCATTAGAAATACACAAACGGAGTATAATGGTTGTGAAAAAACTTCTAAAGAAGAACAATCAAAGGTTGAAGCAACCTATTTGAATAGCTACAAATATTTAACTTCTAGGACCAGCACCTCTTGCAACTCGTTGAATCACTGCAGTCAATTAGTTTCAGCTGCAGAAGCTTTTGAGTGTTACCAAGCAAGGGTAAGAAAAAAATAATAATTTGGATTAAAAATGCTGAAATGTCTTGAAAACTTTTTAATACAATTTATTTTTTCAAATCTCACTTTACGCTTTCTAGGGTTCGAGTAATATCAAGACAATGAATGACGTCAGTACCAGCGCCTCAAAAAATTTGATTGATTTAAAAGAACAAAAGCGTTTAATTAAAAATAAGGAATACGGGTGCACCAACAGCACCAAAGAAAAATTAGATCAGAACATTGCTCAAGCCAATATTGATTTAACAAAATGTATGCTAGGTATAATTAATATACCCACGTCCACTGAAGCTAATGCCGAAATTATACCTACAGAAGAAACTAAACCTACCGAAAGTCCCACTAAAGCTCCTATTGAAATTGAACCTACTGAGGAGCCTGAGCCCACTGGAAAACCTGAAACTACTGAAAATCCTCAAACCACCGAAAGTCCAACAGAAGCACCTGCCGATGTTGATCATACTAATGAATCTGAGCCCACTGAAAGATCTGAAACTCCTCAACCCACCGAAAGCCCAACTAAAGCTCCTGCCGAAGTTGAACGTACTGATAAGCCTGAGATCACTGAAATACCTGAAGCTACTGAAACTCCTCAATTGACCGAAAGTCCAACTGAAGCTCCTAATGAATTTGATCCTAATAAGAAGCCTAATCCCATTGAAAGACCGCAATCTACTGAAACTCCTCAAAACACCGAAAGTCCAACAGAAGCTCCTGCCGAAGTTGAACATACTGATGAACCTGAGCCCACCGAAGTACCTGAAGCTCCTCAAACTACCGAAAGTCCAACAGAAGCTCCTGCCAAAGTTGAACCTACTGATCAACCTGAGCTCACCGAAATACCTGCAGCTCCTGAAACTTCTCAAACCCCAGAAAGTCCAACAGAAGTTTCTGTGGAAGTTGAAACTACAAAGGAGCCTGAGTCCACCGAAAGACCTGAAGTTCCTGAAACTCCTCAAACCACCGAAAGCCCACCACAATCTCCTGCTGAAGTCGAGCCGACTGAAAATCCTAATCTTACTGAAAAACCTCAGTCTACTAAAACTCCTCGAACCACCGAAAGTTCAACAGAAGCTCTTATTGAAGTTGAACCTACTAAGAAGCCTAGTCCCACCGAAAGACCTGAATCTACTGAAACTCCTCAAAACACCGAAAATCAAACAGAAGCTCCTGCCAAAGATGAACATACTGATGAAACTGAGCCCACTGAAAGACCTGAAACTCTTGAAACTCCCCAAGCCACCGAAAGCTCAACAGAAGCTCTTACTGAAGTTGAACCTACTGGGGAAATTGAGTCTACTGAAAGACCAGAAGCTCCAGAAGCTCCTGGAACTCCTCAAACCGGCGAAAGTTCAACTGAGGCTCCTGCTGAAGTTAAACCTACTGAGAAGCCTAATCTCACCGAAAGACCTGAACCTACTGAAACTCCTCAAAACACCGAAAGTCCAACAAAATCTCCTGCCGAAGTTGCGCCTAGTGATGAACTTGACCCCACTGATATACCTGAAGCTTCTGAGACTTCTCAATTCACTGAAAGTGAAACTGAAGCTCCTACTGAAGTTGAGCCTAATAACAAACCTAGTTCCACTGAAAGACCTGAATCTACTGAAACTCTTCAAACCAATGAAAGTTCAACAGAAGCTCCTGCCGAAGTTGAACCTAGTGATGAAACTGAGCTCACTGAAAAACCTGAACCTCTTGAAACTCCCCAAACCACCGAAAGCTCAGCAGAAGCTTTTACTGAAGTTGAACCTACTGGGGAAGCCCCTGCTGAAGTTGAACCTACTATGAAGCCTAATCCCACTGATATACTTGAATCTACCGATACTCATCAAACCCCCAAAAGTCCACTAGAAGCTCCGGCCGAAGTTGAACATACTGATGAACCTGTGCCCACTGAAATACCTGAATCTCCTGAAACTCCTCAAACTAACGAAATTCCAACTGAAGCGCCTGCTGAAGTTAAGCCTGCTAAGAAACATGAGGCCACTGAAACAACTGAAGCTCCTGACGCTGCTCTAAGTACTGAAAATCAAGCTGAAGCTTCTGCAGAAAAAGAAACTACTGAGCAACCGAAGCCCACTGAAAAACCTGAGGCTCTTGAAACTCTTGAAACCGCTGAAGATCCACTTGAAGCTCCTGTCGATGTTGGGAGTACTGAGAAACTTAAGTCCACAGCAAATCCTGAAGGGGCTGAAGCTACGGAAAGTCCAACTGAATCTCATGCCGAAGATGGGAGCACTGAGAAACTTAAATCCACTGAAGAGGCTAAAGGTCTTGAAACTCCTGAAAACATCGAAACTCTAACTAAATCTCCTGCCGAAGTTGGTATTTCTGAAGACGATAAGTCCACTGAAAAATCTAAAGTTCCTGAAACCTCTGAAACCACCGAAAGTTCAACTAAAGCTCCTGCTGAATTTGGAAGTACTGAGAAACCTAAGTCCACTGGAAATCCCAAAAGTCTTGAAGCTCCTGAAACCGGCGAAAGTCCAACTAAAGCTCCTGACGAAGTTGGGAGTACTGCGAAACCTGATGGCACTGAAATTCCTGAAACCACCGCAGCTGGGAGCACTGAGGTACTCAAATCCACTGAAAAGCCTGAAGGTCCTGAAACTTTTGAAGCCACCGAAAGTTCGACTAAAGTTCCGGCCGGAGTTGGGAGTGCTGAGAAACATGCCCCCACTGAAATTCCTGAAACCACCGAAAGTCCAACTAAAGCTCCTGCCGAAGTTGGGAGTAATGTGGAACCTAAGCCCCCTAGAAAGATTGAAGGTCCTGAAACCGCAAAAGTTTCAACTAAAAGTCCTGCCGAAGTTGAAAGTACTGAAGGTACTGAAACTACTGAAACCACCGAAAGTCAAACAAAATTTCCTGCCGAAGATGGGAGTTCTGAGAAATCCGACCCCACTGGAAAACTTGGAGGTCCTGAAACCACCGAAAGTCGGATTGAAGCTACTGCCAAATTTGGGAGTACTGTGGAACATAAGCCCAGTAGAAAGCTTGAAGGTCCTGAAACCGCAAAAGTTTCAACTAAAAGTTCTGCCAAAGTTGAAAGTACTGAAGGTCCTGAAACTACTGAAACCACCGAAAGTCAAACAAAATTTCCTGCCGACGTTGGGAGTTCTAAGAAATCCGAGCCCACTGGAAAGCTTGAAGGTCCTGAAACCACCGAAAGTCGGATTGAAGCTTCTGCCAAGGCTGGGAGTACTGAGAAACCTAAGCCCACTAGAAAGCTTCAAGGTCCTGAATCTCCTAAAACCACAAAAGTTCCAACTAAAAGTCTTGCCGAAGTTGAAAGTACTGAGAACCCTGAAAGTTCCGAAACTGCTGAAACCACCGAAAATACAACTGAAGGCACTGCCGAAGTTGGAAGTACTGAGGAACATAAATCCACTGGAAAGCTTGAAGCTAACACCGAACTTGAGCGTACTAGGGAGCCTAAGCCAATCGGAAAGCTTGGAGGTGAGGAACCTAAGTCCAACGAAAACCCTGAAGATTCTAGAAATTACCACAAAACTGAAAGTTCAAGTGAAGATACTGCGGAACCCAACATTAGTGAAAAGCCGCAAGATCCTCTAAATTCTCAAAGTACTGAAAGCAGCAAAAGCTCTCAACCTGAGCCTTCAATGATGTCCAAAGCTTTTGCAATGCTCAGATCCAGTTTTAGTAACTTATGGAGTTAAGTATGTAAATATCAAGAATAACTATTCAAAGTTATTTGCATATTTTAGTAAAATTATACACTAAACTTAATTTTTCTGCTCTTTTGCAGCATGGAATTATGATTCAGCACTTTATGTCTAATAGACATGAATATTGATAGTGAAATGCTTTTTATATTTATGTTACTTTCGCCGAAAAAGAAACAAAATTATAAAGTGTATTAAGAGGATTGAAGTCGACTGAAATCTGTTTTCATTGAGTATATTTCTTTTTGTGTGTCATAGTATTATTATTAAATAAAATTTTTTTCTCAAAAACAAATGAAATTTTTTATGATCTCTCTTTTTTTATGAAACAGGAATAATGGAAATTATATGTAAGTATGTTTTGTTTAATCTACCATATTTGTTTGCTTTAAATTAATTCAAAATGTCAGCCTTTGGCTGCGCTTAAGACAGGAGTTCTGACTAGATGTGAGGCTTGTCATAGTGTTCTAAGGCCTAAATTTACAGTCACTTGTTAATTATTAGTAAAATAACTCGTATTCACAGTGTATTGCTTAGCTAAAAAGTTTAATATGGGTAAAGAATGGTAACCCTATCGGAATATCAAGCTGATATGCAAACAAGCAAAAATAAAGATATAAAGAATATTTCACATCTTAAGGCGGCAATTTAAATAGTTTTAAGCACACAAAGCTAATGAAACAATTATTATTTTTTCGCTCCTAAAAGTATGCCTATATTAATTAATAATTTTATAAACCTGGTGTAATAAGTATGCAGGTTCAACATATATAACAGAAAACTAGATAATGCTTGTCAAAAAAATACACATGCTGGACTTGGCTTATGTACAAAGCTACCAGAAAAAAATAATCAGCTGACGTTATGCTGCCACCTGTATACTTATTATAGCATGTTCCAAAGCATCTAACTAATTGTTACCTTATGGCATTTGACGGTTTAACTAATGGTAAACAAAGAAGTGTGAATAAAATATCATTGGCTAAACTATTGTCACTAGTTAATTAACGACTGTGATTTTTGGGCCTAAGAGCAGCACTTTAAAAAATATTACGTAACGCTGTTTTCGCAGCTTGCGAAATTTTCAGTATAAATTATCTAATCCGTAACAAATCTTTAACGCTCTGGAGCGTTACGTAATATGTAAATAGCCCCTAAGTCGGTATACCGAAAAAAGTATAGGCTACATTTTCCGAAAATTTCAACTTTTGGGACCGTTTTAATTGACCCATATTTTTATAAAACTTGCGCTTGTTTGAGCAATTCTGGGTGAATTCAACAAATAGGTAGCCGCATGGCTTTTAATTTTAATAAAACAAAATTGAGGACAATCTTGTAGGTACTAGGAACACATAACCGCCATCTTTTTTATTTATTATTGTATAGCTTCTGATTAGTGGTCACCCGAAGTAAAAAATTTGACCAATTTCATACATTTTTATAATTGCTCTAGCTTTTTAAGTAGAAAAGATATTGAAACGATTCATGCTTTGTTTTATAGGGCAGTAATGATCATTTAATAATGCTATGCAAAACTGAACTGGAATAATTAAATGGCCGAAAAGTGGCCACTAGAAAGTTACACAGTTTTTTGTCATTTGATCGATTTTCAACTGAACCCTGTGTGAACCCTGTTGAACACAAAGCATTGATTTTCTTTTTGATAGTGAAGAAGGAGCCCTTATGATACCATGGCATAAGTTTCATTGTGCTAAAATATTATTTAATGCAAAAATAAAAGTGCGAAAATTTATAAATTTTAAAAAATGCTCAACTTTGAGCTTCAAAAAAACAATGTGGGGATATAGATAAAAATCTGATATTTTCAGAAAATATAGGCCAGTACTTCGTTATTATGTGCGCTTAGTGTCGGTTTGATATTTTCACTATATTACGAGATATGATTTTTTTAAAAGTGAAATTTTTATAAAAAATAATGGGCCCAAGAACCGATGTGGCCATACAGATAAAAATCTGAAATTCTTAGAATATATAGCCTCTACTTTGTTCATTATGTGCACTAAGTGACAATCTGTTATTTTCATTTGTTTACGAGAGATAATCTTATGACTTAGTAAGTAATCAGGAACATTTGAGAACGGCGCACTAGGGAGCCCCAAAATACTTTATGGATTTTGATTGTAGATCTTACTGGAAATATTCTTCTTAGTAAAAAATTCATTGTGCCAAACAATAGGTTGGTCAGGTAACAGAAACTAGGGAGCATGCAATTAGGAAATTATGGGATATTATAGTCATAAGAATTGTACCAAAGAAAAACTTAGGAAAAAGAAGTCAGGTCCGCCAAGTTCTTATATAAAAAGATCGGTCAATTGTTACGCTCTAAATTTAAATTAAAGACCAAAGTCCCACCTACTAAACAAAAGAAATCCGCGTATCAAAATTCCAATCCGTTCAAAAGTTATGAATTTTTGACTACCTTCTCGTGAAATGGTCCACTGTACGTGGTATGCACCATCCCCGTGTAAAAATTTTTGGATATGCATTTCCTATAAAAGATTTTCATTTAATAAAATGAACTTCTTGCAAAAGAGAAGCATAAGGAACAAAAGTTGCTCAAGGCGCTAAAAGAAATTTTATGATTTCGTCTTCTCACATCAACTCTTTTCATTTTAAATAATTCTTATCATCCCTTAGTTGCAAGTTGATACAGTAAAATAAAATAATAATTTTTACTTAAAGCTTTCTATAAATTTGTTTGTTTAACTAATATAAATAAAAGTCATTGAAAGTGTATGTCCTTCAAAATTAATATGCATGTTAAAGTAAATATCATAAGCTTTTTAGACAAAATAAGATTGGTTTTTGTGTATATTTTTCTTGCCATTTCAATGCACAATTTGAATAAAATCACTTGCAGTCATTGTTCATATGATAAAAATGATAAAATTCTCAGCATGATAAGAATCTACGAGTAGCAACACAAAGTGGAAATGATATTTAACGTTCAAGATCACGGACTACAAAATGCAGATATGCATTTTAAATAAAAGAACTTCATTTATAAGGAAATGTCAAAAAGCTTCCTTAAAAGATAATCACAACTGAGATAAATTTCATGCGAAAGTCACACGTAATTATAATGTTATTTGTTTTGAAAATTAATAATGTATATATAATACTTTGTTGCGTGAGTTACCCACATCAACTTTAGAGAACCTCACTATTGTAGTTATGCAGATATAGGAAAAATAACAATTACTTTCCATAGTGTTACCCGGTTTCCCCTTCCTATAGCACCACGAAGATTTTTTTTAGAACTACCAAAAAAATACTTACGTGTATCGACATTTTGAAAGTTTACGTCTGGGATTTATTTTATTTTATTTCAACTGGGTAATCGACACTACTCGATACTTTTAACGGCTGTTTTATTTCAAAATAAAATTGTTTAATGAGTTAAAATTCGCTTTTATTGAAACATGTATGAACAACTAGTCTCTCTAAATTTATTTAAATATTCGATTATATTAATTATTTAGTCAATATCTCTCTAAATGGCAAGGTTTCAAAGTAAAAGTTTAGTTTTTTGCACTAGAAAGTACAACTCTGAAAGTATTGAGTAGCTATTTTTGGGTATCGAGTACCGAAAACTATGTTTAGTATTGAGTAACCGGTACTCAAATACTCAATACTTTTACAACACTATTGTGCGTTATTGACGCAGATAATTCCATATTTATACTACAGGACTTTGTCCCTTAAAGCATGGTACTGTGTTCATCATTTCGTGCGAACTGAAGTCAAAAGTTTATATAAAAAAATTGCTACGAATTTCTCATGAAAAATTGTTGCGGAAGTAGTACTCTGTTTATTTTGATAAAAAATGAAATGTATCTACAACATTTTGAGTCTTCATGCGAAATAATATAAGCACCACTTTTTTCGTGTGGAATTTACAACAAAAATATTAGGTTTTTTTATAAACGTACACAATTGCAGCATACTTTCAAGGGCTACTATAATTGGTTACTTGTCATATCCCTGCGGAATATTTGGTGACAAATGATTCAAAAGTACTCGTCCTATGACTGGAGAAAATGAGACTAGTATCAAAAACAAGGAGTAGTGAATGGTGAAAAAAAGACATATTATGTAAATGGTCACATATTAACCATTTTCAGTCAATTTAGTTGGTATTCCGGCTAGTATTGTAGTAAATGGCACTGAACAAATTCGATGCACCTGGATCTAAGGCCTATCACATAGTATCTATAAAATATTAATTGTCTCACTTCAATGAGACTGCCATATTCAGATATTAACTCCAGCTTAACTGGTATTTATAATATTGATATATAAGCTCCCCTGCACAGCAAAAAATAAACAAGAATTATATTCAATAAAACCATGTTATTAAAAAAAATATGAATTTCAATAACATTTATCTTTAACATAATAAAATATTTCGTTGTAAGTATTTCTTTTCCATGCCGGCTATTTCTTTTCTTTTTATACATAAGTACTTAAAACAAGTTGTATCCCATAAAAAAATAAATGGGATATGGCTCAGCTAGAGAGTGTATGCTTTACGTCCGGAAAGTCCGGGTTCGTATTCCAGCCATGTCAACATTTTTTTAATTTATATATATATTTTTATTTTGAAATAATTTTGTTATCAATATAGGGGAATTCTTTATCACAGGAAATTTGAAAAAAAAATTATTGAATACCGGGATTTTTGTTATCAAAAACGAAACTTATTTTTTTCTGTGTGTGGTCGAGTGGGTAGTGGATTTGTAGCAATAAAAAAATAAATTAATCATAAACATAAACAGCTGAATTTTGGAATAATATTTATATATAATCTATATTATTCGACACCGATTAGGACTCCATAAGATAGTTCAGAGACAAGTTACATGGTGCATACAAAGTATCAATTAACCCCATCCTAGGCCATCCCCATGTAAAAGTGGCTGGTCCGCTTCATAGGAAGTGTTAGAACTCGGACTGGTCCCTACCACCTGGGGACTGGTCACGTGACTTGTTTTGTGTCAGTTCCATTTACCGTAGGGATTTTTCGTATGAAAAAAATACACATTCCTCATATTTTAAGGTAAGTACTCTACCCACCGAGCCACTTTCCACTTATTTTTTTAAGAGCTAAAAATATGTCGTATACCTGAAAATTTTGTCCTTTTTTGACTACTATCGTTATTGTCTTGATACAACTAGTAATATGAGTATCGTTACTAGTCTTGCTACAAATAGGAATATGACTGTTTTTTTTTCACCAGTAGCATTATAACTAGTAATATGCCTGTCCCAAAGCGTATCTAGTTGTAAATTTAGCTGATGGGTTAACATACAAACAAATACCAACACACTACAACTGTTTAAAAAGTTTATACTAATAGTAGTACATAAAATAAGAATTTTTGTACACAAGTTAAGAATACTCAAAGTAAGTAGAAAATACTTGAATTTAGTATAGCGTTTTGCTTTCTGTGTACTATGAGTTACCATTGATAATTACAATTGCTAGCGGGTGAATGTTTGTTTGTTCAGTTTATTTGAACATACACATCCTTTCGCTAGGTGCCTTTAGAGTTTTTAAAAATTAAGTTATGAGTTTTAGTCGAACTGTATGGATTTAAAAACAAAAAATTTTAATTATTTTTTTGTATTAATTAATCGACTTTGGTCGAGTGGTCTAAGTGGTAAAGAACTCTGGCGAGGAGAACGGTAGCCCTCGAAACATGCCAGTTCAACCCTACGCGCAGTCAACTTTTTCTTTGTCTACATGTTTCACATTTATCTCTAAATAAAAATATAGTTTAATTAGAAAATTAAATTAAAACCGAACTCAAGCCAAAATAATTAAAATTCGTTAGATTTAAACACATACACAGAAAGAAATATTAGTTATATCCAAGAAATTTTTTTTATATAAATGCTATGAATCGAACATGACTTTTTTTATAATATTTTTTTTTCATTGAAGTTAGAAATTTTTACCGAAATTAATTCATATTTCTTAATAAAAATATTTTCAAACTGCAGTATTGAACTTGTATAGCCTGTTGTATTAGGCACAACTTTTTCCTTTCTGTCAAGGCGAATTCAATCTAGGTGGCAGCAAGAGCCCAGCTGTTTACCAATATGTTTACACATTTAACCGGTCAGCAGTGTTAATGTATCAGGTTTTTTGACAGCCCAAATGTAAATTCTACACGACGAATTCTCTTGCGACTATCTGGTGTTTATCTACCTTGCTTTCTGTTAAAACAGACTATTTGAAATGAACTAATTTTTATATAAATAGAAAAACATTTTAGAATTTGTTGACAAAAAAGTTTAAAAATTCTTTTTTTCAAAAAAACTTATATATCACAAAATCATTTATTACAAACTAAATTCATACTGCCTATGAAATAATTCCTGTTTTTTATCTATAAATTAATAATTAATTAATACTATTTATGTTCAAACTTTTTCTGTGTACAGTTCGAATAAAATTCATAACTTAATTGTTAAATTTTTTGTTATTACATTTATTTTTTTGAAAATATCGGACGACTTCCTATAAGAATCACTTATTTGAATTTTTTTTTGTTTTATTCTTTTCTGGTTGAATTTAAAGAAACTTACATTTTTACGAAAAATGTAAAAAATAAAACCTAAAGTTTAACTTTGGGCTTGAATTTCTCAACAACTATTGAATGGATTTTAATAAAAGTTGCTAAAAGCTCAAGCAACTATCTGTCGGTTAAAAAAATTACTAAAATATCTCAAGCAGCTAAAAAGTTACAGAGTTTTGGTCAACGAAAATTCTGACCCACTGTGCGACGTTGGTTAACTACAGACTGTGAATTTGGCCCTAATATGGGATTTAGACGAAGACTTTTTAGCATGATTTTTTTTTAAGTTTATGGTCAAACTGGGTATAAGGCCATTTAGTGGGATACCAAATCTAAAGGAAATTTACTTTCTAAGGCAAAATCGTTTGGACTTCCTACTTAATTAGATGTATTATTACGCAGTTCGACCATTAACTCTAAAAAAATCACGCCTAAAAGTCTTCGTCTAAGCCCCTTATAAGTCGTTTTCGAAATGAAAAAGAAATTTCTTATTTTTAGAGAGTTTATTTATGTTAAAAAAATTTTATTTTTTGTGGTATTCCTTTATTTATTTTATATGTGCAGTTTATTTTACGTGTGCGTTTTATTGGTTAATATTTGTATTTTAGTAATTTTTAGGCTAGTCTAACCAACTGAGGCAGTTTAGTCTGTTTCTTCGGCAATATCTTCTTCGGAAGGGCCATCTTCGGAAGAGAGCTCGTCATTGGGATCTTGGCTACCAAGCGTTCTAAATGATGGACTAAGTTTCTTTTCCGTGGTAGTTGACATTTTCTTTTCTGTGACAGTTGAAATTTTCTTTTCTGTTGTAGTTGAAATTTTTTTTTCTGTGGTAGTTGATATTTGTTCTATGAATATGTCCGAGTTACCTAAAATACAATCATTGAAACTAACATATTTATCAGCAGATGCTTTTTCATAGCTTCGTTTGGTTTCATTTGTACATTTGTATTCTTCATTTCTTATACGGAAGTATTTCTCTCGCAAGACCGCTAATTCTTTGGAGGCGTTGACATGAACGTCATACATGGTTTGAATGTGCTGATGACCCTGAAAATAAAAGAAAACGGAAAAAAACTTAAAATTAATATTTCGAGAACGGCTCATCTGAATAAGATAGTTTTGCACTATTGCATAGATATCCTTCTGCTTTTGATCAAATACAAATTTATTGAGTTACTGGTTTTTAAAAAATAAAAAAATGGCGCATACTCAGAGTCAAAACAAAAGTGCACTTTTAGAGTTTAAAATCAATATTTTGTATGACAATAGTGGTTTCAAATTCCTAAAGTATACTTTGTTTATGACAATGAGTATGGTCCAATGAATTTAAGCCTCATTCATACATATTGACAGTAATCACCACAGTTGCTGTCACGACTGCGAAGTCCCAATATCAAATTGGGCAGAATTTCTCATAGAAATCAACTGCCATGACAGTTACTGTCATGATGTGAACGGGACTGTAGAGGTGTGTTTTTTTCAATTTAATACGTTTTTTAATCCTACATCAACAAAAAATGAATGTTTGTTCAAAAAAATAAAATAAAAAAAAGATTTAAAATCATGGCCTTGAGTCAATGACCTTGAGCCTGAAGAAAATAATAAATAATTATATATAAAATTTTTTAATTTTTTACTTACACCATCAGCATAGCACTGTAATATTCCCTCGACTGAATCACGTTCTGTACAATTTTTCATCAAGTTACACACAGCCTTAACTGCGTTTACCAAACGGTAACGTTCTTCAATAGTGCTCTCATCAACGTGGGCAGCAGCGAGAATCGAATTATCTATACAGGCCTTAAAATGTTCTTCATAACTACTGGCTATATAATTTATCAACTCTATATATTTATGAAAGCAACTCATATAACGGGCGGGATCCTGTTGCAAAAGATCACTGGAACGCGCCATAATTCTCATTAGATCACCTTGGGAGTCGTTACCAAGCATACTCGTTGCACTGAGAAAGGACAACGATGTGGTAAAAATGATCACATAAATCGTGAATTTCTGTATGAATTTCATTTTGCTGGTGAATTTCGTTTTGCGAGTTCAACTTAAATTAACAACTATTTCAATTTGATATTGTTATATAGGATTTTTTATTTTTATTTTTTTTTAAATTATTGAAATACAACTTTAAATTATTCACTTTTTATAAGTTATTTCGATATCGCTCAGTTAGAAGTGTTTTTATAAATGACATTAATAATTTGTTCAATGCTTTATATATATTTATTGCTGTCCAATCTTTCAAATATATCCAATATTGGTAGCTTTAGGGAAAATTATGTTGAAAGAGCAAATGTTTTTTAAGATTTATTTACAAAAAAACAGTAAAGTACAAAACATTTGCAGTTACAATTTCATGTGTGTCTGTTTTATAGTTGAATTAATCATTAATTAATTGAATATCACACAAGAATCTGGCATTATGTTTTTCACACATACATGATTAGATCATCGCTTAGAAACCCAGCGAACATTTTTTTTCCAAATTCGGTTCGATGTAAAGGAAATTCGGAAAACATTGCCGAAATGTGTGATTAAATTCTGAAGAATTTAGGAAATTTCTACAGGAATTTTTCAGATTTCTGAACAACGTTGGAAAAATGTCTGACAAAAACAAATTTTATGAAAAATACTTAAAAAAAAACTGAGTATGTTCCACACAAATTTTCATAAAGAAGTTTATGTACGTGTTTGTGAATCAGGGGATTAATGTACTGAGTTTTATGAAAACTAAAATGGACGCGAAATAATCAATTGTTTTAATTTATATACTTTATACATATGAACGTCATCTTCCCTCGTTCTATGATTTGAAGTTTGGCTTTTCTATCCTCTATAAATTGAGCTGGTAATGTGAATGTGTTCTTGTTTTTGTTTTATATCTAAATAAAAATATAATTTAATTGAAAAATTTAATTAAAACCGAACTCTAGCCAAAATAATAAAATTTCTTTGGATATAAGCCCATATAGTTCGACTAAAATTCATATCTTAGTTGTTAAACTCTAAAGGCACCTAGCAAAAGGGTGTACATGTTCAAATAAACTGAATTGTAATTATCAATAAGTACGTTTATACGCACGCCTTATTTGCAAATAAAACTGTAAATTGTTGCCGTATACTTTTTTTAATGCGACTTACCAACTCACGAAAGCTATTCACGATTAACGCACAAGTAGTTTCTAATAAAATCTCAGCAAACCTCCTTACAAACCTGCTTCGCCCAAAGCAGGTTTGTAAGCGAAAGAAGCTGGTTGTAATGTTTCTCCTGCTTGGAAAGGCGCTTCGAACATTCCTGATTTTTTGTTGATGTGATTATTTCGAACGCATTTGCTTTGTGAATCCAAATTGATTATTAGACTAAAGTTCGTCACGTTATATTCAGAAAGAATTGGGCATGATTAATATTCCAAGGAACAAGGGAAAAATTAACATCAACTTAATTTTTCAACGTACACAGCAGAACAGAGTAGCGTTACTTTCGACAGCCGCTACACTTCCATCGTCAGTGCTCACGTGTATTTTGCTTATCACCACTTGTCAGGTGGCTCAGTTGAATGTGATTTCAATACTTATATGTATACACAACTTTTTCGTGAAAATTTAATACTAGAATTAAATCAGCTTCAAGTGGACATTAACTGCACTTTCTCAGTGTTGCCTTCGGTTTATTTTTCTTCCTTCCAATTTTTCTGATTTTTGTTCTACTCAAGACAAACTTTTTTGGTTTGATTTTATATAGTATATAGTATAGTATATATGAACATGTAAACATGTGAAAAGCTCAAGCCAGTAGGTAATTGTTTATTAATATGATTATTTCGAACGTATTTGCTTGTGAATGCAAAATGATTATAAGGCTACGGTTCGTAACGTTATGTTCAGAAAGAATTGAGCATGATTAATATTCCAAGGAACAAGGGAAAAATTAACATCAACTTAAGCTCAACAGGGTCTTCCTTCCTCGGTAATTAGTGGGTAATTACAGAGTGTGTGTAATTTTTTAAATCATGGAAATATAACCATATACGAACTCCACTACGTGATAAAAGACCAAAAAAAGACCCGTGTCTCCAAAGTTTTGCTCCAACTCATGCACTTTTTTTTATGGGCCCCAAAGATTTGAGGCCTCGGTGTAATTTTTGCAAAAAACTGATCATTTCCTCAGGCTCATATCTTGAAAACCGTTCGGAATTTTGATTTTTTATTTTATTTTTATTTTTTATTGTATTTTGCTAGAAGCTCCAAACCAAATCCATTAACTAAAATATAAAAAAAGATATAAAAAAATATTTTATATTTAAACTTTATATTTAAAATTTTTATGAGTTGAACTTGCCCTGTATGCAAATTGAAACAGTTTAAATGAATCTTAGATTAGAAAAAAGTTCATTGGCGAAGGCGTTTGACATAAATTCTTTGCTTGAAAAAGAGCAAAATTTTTAATCGTAAACGAGCGATTAATGGCTTGGATTGCGAAAAACCCTAATTTTAATAAACGTACAGAATATAATAATAAAAACAATAAAAATGATAATTAATTTATTTTATAATTTTATAATTTTATAATTTTACAACAACAACAACTTTTTAATTTCATAATTTTACAACAACATTAATTCTTGAGACAAATATAATATAACACGCTTTTCACGCAATTAGGAAGATTATTTTTTTTTTTTGCAAACTCAGTTCCGACAGAAGCTTTATTTGGATTCTTCGGCTGTCTGTTCAAATAGAGGCCATACATAATTAGGTTCCATTATACAATTGGTTAAACAAGTATTCTCAAAAGCAACATCTTTATCGAATTGTTCTTTGGTTTCGTTGGTACATTTGTATTTTTTGTTATCAGCTAAACGGAATGATTCTTTTATAGCAACCATATTTTTAGAAGCTTTTGAACGGATGGCATACATATTCTGAGCACCGTCAGAACCCTAAGAAACGAATAATTAGATTTTTATTATTTGATGAAAATTTTCTGCAGCTTACCTTTTGTTCCAAACATTTCAAAACCTCTTCAGCTGTTGGATATTCGTTGCATTGGCTCATTGCGGTACAAGATCGATCAGCACTAGAAGCTAAATTATTGCGTTCTTCCAAAGCAGCAGCTTCGATATTTGATTTCTCTTTTTCACAGCCTTCATTGCAAGCATTGTACCTCTTTTCAGATTTGCTGGTAAGAGCCTGGGTACGTTCCATATATTTGGGGAAACAGCCATTAGCATTGGAACGTGCCAATAATTCTTGAATTTTCAAGTTGGACTCTTGTTCATTCGCAATAACGGATAAGGCAGCAACGACTAATAATAAAATACTTTGCTTGAAATTCATTGTATTACTTTCTTAGTGTTTTTGCTATTTATATGGAATTTATTAAATTTGTTACGATTTGGTCCTGTTATCACTTGTTGAATGTGATTAATGAACTGTTGAGTTTGTCTAAAAGTCTCCAAGTTTTTATACTTTTTGAAAAAGAAAAATTGTCCAATGCATTTTTTATTGGGTCTCGTAAAACATAAAGCCATATTAAGATGCTGAGATAGTAAAAATTTAAATAATAAATTTTAATACTCACTGGTATAAATTTTTAGAAATTATTTTCGACATTTGTGTACTCTACAATATGGTGAAAGGCTTTTATGGTTTCATGTGAGTGAAGTAAAGATAAAAAAAGAAACTCGAGATTTTTTTGCCAAGGAATACATTGGCCTGAACTTCAGAAATAGTAAATGGCGCTAGACTTCAATCAAATGATGAGGTCTTAGTACTAAATACCTCGCATAAGTGCATTTGCATGTACGTTTTTGTAGAGCTACTCTCAAAGAAGAAATTTGGCTGAGGCATCCACAATCTAACAACAATATACTCCATTGGCGTAGCCAGAAGTTGATAAAACAAATTTTTGGGAGGGCTAAAGCTAACATTAGCCCCTTATATTATCCAAATTGCTCTAATATTTTGATTGTCTAGGGTGGGCTAAAGCGATTCTCGGGGGCAGGTGCTTAGCCCCCCCTCCACCGAAGAGTTTATCTACGCTAATGAACATACTATGATTATGATTGCAATCAAATCATATTCTTATGAAAATAAAACGTTTCTAAATATCATATTGTTGCACAATTTAACAATGGGCCTTATTACGATTTTCAAATCGACTCAAGAGTTTGTAGTAGATTAAAGAAATTTTTTTTATATATTTCGTTCTTTGGAGAACTGCAATTAGGCTTAATAATATTATGTCATATAACCACAACATTTAGTTATATTCAAGTATTATATCTTTAGCAATTATTATATTCTGGTATGCGGTGGAAATCGATCGATTTGAATTGGGACCGCTTTCAAATACAAATTCTAATGAAAGTTGACTTATTTACGCTTTTGATTGTTTTGTATCGAAAAAAAATATATTCGAATAAAATATTCTAAGCTTTGAAAACTATAAAAGGGGGAAATAAGTCATCTTTTAGTAAAATTTGCCAAAAAATTACAACTCTATTTCAACCATACCACAGCGAACATGGCGATTCAAAATGGACTTTCTTAGTATTTTGCTAATATGAAAAATTTCTTCGTAAATTTTAATTTTTCAACGACAATAACTTTCAAAATAATTTTGTATAATTATGTAACTTATAAACCATTAATGCTAGAAAAATAAAGTCTTTATGTCTCTTAAAAAAATTTTAAAACAATTTTGAACAAATTTCCAAATTGGCCGAACTTTTTCTACTTAATAGTAGTCCTTCCCGTCAAAACTTGTCATGGCGTTTAGTGGTGCTACACAGAAAAAAATGGGCAAGAATTACGTTCAATGACATCATGTTATTGAAAAGAATATGAATTTCAATAACATTTGTCACTAACTTAATACAATATTTCGTTGTATGTATGCCGGTTATTTCTTTTCTTTTCATAAATTAGTACTTAAAACAAGTTTTATTTCATAACAAATAACTAGGATATGAATCGGCTGTACAGAGCATACTTTACGTCGGGGAAGCCCGGGTTCGTGTCCCAGGCATGTCAATTTTTTTTTTTAATTTATATATTTTTTTTAATTTTATTAATATAGCGGATTTTTTACCACAGAAATTTAAAAAAAAAATTATTGAATGCTTGGATTTTTGTTATCAAAAACGAAACTTATTTGTTTTTTGCACTCTAAAACACTTTTGTTGAAAATTAGGTCGATAATAGTCGGCAACACTTTACCGATTATTATTGACCTAAAATTAGACAAGCATTCTTGTTGTTGATTTTTAAACAAAATATGTTTCCTACAAAAAAATGCCTGTGAAGAAATTGGCTGTGTGCAGCTTCAAACTGTGAGGTCCTGGATAATAGTCTATCGTATCTACCATTCAGCCATAGGCGTATTATACTTTATGTTGAATATTTTTCAGTTGGACTAAATTTATTTAATTTGAAAAGTTTTTCCTTTGATAAAAATGTATGAAGTGCATTTTCTTAATTCATTACATTTATTAAAACAAGAAGGAATCAACAGCACTGTAACGTTTTAAGCTCGAAATGTCAATTTTATATTTAAAATCTGTTGATTTTTCTTGACAGTGTAGATTTTTTTATCGATAACACATAAACAAATTCTGACGTTTAGGGATTTTTTTAATATAGCCGAACTCTTCGCTATTGACAAAATTTTATATTACAATATATATGTATTGTTTTCCAAAATCTTAAAAAGACAAAAAAGAAGCAAGTGTCATTAGGGCCTTAGGAATGTGACGTGTTAGGCAACCATATCTTTAGGTAATTTTGATAATAATTATATACATATGTATATAATTCATTGCAGGTAATATTTTTGGGTTAAAAAATCGTGTTACATAGTGTAATTGAAACAATGAAAGCTTAAAAACATATTCTAGTACTAAATGATATATTCAGACCTATTCTGCATTCCATGCGAAAGGAGAATGTTCGGACTTGTCAAAGCATTATTATTATAAATATAAATTTGTAATAACGATTCGTTGATAATTCTGAACATTTCAATTCTGTATAGAATGCAGAACAAGTCTGATTGTTTTCGTTTTATTAAAGATAATAATGCATATTTTTATTCTTATTTATTAAAAAAAATAATCGGGCAAGCATTTTATTCTTTAGGATTTTCAGAGATCTGTTTCAATAGTTTCTGTGATTGCTGTTGTGGTTAATGGATTGCTTCATGTTGCAGCTTCTGTCCCCTCGGAGTTTTCAAAAGTAGTTTCTTCCGGTGATTTTTCTGTACTTTCAGTTGTTATCGTTGTTATTATTGGATTTTCCGACGTTTCTGGTGGAACTGAACCCTCCGTTGCTGCCTCAGTTGGTGCTTCAGTTGATGCATCTGTTGGTGTCTCAGTTGGTACTTCCGTTTGTGCCTCAGTAGATGCCTCAGTTGGTACCTCCGTTGGTGCCTCCGTTGGAGCCTCAGTTTGTGCCTCAGTAGATGCCTCAGTTGGTACCTCCGTTGGTGCTTCCGTTGGTGCCTCAGTAGATGCCTCAGTTGGTAACTCCGTTGGTGCCTCAGTTGGTGCCTCTGTTGGTGCCTCAGTTGGTACCTCCGTTGTAGCTTCTGCAGTAGTTGATGGTACTTCTGTGACTATGTCTGAGATACCCAAAATACAATTATTAAGTCCGGCATAAGCTTCAGAGGATTCTTTTTCATAGGCCCTTTTAGTTTCGTTTGTACATTTGAACTCATCATTTTTGATAAGGTAGTATTGCTCTCTTAAGGACGCCAATTCTTGAGAGGCATTTGCATTTATGGTATACATAGTTTGTATGCTAGCGGAGCCCTGAAACAAGAGAATTATTGTTATAGAATTAAAGCATTCTGTAAATAACTAACTGACTGCAAAACAGTCAGACAGAAACTGGAAATATGAATGTTTGTATATCCTTAAAAAATATATATGTACATAAATAGTTCTTAAAAATTATTTTAGCTCACTCAACGCCTCATTATTTAGAAAATGATTATTTGTTTTTAAATATTTTTTAAACATCTCGAAAAACTAATTTTTCGCAATTTATTCAAAATGGACCTTAGATTCAGATTAAGCTCGTCGAAATAACGTGTTCGGCCAACCTTTTTATATTTTGTGTCTTTGCTTGAAAAGCATGCTTTTCTGCTGTTTTTGCTTTCTCTGCTATTTACACTACAACTTCAATATCTCGAGATCTGTAAAATATATGTCAATAATATTTTAACTCATAGTTAAATAATACAAATTTCAGAAAAAGCAAAAACCTTTATTTAATTTTTTATAATATACAAACTTTCTTCCCGAAATTTTGGATTTTTAACAAATTTTGACCTAGTGGCCACATAAAATTTTTATTGTCCAAAACTTTAATAATGAGATAACGAACGAGGTTTTCCCCTCCTAAAAAATTGTGAGTTTGCAGATAGCACTATTTGAATGTAAGTTCTTCATATATGAAATTCGAATAGAAATCACTTAAGTATATTTAGTTTTTCCTTTTCTTTAAGGGCAAACACAAAAAGTGTTTAATAGTATTTTTGCTCTCTTGAAAAATATGGAAATTATACATACATAAGTTGTTTTGTCAAAACTCCACAAGTATAAAAAAGTCAAATAAACTATACACTGTGATACAAAAGTTGAGAAAAAAAATGATTCGGGTATTCTCATGCATCAATTCGGATTTGTTGAAGCCCATAGAGAGAACGACAATACCTTTAGTTTTTCCAGGTCACTTCAAAAAGTTATTTTATCAGGAATGCTCTGAAAATCGCATGGCTTTAAATCAAATTTGATTTTAAAATCAATAATGGTCCTGCAGGACGTTCTTAAAATCATATACGATAATTTTCTTTCTGCAAAGTTATTTGATGCTCTATATAATAGAAAAATAAAAAAAAGGAGTGAAAAAATATTTGATTTTAAAATCACATGTGATTTAAAGTCATGTGATTTTTAGAACATGCCTGTATAACGATAAATGCAGTGAAAAGACGGCTTTCTTAGAGTTTAATTTTAAACAGTCATAACTTTTTTGTTTCAAAACGGATTGCTACAACATTTTTTTTTTATATTGAAAGATACGATTCTTATATTTCAAATAAGGTATGGTTTTAGGAAGTCAGTTGGTAAATAGCTAAATTATGGTAATTTAAGTATAAAAAAACATATTTTCCCACAAAATTTTA
Source organism: Panzeria rudis (assembly GCA_956483635.1). Taxonomy (NCBI): domain Eukaryota; kingdom Metazoa; phylum Arthropoda; class Insecta; order Diptera; family Tachinidae; genus Panzeria; species Panzeria rudis. The sequence continues at coordinate 47,110,431 of OY101448.1, read as the reverse complement.
TTTTCCTCAGGCTCTAAGTCAGACATCACCATGCTAAGCCACCGGTGCCCGAGTACTTTTCGTCATTTTCACATATACAACACGAGTGTTGACGAAACTCACTACAAAGAGTGTAAGAAACTACAATTTCATTCAGTTGTATGCTAACTGTTAATCAAGCAGGTCGCCGTCGCTTTTTCATGATAAAACAAAAACAAAACACATAGTTGAGATTGAAAAGAGAAAAATATATCTCAACTGAGTAGTTTCATGTCTCTTCATTTTCCAACATTTGCAAAAATATCAATACATTCTCATTTTAAGTGCTTCTCTTTGTGATGACTTCTGCTCTAAGTTGCTTATGAGATACCAAAACAATATATATAAAGGGTTTTTTAACAAGAACTTTGTTTTTGAATTATGTCAACAACATGATAGATGCATTGGCAGTTGTTACAATGAATTCAATTTCGCTCGAAAATCGCATTAAAATAATTAAAATCCACTATGAATATGGTGGTTCTATTAAAGTTACATTTCGTAATATTCGTGATATTTTCGGACAACATAATCGTCCTTTTGAGACCGCTATTAAGCAAAATTACCGCATTTGGGCTTCTGAAAATCCTAGAGTGATTATTGAGAAGCCTTTGCATGCTTAACGTGTCACTCTATGGTGCGCTATGTGGAAAGCCTGATTGAGGCTAGAAATGCGGTAACGGTCAATGGATCACGCTATCGCGAGATGATAACAACTCAATTTTGGCCTATTTTCGATAACGTGGATATCACTGACATGTGGTGTCAACAGGACGGTGCCGCATGTCACACAGCCAATGAAACGATCAATTTATTGCAAAACCAAATTTTCCGATCACATAATTTCACGAAAATCAGCTGTTAAGTGGCCAACCAGATCGTGTGACTTAACTTCACTGGACTAGTTTTTGTAGGGCTATATTAAGGAGAGAGTCTATACGGAGCCAATCGAATCGATTGCTGCCTTAAAACTCAAAATCCGTGATGTGATTAACGAAATAGATCCGCCATTTTGGCAAAAAGTGATTAAAAACGTTGATGAAAGAATCGACATCTGTCAGCGTGGTTGAGGTGGACATTGCGAGATATAATTTTTCATTCATAATTGCCGAACTTTTCTCTTCGTAATACAATAAAAATTTGCATCATCTTCATCTTTTAGAAAACAAAGTTCTTGTTGAAAGACCCTTTATTTATTATTGTAAAACGCTACAGATTTCGATAAAGATTTCAATTCAAATCTACTAGATTTCGAGGCAATTTGAAAAAAAATATTTAAAAAAAACAATTTCAACTGTCGTAAAATTTCTTAAAAATCACTTTTTAGGGCTTGAAGTTTTTGTCGCAATTTTGATCTAAATCTGTTAAAAAAGGGTTAAAAAAATTTGTTTATAATTCTAAAAATCTGTTGATTCTCGATTATTTTGATCTTGAAATTACCGCACAGTTCCGGAAATGCTCTGCAAATTCAACTGTTTTTTATACTTTAAGTCGACTAAAATAGGAAAGTTATGGTAAGTCCCCTTTCGTACTATCAAAGTTTACTTTGACAAAGTTTTTTCAATTTTCCTTTAAACTTTCTTTCACTTCTGCACACGCAAAATTTATGTTGTTTTGTTATTCACACGACTATATATAGACGACGAACGAAGAACAAAGCAACTTTGCGAGAACATCAAAGTCTGTACTCACTCCCATTCTTCTTTCCCTTCTCTCCTACATACTCAAGACTTTGCGAAGTAAACTTTGCTAGTGCGAAAGGGCACTAAGCTTCTATCAACCTCTACGCAGAAGTAAAGTTAGATATTTTATTTCCGAAACATACTTTAAAATATCGTTAAGCATTTTCTACACAAATGACCGTCTATTTGTAAAATTTACACTTATTACTTCAGAAAGCATATACACTCATTACACGCTTAAACTTTAATCAAAGCAAAAAATGTCACATTTTTTAAACTTACCCCATGAATATAGCACTGAAATATCGCCTCCACCGAACTCTCCTGTGGACACTGGTTCAACAAGGCACAGGAGGCTTCAGCTGCATTTGCCAAATCATTACGTTGTTCCAAAGTAGATTCATCAGCTTTTGCACTGGCCGCCTCCGATTCATTTAAGCAGGCTTTGAAATTCGTTTCATAATTACTGGCAATTTCATTTATTAATGGTATATATTTATTAAAACAATTCAAAGAGCGTGTAGGATCCTGCTGCAAAAGCTCATTGGAACGTGCCATATAGTTCAGTAGTCCAATTTCCGAATCATGACCGAAAAAGCTGGAAGCACCGACAAAAGCCAGAAATGTGCTAAAAAGTGCAAAGTAAATCGTATTTTTCTGCATGATACTCATTTTACTCTGAACTGGTGTTTTAGAGTCGAATTTCAGTGGACAACTATTTTTATTTCTAATTGTTATATGATTTTTATACTTATTGTAAAAAGATAGTTTCAAGTATTTGTACATTTTTTAAATAAACAATTAAATAAATACCATAAGACTGTGTCATTAGGACTCTTACAGAAAAATTATATATAATTGTTTTTTTTTTTTTTTGGTACTTGAAATTTTGATTCAATTAGTTTCCTAGATTATTAAGTGCAGGCAGTTTCTCAGAAATTCTTAAGTTTCTAATCACTTTTTACACATGGTTGGGGTCAGTTAAAAATATTGCAAACCTTAACTATTTGAGGCAATCAGAGGCAATACACATTCATCCGTTTGCTTGTCAATTGAGTTTTTGTCAACTCGGGTTTTTATTGAACACAGGGTGAAAGAAGACATCAACACTTTAGAGCTCATGGCTCTTCTAAGAGGGAAGAACAGAAAAAGTATTTTTTAGCGAAATAATAACATATTAGAAGTATTACTGCTTTTTGGCATTCCAGTTGAGTTTAGAAATTTATTATTTTCAAAGCGTTTTAATAAAGTTTTATGGGAAATCTTTTGTAGGAGAGTTCAGCCCGCTATCTCGCTGTAAAACGGCAGTTTTTTTGCCCCTTCTTCAGAAAGGGTAAAACAAAAACCCATGTAGCGAATCGCATTAAATTATTTTTTGGGTTGTCCGTTTCAGAAATAGTCCCCCATATACATTAGCCCAATTCACAATCTTGTGCAAATGGTATTTCATCGTAGCATTTGCAAAATGGTATTGCATATTGCTATTCACCACTTAACAACTGTTGGTGGTGAGTATAAATATACTATAGTACACAGAAAAAACTAAATTTCATTTTCTGTAAAGGAATTCAATGAAATAGTAAATATTTTTTCCATAAACGGACCTACAAACGAATTTGTAAATATAGACAAAAATACCTCAACAACTTCATTGAAAAAATTGTGTTTTTTTCAGTGAACAAATTGTTTAAATCTATAAAACAATTTGTCTAAATATATTTACAAATTGTAAACAAAACAATTTACTAAATCAAACAAAAATATTTACTGGATTTTCTGAAAAATATCAAACAATATTTCTGTCTGAATTTAATAAACAATTTGTATAAAAATGCTAACAATTATTAAGCAGAATAATTTATTTAATCAAACAAAAATAAAAACAAAATTTTTGTCTGTGTCATCATCATAATTCATAATGTGTTCAAGTCTGAATGTTTATTTAAATACTCTAAAAAAATTAATAGACCGATTCACAATCTTGTGCAAATGGTCTTGCATCGTAGCATTTGCAAAATGGTATTGTATATTTATACTCACCACTTAACAATTGTTAGTGGTGAGTATAAATTTACTATACCATTTTGCAAATGCTACGATGCCAGACCATTTGCACAAGATTGTGAATTGGGCTAATGAGATTTAACGCAACGACATTAACTAATCGATTCACTCAAAAATCTTTTGTAAACAAACTTGGTACAATTGCATTCCTCTTGCTATGATTGTTGTTGTTGTTATTTGTGAGTATGTCGTCATCAGGGTGGTATTTTACGACACAGTTTTTATTGTTGTTTTTGGTGTTTGCGTTCTAAATAAAAGTCAAACAAACAATTCATAGATTATGGACACAACATTTACTGAAAATTAAATTTACTTTTAGACAATTTTTTGTTTGAAAATTTTTTGGTGAACGTTTTTTCTGTGCATTTTGCAAATGCTACGATGCAAGACCATTTGCACAAGATTGTGAATTGGGCTATAGACATATGTATACTAGTATGGCCAACGGACGAAACAATCCTCCGTATTCTAGATATAAGTAATTTCATTAATGTTCACTGAAAAATTATTCAACGTCATTAATGTCTTTAAAAACAGCCATACAATATATAAAGCAACTACATATCGCACACTAATACCCTTTTTTTCTACAAAAAAAAATGTTGCATTGTTTGCAATTTTTAATGAAAATTTGCCGTATAATCATTTTTCAAGGAAGTGAATTTATTGAAAATTATTGTATTATCCCTTACGAAGGTAAATTTTTGCTTTAAATGTATTCTTAATTGCGATTTTTTTAATAAAAAATAAAAAACGTTTACATTTTTTTCTAGAAAAGAAAACGCCACAACTCAGCAGAGGCAAAAAACAACTGTTTTTAGAAACAAAGTTAAAACTTTATAAGTAAATTGAGTTCCATAGTAAAGAACTCCTTCTTAAAATAAAGTTAGCTTATTTTTTTAGTTTTGTCTTGTAGTTTTACAAATAAAGGGTAATTTGGAGTTGTGACTCTATAGTTGAAATTTTTATCAAATTATTTCATAAAAAAAGTCACTTCTCAAAATAATACCCCCGATTATACTCACTTTTTTCAGTCAAGGAGGCACAACTCTAAATTATGCACCACAAAGCTTAAAACCTTTTTTTTATCAAAAGCGTCACAACTCGAAATAATAAATACTATTTAGGTGAAAGAAAACTACTCAATTGATCATAAGCACACAGTCATAAGTAAAAATAGTACTCTTTAGTTGATGATGTACAAGCGACGCAATTAACATAAAAACAGACATAAAGGTATTTTTCCATTTAAAGAAGACTGTGATGCAGGAGAAATTTTCGTGGTCGTTAGAGATTTGTTCTGTGAATTGATTTGTGTATTAAAAAGGATTTTCAAAATTTCCACATGTTCTAAGATACCAAATCTGGGACTCCAAAACCATTGCCATTCCTGAAAACATTCATGTGTATGTAGTTATTTGGCAAAGTTTTAAATGGGCCTTGGATCAAATGTGGACGATATGACCAAAATGGTTCGGAAATGCATTTTTGGATTTCTTGCAACCTTTTTAAGAATTCTGAGAGTCTCAGAAGAAAAACTTTATTATATTTTCTTTCCTTATATTTAGTACATAAATTCCTATATAACTGCAAAATTTTATTCGAAAATATCAACAAACATTACATGGCCGAAGTGCCCTACTTTGAGATTTCATAGCTCCGCTTCTGAGCAAGTAAGAGAGCTGATATTTAAAACATAAATAAAAATACTCCTCTGCTATGTCTATGTGAAATTTTATTTTAATACAACTATCTGTTTTGAAATGCCTGATTTATGTTCCAAATATTTTGATTCTACTGCACAGTGTATTGTTGCAGACATTGCAACATAATTGCCTTAACTATGCCACTTTCATGCATTTTTTCTGCGCATATATTTTGATTTTAGCTCTTATTACATCGTACATGTGTAACAATTTCATCAAAACAATTTTTGAGCTTATTAATTTTTCTCCTACGAATTTAAAAATGATTTAACAATTGCTATTTAATGATAGCTCGTAACTAAGTCATTACATTTTTAATACCTAAATTTATTTTTGCGGCATTGATAACTTGATTGACTAGAACTGATAATGTTTATCTATTTGGAATCCACTAAAAATTAATTCACAATAATTTCATAATTTCTGATAGCAATAGCTATTGATTTTCTGCTTGTAATACACTTATATTTTCTGGCTCATTAATTTTTATTTCTTTAACCCACATACTCTACGAGCACGACATTTTGTGGACTTGGAAAAAAATTTCGTTATTTCTAATAGTATGATGAGGGCAGCTATGCAGACAGGTAATATAAGTTAAGCAATGAAATCACAAAACATATTAAATAATTGCTTAACAATAATACAAAAACGTCTAAAGAATTCTGTAATCTTTACCTTGCTTGAAAACAAAAACATGTTTATTTGTACTTCAAGTGCAATACGAGTAAAGTATCAAAACAAAACTCATGTAGTTTTCATTGAATATGAACAAATTGCGAATTACTGAGTCAATTATTATCTTTTACAGCTGCGTTCAATATTGATTCATACCGACAGAAAACAACATTTTATGTAATCAATAAACAAAAGTGGTCAATATGTGAGAATTTGTACAAAACATTTGTCCCTAGATGAACGCCATCTTTTTTAAAATATTTTTTTAAAAAAATTTTTTTTTAAGACTCGAAGTATAACGAAATGTGGGTAACGCCTGGGATGAAAGAAAAATACTCTTTAAGCACTTGCACAAAAGTATTGTTTCCTAATTGGGCTTTACTACTGTTGTTAATCGAATAAAAATTATTCGAGTATTCGAAAAAAATTTTTTTTTTAATTTTTGTTCGAATGAAAAAAATTTTTCAATTAAGAATAAGGAATTATTCGAACGATCTTAGTCGAATATTTGAATAATTTTTGAACTACTTTGGGGCACAGTCACAAAAAAAAATAATACGTAACGCTATTTTCGGAGCTCTTTTTAACTTTCTTAAGTAAACCTTTAAGAAATTTATTATTCGACATATTGTCATAATTTTATTTTAAAGAAAATTATTTAAAATAAAATTATGACAACATGTCGAATAATAAATTTCTTAAAGGTTTACTTTGAAATTTATTTTTCATTTTGCCTTAAAATACTTTTCTTGTTATCCAATGGATTTCTAATTGTATAAAGGTGTAGAAAAATAAAATAGATTCATATCGAATAAAATATTATTTGCTGGGTTTTGTATCAGTTCCAAACCTGATATGCTTATTATTGAAAATCATTTATTTGTAAATTCTCAAATGGTTTTTAAAAGTTTGTGCATAAGATAAAGGGTTTGAACTGTTCAAAATTGTGTTTGAAGTCTACTGACGATTTGGTAAAGCACCAATGAAATGTTGCATATAGACAATGCTTAAACACCAGCAAATAAATTTCATTTTCTTAAGTAAATTTAATTTATTGTTATGTTACAATTTGTTTTCAAAAGAAACATAATGCTTTGGTTTAGTTTAAGTATCTTGAAAGATCTGTTAAAAGTTTGTTGACTTACGAGTTTTCTGAAATACATGGTTCATGTGTATGAAGGAGTTTGGGTGAAGACGGAATGCCTGTTAACCCCTTTCAACAGTCGAAACTACCCAGCAAAAATATACGTCTACCGGAAGGAGGTTTGTAAGGGAGAGATTTCGGTACTCTCCCTTACCAACCTGCTTCGGTATTACATGATTTTTGTATGGGATGTCCCACTTGCTAGGTCTGGAGGCATGAGCTTCTTTCTGCGCATCCTAGATGCATTAACCTCATGTCTTTTTTATATGTATATAATTAAAAAAAATTTTTCTCTTTATATCACAATTTTACTACACTTGGATTAATTTTTTATTTGCCATTATTTTATGTTGTTTTTATATTTATTTATGTATTAAATGATACAAATATAATTGGAAATTATATTACACTACAATTTACTTTTATTAAATACTTTTTGTTCGCGTATTGAATCTGGAATCGATCCCACGATCTCCGCATGGTAGACTAGAACACTAACCACTAAGCTATCGAGGCACATTTATTTTCATACACAATTCAATTGAAGAATAAAAAAATTAAATTACGAAGCAAAAATCACACTCGCATCCATATTTGTACCCACGTAAGCGAGAGATGATGCACTATAAAAAAGTTTGAGTTAAATAAAAAACTTCGTGTTTAAAACACATGAAAACACATAAATAGCCAACCAAATTCATCGTGTGTGTGGTAAGTTTCTTCCCACACACACACAGGTCGCTTAAGTTATTGCAACCTTGTAAGTCAGAGGGGATGCACTGTGTGCTTTTCCACATCTCCGAAGCACTTCTAATTAATTTACCTGCTTCCTTGTGCCAAATTTATTTTTGCTGGGTAGTGATAGAATATATTAAAAATAGTTGTCTTAATGTGGTTATTCGAATGTACTTTTTTAATCATCATAAAATTTTATTCGAACGATTATAAAACCCGAATAGTTGCCAACACTAGTCTCCCCCAGTGTTACCAGGAGCTAAAGAAAAAAGAAGATAAATCGGCTTTTAAAAGGCTAGATCGCCCAAAATAAGAAGCTAAAAATAAATGCAAAAATTTTTTATATTAAAATTTAGTCTTAGGCGCGATGCCATTATTGCAATGCAAATTTCCTACCAAATTTGAAAAGGAATAATAATATTAATCTCATATACAAACACATGTATATTTCATTTTATCTTCTTCAATCATAATGGCTTCTCAAAGAATTTTAATCAGCATTTGTTGATTTGCTGCAAGGGATATTAGGAAGGGATATTAGGAATCTGCTCTACATTGCACTATAGGAAATTTGCCCATTTTGTGGCCAACGTTAATATATTGCAAAATAGCTAGACCGATTTAAATTATTTTTTAGATTGTAGATAGAAGGCTCCCTCTTAAGGTCCTTAAAATTTTTATCATGCACACTGACGTTCTGTTATGAAAATTTTCAAACATTCACCTGGAAACCATTAAAATTTCCTTAGCCACACAACGAAGAAGGTTTTGTTTCACACTGATTGTATAAAATATTTTATTTTTAAGCTCCTCGCTTTAATTATATTGAGTAATTCTGAATTTCGTACGTTGCAGCTACTCAGAAAAATTTGCTTGTTGAATAGATTTGAAAGCATTTAAGGCTGAAATTCATAGTCCATCTTGCTTGGGCCACTTAAAATTTTCTGGTTTAATAGATCTAATAGACAAACTCATCACGATATTAAAATACTACTCAAGTTCGACATTATTTACCATTTATTAAATATTAGAATTTATTATTAAAGGTTGAAAAGTGAGAAAATGAGGAATGCAAAAACTAAATTTAGCCTTTATGAGGCTAAATAAGAAATTAAAAAAGGCTAAAAAAAGCCACGAAGCTAAAACGTAAATATCGACGCTAAAAGACGAAAAAAGAGGCTAAATCTAGCCTCGAAAAGGCTAAACTGGCAACGTTGGTCTCTACTATCAGAACAACTTTTTTATAAAGTTGGGACACTGCTACGCACTAAAGAAACAGACATCAAAGCTCTTATCAAAACAGAATTTCATTGAACCAAAATATTAAAAATATTACATAAATTTAATGAAAAAGTTCATTGTTTCAACGAATTGTTCATTAGTTTTGACCTAATATACTAACACGTTTAATCAATGAATACTAGATTTAATCAATGAATCTAAGTCAACGAATTTCATTCATTGCATTTATGTAAAATAGTTTTTTCTGTGTTGTTGATATAATGTGTACGTTAAGCGATTATCCATTCACAAAAAAATAAAATAATAAAATTATTGTGCAAGTCAAGGGATAGGTGTGTATTATATGCACATACATATATAAGTGTAATTTACAAAAAAAATGAACATTTGTTATGAGAATAAATAAATTGAAAGAATTCTATGAAATCATACGTTATTAGAAAATTACGTGAAGAAGTCAATAAGTCGTTGAAAAATCTTAAAAAACAAGATAAAAAAATTCAGAAATACTTATAGCCAATGAATTTTTTTTTTTATAAATTGTATGAATCGAACATGGATTATTTTCGCAAACAGTTTTCATTTCCTGCCTGTTCAACGATGTCGAAAAATTTCATTCTTTCGTTGAATTACATTTAAAACAAAAACAAGTTCTAACATTTTGTTTTTGTTATGCATTTAATTGAAGGCCTTAGTGCAATAATAATTCAGTAAGAAAAAAGTGGGCAAAATGAAAAAAAAGCGTCGAAAATAGTTGAAAATAATAATAAAATGGATTGTTTTTTTTTTTTTGTATTTTATATAATGTAAACCTAATGTATTACCGTTTTCTGTTCATTTAATTTGGTTATAGAAGTGATTTCTTATGAATAATACGGTATCCAAAGAAAAACTTAAAGTACCAATATCTCGAAAACTTTCACCAATCCAACAAAATGGTTAAGGACATTCTATTCCTTGGTCCCAAGATCAACTATCAGAAGAAGCATTGCAAAAAAAGATCGAAATTCGAACACTGCGTAATTAATATGAGTAAGTAGGTTTTGCATAAAAATTTTGCACTAGATTAATTGAAGAAATTTTGTCACAGCAGAGCCCTGACAAAGCTATGAGACTATGATAATCAGATAAAGATGGGAAAAGTACGGGCGTGGTTGAATGCGCGAACGACTATACTACGCATGTCAAACATTGCTGTATTGGAACCTCATCGTTCTTCCACAGGATTTTGATCAACTTATTGTTCTTCCCCTGTGCCGGGTATTTAAAAGTGCTTATTTTACACCCATATTATAACAGATTTTTTAGGTGGCGTGTCATAATGCCCAGTGACATAATGTCCATCGTCATTATATCACTCAAAAAAGTGTCATGACTTCCATGGACATTATGACACTTTCAAAAGTGTCATAAAGTCTATGTGTGCAGTGTCGTATGGTCCATGGACATTATGAAACTTTTTTGAGTGTAAAGATTCTTGGACAGGCGGCCTTCTGCCGCGCTTAAAAGCTTCCCCTTGGTATATCGAATAACAGCTAAGCTAACGTAAGATTTGCGGTGGCGTGTCATAATGTCTAGTGACATAATGTCCATGGTCATTATATCACTCAAAAAAGTGTCATGACTTCCACGGACATTATGACACTTTCAAAAGTGTCATAAAGTTTATGTGTGCAGTGTCGTATGGTCCATGGACATTATGAAATTTTTTTGAGTGTAAAGATTCTTGGACAGCCGGCATTCTGCCGCGCTTAAAAGTTTCCCCTTGGTATATCGAATAACAGCTAAGCTAACGTAAGATTTGCGGTGGCGTGTCATAATGTCCGGTGACATAATGTCCATGGACATTAGGTCAATCCAAAAAGTGTCATGACGTCCAGGAACACTATGACACTTTCAAAAGTGTCATAAAGTCCATGAGTGCAGTGTCGTAAGTTCCATGGACATTATGACACTTTTTAGATTGTAAAGATCTTGCACAGCCGGCCTTCTGTTGGGCTTAAAAGTTTCCCCTTGGTATATCGAATAACGGTTTCGCTAACGTGAGACTTGGGGTGGCGTGTCATAATGTCCAGTGACATAATGTCCATGAACATTAGGTCACTCCAAAAAGTGTCATGACGTCCATGGACATTATGACACTTTTGAAAGTGTTACTCAGCGAAGCCGCTTTTCGATATACTGGAAGGAGAAAACCCTTAAGCCCGGCAGAAGGCCGGCCATGCAAAATACTTTACTCAGCGAAGCAGCTTTTCGATATACCGAGGGAAAGGAATCTTTAATACCGGCCGAAGGCCGGCTACGCAGACACCTTTTACTAATTAAATTAAAATTTCTTAAAATTTTCAATTTATTTCCAAATATTTCTTTAAGTCGATATAATTTAAGCATTGGTGACGCTTTTCAAAAATTTTGTTGACTTCAATTAACTTTATTTCCCACCATGGTAGCCGGACTCAAGAATATAAAAACATATAAGCATATATGTAAGTATGTATGTTTCATTTTGCTTTCATTTTTAAAAAATATGGACATTAGGACACATTTAAAAGTGCTCATACTGTCCATAATAATAATAATGTCATAAAGTCCATGGACGTTATGACACTTTTTGAAGTGACATAAAGTATATGGACATTACGTCACTGGATATTATGACGTGCCACCGATTTTTTAGGATATGTGGTACTGTTGGTACTGCATTATAGCCGACCGATGCCATCACAATATAATTTTTGGGCCCTCATCGTTTTTCCCTTGTGGCCTTTGTATGTTTTTCTATGTTTACAAACTATTAACTGCGGTAAGTAATTTGTAAATTTTCATTTTGAATAGAAAAGAAAAAAATAAACGTTTATACAAGTCAATTTGTTGGCACACAAAACGTTTGTTGGGATTTTATTTGCAAATTAAAGAAAAAAAATAATAATAATAATAAAAATAAAAATATAAGAAGAGTCTAAGATTTGATATAGTAAAAATAATGTTAATAACTAGAATAATTACGTAAATCAAAACTACATTGATTTTTGTTAATAGTTATTGTGATCGTTTTGATATTCATCGGTTAATATAAATAATTGTATATGTATATAAATGTTGTATATGTCTGTTAATTACATTTCTTTTAAACTTAAATAATTTAATTTTTCTTAAATAAAAATTGCACATTATAGATTTTCTTGCAATAATTCAAAAGCTTAAAGGCAATAACGATTAACTATACATAAAAATAGAGACTACAAACAGAAAAATTATTAAATTATAACTAATTACATCACTTATATATAAGCACAGTTAAATTATAAAAAAAATATATTAATTCTTAAATAAAGTTAAAAAATTTATTTTAATTTTATAAAAAAAATTCTTTAGAATTTAATCACTAGTCTTAAAGTCGTTGTCTGTTGCAATATGCCTTCTATTGCTCTTTTTGTCAACAACACATTACGAGTAGTTATTTGAATTCTTTGCATCTTTTTTATTTCACCCACTTTAAAACTGTCGCCAATCAATTCAATCGTTCATTATCATTGTCGCAATCCAACAATGTTGTGGCAGTTAAGTTGGTCACTTGTTGCACCTTCAGACAAACCTGTCTGGCCTAACAGTTGTGACATTTAACCAAGCCCACTTCATCGCAATTCATGCACTTGAGTGCTACAAATTCGGCTGTGAAATGGTTTCGATGTACGGATTTCTTTGAGCCATTACATGAGGGGCATGGTAACAAACGATAGCCACCGCACGTTTGACAGGTGTATGTTGTTGATATTGACTATGAAAATAATAAGAATTAAAGAAATTTAATTAGTTATTAAGAAATATTTAAATGTAAGAAACTTTTTAAATTAAATATTTATCATACCTTGTAAGGCTTTAATAACTGTCTCAATTCACCAGATTCATTAAGACGTTCTACTGTATCGGCATCCTGCAAAAGAAGAAAAAAAATTTAATTTTAATAAACAAATTAATTAAATCTGCTAAATAAAATTTTATTATAATTAATAAGTCGAGTGAAACTAAAAAACGTTGCACAACCATAGGGATTGTGTGCTAGACTCTTAGCCGGGGGTCGCAGGTTCGATTCCTGCCAAGACCCTGGGTGTTTCTGCAGAAAAGCCGAAAAAGGCTTAAACAGTGTGTGTGTTCGTTTCTCAAAAAACCATGTACCGCTTAATGTCACATTGTTGAAGAAAAATAAGCCAACGGTAACACAATGAATTTGTTGTGATAAGCATAAGATTAATATCAATTTAGTAGTGATTAAATTCTCGTATTCTATTTGCACAAAAAGTTATCAAAATACTCAACAAAAATGTATCAAAATACCCAACTCACCCAAATTGATACATTACATAAAGAGAAAAAAGTATATATTCATTTAAAAAATCTAGCTTTTAATTTTATAAAAAATTACTGTTATCAGCGTTCCCAGTTTTGTGGACTTGTTCCCAAATAGGGGATTTTTGTTAGGATTGGGGATAAAAATATTGTTAAAATTCCAGGGGACTTTTAGGGAAAACCACTTTTTTCTCTGGGGATTTTTAGGGATTTGAAATATATTTCTTCTGCACCAAAATCATTTCAAGATACCAGTCACCAAACAACTATGTTCTGGTGTGTGGCTTACAAGGATGCCATTCACATATTACATAACGCTCCAGGGGGGGGTTAAAGATTTGTTTAGAGAGGTTAATATATATATAATATAATTTAAATACTTTATACTGAAAATTTTGTAAAAAGCGTTACAAAGTGGGTGGTGGGTGTACTAAGCCTCCGAAAATAGCGTTACGTAATACGTGAATAGGCCCTAGACCTCTTTAAAGAGGCATATGGGAATCAGTAAAACACAAAAATAGCTTCGAATCGCTTCTTACAAAAACAATCTAAAAACAGTTCAGTTTTCTTATCAAACGCTAAAAGTTTTTAATACAAACAACATGTACAACCAAATTGCATTAACTGATTATTCAGAAGATTTTGATTCTGAAGTTTTTGAAATTATGAACATTAACACAGAAAAAAAATAAATTTCATTTTCTGTAAAGGAATTCAATGAAATAGTAAATATTTTGTCTACGAACGGACCTATAAACAAATTTGTAAATATAGACAAAAATATCTCAACAATTTCATTGAAAAAAACGTGTTTTTTTCAGTGAACAAATTTTTTAAATCTATAAAACGATTTGTCTAAAAATATTTACAAATTCTAAGCAAAACAATTTGTTAAATCAAACAAAAAGATTTACTGGATTTTCTGAAAAATATCAAACAATTTTTTTGGCTGAATTTATGAAACAATTAGTCTAAAAATACTAACAAATATCAAACAAAATAGTTTACTTAATTAAACCAAAATATTTAGTGGATTTTTTTTAATATATCCAACAAAATTTTTGTCGGGTCAGCATCATCCATTAAGCATTTATGAAATTTCACTTTATTAAATGTGTTCAAGTATGAATGTTTATCTGAAGATTCTAAAAGAATGAATCAGAATTAAGCAACGACATTAACGAATTGATTCACTCAAAAATCTTTAGTAAACAAACTTGGTTCAATCGCATTCTTTTGTTAATCACATCGGAGGTTAAAGTTTCCTCCATTTAGCCTATTCGTACACCATATCGGTATATGAAACTATATGTGTTTCTTAAATCTGAGATGTAGGGTATGTTCAGCGAATTTGTAGAAAATATTAAGGCAAATATTTTTGATGAATACTCTAACCCTCTAGCACCCCCACTTAACGATAATTTTTGGATCTATTCTAGCAAATCGTAAAAAACACCCCTAAAAAGGGAGAAGGGGGGTATGAAATGTTCGACAAAAAGTTTGGCCATAATATTTTAATATTGGTCTTTAAAGACAATACCGTATTCTAAGCTGTGTGACAAAAGAAAAAATTATAACAAATGACAATTTGTATGTTCTGAACAATATAAAACTTGTCATTTGTTATAATTTTAATTTTGTTCCAAGGCTTATACTATGTTCAAACATGCGCCCTAAATGAGGCAATTAAGTTTTAAATTAAGTTATCTATTTTGGTGTTCAGACATATGCAATTTTGCTTACGCAATTAGCATTTGAAGGCATATCTAACAGGTGGGATCACTAGCACAGCTGACTACTACTGTTGTTGTCTTATTTTCGCAACATGCTAATTTTCGCGATAAAAGCAAGAAGTTCTTATATTTGTTTTTAGGTATTTTTCCAAGTTCTTCGTTTATTTATTTTTTAATTTAGGGCCTAATTTTCTAAAACACGTCACGAAAGTGAAATTTATATAGCAAACAATAACAAAATGACTCAACTTCTATATTTGTTTTTCATACAAATTCTTCACCGAATAAACACATAAAAAATTCAGGCTTTGCTTTGCCTTTCATAATTTTTAAAATTTGTATGAAAACAAAAACAAATTTATAAAATTTGAGTAATTTTGTTATTGTTTTCTACATGAATTTCGCGTTCGTGACGTCTTTTAGGAAATTAGGCCCTTAAATTTTATTTAAGTTTGCCGTGTAAGCAAGTAACAAATATATAGTCTGCTGTTCTTGTCAGTTCACCTTTTAGATACGCCTAGCGTTGTACATAAGTCTGATCAGTAGAGGTTACTCAATTAATAAAACAACTAAATAATAATTGCTCAATTTCTTATTGAAA
The DNA here is from genome assembly GCA_956483635.1 of Panzeria rudis. NCBI lineage: Eukaryota > Metazoa > Arthropoda > Insecta > Diptera > Tachinidae > Panzeria > Panzeria rudis. Next base: position 47,094,481 of record OY101448.1, on the reverse strand, counting down.
CTCTTGTATGATAAACTAAGCTCAATTAAGGCCTTAATTGTGTAAATTTTCTAATTGTGCAATTAAGGTGCATGTCTGAACATTGTATATTAGAATACGAGTGTTATTCACAATTAGCACTTGGCATAGTAAATCTTATAAGTCTTACGTTTAAGGTATAAGATGTGCTCAGCACTTTTATATAAAACACCAAGAAAAACATTTTTGTGAAACATTTTAACCTTCTATCTCTACGTATTATGGGCCTTTATGTCTCTTTCTTAAGTCATGGGCAAAAAATTCTACTTAAGCGGTGACATAGTGGGACAAAATCTTCTACAAAAATGTTCTTCGTGGTGTTTAACCTAAACTTTACAAGATTTTCTATGCCGAGTACTAATTGTGAATAAGTATAAAATTAACCCTAAGACACAGTTTAAGTTTTCAATGATTTCTGGCATGCAAATTGAGTCTAGAGCTTGGTCGTATTTAAGAACCTATAGTAAAATTGTATGGCTAACATTTTTGTAGAATATTTCATCCCCCACCCTCCACCTTTTAAAGGTGTTTTTTTTAACAATTTGTTAAAATAGTGCCAAAAGTTACCGTTATGTGGGCCAGTTAGAGGGTTAATATGTATCACAAAAATATTTGCCTTAATATGTCATATACAAAGTTGCTGAACATACCCTACACCTCAGATGTAAAGAGCAACTAGTTTCATATACATACCGATATTCTGCAACAACAGACGAAATGGTTGGAAACTTTAACCGCCCTCCAATAAAAACTACAAATTTAATTCAGCTGGATATAAGACCTATCAGATAGTATCTAGATAATGTTAATTGTCCCCCTTCAATGAGACCGCCATGTCACTCAGGAATCACTCACGTGTTTATATATAAATATAAACTTCAGCTTAACTGGTATTTATAATTTAGAAATATAAGTTCCCCTGTGGTCGAGTGGGTAGTCTGCTAGCCTGTCATGTCAGAGGCTAGCGGTTCGAGTCCCATCAATGACTCCGCTTACAAACAAAATACAATTTCTACTTGCATTTGTAACAACAAGAAAAAAAATAAATAAACTTTAAATTAATAAAAAATTGTTACAGATAATTGTCCGAATAATATTTATATATAATTTAAATTATTCTGTTTCCACAATGCAAACAAGTGACTGGAGTAAAAAATTTATATGGAAATCACTCAAAAAACTGAGTGATTTTCATATAAATTTTAGACAAGCAGTGCTTGTTTGCATTGTGGAAACAGCACATAAGTCTCCATAAGATAGTTCAGTGACAAGTCACAAGGTGCATACAAAGCATGATATAATAATAGAAGGTAGTCCAATTCTCTCTTTTCGTCGCTATTTTAACGTTCTGACATTTAATCGAATTATGAAAATTCATGCTACCATATTAATTTATGAAATCCAATTTTTTCAGTTTCATTTAAAAATAAGAATAATAAAATATATAACGAAAAAATCTGATAATTTTTATTAAAATGCAGTAACACAAGACACTTTTGTAAGGATTCTGGTGTAAAATTTGTTAACTTGCCAACAATTCCTTACGGTCGGCAAAAGTGGCTTAGTTTATGCAAGATCAATAAGTCTGACCTACCAAAGACACTTGTGGTATGTTCATTAAGAAACAAGCCCTTAAATTATTTCATACTCACAAGCTTGACGAGCAGCACAATATCGCAAAACATCACTTTTACTGTGAAAATACTCGAAAAATTGCCAAATTTCAAACAAGCCGTAAAATTTATTAAACATCGCTAAAATTCTAAGGAATGCCAAAATCTCAGAAAAAATCGTGAAAATAACGAAAATTCGCAAAAAGTTGTTAACATTAAAAACATTGAAAATTCTGAGAGTGATTAAAAATTGGTAAAACTGTAATAAATACAAGAACTGGCTAAAAAATCACTTTTTGTTCGCGAAAATAGTGAAAATTTTCGCGAAAACAGTGCTTTGTTTTGTTTTTTGATAATTTTACCAATTTTTAATCACATCACACTTTTCTATCTTTTTAATTATAGCAAGTTTATGCGAGTTTTCGTCATTTTCGTGATTTATTTTCGATTTTTTTTTTGCATTCCTTACAACTTTAGCTATTTTTAAAAAATTTTACGGCTCGTTTGCAATTTTGCAATTTTTCGCGAATTTTCGCTATTTTCCAGATAAAAGTGATTTTTTTAGCCGGTTCTTAGCTTTATTACAGTTTTATAAATTTTCAAGCCTTAATTAATAAAAAAATTTTCTGACTTATAACAGATTAATAAAACTAATTTTCTTACAAAAATTTGTTTTATTAGCCTCTTATAAATCAAAAAATTTTTTATGAATTAGGTTGTTAATCACTATAAGACTTTTCTATGTTTTTAATGTTTTTGGGAATTATCGTAATATTCACGTTTTTTGCATTCCAAACAATTTTAGTTATTTTTAATCAATAACAGCTTGTTTGAGATTTTTTTAATTTTTCGCGAATTTTCGCCATTGTTGCGATAATGGTAATTTTTTACCATTTCTTGAATTATTTACAATTTTACCGATTTTTAATTCATATAAAACTTTATTATTTTTTCGATGTTAGCAAGCTCTTGCGAATTGTCGTTATTTGCTTGAGTTTTACCGATTTTTTTGCATTCCGTATAATTTTAACAATTTTTAATTTTTCGAGAATTTTTACAATTTTTCGTGAAATTTCGCGATTTCCGCAACAAATGTGTTTTGAGCGATGTTTTCGCAAGCTTTGTTCATATTCGCGATGTAAGTAATTTTTCTAGCTTTTATCCTCTTTTTAGAGCTCAAGTGATTTCCAGTTAATCTTAGAGATAACTTGATTACTATGATTTTTGCCCAAATACATGTAATTGTAGTTGATAATATTAAATTAAAATTAAAATTATTTTTAATTGCTAGTATATCAAATACCCATTGCATGTAATAGTAATTGTTCATGCCTCAATTACAATTACATGTAAACGTAATTCCTTGACATCAATTAAGTTTGATCACGAAAAATTATATTATTTGCTGATAGTTCCATTACTAAAACACTTTGCATTTTTGAAATTTATGTAACATAATTGTAATTTGTTATTAAATTATTAAAATTATTAAATTATTTACAAAAATAACACATTTTGTAAAAGAAAATTCTAAATTATTAGTTCCCATTTCGTAAATGTGGCAAGGTTTTCATTTAATGTTTCTAAAAAACAAGCTTCAAAAATCAGCTTAAAAGTCAAACAGTTTTAAAATGAAATTATCTTGTATTTTTGTATCATGATACAAAGTATCAATTGAACCCGTCCTAGACCATCCCCATGTAAAAGTGACAGGTCTGCTTCATAGGAAGCGTTAGAACTCGGACTGGTCCCTACCACCTGGTAACCGGTTACGGAACCTGTTTTGTGTCAGTTCTATTTTCTGTATGGACGTTTGATATTATTTTAAATCATTTGATTACATATTATGATTTTGTTTTGAAGACACGTTAAAAATCATGTGTTTAACTGATGAAAAGTGGAAATGCGTAACTTTACCAAAAAGCAACAAAACAAAAACGAAGAAGAAGAAGAAAAACAAACAATGACTTTTCTATTTCATAATGAAACCAATGAAGCATTTACCAAATACAAAACATTTAATACATTTGCAACAAGTTGGCCACTATCAACCATTGTGATCTCAATGAACAGCTGCACTACAACTTGCAGATCGTTAGAAAAAAATAATCAATGTTGCACGAACAAGAGGTATTAAATGTTGCTGAACTTATAAAAAAAAATAACAACAAAAAAATTACTAAAGTTTAAAACCAACAAACATTAATAAAATCGGTAGTAAGTGCCATCATCTGCATTGTCGTCATTATTCATTTATCCGTGCAACACTAGATGGGTTTTCATTACAATTTTTGAAAGTGAAACTTAAAAAGTGTTTAATCAACAAAATTTATCTGACAAAAAATAAAAGAAAATGCTTTCATTTGAAGGAGAGAAAAACATAAACGTGAAATATCCAAAGCAGTGGAAAAATATCAATGACAAAGTTTCAGTTTTTGCACACAATGTAAGAAATAACATTAAAGAGCGATAAACTATGACTTAACTATGCCCTACACAATTCAAAACTTTTTTTAGACAGCTGCCTTAAACATTTCAAAAATTTGTTGCATAAATGCAACTCATGTGCTCATAAATGCATTAACATCGAATAAAACTAGTTTAATCTTCACTTTATGTTGTCGGTTCATGTTGGTTATAATTATTGTTACAACGCGCTATTGCTAAATGGATAACAATATATTTTTATTATCGTACAATCGATCTTTAATTGGAATCTCCTTACAAACGCATCATATTAAACATTATTTGTAATTTTAATTGTCTATTGTCTTTATGCCATTTTGTCACTTTGCTTTCCGACTTCTTGTATTTAAAGTATTTCAAATAAAGCCAAGTGATTGAATAGTGATGTTTTCCTTTTAAGCGTTTTGAAGCTATGAGGAGATAAATACGCATTGTTGCTTTATCAACTTTTCATTCATTACGTTTAAAAACTTTACACACGAGTTCAGTTCACTTTTGTGAAAAAATTTTAAAAGTTTATTAATTAGTAATGAATCTATGTAAAAGTACATTAACGCCAAAAACTTTTTGAATAATTAAGACAATATTAAACATATATTGTAAAAATTTTCTTTCATAATCTGAATTTATTTCCGAGTTAGCCGTCTGTGTAGTGGAGCAAAATCAAATTATATTGGATACAAATCAGCTATTTCAAATCACTTGACCCCTTTATATAATTTAATATTAATTAACATCCACTAACAATGGAAGTTCAGTTCATTCAACATCAAGTAAAAAATGAAAATACGTCGTTTTTTAGTCTATGACTTTATATCGTCGCATATATATTTTTTTATTTTTTGCAAATATTACACGAATCTTGGTAATTAACGAGTTTATTTGGCACATTATTGTGAACTGACAGACTAGACTGACTTGTCTTGACTTGAAGTTCACATAATTAAATAGGTAACATTTTCATTGTACTCGTATGATATTACTACTTTGTGTATTTATTACCTTTTGCATTTGTTTAATTTGCACAAAGTGCTAAAACAGCAATAACATAAGAGCAATAACCCTTTAAAGCTGTAATATTAGTTAATAATTATTTTGAACTATTCATATGATTGGCTGTACTGTGGAAAATAAATTAAATGCATAAAAACGATTATTAATGCTGTTGCAATTGCACACTGGAAGAATTTTGTTCATAAAATCTGTGAATTTTGACATTAATCCAATGAAAATTTCCATTAAAACTCAACCAACGTCACGCTTCGTTGGATTAATGAAACAAGTTTCGTTAAAATTATTATAATGAAAATTTCATTATATATATGAAATAATTTCATTGCTCCAATGTAATAATTTCACTAAGCTAATGAACATGTTTCATTGTATCAGTGAAATTATTTCGTTGTTTTAATGAATCTGTTTCATCATTTTAATGAAATTATTTCAATATTTTAATGAAAGTCTGTCATTACTTTAATGATATTCTGTTATTATTTTAAGGAAATTATTTCATTGTTTTAATGAAGTTATTAGTAACCTAGTAGCCTCATTAACTTATTTTTTTTTTTATTATCTATTTTAATGTATTGACAATTCCATGATTGAAATGCACATCAGAAAAATTTTTAATGTTGATGACCGCTCACAGTATCGAAATCAGACTCTTGATTCTCCTCATTTGCTTTAAAGGCAATGTCTTAACTAGTACAGCCAACAACACTGTCAAAACAATGTGTGTATGAGTGTATAATAATAAGAAAGAGTAATACAAGAATACAAACATATAAAACTATTTTTGTTGTTCGCTTTTGGCTGGCAACTGGTGAAATAAATAAACGAATGCTTAAAAACATATCAATGTGATCTAATTATTTCATAAATCCCATGAAACTTTTCATCAAATCAATGAAATACATTTTATTTAAATTGTGACATTCTAGAGCATACAGTTTTTAATATTTTTTGTTTGTTTTTATAGTAAATATTTAAAGAATTTTAAGTATCAATTAAAATATTTTGTCCAAACCTAAAACGGCAAAAGGTTGCTTTCATAAATCCAATGAAATTTTCTGATGAAGCTATGAAAGTTAATGAAGCAATTCTAATGAAATTCGTTCACAATATTCGTAAAATTTCATTAGAATTGTGAAATATTTCATAAGATTTGTGAAAAAATCCAACGAAATTGTTTCATTAGATTTATGAAGCGAAATTCTTTCAGTGCACGTTATTGACTTCTTATTTGATGAAGCTTCATTTTAATTATCAATTCGAAAATAGCGTTACGTAATATGTGAAAAGCCCCTTATATAGTGTTTTTCATTGTGGATTTCCCGGAAAAAATTCCCGGCATCCCATACATTTTTCGGGAAAAAAAAATCCCGGGAAATTTGCGCGGGAATCCCAGGATTTTTTTTTCACATTATTATGGCAATTTTTCTTTGTAAGCACACTTTTTTAGTGCTGCTCTTTAAAAAAAAAATATGAAGATAAAAGAAAAAATATTTATTTTTGAGCCTATTTTATTTGCCTCATATTTTGTTTTCACATTGTGGAAATTTCAGATTTTTATCAGTATCCACCGCATGGGCCTTAGGGCATGTATTTTTATAAAAATTGCATTTTTCAAAATTGGTAAAATTTTTAGAAGTTATATATTAAAAAATTCATTTTTTATTTATATTAAAGGCACCCGTTTTTACTACATAATTGACGCTTTTCTTCATTTCTAAAATGTCAACACAGTTAATTACTCCTCAAGGCGGTTTGCAATTGCGGAACGAGGAACGATAAAAAAGCAACGTTTGGATCGTTCTGTACCTTTACATTTAGGGAATCGTACCATGGAAGTAGGTCGTTCCGGAGGGACACAGCTGTAAACACTACACTAATGAACATCAGCAAAATTTATGATGTTGATGACTTACCTGATGACTTCTGTATTAAAAGGCCGGAATGGTTGTTGTATATTTTTAGTGCTTCTTATATAATTTTGACTTATTGATTTTCCCTCGTATTATAGATAACTTACTTCATGGTTTGTGGTATTTTACAAAAAACTTATTCGCTGCTTGTTGCTAAGTCAAGAATTTCCTGACCCAACAAAATTGCTGCTACTAGAAGAATTTTTATCAGCTTAAAGTTCTATAAAACTCCTTTACACCAGACTACTAAAAATAATATATTATATAAATTTAGAGAAGCAAGCATTATGCGCAAAAGATATTTCTTTATCTCAATTATTGTTATTTAAAAAAAAAGTAAATAAGTAAAAATAACTCAAACAAGCTTGTACTTAAGGTCACACAATTCTTTATGAATTTGTCTTGTGATTTCAAGGCTCTTTCTATATTTATTATCAACATCATTTAGATATATGTTTGCTAATCTAATAATATAACATAGATAACTTCTTTTTCTTTAACTTTAATCTCAACACTTGTATTTATGACCGAATTCGCGTCATTTCATTTGCATGAAAACAGCAGCATTACAGTTTCAGGAAAGAATGATAAAAAAAAGCTTAAAATATTAGCTTGATAAAAACAACTATGATTAGCAAGAGTAGCAAAAACTGTTTAAATTTTATATAGAACAAACAAGACAATAAAGAAATAAAGTCGAACAAGCTTTATCAAATGACACCCTACAATAATAGTTGCAAGAACATATCGCTCATTTACTTCAAAAACCGTGATTTTAGAGTTAATAACGCAGATTTAATATAATCATATCATTTTTTATATAGAGTAAACATTTATTTATTTTTTTTAGCCTTTAATTTGTTTATTGAATCTTTAGTTGTAAATTGAATTAACAATAAGTATGTATTCAAATCTTATACCATGTTCAGACATGCATCTTAATTGCGCAATTAGGAAATTTACGCAATTAAGGCCTTAATTGAGATCAATTTAGCATACAAGAACTCAATTAATAAATTGAGAAATTAGAACTTAATTGTTTCAATAATTGAGTAGCTTTTACTTAACATTTATATCTATAACATTAGTGTTGTCAATTATTCGCATTTTATAATCGTTCGGATAAAATTTCATGATTTTTTTCTTGTTCGAACAGCCGAATAATTTAAAACTTTTATTCGAATATTCAAACGAATAACGAATAAAAATGTTCATTCGAATAACCACTTTATGACCACGATTTTTAATATATTCTATCACTATACTGCAGTAAATGTTGTACCAATTGTCTTGAACGTACTTGTCTTATGACTGGTCAAAAGGGGAATGGCACAAAATGTTGAGAGTCGTGACCGATGAAAAGAGATCATATCAGAAAATTATAGCAAAAATTTTAACAAAATACCCTCACTGTATAAGCAGATTTTTTTTTCAAATCAGAAATATTTGTTTAAAGCACAATAATTTAACCAGTATTAAAGAAACCAACACAGGACATGTACCTTAAGTTTGGGTCTAGAACCTTTCGCTGAGTATCTTACTTATATCAGTTGATCGCCTCCAACGACAACGTTATGTAAAGTTTACCTTTCATATAAAGTTCCGAAAGTCGAATCGGTTGCTAGTCCTTGGAAACCAATGACGTGACTTGTCTTGTGACAGGTTCTCTTCCCTCTAGGATATTTCGAGTTTTTAAAGGCGTTCCATCTTCAGCCAAACTCCTTCCTATATATTATTTCTTCGATAGAATTAAGATGACTTTTCTTTACATATTATACTTGTCAGATATGTTTGGATCTTCATGGAAACTTTCAACTTGTATATTGTGTACTTTACGAAAATGGTGCAAGAGTGCAGAAGTTGGTGCATTGTTTACTTAACACATCCTATTGTTAACAGCTTAAAAAATTAATTAATTTAAAACATTATTTTTTATTGGTAAATGCATACTAATTCTTATGAAAAGGGATTTAAAAAAGTTGTTCGAATATTCGGCTAAAACTGTTCGAATAACTTTTTATACTGAATTGAAAAATTTTGTTCGTTCGAACAAAAATGAAAAAAGTTGTTCGAATATTCGAATAATTCTTATTCGAATGACAACACTACTATACATATAACTATACATATATACTTTTTACTACGATAAAATATCTCTTTTCGAAGTTAAGTTAGAAAAAAAAGCGACAATACGCAATTTCGCTAATATAAATGTTGCTGAAAATTAGAAAGATAGCACTGTTTATTTTTTATAACGGGAAATTTAAACCATATCTAAAGAACTTTATATTATATTCTGCGGACACCTTATGGTCATTATGCGAACTAAACAGCACTGCCAATTGTGATAAACCAAAATATGATTGAAAAATTAAAAAGCGTAGCAAATGCGGTGGAAACTACACTGCCAACTACATGGGCTGCCCTGTTTATGTACATGTTAAGCGGTCTTTGTCCAAAAGTCGTAATTCTACTTGCGCTCAACCTATTACTCTCAATAAAATTAATTATCCCCAGTTGACCGAACCAGCTACCAGCCGGCCTTCATACACCAACGTTTTAAAGGCTAATCAGGCCATAGCGCAAAAAATACCCAACAGTCAGTTCTCATACGCTAACCCTGTAAAGTCTAATCAGACCACAGCTCAAAAAGGGCCTCTTGCCAACGAAAATCCTAGTTTCAAATTTTTGAGTATTATTCTCGAAAGTTTTACACGATAAATGTTCGAGATATAGTCGAAATCGATATCATTAACGAAAGTCTTGGTCAAGTAAATTCCGTTTCCGTTATTTTGAATTATAATGTTAAAAACTGTTGCCAGTGCTTTTATTTTGACATTTCATAGGCAGTGTTGTATTTAGTATTACCAAATACAAATTGCCATTAGAGCTGTCATTATGTCTTAACTTCGTTAAGTTTAAATTTGCATTTTTCATTTCGTAACAATATTATAAATTTAGATAAACATGCATTCTACGCAAAAGAAACTTCTTTAGCTCAATTATTGTTATTTTCACAAAAAAAAAATAAACAAAATAATTAAAACAATTCAAAGAAGCTTCCACTTAAGGTCACACAATGTTTTATGATTTTGTCTTGTGATTTCAAGATTCTTTCTAAATTTATTATCAACATTATTTAGATATATGTATGCTAATCTTATAATATAACATAGATAACTTCTTTTTTTAACTTTAATCTCAACACTTGTATTTATAACAGAATTCACGTCATTTCATTTGCATGAAAACACCACCATTACAGTTTCAGGAAAGAATGATAAAAAAAAGCTTAAAATATGGAATTGATAAAAACAATTATGATTAGCACGAGTACAACAAGACAATAAAGAAATAAAGTCGAATAAGGTTTATCATATGATACCCTACAATAGTTGCAAGAACATAATACATACAGTTGGGCCTCGATTTTTCGCGATTCGATTAACCGGAAACGTCGATTAGACGGGAAAGAAAATTTGTGACAATTTTCAGGATTTCGGGGAGATTAACAGAAAATCTGTGATAATTTCTATAAATTTAATTTGTTCATCGAATAAACTTGATTACCTCTATTATCCGGGATTTTAAAAGATAAACTCCAAGTTTACCGCATTCATGAAAAACTAAATAACGAAAATATGAATTTGAAAAAGAAGAAACAAACAACATTATATGATTTTTTTAAAGAAACTTAGGTAAAATGAAATCTTTATGTATCGTTTAATCTTTTCTTTAAAAAATTTTCATTTTTTTCTTATATTATTTAAAATTGTTCATAATATCTTTGAATAAATGAATTACATATAAATAAAAAATTGTTAAAAGTACAACTGAAAATTGTTATCAATTAACCGGGAAAATCGATTATCCAGAATGCTTCCGGTCCCAACCATTACGGATAATCGAGGCCGCACTGTATATGAAATTATTATGATTGTAATTGTCATTGGTGGTGGTAAAAACAAATTATTAATCGATTAGTTAAACATATGATTAATCGAACTGCGAAAATATTAATTAATAAAATATTATTTGTTTAAATCATAATGTTAAGAATTGTCATATATTTGTTTATAAAAAATAGCTCTACACATAAAAATAAATTCATAGTAAAATCGACGAGAACCAGGTTAATTTAACATTTTTCGGTATTGATTTTGCTTTATAGGTGTTTCATGTTAATTCAACATGACTTACAATAATCTGGAAAGAACATTTTTCCTTTTGAAATAACTATATTTCTTGTCGATTTAATATTCCAGTACAGTTCAATCAAAATCAAGTTTATACTAAAATAATACAAAGAATCATGTTGAATCGAAGTTATTTCAAGTTCAAACCATGTGAACTCGATATTGAAACAACACAAAGAATCAGGTTGAATTAAAGTTATATCAAGTTGAAAGCACATGGCTTTAACGTACATACATAGCTATTTTATTAGTTTTTATAAGGATAGGCATCAGAAAAAAATATATGCTGTAGTTGGCTGCCCCAGTGTACTGCAGCCACAACAGCTTCATGCTTTACTTTAGTTATACACTAAATAAATACCATCGTTTGTAAAATGAATTTAATTTTAATTCAAATTAAATTATGGAGTTTTTTTTCCAAAAAAAAAAAATTTTGCATTGTTTGCACTTTTTAATGAAAATTTGCAATATATTGATTTTTTGAGGATATGAAGTTATTAGAAATTATCTCTTACGAAGGTAAATTTTTGCTTAAAATGAATGATAAATTGCTATTTATTTTTTGATAAAAACTAAAAAAATTTCATTTTTTTTTCAAGAATAGAAAACATCATTAATTGATTATTTAATATAAAATTTATTTGAAATTAAAGTTATAGTCATGTTGATTTCAAATGAAATGTAACGTTTATAACAAAGTTGTTTTAACAATGTGAAAAGTATTAAATCAAAGAGATTTAAGATGAAATTAATAATTTTCCGCTTAAAATTAACATGAAACAAAGGTAATTTTAAGCAAACAGCAGACATTTTTCGTTGATAATTTGATTTTTGTCGGCAATTTCTTGCAATGACAAGCCTATATAAAAATCCTTAGAAATTATCCGGAATTGTACTACTTCCGCATTACAAGTTCAGGATCTTATTGACTTCTATGGAAGCGCTTTTTTTCCTGGGAGGCTCTACACACACATAGAATGTATGTACGTATATTACTTATATTACTTCTAATATTTCTCTACGAAATATATTTTTTGCCAAACATAAAAGAGGCCAAATTATGAAATTGGATATCGTCAGGTTGCCTAGAATTGAGAGGGTATTGTACCTATCAAGAACTTGCTACTTATTTTGATCTCAGTACTTTTTTGGACAGGAACTTGGCCTTATTTTCACATTTATGTTTTTGTGCGGATCTCAGTTCTAAGCTTTTATTTAGTACAATAAGCCCCAGATGAAACATTTCCGTTTTCCCATTTTTCTTAGTACTTTCCCATCAAGACCTACCTGTGTACCAAATTTCAGCTTTCTAGCTGTAGTGGAAGTGCCCCATACAAGCAAGGGGCACCCTAGCTCCCCATATAAAAAGTGTCCGTTTTCAGACTTTTCTGGTTGTTTGCTCAACAATACCTACCTGTGTACCGAATTGCAGCTTTCTAGATGAACTAGAAGTGCCCCATACAAAGAAGGGGCGCATTAGTGCCCCAAAGTGAAAAATTCCCGTTTTCAATTTTGTTCGTTAATTGCTTATCAGGACCTACCTGTGTTGCACCAAATTTCAGCTTTCTAGCTATGCTGGAAGTGCCCTATACAAAGAAGGGGCACCCTAGCCCCCGCCCCTCCCAGATGAAAAGTGACCGTTTTCAAATATTTTTCGTTAGTTCCCTATCAGGACCTATCTGTGTACCAAATTTTATATTTCTAGCTATACTGTAAGTGCCCGCAAAAGAGGGGCACCCTAGTCCCCCAGGTGAAAAGTGACCGTTTTCATATTTTCCTGGTTTATTACTCTCCAAGACCTACCTGTATACCAAATTTCAGCTCTCTAGCTATAGTGGAAGTGCCCAATAATATTAATGATTCAGTGAGTCAGTCAGTTAATATGTACTAAAATATGCACTTTTTACACCCTAATATCTCGGGAAGCTTTTACGGTAGAACTGTCAAATTTTACCTATTAGGTTAGCTCTGTAGGTAGACATTATGTTTCAAGTTTCATTATTTTATGATTAAATCGAGCAAAGTTATGAGGGGGTAAGAAAATCTATCACAATGGTTTAAAAAGTAAATTTTCTTTATTTATGAAAATTTTCATTCATCCGTGAACTCTTAAAAGAACGAAGGGTATACCAATACCCAAAATACTTCATACTAAACCATAATATTATTTATTAAAATTATTAAAAATATTCTTATCTTTGTATCTTAATATGATTTTAAGTTTTACGAGATCTAATAAAAAGTATAAGTAAAACTATTTTTCAAGAAGTATAAAAACTGCGAAAGTTTTAAGAAAAATTTAGTATTTCTTCTTTAGTAACATTCATCAACTAAAAACGAAAAGAAAATTTTCAAGCAGTAATACAATGAGTTGCAAGCAAATTTTTATTTTAATTACCATAATAGCGTTGGCATTAAACGTTGGTGCCAGAGGACATGGATCTACCGAAGATTTGCAAAAATTGTTGGCCCGCTCCAAAGCCAATGATTGCTTCAATAATTATATGAGACATACCCAGGTTCTTACTATGAAATCTGAAAAGAAGTATAATGCTTGCGATCAAGGATGTGAAAACGAGAAATCAAATATCGAAGCTGCTGCTTTAGAAAAACGTAATAATTTAGCTTCCAGTGCTGGGCTATCTTGCAGCACTTTGCAGCACTGCAATGACTTGCCAACAGCTGTTGAGGCTTTGAACTGTTTAGCTGAAGCGGTAAGTGTTCTCAAATATAGCAGCAATGCGATCTCAGACTTTTTATCAAATGCATTAAACTCTTGTTTAATTAAAAAATGTATATTTTTCTTTGAACAGAGCTCGAATGGTGCCAGGACAATGTATACCGTCAATACAAAAGCTTCTAAATATTTGGTTGACATAAAAGAAGCACACCGTTTAGCTGATAATAATAAATACAAATGTACCAACGAAACCAAAGACCATTTCGAGAGCGAGGTTGCCGATGTCAATGTTCATTTAACCGAATGTATGATGGGTACTAATGATGAATGGGTTATACCTGAAGACTCTACTGAAAGCGAAGATTCTAACTGAAGGTTTCATTTTGAAAATTTAAGAAATTTAATGGAAAATATGTCGCATTTTATTTTATTCAGAATGTTGTGTTTCTAAAAAATTATATAATTGTAAAAAAATATAAATTGCTTTCTTAAAATCTATCTGTGTTTGTATGTTTGTTTGTTTGGGTGTTCCACACAGTATCACCTATCGCTTTGCAACTTTAAAATTGTTTTACTAACAATTGAAAAATTCAAATAGTATAATTTTTAATTATGGTGAGGAAGCATTTTTTAATTTCCCTATATATGCACACCTACAATACTGAGGTTCTCAAAATTTGGTTTTGGGCTAATCTTAGAATAAAGTGCAATTTCCAGCAAAATCTTAGACGTATAGGACGGAGATACGGCTACTTGCATACAAAATAATTATTTAGTCTCCCATATATGCATAACAACAACAGTGTGACTCTCTAAATTTGATTTGCTATAAGAATTAAGTATGTTTTCAAGAAAAATGCTGGAGGTATATCATGTGGAAACGGTTACCATCCATTCAAAATAATTATTAATTTCCCTTTATCTGCACAACAAGGGCTAGTGAAGCACGCCGAATGGGGCTACAGAATTTACACCGCTAATATTTATTTACTTTTTTAATTGATCGTTTAATCCTATTTATCACTCTGGTCTTCAAAGAGACCCAAGCTGTAGGCTCAACTGAACGTCAGAAATCATTATTCCAAGACTGAAATGTGTTTAGGGGTTAATTTCATTTTAGGTATAAGATGTGCTCAGCAATTTTATGAAAAACTCCACGAGTAAAACTTTTGTAGAACATTTAGCTCGCTATATCACTACTGAAGGAGTTCTTTTGCTACTTTTTTAATAAAGAGACAAAAAGACCCTTAGAGCGAAGAGTTACAAGATTATAATGTCCAAAAAAATTTTTTTGTTACAAGATTTCTTATGCCGAGTTGCTATAACTATTAGAAAAAAAGGGAGGGGGGGACTTGACTCCCTCTAAAATGAATCTTAGATGTAAACTTTCAAAAATGCTAATACAAGCATATATCTTTTTTGGTGCCCTCTGCCAGAAGCAGTCGTAAGTACCTTGATATTTTAAAAAATAAATTGATTTTGTTGTACAGTGTAATCAGTGCCCATGTGCATATTCATTTATGAGCACTCTGCTCGGTCGGTGTGTGTATTTTACATTTGACCGGACCAAACCTGAAGTCCTTTTGCCACCTATACCCTCAACATTTCGAGTAAATTCCGAAAAACTATATACAGTTTACGAGATTATTAGCGGGTTTCGAAAATTTCTCAAAATTTTTAAAGTCTACGAGCCAAGACGGCATCAGATTCGTACTCAGCGCATCGCAATACATGTCTATATATGGGTCTAGTCACAGGTACAGATCACTTTTTTTGGATCCCGTGTAATCATTATAGAGCAACGTAACAAAAATATTCATCGGAATGTAAAAGCTATGGGAAACGTGAAAAATAACACTCTGCAAAAAAATTAAACTTTTGTCGTGACCTTTGATCAACACTATATTTTTTTGATGTGTTATAGTCCCCCCTAACTACAAAAACAGTCGAAATTTAATATGTATGGATACGTTTTTTACCCGACTGCGCGACACAAAGAAGGGTATTGTGTTTATCAGCCTACACTCTAAAACATTACTTCAATTTTACGATCATATATTGTCTAAATTTGTATTGAAAATTTCTCCTTGTCTAAAATTACATCGATTTTGTAGTTATTTTATTAAAGAAAAAACCTTTCAAATTAAACATATTTAGTCCAAGTGTGAAAAAATGTAACATAAAGTATAATATGGCTATGGCTGAATGGTAGATACGTCAGACTTTCAGTCAGGAGGTCGCGGTTCAAACCTGCACGCAGCCAATCGCTTTTTTTAGTAAAAATATTTTGTTCAAAAGTAATGCGTGTGTAATTTTAGGTCGATAATAATCTGTAAAGTGTTGACGACTATTATCGACCTAATTTTCAACAAAAGTGTTTTAGAGTGTATGTATGTATGTATGTATGTATGTATGTATGTATGTATGTATGTATGTATGTATGTATGTATGTATGTATGTATGTATGTATGTATGTATGTATGTATGTATGTATGTATGTATGTATGTATGTATGTATGTATGTATGTATGTATGTATGTGTGTTGCTTTGCGGCACTATATAAACCAAACGCGTAGACCGATTTTCACGATTCTTACGTCAATCGATTCGTCTTAGTCCGGGGAGTGTCACTAAAGTTATGACAACAGTGAAAACTCAATATGGCAGCCAACAGACGCCATTTTGTTTATACTAAATAAATAAAAAGTTGGCGAACTATATCAAAACGGGTATCAATCGACAGGTATTTATGATTTTTAATTTCGAACGACCATTTAGGATCTGTGACAGTTTAAAGTTGTTTTCTTTTCTTTTTTTACGCAGTCGGGTTTTTTTATTTTTTAAATTTATGTCTTGTTTATATTTGTTAACATTTAAAGAACCCAAAATATGCAGGAAAAAAACAGCATGCGCCACAAAAATTTAAAACAAATCCAAAAATAAGCGACTCACTCTGAAATATGCTGTATAAGTACCAGTCATTACTTTTTAGCCCATTAACAGAGTACTACCGATTACAAAAATGCCAAAAGTTTTTGCTGTGATACTATTGTGTAAAATTTCTTTTAGAAACTCAATAGAAATGAGGTATATTATATTCGTTTTTGGGTGGTTTGGATATCTCATTTCC
Source organism: Panzeria rudis (assembly GCA_956483635.1). Classification (NCBI taxonomy): domain Eukaryota; kingdom Metazoa; phylum Arthropoda; class Insecta; order Diptera; family Tachinidae; genus Panzeria; species Panzeria rudis. The sequence goes on along the minus strand of OY101448.1, from coordinate 47,077,453 downwards.
CTCCCCTGAAACCGCGCCTCATACTGCACAATACTTTATTTTTGGGTAAACAATAATTTTATTTCTTTAGTGATGCACGCTCAAACGCAGTTGCATTTCTAGACAGAGTTGTATTTTGCTCTTGAAATTTCCATACATTTTAGTAATCAAAATGAAACTCTAAAAGTATCGAGTAACTCCTTTGCCAGCAATAGTCAGAATCAGAAACATAAATTCCTAGAAAAAAATACACTAAAACTTTCGGGAAAACTTCTTCTCTCCTGCCTCGACCTAGATAATAAAGTTAAAACGGCTTAAAGATAACTTTATTTAAAGTTTTTTAATGGTCTTTGTAATAAAATAGCTTTATAAAAAATGATTAAAGCAGTCTTTTCAAAAATTCCAAATTTTAGAAAAAGTTAATAAAAAATGTTTCCATAGAATCTAAAATTTCGGTTATTTTTGTAATTAGGGGAGACCATAACACATCAATAAAATATATTGGTACTCCTTGACATTTTTCTCGTTGATTAGTGTAATTAATTAGTGTAATGTGTAGAGACAAATTTATGCCTCAAATTAGCAAAAATTTCCTTCTACTAGGTTTTTTTTTTAATAAATAAATAAAGAGTAAGAAAGGAGTTTGGAAATAAACTTTTTTGTAGAATATGCTGAACTGTGCTAAAACTAGTTTGATAATGATTTGACACAGAAAAAACTATCGACATTAATGCAAAAAAGAGTTAACCGAAAGTATTAGAAGTTTTAAGAACTTTAAAACTAGAAAAAATGCTGAGAAATTTGATATTCTCTATTAATGACTGGTTGCGAATTTTCTCTAATATCTACAAATAAGTGAATGGATTTGTTCTAAGTCAGATTTAATAAAAACTGAAAAAAAACTGAAGAATAATTCAAATTGTATATAGCTTTGACAAAACAGTTACTTTTTTAGTATGAATGTATAACTCAATAATTTTTAACAAATCGTAAAAAACTTTGACTTGCGTAGCAAACAGACAAAGTGAAATAAAGTGAATTTAAATGAAATGAATTAAGACAAATTGATTATAAAATCAGTTTCGATTTAAAATTTGTTGATATATTTTTGCTTTGTGGACAGGAAATAGCTCTTGTCTTCTCTAGTAAGTAAAAAACTTGTGGAAAACTTTAATGTACGTTATCCATTACCAATAAGTTTTGTAAAGAAATAATATGGCTTACGAAATTTAGTACTTTTTTGCGTATTCTATTTTAAAATGATAATAAACTAAGTTATAATAATATTGTTTTTGAATGCGCTATTTGTATATGTATCACAAAAATAAAATTTAACACCATAAATAAAGTGGAGTTCGGTTATAACGAACACCAGTTATAACGAATTATAGCGTGCAACAAGCAACTTCGGCGGTTCCAACAGCTTTGCATTAATATTTCATAGAAATTAGTACGGTTATAGCGAACTTCGGTTATAGCGAATTTTCGCTTATAACAAACACTTTTTTACGACTTATAAGTAAAAATTCATGTAAATTTATACGTTTATAACGAACAGAAATACTTCATTTCGTAATAACTATATATATAAAAAAAGTTTTGCTTGGAAATTGTGCATTGATCTTGCGTGCATATTTTTTCCTGTATATTTTTCGTGTATATTTCTCGATTTTTTAACATTTTTGTGTTTTGAGCGTTACATTGGCTTTCGCGATTGTTCCAGGAAAGATTTTTGTAAATGGACAAAAAGTAGGCTAACTCTTCTTTCAAATAAGACTTATTTCAATTAAATCGACTAACAATGTCAAAAAGTTATTTCAATTTGAAATAACTTTTTTTGTTCCAAAATATAAACTACCCACAGTGAGAAAGAAGCAACATTTTTTTTCAAAGAAAACCAGAAGTTTGGAAACAGAAAATGCTCGTTACATCGTTTCTATCCTTCAGCTGTTGTTAACTTTTTTTAACGTCTTAAAATTTATAGATGAATTATATTTACAATTCTTTTACGTAACGCTCAATACATTTTAATACGAACTCAATATTTTTTTAAGAAACACATACTTTATTTTGAATTCAATAAAATTCAGATGTATAATCGTCTATGAGGGGAAAAAACAGTACCTATTTTTCCAAATTGATTATTAGGCTAAGGTCCGTAACGTTTTAGTTCTGAAAGAATTTGGCATAATTAGCATTCCAAGGAACAAGGGAAAAAATTAACATCAACTTAATTTTTCAACGTACAGCAGCAGAAACAGAGCAACGCGCCACTTTCGGAAGCCACTACACTTTCATCGTTAGTGCTCACATGTATTTTGCCACCACTTCAATTCTTATATATACAAATTTTTCGTTTATTTCTTTTATATTTTATTTTTTGCAGCATATAGCAAACTAATTTGTCGCCATTCTATAAAAAATACAAGTCGTGATTTTAGGAAATACTGTGGTACGGTTGTTTTTATTGTTATTGCTTACACAATTTTCATAGAAATTATAGATTTAAAGAAACAACTGTAACTTTGAATCTATTTTTATGCCATCTTGAAAATATTACACAATAAAGACACGTCAGTTGGCTATATTCCGTAAAAAAATAAAAAAAAATTAAATACCATTTTTCAGGATATTTAATGATAAAGGATACTTTGTCATTTTAGAGACACTTGTAGCAGGAAGCCGTGTCCTTTTTAGGCAGTATTCATTAAGAGGAGATATTATTTATATACTATGGCGCGTTCTAAAGTTAATCAATCTTCAATATGACGAACTTTTAACAAAAATGGCCGAAATGCCCAAGTTTAGAGGCCTATAAAATAGAAAACATAAGAGGTATCAAAATAATGTTTCAAGGACCCTAAATAATAATTATAATAATTTTTCAGGTAGCAAAAGATTTGTCCTTTTTAAGAAATATTCACGAAATAAAATATTTGCTGAACGTAACTATTATATTAAATTAATCAGGTATGTGATGGAAATCGATTCCGAAAACGAAGCAATTTTGAAAGGTGTTTTTTAATAATATTTCTTTATTAAAAACAATGTTATAACAAATATTATAAAAATATTTCTTTATTACAAAAGAGTTGTATCACAAAAATTATAAAAATTTGATGAAAAGTGCGTTAAAAGGGACTTTCAAAAGTGCTTAGTTTTCAAAATCGATTTCCATCACATACCTGAATATCTTTTTTCTTTGGCTCGTAGCTATTATAATCGATAAATACTTTTTTCTCTTATCCATAAATAAAGATTTTTATGTTTTATATTTACGATAATAATTATTTTTAACCGATCACTTCGTCATGTATTTTTTATGTATGTTATCTCAAAGCTCCGCCATTTATGAAGCTATTTCAGACTTTTTTTCTTTATTTAAAAGGATGTGCTTCCAGATTGGTCGCTTTAAAGAATGAGCAGGGTCACGCCCATACAAAGTAAATTCACATTCATTTTCAACTACTTCTACTCAATCGATTCTTATGAAACGTTGCACACCCATTAAGTTCTGATTGAATACTACATCACGATTAAAAAAGTGGGCAGTGCCATACCCCGTGCAAAGTAAATATTATTTTTCAACAACTTCTACCGAACCGATTCTTATGAAACTTTTCATACACCTTTAGTTATCCTTAAAGTACAACATTATGGTTAGAAAATTGGGCAGTGCCACGCCCATGCAAAGTAAATATTATTTTTCAACAACTTCTACTGAACCGATTCTTATGAAACTTTGCATACACCTTTAGTTATCGTTAAAATACAACATTATGTTTAGAAAAGTGGGCAGTGCCACGCCCATGAGAAGTAAATAAGCATTTTAGCTACTTCTACTTAACCGATTCTTATGAAACTTTGCATACACAATTAGTTCTCGTAAAAGTACATGATGATAAAATATGTGGGCAGTGCCATACCTATTTTGTAGTCGGTTTTTTTTTTGCAAGAATTTTAACATTAATTGTTTTATCAAAGAAAATATGTTTTGATGAAAATAAACTGTATTTTCCATTTTAAAATGTTTACCGACAAAAACACACAATTTATAAGTAATTTTTCTAACTAAACTTTAATATGTAAAATATGTTATAACTGTTATATAACTGTCATAATAATTAAAAATGATTAGAAAACATATCTATCGGATAGTAATAGTTAAGCATGAGAAATACTTTTATTTGATGCCTATTTGATGCCTATAAAATAAAATTCTATTCATAATAATTGTGCGCAATTTTTATCGAATATACGTTATAACTATTAAGTCCTTGTAATTTTTCGACATGTTATGCGCATACAACAGTAGAATATATATGTCGAATTTTATTAAAATCGGAAAGGATAAAAATCCAGACCGTGTCGAAAATTTTCGTTTTTACCCTTTAGTATACATATTATAAAAATAATTGTTTGAAAAGGTGCATTTTAAGTCGAATTTTAAAACCATTTTAGTATTTTGATTTTTCATCTTTGAGAATTTTTCCACCTCTGGAAAAAAATCAAACTTAATAGAAAAAGGGTAATTGCACAAAAAAAGATTTGTTTATGTACGCAAAAATTACCGCTGGTGTAACTGAGCCAGTGTTCGAGGCTTTTTTTAATAACATTTTTAATATACTAAATGTAATCTTAGTTATTCGTGACCCGATTTTTATGATTTTAATAGCATGAATCTTCGAATCAATTCTAGCAGATTGGTCCATAATTTAAGACTGTATGTTAAATAGGGCCTTCGTAAAACACCTTTCAACATAGTTCAGCAATAAGCGAAAACAAAATTATCGGTCATGTCACAGAGTTCAATTCCGTTCGGAAACGGAATTCAATCAACCCGAATATGTCAAGCCCTAGCTGGAGCATACTGCACCATAATAGCGCCGCCAACAGTCTGGCCACACCTGACGAATTTGCGTATTTTAGTTTTCTTTTTTAGACACCAGCTGCTATAAAAATGGGTTTGGTTGAATTCCGTTTCCGAACGGAATTGAACTCTGTGACATGGCCGTATAATACCCTTACCACATTATGGTGAAGGGTATAAAAAGTATTTAATGGACTAAAAGCTTTTCACATTTTTATTTTCGGAGTAAAGATACACAAAAAAACTTGTTGACTTGTGTTACTTACGTCAATGATAGTCACACACTTCTTTATGATCTTGTCTTGTGACATCAAGGTTTCTTTTTAATTTATTATTTGCACTACTGCGATGCGTGTTTATATAATAAGAATTAATCTTCTCATATATTTAATTGTTAAATACCGCTAGTAAAAGTCATTTGAATCAGACCACCAGCATTCATATTTCAGGAAGAATGAGATACATTTTTAAAATATGAGCTTGATAACAGAGAGCATTTATGATAATCATGATTGCCAAAACAATAGGAGAATCAAAATAACCAGAAAAGTAAATGATGCTCTACACCCCTACACAACTAAGATTTTGCCGGTTTTTGCAATGTTGTGAAATTTATTATAGATTTTTTAAAACAATTAAGTAATGAGTTATAGTCGAACTGTATGGGTTTATATCCTTCAAAATTTTAATTATTTTGGCTTAAGTTCGGTTTTAATTTAATTTTTCAATTAAATTATATTATTATTTAGCGATAAATGTGAAGCATGTAGACGAAGAAAATTTTTGACTGCACGTAGGGTTGAACTGATATGTTTCGAAAGCTCCCGCTAATCTCGTCAGAGTTTTTACCGCGTAGACCACTAGACCAAAGTCGGTGGTTTGCAGTCAAGAGCTGAATATCATCTACCTTTAATCAATTCATACTGACACTCTTACATCTGTATTTCGTTTGTAGTTATTGTTATTAACTTTTTCCCTTTTATCTTGACCGACATGGATTAGTATAATGTCAATAAAAATTAAGTTTAAAAAACTAAAACGCCACTAGTACAAAGCAAGAAAGTATCCGTGATCGTACGTCACCTAGTCCTAAGTATTGTTTACACTACAATACATTTTATAGTCCACAAGTGATACAACTTTTTAGTGACGTCATTTTCAAGTACATACTCCATAGAATTATTTAGAGTCATATGCCTTTAGTAGGGTATAAAATTGTCTTAAGTTAAATATAAAATGATTAAAATTATTATTAAAGATATATTTGCTGTCAGAATAGTTTAAAATAGCAATATATTTTATTTAAGAATTTCATCACTAGTTGAAATTTTAAATGTGACCCAAATACTTTCTTTTAATTGATACACTGAAAACATTTCACGCAATATTTTACCAAAGAAAAAATAGAACTTTCGTAATTGCATTTTTCGTAGAGAATACAAGATTTTCGTGCATATTATGAAATAAACTTATAAACACTATGCGACAAATGAAGACTTTTTTGTAAAACACATGGACTGGAAAGTACACAGGGGGGGGTTACTCTGTATTGCGATGCGAAAGGAAAACTGTTCGCATTTGTATGTTATTTACATTGCAATGCGAAAGAATTTCTCTCGTTTCGAATTACAGAGTAACCCACCAGGTTCGATTGTGCTACCACAGGGTATTAAAACTCTATACATACTAAGTGTGGCAAATCTGGTGAGCAATTTTTTTTTTGTGGGCTCCAAAATTTCTGAAAATCAGTGGACTCTCAAAAAAAAAGGTGTCATCAGTTTTTGGTCAACAGCTAATTAGACGCTTAACTATATATATGGCAATAATGTAGCTAAGAGTCCGCTTAACAAACGTTATTAACATTTTATGCCAAAAATAATATATATTGGTGGACTTTTTTTTTAATTATAGAACAATTTGTTTTTACTATTTTCAGAGTAACTTACAGAGACTCCTAATAAACATATTTGGCAAAGTTGTAGCCACTGTAAATCTGAGCAGCTTTTGTGGACATATCAATACAAGCTGAACATGTCTAGACACCCCAATAACTCCTACACAACACTTTTTACCTTAAAAATGGTGAATAGTGAAATATTTTTTGATACTAAATAAATATTTTTAATAGCACTTGAATGTAGCACGCTTCTGTGTTGTGTTAACATGTTTTAACTGTGTTTCATTAACATTTTCTGCGAAAATAAATAATCCTTTCCAGCACTTTTTTTTAATAAATGTAGGAAATTAATATTTTATTCACAACTTCCAGGAACTCCTAATTTTTCACTAACAATATTTGGCAAAACAACAACAAAAACTCAAAAAAATAGGAAATACTAAAATTAGCAACACAAGAAGTGGAACAATAAAGAAGAAAGCAAAAATATACAATAAAAATATAGTCTAACGGTCCTTTTCACAATGTACGATTAAGAGTTAACGTGGACTTTAACGGGAAGCCCGGCATATAAGACTTGCCGTTAAAGTCGACGTTAGCTTTTAATCGTACATTGCAAAAAGGGCTGTAAATGGTGAAAAACGAAAATTTTTAAGGTATGGCTAAAAAGAAGATAGCGCGTCAATAAAAAAAAACTATCGCTTGGAGGATACTTCGGAGATACTTAAGCGATACTTAGGCGATACTTCTCAAGAATCTAGTCGCGACACCTTCACTTTGCAAGGACACCAACCATTAGCCAAGATACCAACATGGCACAAAGATTTCCAAAAACTTGGACAAAAATCTCCCCAAAATCCAAGAAGTTAACTGGATCTGGATTCCCAAAAACTATAACAAAAATCGCCCCAAACTTGCAGAAATTCTCTCTATTCAGAAAAACTAAGACAAAAATCTCTTCAAAGTCCCAAGAACTTTCCCGGAAAACAAGGGCAATACCGAAAAAAGCGAAAGTATCAAAGCGGCAGCACAGAGTTTTTTTTCGCACCGCTGCCTGTTGCCTTCGTTTTGAATTGTTGATACTAGAACTGCTTACCAGTACTCGTTACACATATTTGTTATGCGCATTTACTCATATGTTCATATGTATATGCTGCATATCATATACGCAACATGCCATAAGGAACTTCGTTCGAATAAAATATTTCTGCTCGTTATAGATTTTTTCTGTGAACTTATTTATGAAAACAAAACGATTTTGATAAATTTTCAGTTGTAATTTATTTTTGGAATGAAGTTTCTTATGGCACTTTGTGTATATCAATGTTTTCAATGCTTGGGGGTAAAACAAAAGTCTTTAATATGAAAAAATACGTGTAACGAATACTGGCAACGAAAACGCAAAACGAAGGCAATAGGCCGATAGCGGTAGGCTAAAAGTGGCGCGTCGAATATGGCCAGCCGAAGGTTGCTAACCGAAGGCGCCCGGCTGAAGCCGACTGGTCGATGGTGGCTAGCTGATCTAATGCAGTTCCGGGGAACTTCAGGGATTTTGGGAAGCTTTTTTTAATTTTTTGGAAATTTTTGGGTCAGGTTTGTGTCTTGACTAAGGGTTGGCACCCATGCTAAGTGAAGGTGTCTTGGCTAAACAGCACTTATCACTGCTGTATTCTTGAGAAGTATCGCCGAAGCATTACCCAATTACCTTACAGGCGATAGTGTTTTTTGGTGACGAATTATCTTCCTTTTTTTATCTTAATTTATTTGGTTCCATCAAGGTAGGTGAAATTTTTGTTTTTAATTTATAAGTTTTATTTTTGTTGGGAGTCATGGCGCCGCCGGGTGTGGTTACTGCGCACTCAAAGAATTTTTTTTTTCATAAAAGCAACGAAATAACTTCATTAGATTTTTTCATTAATCCAATGACAATTTCAAAAATCCAATTAAAGTTTCAAAAATCCAATGAAAATTTCATTATTATTGTGAAAGAATTTCATTGTTTGAATGACAATTTAATTAATCCAATGAAAAGTTTCATTAAAATTCAACCAATGAAAATTTCATTAAAATTCAACCAACGAAATTATTTTACGATATTAATGAAACTTTTCTTTGGATTTATGAAATTGTCATTCAACCAATGAAACTCTTTCACAAGCGAGCAAAAAATGAACATACAAATCATTAGTTACAGCATTGATGAACTCGCTCAAAGTATTTATATTTCTGGTGACACATGAATGAATTTAACACATGCTTGTCATAGGACGGAAGTGATCCAAAGTGCTGAATGGTATGCGCTTAAAAGGTTGTCTAGAACAATTTTTGACATAAACAACAGCCTTAGAGTATTAAATTCATTACCTGTAGTGATTGGCATTCAATGAAAATGGTAAACCTTTGGAATTAGTTTCGTTTTGTTTTTCCTGGGAATATTAATGAAATTTTCATTGGATTTGTGAAATTGTCATTGGATTAATGAAAAAATCTAATGAAGTTAAACAACTTGGTTTTATGAAAAAAATGCTTTCTGTGTAGGCAGAGTATACCGAAGGGCGGTAAATATGAGGGGGCGTACGAAATAGCGGCCGAACATGGCCGTTCGAAGGTGACCTACCAAAACTTATCAGCCGAAGGTGGCCAGCCGATGGCATAAGGTGGAAAGTAGCAGGCCAAAGATGGCAGGCTCAAGGCCATATGTGTAGACCGAATGCGACAGGAACTTCGTTCCTACTCGGTGTCGCATGACAACGTGCGCTCTTTTTTTTGATTTAGGGTGCAATATTTGAGATGGAATGAAACAAGGGAACTGCGTCGAGTATCTATTATCAGTCTTATACAGGATATTATACCGAATTGGCTTATGAGGTTTTCTTCCTACATCTTCACTTAAAAATTCATTCCAATAAGGACCTGAAAAGTTTAAAACTAATAATGTGAACAATAAAACTTTTTGGTACTTTTTATAGTCTTTTCTCAATGGAATTTCATTTAACCCGTCTGTCTGAGTTATAGAATACTTGACAACGCTGAATATGTATATATGATAGTTTTCGTGAATATGTTCCATTGACTTTTTTTCCAGTGTAATAATAAGAATTAAAGGTTTATTATTTCAGTTATTAAAAGTATTCCTATCTTAGCATCCTAAAATTGTTTTAAATTTTACGATGTGTAATAAAAAATTGTATAGAAAAATATATTTTCAAGAAGTATAAAAGTAGAGAAAGTTTTAAAGAAATTCAGTAGTTCTTGAGCAGTACTTATCAAAACAATATAATGAATTTCAAACAAACTGTTATTTTATTTGCAATGGCCACATTGTCATTGACCGTTGTTGTCAGTGGACAAGAATCCAACATTGAATTGCACAAATTATTAGCTCGCTCCGATGCTAATGGTTGTTTCAAAAAATTTATGAACTACACTACGGCTATTTCAAAACATTTTCAAAATAAATATAATGATTGCCATCAAAAATGTGATACAGAGAAAGCAAATATCGAAGCTGCTGCTATGGAAAAACGAAATAGGTTAACTTCTAATGCTGCTCAATCTTGTAGCGCGATGGGCCGGTGCAATTTAGCAAAGACGGCAGCACAGGCCTTGTATTGTTTAGCTAATCAGGTAAGTTAAATTTTTTTGCTTTTCAATTGAAGGGCTTAGTGCAATAACTCGTTAAGCCACTTGAAATCAAAAATAGATTTTATGTGTTCATTTGCTTGCTAGGTGCTATAGCTTTGCATCCTAGAGAAATTTTTTTGATAAATTCTAGGGTTTTGCAACTAATTATGCTGCATATTTAAAGTAGAAAATTCCAAAAACCATACAATTTTAAAATTTGTTGTTTTTGTGGCATATCGAGTTATTGCACTAATCCTCTCAACTATAATAGTAATTTGACATTTGCACAGAAATGATAAAGATAAACTATTGAAAAAACGTATCCATTTCTCAGGGTACCTCAGGTGTCAGGACAATGCATTCCATTAATACAGAAGCATCTAAATATTTGGTTGATGTAAAAGAAGCACTCCGTTTGGCTGATAATGAAAAATACAAATGCACCAACGAAACCAAGGACCAACATCAAAATGAGATTTCCCAATGCAACTTTGGTTTAGCCGGATGTATGACAGGTACTAATGAAGAATGGAATATATCTGAGGAGTATTTCCTAAGTATATCCAGTGAAAAGCCTGAAGATACTGAAGTTATAGAAGGTTCTGGAAGCGATGAAAATGTTGAAATCCCTGAACTTATAGATGAAGCTTCCGCAAACTCTGAAGTTTCTATCAAAGATGTGTCTGCCGATGAACCTCAAGATTCTAAAGAGCTTAGTTCCCATTTCGACTCATTAAATCAATAATTAGTAGACTATATTAAACTTTTTCGAAATTAATTACTAATTTTAATTTCTGTATATTTTTTTTCTTTAAATAAACCACTTCAAGATTGCAATAACGTTTTAAAACGTTACCGAAAACTGTTAAATTAACTATGTTTTCGACAATTTTAATACGAAATTTTTTTGTGTATGCCCTTTCCACATGTACTTAAGGATATAAAGCAAACTAACAGTAGCATCTTTCATAGATTACTAAATATAGTACAATAAACTGCAACTCATACTTCTTGTTTTTCAACAAGATTTATTGTAATGGGAGGCAAAATGGTTGGCAGCTTGTCTAGTTGCTTATGAAGTTGTTTGTTTGGTTTTTGGCAGCAGTAACAAAATTGATGGAAGCTTCTGGTAACGAGTTTGTTTGTGTTAAAAACAAAAACTTTATTTTAAATTTTTTTTCTTTTGTATGTATTTTTAATCAAGCATTCAACAAATCTTGCACTAATCTGTAATGGTATTTTTGACTTAAACACAAGTTTCGTTAAAAATAACAACTATAAAACATCATAAAACTATCAAAATGTCATATTTGTCTCATAGTTAAAGTCGTTGTTTTTTCTGATTTTTATTTTTGCTTTTTTTAATGATACTTTAGTTTATTTTTGTAATAGTATTTGAAAAAATAATTTGGGATTTATTGAAATTTTATTTGCAAAAACTTACACCAATATGCTGGCCTTCTACATATAATTGAGGTACTTTTATTACATCCGAGTGCATGCGTTCTTTGATTTCTTGTTGATATTCTACGCTCATGAAGACGTCACGTTCTTCAAATTTCACCAGCAGCGTTCTTAAGATTTGCTTAACATTTGAACATTTTGCATAAGTATCACGTATGATTCCCATACTTGTTGTATACAACACAACTTTGCCTGAGTCTTTTTCTTTGTAATTCTGTAAATGGGAACGAAAAATAAAACAATAAGAAAATTAAAAATTTTAGAAAATTTGTTATTTACGAGCTTTAAATTAACGGTGTGAATGGTAAAAAGATTATTTATTATTGCTAGTATAATAAAAAATATTCTAAATGAAAATTCTCAAATTCGTTTGATACTTTTTAAACTTACTAAGCAGATTAATTAAATTTTGTTTAAACATTGTCATTAAAAGATGTCTGTATTTCGCTTGATATAATAATACGTATGTATTTAAAGCAAAAGGAATTTTAAAATTAATAACAAAGATATGCTCAACTTGGAAAAAAGCTCTCACTCTTAATGCCGCCCATGTTGCAAAATAAAAGAAAAATAAAATAGTTATCACCAAAAAATTTTCAATCAAAAGTTTGTCCAAAAATAAATTTCTTTTTCAGTAAATGCTCTTTACTAAATCAGTGAACTTTTTTTTTTGCTTGACTTTTATTTAGGATGCAAACGCCAAAAGCAACAACAAGACCCCGTTTTCTGTGTCGTAAAACAGCAACCTTGATAACGACATACACATATATATAAAACAACAATAATGATAGCAAATCGAATGCAATTGTACAAAGTTTGGTTAATGAAGATTTTTGAGTAAATCAATTCGCTACTGGCGTTGAGTTAATTCTCATTAATTTTTTTAGAGTCTTTAGATAAACATTCAGGTTTGAACGCATTTAACAAAGTTAAATTTCATAAATGCTTAATAGATGATGATGATGATAACCCAGACAAAAATTTTGTTTGATATATTACAAAAAATCCAGTAAATATATTTGTTTGATTAAACCAACTATTTTGTTTATTATTAGTTAGTACATATTTTTAGACTAATTATTTCATAAATTCAAACAAAAATATTGTTTGATATTTTCCAGAAAATCCAGTAAATCTTTTTGTTTAATTTAGTAAATTGTTTTGCTTACAATTTGTAAATATTTTTAGACAAGTTGTTATACAGATACATGTAAACAATTTGTTCACTGAAAAATATACGTTTTTTTTTCAATGAAATTGTTGTGATATTTTTTGTAGGTCAGTTTCTAGACAAAATATTTACTATTTCATTGAATTCCTTTACAGAAAATGAAATTAAGGACCTGTCCCACGATGTCGACAAGTCGATGTGGTTCAATTATTTATATTGAAAAAATAATAACAAACTTAAATTTGTTTTCAATATAAATAAAAGAACGACATTGACTTGTCGACATCGTGGGACAGGGCTTTAGTTTTTTCGATGAACATTCTGTTCTTTATACTCTCCACAAAGAAAAAACTAAATTTTATTTTCTGTAAAGGAATTCAATGAACTAGTAAATATTTTGTCTATGAACGGACCTACAAACGAATTTGTAAATATAGACAAAAATGCCTCAACAATTTCATTGAAAAAAACGTGTTTTCTTCAGTGAACAAATTGTTTAAATCTATAAAACAATTTTTCTAAAAGTATTTACGAATTGTAGACAAAACAATTTACTAAATCAAACAAAAATATTTACTGGATTTTCTGAAAAATATCAAAAAATATTTCTGTCTGAGTTTAATAAGCAATTAGTCTAAAAATGCCAACAATTATTAAGCAAAATAATTTACTTAATCAAACAAAAATACAAAAAAAATTTTATCTAAATACTCTAAAAAAATGAATGAGAATTAATGTAACGACATTAACTAATCGATTCACTCAAAAATCTTTTGTAAACAACCTTGGTACAATTGCAATCCTCTTGCAATGATTGTTGTTGTTGTTATTTGTGTGTATGTCGTCATCGGGGTGTTTTTTACGACACAGTTTTTATTGTTGTTTTTGGTGTTTGCGTTCTAAATAAAGTCAAACAAACAATTCATAGATTATGGACAGAACATTTACTGAAAATTAAATTTATTTTAAGACAAACTTTTGTTTGAAAATTTTTTGGTGATAATTTTTTCTGTGCACCTTCTCATTGCTTAAACGTCTAACAATTTATCAAAACAAAAATAAGGAATGAGTTAATTGGTAGCAAAAAAAATCGGCCTATTTGATGGCACGCAGGGAAATAATTTGCATGAACACGGTAGTATTCGCACGGTATTGCGCCATCCCAAGTTCAAGCCTATGCACACAGTGTGTACTAAAGTGGTCGTAAAAAATTAAAATTGGTATTTCTCCAAGACTCATACCCCAAATCGATGGGTATTTATAAAAACTATCCTAATAAACTCAGCACCATCAGTTGAGATTAAGACGTGTGGCACGGCGCGCCCACCAAAGTTTGAGCAAATGCTCTTTTTCTGCTTTTATCTCTCATAACTTAATAAATATAGTATTTACAAAAAAAAATCGTTCAAAAAGTTGTTGTCTGTGAAGTTTCCAATAGCTTTTGGCCTACCAACTTTTATATAAATTTCATATTGAATTAAATAAACAGCAAAATATCGAATAGCTTATAACTATTAACATAAAAAAACCATATACATATTTACAAATTTCGGTAAGCTCTTCCGTTCCCTAGAACTTATAACTAACGAATTTTGGCCGCTGAACGCGAATCTGTACTCCAATTTTTTTTGTCGGCTCTAATATTCGAGATACACCGTTATGTAAAAAATGTAGCCACTTGCACTACATATACTAGCATAACTAGAGAAGGGTTTGCTCTATTCAGTAAAAAAAAAAAAAACCAGAACCACCCCATTAGTTTCAGAGATATCGTAAAAGTTAGAGCATACAAATTAAAAATGTTAAAATTTTTGTGATTAAAAATTCATAAAAAAAATAAAAATGCACCAAAGATCCGAAGCCATTTTTGGTTCAGTACCATGTATATTATTATATTCCAAAGGAAATTATCCCTTTTTCGAGCCGAAGTGGTGCACAGCTTTTGATTTTATTCACAATTTAGTGAGTAAACTTTTTAAAATTTTTTATAAGTTTTTTGTTTTGTATCGGGATCGATGCAATATGCAGGTGAAAAAGAAGAAAGAGGTTTCATTTTTGGGCGTGGCATAAAAAAGAGTATGTATATTAAAAGCTAGATATACAAAGTTTTAGAAGGGCTTTCTTGTTACATGCAAAATTGGATATTAGGAGCGAAGGATCCAAGCTAAAATAAGTGACGCACAGACTTCGATGTCGGATGAAGAAGCAAACCGAAGATAAAATTAAGCCACAGTCAAGCCATAAACAACGATATGCGATATGATGAGATCGAACTGTAAATGGCGGTGCTATATATAAAAAACAAGAAGTGGGGCGTGGCAAAAATTTTTTCTGTTTTAGAAACGTTATAGATATATCTTTTATTGTAGGAGGTGACTGTCAGAACTTTATTTTTTTATATTAGGACCGACCCTATCTAGTGTGCAACCATTGGCATAGCTAGACCCTTCTGGCCCCCTCTAGAAAATCAAAATGTTGATTATATAAACGAACTGGAGGGACTAATGTAGGCTTTAGCCCCCACTCCCAGGAAATTTTGTAGCTACTCCAATGTGTACAACCGAATGAGTCCTCACCACTGACATGTGGCGGAATTATTCTCTACGTAAGGCTATGAAAAGAGTACCGTAAGAAACTCCACACATGAAGACTGAGAGAGAGAGAGAGAGAGAGGTGGTGTGAGGCTAGCGGGGTAAGAAAATAGCTACGAGTGGAAATTTGAGGCGTTTTTCATATTTCTCTTTCTCATTTTCGTACTCTCAGCATTAAGCATGTGTATAATCGTAGGGGTCTTGAAAGAAAATTGTCAAAAAAGGCAGGCTAAAAAGGCATAGTGTGAAAAGCCATGGCACTTAGTGCACTGAAGAGCTCATTAGGCTTAACTAATAAAATTTGCAAAAAATATTATTTTGTTGTTTAATTCAATTACTTTCTACGTCACCATAAACATTTTCGAAATTTATTTCATATTTAGTTTAGATAAGGCCTTGTTATATTTAGTAATATTATATGTATAAATTCGAATCGAATCTTATCCAATATTTCGAGAAGTTACAAACGAAATGAAAAATTTTAATTACAAGTATAAATCTTTAGTGATCGGTATTAAAAATTTTTAAAATGCGTATCTTATCTTTTACATCCACGCTCTGCTAACTATGCAAACGTTTTAATAAATGACACTTTTATGCACGAAAATAAGCAAAACTTCATTTTCAGATGTAAAAAAACTGCATTGCAATTTCATTGAACCTTTTACATAAAGCTTAACATCTGTGTGACTTTCGCCAAACCAAAGAAACAAACTAATTGAAGACGAAAAAAAAAACGAATTAAGAAAAAGTTTTCTTTGTACTTGCAACACGATTAGGGTTTGCACAACGAATAATTGCACCTTTTAATCGTAAACGTAATCGAATCCATTAACCTCGCGATTACGATTCAAAATTGTACGCTTTTTCAAGCCAAGAATGAACTTTTTTCTAATCTTAAATTAATTTAAACTGTTTCAATTTGCGTACAAGGTAAATTTAGTTCACAAACATTTTAAATTTAAAGCTCAAAATTATTTTCGTGTTTAGTACTGATTCAAATATAGAATAGATATTGGGTTATATGCGAAAAAAGTTAGTAGGTAGGTAGTACATATTTACAAATTTAAGTGCCTACTCCACTTTCAATGCAAAAATATTAGGTGTTGACAAGGACTGATATGTCTTAAAATAATAACCTAGTACGCACTAGAATACTTAGCATAGTATTAGGGTATTCATTTTAATCGACTTTTCAACTGTTCGATTAATCAATTAAACGAAATTGAGATTTTTAAATTACTCGAGCAATCGAGTAAAACTTTTATTTCGTTCGAGTTATTCGAGTAAGCTTTACTGCTAAAAATTATTCGAGTTAATCGGAAAATGTTTGAATTTAATCGGTTTTTTCTACATTTTTGTGGACAAAATAAAACAAAACAAGTTTTTTCGCGTTTTTGAGAAAATTTTGCGCCAGAAAATATTTAATACCATTCCGACCTGTCCTGTATTCAATGCAGAATAAAAATAATCGGAATTGGCATAACATTATTGTTGCTATAAATATAAATATGGAAATATTTGCCAAAAAAAAGTAACCACTACTTTTGCTCAGAGTTAGTTTGATTTAACTTGTTTTTTATATCACAAGCTGCCAAAAACTATTTTTATATTATTTTTAATAAACGTGAACCCATATTAAAAAAAAAATATTGTAATTAAAGGAAATACAATTCTAACTAGTCTGTGAGTTGCGTTTTTTTTCGGCAAATATTTGCCAAGTGTGAACGTACCTTATGGCTTTTATTCCGAACATTACATTCGATATTTTAAGAACCATTTAGTTAACTAGATCCTCTCGAAATATCTTCTTTATTTCAAATAATTTTTGTTTGATGTTTATATTTCCGAATTTTTTTTAAAGACATTTGAAGTTGCTTTCTTTCTCCTATTATTGTTACTATATTATTTACTTAATTTTTTGATCAGGCGTACTAGACTATTAGTATGAAATAACGTTCGAATTGAATGGCATATTTCATATAAATTAAAAAATTTTTCCACTTTTTATTAAGAAATCTACAAAACCGCATTAAAAAAAAAGAAAATTTACATAAAGTTTTTTAATCGAGTTATTCGATTAATCGACCTAAATTACTCGAATAGATTTTTAATCGAAATTTAAATTTTTTGTTTGATCGAACATTATTTGTCTTTAATTATTCGATTAATCGAACAAACATTATTCGAGTAAATACCCTACATAGTATACTTACTTTCGGAATGCGATAAACATAAAAAAGGAAACGAATAAAAAGCATCCACTTAATAATGACAAGTGTGCTTTAGAACTGTCTTGAAAAATTCGTGCTTTCGCTTTGTGTTCTACTAGACGGTTTCGAGCGCATAAATTTCAGTTTCTGACTATAAGGGGACTGTAAAAATAATAACCCATTTATTTTGTAGATGCTTGCAGATATGACGTCCACCCGACAGCAAAAATTCAGCATTTCTCTACCAGCTGTAGACAGAAATTGACTGATATTAACAGTTTCTTACAATTTTCTAGGCCTTAGCAGCCAATAGCAGTCCATTACACCGGAACAAAAAAGTGGGTGTACATTTGACCACATCCAGCTACCTATATACATGTATTTTGACGTGCTGAATCCGTTTCGTCTGGCTCGTAGTACACCCTCAATATTTTTTTTTATTTTTCTTTTTAAAGAGAAGTAACACAATCAGGCAATTAATGCCTAACAGTTAATTAATTAATGTGTTACCTTCTTTGGGAAAGGGATAGTGTAGAGAGAACAGGTGGTGAAGTGGGAGAGAGATAGAAAGCTTAATTCATTTACAACCCTGCTACTCCGCGTTTTTTTTTTGTACAGCAGTGTTGCAAGCCTCTCAGGTGTCAAGTAGAGGCATCGCGCTGTTTAAGCTGTGTAGCCATTTTATTAGTTCTTTTACTTCGCCGACGGTTCTACTACAATACCGACGAAGAAGGGTGCTGCGAAGTGCATTAGGATATGTTAGTACTACTCGCCGTCGGTACTGCCAAAGTGATCAGTGTTATGCCTCAGGTCATGGTTGCCTTAACCCTGTTTTTTCTTTGCGTGTAGAAGTTATAACCAGGGGATTAATTCGCGAGTTTTTGCACTTTTGGTATTCTCCTATTCGATATCTAAAAAAATTTATCGAAATTTCTAATGATGACATTCGACAGCGAGCGAACATTCGAACGCAACCTTGCGAGTTTTTACTCGCAAGCAAAAAGGCAATCGAAATGATATTTTTCAAGAATAAAAAAGGAAAAGTGGTGGTTATAATTAAATATTATTACATATAGATTTGTCATAACGCTGTCTTTTTTATATAAAATAGTGCTTTTAGCTCTAAAACAACCAATAGAAAGAAAAATGTGTCACATTTTGTGTAAAACCTATTTTTTTTTTAATTATTTAGCACACATACATTCATAAGTTTTTTGTTTACATATTTTCTCTACTATCATCCAAGACACATTTAACAGCTGCAGGTATTTCTACAACAATACAAATCTGTCGTAAGAACTACCTTTACACTAAGTTTGACGTCAGCTAGTCAGCGGTGCTAGTGATCCCGTCAGTTAAAATCTCTTACATATTTTTCAGTGTTGAACAACATATTTATTTATTTTTATTTATTTCGTAAAGTATCGAGTAACATCATTAGAAAATTTCACACTATCGAAATTAATTTCGATTCGAATGTAATTTCGATCACGACTGCGAGAATAAGCCCCCAGCTCAGCGTTGGTATTCTTGACTTGTTTCCTTCTTTTAGATACTCAATAGAAATTTGGTATATTTTACTCATTTGGGGGGGGCGGAATATTCCGTTTCCCCCTCCTCCCTTGTATCCGTACCTGTATATACTACTCTTTTCGCATATCACCCATAGTCTAAACGTTTAGAATATATTGCAATTATACTGCTTATAGTCTAAGATCCCACCGAAAAAATGTTCAGTTTAGTGGAACTCATAAAATCACCTAATAAATTTAGATCAGGCTATTCTTAATTGAAGGTTTTGTATTCAACTTAATTGTACTTTGCACTCATTTGGGAGCCAAACAAAACCATATCTTAAGGAATGAAAATAACGTTGGTTTGCCTACCCAATTCCGGTCATTTCTAAAGGGCTTCCACGTTTTAAATAGATAGGTTCGATACTGTAAATTTGAGCTCATCTATTTTCTTAGAGATACATTAACACTACATAAAAACACATCCAAATAGATATAAATTTACTATCGGTGAAATAGAATTGGGCTACCAAAACAAAATTAAATCATATTCGGGGTTACCACGAAAACTTAAACATATTTTCATTGTTGTATTGATAAAGTTTTTCGTATCTTGGGAACTCGTACTATTACAAACCACAGAAAATATCAAGAAAAAAATGTATACAATGAAATCGATAAAAATAGAAAATCGAATAAGAAATAAATTATTAAAAAGAAGACTTTGACTCTTTGATAGAAATATATCTGTTATATTTTGTTCTAGAAAAAGTTTCCTATCAAGACAGATTTCCCATAGTATTGTTTTTGACACTCGTACGCTATCAATCGTTGCTTATGGCTTAGGAAATTTATTTTTGTTTTAACATAATAACGTTTTCTTTTCGACAAAAAAAATGTTGCATTGTTTGCACTTTTCAATGAAAATTGCAATATGATAATTTTTCGATGAAGTGAATTTACTAGAAATTATTGTATTGTAAATTTTTGCTTTAAATTGCAATTTTTTTAATAAAAAGTAAAAAAAAAATTTTTAATTCTCTAGAAAAGAAACCGCCATAAGATTAAGATTTTTCTTGCTTAATCGCTATTAACCGATAATTGCGATTAATCGCATATATTTTAATCGTAGTCGCGATTATGAAAATCTTCGATTATTTGCAAACCCTAAACACGATCTTATGGCCGATATGAAAAACAATAAAAGCAAATTAAAATTAAGTAAAATATGAGCACACCGTGTGTAAAAGTTTACATAATACAAAGAAAGCATTTAATCATTTTCAGTTGAAAATCTAAATTAAGAAAAACAGAAAAACACACACGTTGCGTGCACGAATTTAATGAACTTGTATAATAAGAGTAATTAATTACGATTTTAAGTGTGGAACAAACTAAATACTCGTTTATGAAAATTCGTCTTTATATGTTGTACCAAAATTAACTTAAACTATAGTTTTAATACAGAACACGAGCTTGTGTTTAAAAATTCTGTAATTGTTAGGATTCATAAAGAACAACTTTCCTAGAGAAATACATCATAGACGATTCTCACTAAGCTCAATAGGACCGTAACTGCTGGGCCTTAACGACCTATTTTGGGGTGACATATGCATTAGGGCAGATTAAAAATATAAAAACAAAAATTTCATTTTTGAAATCTCCTGTATTGCCCTGCAGATAATGGAACTACTCCATGCACGCATGTAAAGTATACTCCATAGAGGACTAGGACTAGTCCAAAGGTAACCCAAATGTATGAAGAAAACGTGGTCGATTTAACATTACGATGTCCTAGGGCTGGACTATATAACACAGCTTTGCATTACATCGGAGTATTCTCGAAACTAATCCATGTCACTATTTGATGGATTGCATATAAATTTGCAATCGTTAAAATACAAACACTTGTCGCTTAACTCCAAACTCTTGTTTGCAAATGACATGGTCCATGCCCTGCATTACATTGGAGTAGTCTTAAAACTACTCTATGTCACTATTGATGGAGCACTATATGCAATTGTCAAAACGCGAACACTTCTCGGTTAACTATAAACTCTTGTTTGCATATGACATGGTCCATGACTGCATTACATAGGACCATGTCAGCGAAAATGGACCATATAGTCCAAAATTATCTGTAGGTTGTTAATCGATAGCCCTATAGAAACTAGGGTATTTATTCCGTTAACCGTTAATAGGTTAACCGATTAATTACCACCCGATTAACTGATCGGCTAATTTAAAATTTGCTATTTTCGATTAACAACTAGACCGGTTAATTTCATTCGATTAACCGATTAACCGACGTAACAAAGTTTTTAATTTTTTTATTTGTGTCGTCTCATATACAAAAGCTATGCGTTTAGAAATTATTTTTTATACAAACAAAGAAGTGTGTTCAGTGATCTTAACTTAAGTAAAACTTTAAAATTTTAGACGTGGCTATAAAAGAGCTTAGTAAAGACTCTGCTACTCTAATTGAACTTGAGGCAATTATTAAGTTTTTGTTTAATAATTTAATAAAAGCCAATAATACTATTGCCAACGATTTAAGTAAAAATTTAAAAATTAGATTTTATGAGAGACGAACTCAATTATTTTATACCTGCACTCAGGAATATTTCCCTCTAGCTACAGTGTTTTAAAATACAGCAGAAAAACGGATATTAAGGAATAAGGAAATAAACTTTTTTGCAGAATGTTCGGTACTGAGCTCTGCCAGTATGAGTCAGATGATGACCTGACAGCAGAAGAAACTATTGATAATAACACAAGAAATCTCTTAACAGAATTAACCGAAACAATTAGTAGAATTTGAAAAAGTTAAAACAGGACGCTAATGGCATAATGGAATATTTTATATGTTGAGAGAAATCCAGGAAAAGGACTGAAAAACTAGATATTCTGTATAACGGACTATTTTGATTTCTTCAACATCTTCGATACGGGATTAAATTTTCCAAGTCAAGGTTTATCAAAACTAAAGAAAAGAATAGCTTAAGTCATAAACATTTAAATCAAATTATTTTTCTGAAAGATTGTTTTAGAAGATCTCCTTAAACTATTGAAATAACTAGTAAAATTATCTCACAAGCTTGATTTAGTTCGAGATTCTTGATTTAGTTCAAGAATTGTTATGTTTGTTATGTTATTGTTTTTTTACTAATAAACTTTATATAATACCTGCCTGTTCTGTAAGTCGAATCGATTTGAAAACGCTCGATTTGGACAAGCTAAATCCACTAATAGCAAAATTTTTTCACACTTTGTTGAAGTTTTCTATTCTTTAGAGCTGAAAATATCATATCTGAAATTAATTACTATATATTATTTAAAATAAATAAATGGGGGCATTATTTATTTTTGGAAAACGAGAATTCGGTTTACAGAACATGGCCGATAAATAATTTCCAGAATCAAAAATATAAATAATAAATAACATAATAAATAAAAAATAACGAGAACTAATTGTGTATGCGAAGTTTCATAAGAATCGGATAAGTAGAAGTAGTTAAAAATAATATTTACTTTTCATGGACGTGGCATTGCCCACTTTTCTCACCACAATTATGAATTGTAACGACAACTAAATGTGTATGCAAGGTTTCAAAAGAATCGGCTAAGTAAAAGTAATTGAAATGCATATTTACGTTTCATGGGCGTGGCACTGCCCACTTTTATAAACATAATATTGTATTGTAACTATAACTCAGGGTGTGTGCAAAGTTTTATAAGAATCGGTTTAGTAGAAGTTTATGAAAAATAATATTTACTTTGCATGGGCGTGGCACATCTTACCCATTTTTTTTTTTTGTGAAATTAATATTATTGACGTTATGAGTCAATGTGTTACGTGTTAACATCATCAGATTTGGCTGAAACTTTGCCAATCATATTTTCTAACTTATTGGAATATTTTTTTCGATTTCTTGTAAGCACCCTAGTGACCATATTTGAATAATTTGTTTAATGTTAAAATTAATTATTATCATTAATTTTATTGCTGTTAGCTGCAGCTGATTAACAATAATCATACCACACATGCATCAGCTAACGAACAAAAACAAAAACAAATCTAAACCACTAACAAGTTTCAATACCAAGTTTGACTATAAATATGCCTGGTTGTCTATGCATAAATTTATAGGGTGGTTTTTTTCTTTGGAGTTTTATTTTTGAATTGAAGACATTAAAATATTACAAGAGTATTCCTGTAGAGATACTAATCTATGAAATAGGTGGCCATTTTAAAAATGAAATAAATCACCAAACAAAATATATGGAAAATTTCCAATTCTTAATTAAAACGCTGTCACAGTGAAAATACTCCTGAGCAACGATTTAGTGAAGCTTGTAGGTCTAGTTAAGTAGATCATTTTGCCATTTTAAAAATTTGCAAAATAACTTCAAAATAGGAAGTTATCGATTAAAAAACGATTTTTTTTGTCATTCACGGACAAAAGCAAATTTCACTGCGTTGTTTCTGCACCGATTTTCAATTTTTAAACGGTGTCGAATAGAGGAGGACTTAAGCTTTCCGTGTATATTTAAAAGATTTTGTTTTGACTTATATTTTTCATGGAAATATCGTAGAAAGAAAAAATAAAATTTTTTATTTTACTCTAATTTTTTTAAAGTTTTGCGCATTTTTTTGCAACACTTTGCTTGAATGCCTACCAATTTTTATATTTTTTATATAAAGCGTATGTTATAGTGATTACAATGTCTCCTAAATTATTAAAATCGGCTGGGAATTATTGACAAACTGAATTTCACAAACTTGATTAGTCGAAAGAAAATAATCGATGCAAATCAATCGTTTATTGCATAAAAATAAATTTGATTATTATTAATACAAAGAAAGTTAAACAACACAAAATCACCCTATATTTTCGCTTACAAATATGTATGTCTGTTTAACTGTCTAACTATTTGCTTGCCTTGCTTGAAGGTGTTTATTTGCTGGTTTTTATTTGCTAATCATTTCTTTTTTTTCTCTCTCTTTGGCATGAGCATTTTTGCCAACTCATATGTTTATTAAAAGTTTATTTTTTGCAATTTGGCTGATGGTAGTAGGCAGGCTGGCTGCAAGGCAGGCACATTGAACCGGCCTTTTAAGTCACGAATCAATATCATGGTTACATTGAGAAATAATATTAATCATTATTTATTTAATAGTTAAACAAGTAAATATGTTGTTCGAGATATGTTAAATGTCTAAGTACCGTGGTTAGTTTGACACGTTGTAATAATAACAATTTATGGGTAATTTTTGAAAAGTTTTCTTGTAGTAAAGATCGCAATACTTTTCGGAGGTGATGGGAAATACATTCCCAATTCACTAAGTCCTTAAAATTTTAAATGTAGGGTAACAAGGACAACTATTGGGAACTTGGTGCCTCTTTTTGGCATTTAATCCGTTTTTAAATTAGGGGTCTTAGTTTATAATGCACTTACTCCGCAATCTAAGAAATGAATTAAGTTCTTAAGGGTTTTTTCTGAAATTAATTGATTTTAAACTATACAGTACGACAACACAGAAATTTTTTTCCAAAATAACAAGATTTTACGACTGATTCTGGCAGAAGTGTTAAATAATTCTTGAAAAAAAATTACTACAAAATAGGCGTGGCACCGCCCCCAAATTTTATTATCATGCACTTTTACGAGAACTAATTGTCTGTGCGAAGTCTCATAAGAATCGGATAAGTAGAAGTAGTTAAAATTAATATATACTATTCGTGGGCGTGACACTGCCCACTTTTCTAACCACAATGTTGTATGGTAACGATAACTAAAGGTGTATGCAAGATTTCATAAAAATCGGTTCAGTAGAAGTTGTTGAAAAGTAATATTTACTTTGAAAGGGCGTGGCACAGCCCACTTTTTTGATCCTGATATATAGTATTTAAAGTTTCAGAAGAATAAGTAATTTAAAACGAATGCATATTTATTCTGTGTGGGCGTGACTCCGCCCATTTTCCAACGGGACCAATCTGCAAGTACATCCTTTTGAATAGAGAAAAAAATCCGAAATCGGTTCATAAATGGCGGAGTTTTAAGAGAACATACATAAAAATATAAAAAAAAGCATGACGAATTGATAACCTTTCTGCTTTTTTTGAAGTCGGTTAGAAAATAAAACACATGTATCGGTGCACAGTGGGGACTTTCGCAAAATAAATGGTACAATATGTGGAACTTCTAAAATGTTAATTGCATTTGTCTGAAACTCAAAACATCTTGAGAGGAGGAGTCGGACCTTATACGCCGTTTCTTTGTGGTTTGGTAGCTTAAGCAAGAACGGAGCTACACTGGGCCAAAGTTAACCACCTTGGACTAAAAAAAAAAACTCTGAGACTTTGAGTTTTGTTCCTGTATTTCCCATAGTTTAGAAAATATTTGACTTAAAAAACATTACCTTTGTCTACACTTTTTTTCATTATCTATCGAACTCCGGCAATTAAATAATCCTAATAAACTATGTTAACTGTTAAAAAAATATATATCATTCTCAACTACTACTGTAAGTAAATATAAATATTTTAGCACATATTTGTTTAAATTTACAAGAACCACACGAATCTTGATAGAAAACATTTACGAATACTGGTTCTAGCCTTGGCCTCTTAGTTAATAAATTTATACAGCAGTAACACTTGTTAAAGAAAATAAATCCAACTCACATGCTAACAAACAAACCTTCTTAAATACAAGTGACAACAAACAAGTTCTATAAAACTGCAACGAAATGAAAAAAAAAACGTTGCAATAAAAATGGTACACGACCCACAAACCCACAATTGAAATTTTCCAGATACAAACGAGTGTTTAGTTTTTTTTTTTTGTGTTACAAAAGCCCCCTTCGAAAATCATTATGCTTTTAAAAGAAATATTTAATAAAAAAAATAAAATAAAATGGTCTACAAAGCAAACAACCGCAAGTCAAAAATATACACAGATTTTTGTTTATTTAAAATAAAAGTGCATTTAAGCCATGGTCAACATTAAATTAAATTACAATAACTTGGCTACAACACAAAAATTAAAAAAAAATTATATAAATGAGAAAATATAACAGTTTTAGCTTTTAATCAAGCTTCATTTGCCTCAAACTCAAAACCAAAACTTAAATTAAAATTGAAGTAATTTGTTTCTTTACACAATTCAGTTAATATTTCTATGCAACAACAGCAACAATTTTAATAAAACGAAGGAAAAAAACTTTATTTGAATTTGAACATTTCATACATTTCAAACATTTACTTTTTTCTCGTTTTTTAGTTTTTATTTATTTGATTGTTTTTTTTTAGGAAGTAAAGATTTTGTATGAGCTGCTGTCTGTCTGCCTGGCCTATGTGTGTGTGTGTCTCTCAGTTACTGTTTCATTATGTTTTTACGACTGACTCGTGTCGAATAATGTTGGGTCAATAAAAACTAAACGGGTTATTTGAACAAAATTTAATTAATTGTTGTGGAAATTTATAGCAATTTTTCTTTTTGTATTTTAGTATTTAATTTTTAATCAAATTTGTATTCGTTTTCATGGTTAGGGAGATCCCATACACTTGTCTATTGAAATTCTTTCTGGTTAAACCGCATATGGGCGTTTCCAACGAAAAGTAACGTAACGCCATATTATAATTAAACTTGTATTTCAGAGCCAGGTGGTTCGATTTTTTCTAAAATTTTACTACTTACGACCTACACAAATTGCACAAAGAAGTAAAAGAAAATTGGGTTTTCTTAGAAATACAGGTTAATTACTTGTTGGCGTTACATTACGAAAAGTGGACTTTTCAATGGAAATTCCCATATTCAATTGATTGTGTTATAAAACTTCAATCGATCCACATAGAAAAAACTTTAATTCTTGCCAAACTTTCGGTTTTCGTTAAATGAAGGTATTTTCAAAGAAATTTTAATTTAACTATTCTGGCTTAAGTTCAATTTAAGTCTTCAATCAAATTCAATTTAGTTCTTCAATTTCTTCAATTAAATTATTTTTATTAGAAAAAATGCTAAGTCCCGTAACAAATGAAAAGACGAAGAATTTTTGACTGTACACGCAAAGAAAAGATAAGATTGTGGTATGGTTGCGTCAGCAATGTCATGTTTTCCAATATAGTTTATGGTTCTGGTAAATAAGATATTATTGCCTTAAATAATTGTGAACCTTAATTAGTTTACGAGAAATAAACTCATGTTTACATTCAATCATCGCATTATAGAAATTGCAACATGATTGCATTTAAAAAATTGTTAAAAAATTGTTGACTACAATCATGGTTTATTTAAAAATACAACATTAGTATGATTCTACAAAAGTAAAATATAACAAGAACCATACTATCTTAAGTCAGTTGATTTTCAATGAAACTATGGTTATAAAACAGACATGGCTGTTTGTTTTTAAAAAAGTTTTTGGTCTTAACTTTTGTTGTATGCTTTTCTATCAGTTCCGTATTTAAATTTCAAGCGGTCGGTTCATTTGTGTTAGCTTTTTGTAAAAAAAAAACCAATATAGAAATTTAATAAATACAATAAAAAGGTA
The DNA here is from genome assembly GCA_956483635.1 of Panzeria rudis. NCBI lineage: Eukaryota > Metazoa > Arthropoda > Insecta > Diptera > Tachinidae > Panzeria > Panzeria rudis. The sequence continues at coordinate 47,049,573 of OY101448.1, read as the reverse complement.
AGTTCCGTATAATTAAAGTGTTATATTTGAAATTGTTCTTTTGGGAATTTAATGAGTTTGTCCATACCTAATATACATAATCATGTATGATTGTACTTCCAGATTCCGTAGAGGCAAACGGGGCAGAAAACTGGCATTACTTCAGTTTCATAAACTTTTTCTACACATATCAATCGTTGTATTGTATAACTGGCGCATTGAATTGCAACTTTAAAAAGAGATTGATATATATGGTTAATACAACCATACGTATGGTTAATGAAACCATATGCATAATTAAATGGAACCATATGTATGGTTAATGGAACCATATGTACGGCTAGCTGAACCATATGTATGGTTAAATGTATCCATATGTATGGTTAATAGGTTAATATGTATGGTTAATGTAGCCATATATGTGGATAATTGGACCATATGTGTGCTTAATTGGAACCATATGTATTTTTAATGGAACCATATATATGATTAATGGAACCATATGTATGGTTAATATATTAATATTTATGGTTAATGGAACCATATGTATGGTTAAATGGAACCATATGTATGGTTAATGGAGCCATATGTACGGCTAGCTGGAACCATATGTATGATAAAATGTATCCATATGTATGGTTAATAGATTAATATGTATGGTTAATGTAACCATGTCTGTGGTTAATTGGACCATATGTGTGCTTAATTGGAACCATATGTATTTTTAATGGAACCATATATATGATTAATGGATCCATATGTATGGTTAATATATTAATATTTATGGTGAATGGAACCATATGTATGGTTAAATGAAACCATATGTATGGTTAAATAGAATTATATATAAATATATGGTTAAATGGAATCATATGTATGTTTAAAGGAACAATATGTATGGTAAAATGGAACTATATGCATGATTAAATGGAACCATATGTATGGTTAATGAAACCATATGTATGGTTAATGGTACCATATGTATGGTTAAGTGGAACCATATGCATGGTTATATAACAATGTTATTGTTAGCTTAGACAACATTATTATGTTTAAAACTGCAACCATATATTTAATCATAGTATGATGCTCTTCGATTATGGTTGCTTCAACCTTGTTTTTTCTTTGCGTTTACAGAAGGTTGAAATAATATCATGATGTTTTGAAACCAAATACGATCTTAACCACTAAAACTTCACTGCCAATTATGACGGTTAAACTCAAAATGAAATGATAGGTAAATCTAACCAATTTAAATAGTTAACCCACTGTTAATGTAGATTATTGTTAAAATTTTTTTAAACTAATAATTTTAATTGGTTAAAATAGCTTTTTAAAGTCATTTCATGTCATGGAAAAACACAACATTCAACTTAATAATTTTTACATCCATAAGCATTCGAAACTGTTTGTTTAAAGATTCAATATTTGTATTCCCATTAGGAAGCATTTTTAATATTAATGGTATAGTGCAAGAAGTTCTTCCTGAAAAACATTTTCTATCCTACACTTCTTAAACTGTAATAATATTTCAATATCAACTTTTGGTTTTAAGACTTCGCAGAATTTGAGGTAAATGGGGAAAATTTTGAAATAGTGCTAAATTAATCATTGGTGTGCTATTGTACTTTCGACTTTCAAACAGTGCTAAAAAAAGTACAAGTGTAGCAAATTTTGCATCCCTGCCTTGGCATTTTGCATGTTGTATAGTGTTATATACTTAGTTTATACACAGAGCTTATTTGCAAATAAAAACGTCAAATGCTGCCAGATCCTTTTTTATTGTAACTTATTAAATCACTAATTATTCATACATTTGTGAATATATTTATCTATTTATTATTTTTTATTAACAAACATATGTAAGCCCAAACTTCTCATTTGCAAATAGCGCGTTAATCTTTTTCGTGAGTTACACTCTAAAACTTTACTTCAAATTTACGATCATATATTGTCTAAATTTGTGTTGAAAATTTCTCCTTGTCTAAAATTCTATCGATTTTGTAGTTATTTTATTAAAGAAAAAAACTTCAAATTAAACATATTAAGTCCAAGTGGAAAATATTCAACATAAAATATAATACGGCTATGGCTGAATGGTAGATACGTCAGACTATGAGGAAGCAGGTCGCGGCTCAAACCTACACGCAGCCAATCGCTTTTTTAGTAAAAACATTTTGTTTAAAAATAATGCGTGTGTAATTTTAGGTCGAAAGTAGTCGGTAAAGTGTTGCCTACTATTATCGACCTAGTTTTCAACAAACGTGTTTTAGAGTGTAGTAAGTTACAATAAAAATTCATACTTGGCAGCACCACGTTTTTATTTACAAATAAGCCCTGCGTATAAACGTAGTAATAGTTGCATTAATATTGTGTGGCTGTTTTTTTTAGAAATTTTCTATGATGTTTGCACCGTAATAAAACTATTTACATTTAAAATACCTACGATTGTAACCACCATTGGCTATACTATTTGTAATAGTTACATGAAAACTCAAACGTCTATACGAGAAGTTTTACTCTCCGAAGTTTATCCCCAACGATGTTTGTATGTATGTACAGCTAAAAAAAATAGATCCCTTAAACAAATTATATTAACGGACTAAGTCCCGATTTAGCAAAATTAACTTTTGATTAAAGCAGAACAGATTATTACTGTTAAATGTTTACCATGCTTTATTTTTTGCAATCAAAGAGAGATTTCATCCGTATCTTTTGTCTTCACTTTTCAAGATCTTCAGTGGAAAATTAATAATTTTTTTATATATAAATTTTTATTAATTAACAATTAACTATTGTAAGCAAAAGCAAATATATTTTTTTTTTCATTTTACAATATTTGTAAACGTATGCGTTGCTTAGAAATGCAAAAAAAGAAGAGAAATAAAACAATGACCGTAAAAACTGAAAAAACGGAAACTATAAAAGAAAAAGCGTTTTTTGTAAGCACCGTTTTAACGCTTTTTTTAATTTAATGTCTGCAAATTAAATAAAATAAAAAATATATTTCTTTCTATGACGGGATAAATGAATGTGTCAGTCAGTTGGCTCTGGTATGGTGAGGAACAATTATGGTATGTAAAGAAAATTTTTTTATGGTCACAATTTGACTTCAAGTCAATGTGACTTGAATGTTGTTCATTTTGTTTTCTTATATTTCTTCTTTACCAGAATAATGACAGACATGGGGCAGAGTCATAGAAAGTATTTTCATTTTTTTAGATCTGTAACAAATTGAACAGATTCAATTTCAATTTCTTTTTACAATCTCGAAGGCAAAATAAAAAATAGCAAAACTTACATTCCGTTAATTCAAAGAAAAACATTGTTTTTTCAAGATTTTCTAATTTGCCTTATTTGATCTGTGAAAATTCTTTCATTTTCATCTTTTTACCTTAATGTGCATGGATTAAAATTTATTTTCTTTATATCTTACATTTGAGCTAAACTAATTTATGTTTATTTATCATATGCGGTTGCAAGTTATATCTCTCTTTTTCAATCTTTTTACCTGCTAAAATTTCTCAATTCTATGTTTGGAGGAAAAAAATAGCATCTTCAAAATGATTGCAAATAAAATTTCATAGCTTGTTAGTCTCGCTTAAAGTTTAGATTGAACAAAATGCAAAGAAAAGGAGGTCAACAGAAGCCAAAAATATACACAAAAGAAAATAATGAAAAATTTAATTGCAAAGCAACAAGTTAGATACATTCTAAGTGAAAGAAAGATATATAAGAAAATACTCACAAAAAACATCTTTATATGATTTGCAATAAAAAAAATTTATTCATTATTTACAATAAAACTGTTAATTTCATTAAGCAACAAGGAAAATGCCACGGCGTATTTTTTTATGTGTTATGGTCCCCCAAAACAGTCGAATATATTTTTTGTAGGGAAAGTTGAAAATTTTTAATTTTTAAGTGTATAAAAAATCGAAAACTTACCGATTTTTTTCGTTCTATAAATGCAGGAGTGTACGGTCAATATTTAATCAAAATTGGGGGGGGAACATTTCCCTACTGATTTTCGAAACAAAAAACTGCAATCAAACCCTTTCAAATACCAAACGAATTTTGAAAATCGGTCCATATATAAAGAAGTTATACGATAATCAATATTTCAAGGGGAAAGGAAAAAAATTATGGGACCAAATTGGAAGCAAAGCCTTTTGAACAAGAAAAGAATTTTGAAAATCGGTCCATAATTGGAGGAGTTATGCCATAATCAATATTTCCACAATAAGCCACAACCTGTTTCGTGGCATGTCCGCTCCAAGTTTGGGGCATATGCGACAAAACAATAATATATCTTTTTTACTCAACACTTGGAAAAAGAAATTTTTTTTCTTTTAACATTAAGTTGCTAGTAAATTCAAAATGTAAACTCGTTTTCTATTCTCTCTATTTTCTGCAATATTCTACCAGCCTCTTTTAGAAGTAACAATTATCAATATGAAAGATCAAAGTAAATAATTAATAATAATAATAATAATAATATGTAACTAAACGGAAACAAATTTAAATTTGGGTATTTTATTTAAAAAAATTGTTAAATTTTTTTTTAATTTTTTTTTTATTTTTGGCAATATTGAACAACAAAGAAAATTTTCAAAATAAATTACGAATGTGTAGTGCAAACAGGGAAATTCATCAAAGTAATATTGAGAAGGAATTCAGTAATTTGAGGTGTATTGAACAAGTGCCACAACACAACAAAAAAATATAGTAATCATCAAAGGTCATAAAAAAAGTTTCATTTTGTTGCATAGTGTGTTTAAAGATACTCATTAAGAAAATTTTTAAATTTTCTCTGCATTGCGGTCGCAAAATTCTTTTTTTTTATTGTTAATAACTCCAGCTGTTGTTGGCCACGGTTATAAGAGTTATAATGGAAAAGCTTTAACCCTTCTTACAATAAACATGTTATCTTTAACAAAAGACTTACTTACCTTATTCATAATACTTATGAGAGGTATATGAATGAAATATTTTTTATATAAATCTGTTTCATAAACCTTTCATAAACATTTAATAATTTTTTTATGAATAAGGGCCCAAGATACAAACCTTTAACGTAATGTAAAAAAGTTTCTTTTCTAAGTCTTTCGTTTTAGTAAGCTGCACACCAAATTAAAAAATCATTTTAAAACTAAAAAATTTATACACACAAATATAACTCTTTAGCTTTCTTTCCAACACAAAAATACGAGGGTAGCTCAAGAGACAAATTCAGCTGGTGTTTTCTATTTCGATGCACTTGTAGCTTGAAGAAGATAAATTAATTTTTAAAAACTGTTTGCCTTGTAAAGTCGTACAGTCTTGCAAACATCTTACTATTAACAAAACTATAAGAATTAAAATTTTATAAATTTGCTTTTTCTTTTTAGTATGTTAAACTCAACGGAAGACATTCTCTTTTTATATCCATAAATATAAAAAAAATTTCTTAAGCTCCATCTTTTTGTAGCGATTTGGTTTGTCACCAACCAACGCATAACAACAATTGTAATATAATGTCTCCATTTAGTTATATTGCCAGCATGATAATAGCAATATTTATGAAAAAAATGAAAAGAAATCAATTATGGTTAAAACGTTTTATTTTCCTTACCATTTATTTCTTTATTTTATTTAACAAAAAGAAACATGTTGAAGAGACCCCCTTCAATAACAAAGTAAACAACTAACAAACGTTTGATTGATTAGGTTTATTGCTGGTGCCATTAAACGGAAGTCGTTGATGAATATAACCAAATATAAATAAGGAAAATCAATCAATCAATCAATCAATACAAAATAAATTAATTAGTAAATATGTACATTTAATATATTTACATCATTAAAGAAGATATAAAGTTTTAAAAGGTAATTTTTAAAGAATTTAAAAAAAATGTTTTTTACCTCGCGCACAAGGCTAGTTTAGAAAAAAGTGTTCTGTCTCATTTCATTAAACTCTTTAGTTATGGAACCTGACTCCATGATGTTTAAAACCGTGGCATCCGCCGGAAAACATTGACTACTGCTCATCCATACCACTGCCCGATGAAAAAAGTTGCTGTAAAGCTCTCAAACAAGCCCTCTTATCACCGTGAGAACGTGCTCTAGAGATCTATACGGAAGGATCCAAATCGGACTTTGAAGCAGGTGGAAGCAGCCATTACCAACAGACAATATGGTTTAAGCCACATGATCAATGTAGCGTACAACAGGGTGAAATATCAGCTATAAAAATGACAGCCAACAGCCAACAGTCAACTGGATAAGGAACTTTAACCTCTTCAGACCCGAGCATGAAGCTTTAATGACAGATTATGTTTTGTTCTTCAAATCTCTAAATAAGCTAATAATACATACTTTTTTAATGAAAACAAAAACGAAAGTTTTTTAATTTATTTGCTATAAATTCTGATGTACAGCAGTGAGCTGCAACAAGTATCAAACTTTCGAGTATAGCCAATCACGTACTCTGATTTTTTGGGATGCAATCGTTTTTGTTCAACAACAAGTAATAATTGTAAACGCAATACCGCATTTCAAACACTCAGTTTTAATCATTCGTACTCACAATGAACGTGAATGTTTGTGATTGGTTTTTTTTTTGTATGATTGTAACCGCACCGGATCGAAACACATATGCTGTTCGCATCATTCTTGTAAAACTCTTTATGGCTGGCTCGAGCCACTCGTTTTAATACACACATAATACCTACATATGCTATAAAATGTTCGCGCTATTGTATTTGTTGCGTACAATCCTCATTTGTGTTGTTTCTTCTTTACAAAGTGGTATAACAAAACCTACCCTGCAGATAATGTGACTAGTCCAAACATGCATGTCAAGTATACTCCATAGAGGACTAGGACTATTTCAAAGGTAACCGAAATGTATGGAGAAAACATGGCCGATTTAACATTACGATGTCCTAGGGCTGGACCATATAATCCAACATTGCACTACATTGGACACAGTTTTTTTTTGGAACAAAATAAATGTTTTCTATGTTGGGGGGTAAAAAAAATTTTTTAAATAAAGAAATACGTGTAACGAATACTTGTAAGAAATACGTGTAACGATAATTTAAAATGAAGGCAGCAGGCCGACACGAAGGTTATAAATTACTTAATTCCTTAGGAGCTCAGTGTTGCCGCTTTGGTATTTCCACGGTTTTCTGTGTTGCCGTTGTTTTCCGTGGAGCTTCTGCGATTTTTTCGAGATATTTTTCCTAGTTTTTGGGTATCGGGGGAACATGTGGGATTTTGGGGAGATTTTTGTCCAATTTTTGGCAATCCTTGCTTCAGGTTTGTGTCTTGGCTAATGGTTTATGCTCTTGCTAAATGTAGGTGTCTCGGCTCAACACAAGGTGTCTCGGCTAAATACCAGCTGTCTCGGCTAAATTATTGAGAAGTGTCATCTAAGTATCGCTTAAGTATCGCCTAAGTATTTTCCAGGCGATAGTGTATTTTGATGACGAATTATCTTCTTTTTTATCTAGAGGTTGATATTACTATCTTCGTTTACTTGATGTCATCAAGGTAGGTGAAATTTTTTATTCAAATTATAGCTTTTATTATTGGTGGGTGTCATGGCGCCGTGTCCGGTGACTAGGGGGAGTGTGCCGAAAGGCGATGAGGATGAGGGGGCGTTTGACATAGCGACCGAACGGGGCTGACCGAAAGTTGTCAGCCCAAGGGGGCCTACTGAAGGTGGTCTGCCAATGGCATAAAGCCGAAAGTGGCCACCCGATGGTATAACGCCGAGAGTAGCAGTCCGAAGACGCATAGTGGTTCCAATTGGAAAAAGGATTATAAACCTGTTTCTTTGAAACTTGCGATCCGATAACAAAACAATATTTGCGAAAATCATAGAGGAGGACCTAAGCCTTAAGAATATTGAAGCTTGGACCACCTTGTTGAAATATATGTTGAGCTGTAGGGTGTCAAAGCGAACTACCTCTGGCATGAAAAACTTTGTGGGCCTCATAACTTTTACAAATATTATCCGATTTTGTTGAATTTAAACTTGATGTAAAGTTTATAAATAGATAAAGAAAATACAGTTATTTCATTTCATTAAAATATCTTAAATATTTTCAAAGATGTTCGCTTTTGAATAAAAAATTTTTTTTACAAGACTTTGTCTCTATTTCGTCAACGTATCCGGTAATAGCATATTCAATATTTTCAAGAAAATATTTTATGATTTTTAACACAATCTTTGGTAACAGGCAGAAAAATATGTTCAGTTATCTCAATTCATGTGGTCGTTAAAAGGAATCAAAATCCAGACTTTTATATGAGATTGAAAAGGCGCTAAATTTTGACAAAAACAGAGTTTAATTGTTCGACCTTTTTCTAAAAAAACTTTTTAAAAGTAAAATTTTTCCTTCCAATATCTCAAAAGAATAGACTTCAATAATTACTGCGTTTGAAGCTTTAAATCGATTAAAGCATGCACGCTACATGCAACATTGGTCGAAAATGGTGAATTTTTCTAAGAAGCTCTAAATTAATCGCTTAAGAAAAAATGCCCATCCGATTTTTCAAATTTCTCTACAAATTATATTAGATATATTCAATATAATTAATCTGTCTTTTTAAATGTTAACCGCCCGCTCTAAGATGTGTACAGAAAAAATAGTAAAGTCTTATAAATTTGTTTAAACAATTTCGCATTCCTCTTATGTTTAATATTTGTTAACGATATATTAAAACGCCATTTTTTTAATGAATTTTTAGCTCCAAAAAATATCTGAAGAAAATGTGGATATACAATATTTTTAGGTCAAAAGTCCATTACGTGTGAGTAGGATGATAGCCGATAGCGGGAGGACGAAGGCAACAGCAACTGCGTTCCAACCCGGTGTCCCATGACAAGGTGCGTTCTTTTTAAGCCCATTTAGCTGATTAGAAAATTTTTAGCTTTGGTCAAAACGCAATTTCACTGTAAGAGCCTATTTCACCATTCCTATATAAATATCAATGACTTATAAAATGAAAAATGACTTTTAAATATGAATTTATATTTAAATAAATTGGTGAAATAGGCTCTAAGTCCGTGTTATTAGGACTCTACTAGAGCTGCTGTGAAAATATTCCTCCTCAAAGTTATTTTATTAAATGAAATTAGAAAAATATTAATTGTTTATGATTTAAGATTTATAATAAAAATAATCACGCTTTACTTAATCTTAAAATGCCAAAAAGAAGCATTCAAGTTTTTTTTCACCACTCAACGTTGCTGCTGCTGTTCATAATTTGAACGAAGTTTGTTTCTATAGTCTTCCACTTCAGCAAACAAAGTTTGTGTCTTTAGTCTTTTGTTTGTAGTATTATGACAAGATGTTAAATGCGTAAGTTTTCTTATCTTTATTATTATATTATGCGATGCTTTCTTATATAACTTATACAAAAAATAAAATAAAAATACAAAATATGAGGTGTGTGTTTTTAGCACAAGCTACACTGTAACCATGTAATATGATAATCATGCAATTATGCATGCATATGCAACAAAATTGCCAGTTACATTGAAAATAACTGTTGTTTAAAGCACATACAACAAATATAGTTTGTAAATATCTTGTATGTTTTAAGCAATTGTAATAAATTTAAAATAGAGTTCATTTCACATGCAGCACAAATTAAAAATAAAATATTTCATCTTAAACATTAAAAACTAATTAAGGGGACAGTTTTTTTTTTCTTTTTTAAGAAACTTTTAAATTATTTAAAGAAAAAAAAAGATATCACCTTAAAGGTTAATCAACTTTTAAAAGATGATACAATTAATTAATTTGCCACATTTGTTTCTTTTTTTTCTTTTTCTTTCATCACCTCTATCTGTTTTCGTTTCATGCAAAATGCCATTAAAAATGCTTTAAATGGTAAGAAAAAACAAAAAGAAGGAGACCCAAAATAAATAAAATGTCATAATAACATTTTATTTAATTACCAACGTTTATACTCCGATACCAAACGCTTAATGAACAACAGTTGCAATAATTCAAGTTACGAAACAAATGAAACTTGCAACTGATTTGTAATAAGCCAGCTTAAAATGTGTTTTAGTTGCATACGAAATGTAACTGTTACTCATTAGATAAATAATTTTGTTGCAAACTTTATTTTTTTTTCTTTTTATTTCAAACATCCCAAAATTGTCTTTTGATTCTTGTTTTATATGTTTGAATTGTTTGAAGAAATGTATGTGGTGTGTGTGTTTGTGTTTTTGTAACCAAAAACAAAAAATTTTAACCACTTATTTAAACCACTTTATTTGAATTATTGTTGCCATTAAGAGCTGCTTTATTTGTTGTTAGCTTATTATTAATCATGGCCAAATAGTTGCAATTCCCATTGCATTTAGAGGAGTCATCGTAGTTAAAAGCAAAATATGAAGAAACTGATATAAAATGAAAAAAATGCCATTTATTAAAATTTTTAAACTAGTTGTCTTTTCATTTTTCTATTTAATGATGATTTTCAACTTTAGTGTAGTTCATTTAAGTTTTTAAAGAAAAGTCTAAAATGTCTGCAATGTGTAAATATCACTATACAACAATTTTGAAATTTTTAAAACTTACAGGGTTCGGACAACCGATTCTGTTAGAGGAGACCAAAAAAATATATATACGTTTGTCGGCATTTTGAAAGATCACATCGGAATCTTATTTAACGTTTCCCCCATTTGTCCTTTTGTGCAGCATATCGATATATGAAACTATATGTTCTTTACATCTGAGGTGTAGGGTATGTTCCGCAACTTTGTAGAAAATATTAAGGTAAATATTTTTGTGCAGCATACTAATCATCTAGCTCCCCCACATAACGGTAATTTTTTTCTGTATTCTAATAAATCGTGAAAAACTTCCCTGCGGGTGCTGTTGGCTGAGATGGTTAGCGAGTTGACTACAAAGCCGGAGGTCTTTAGCTCAAGAGTATTTTCAGGCAACCCAACAACATCATTATTTTTTCTTATATGCATTGGTGTGTCATTGTGTTGATTGTTGTTGGGCTGTTAAATGATGAATTCAAAGCACTGATCACTTTAGCAGTACCAGCAGTGATTAATACTGACATATCTTAATGTACATCACAGCACACTCCTTCGTCAGTATTGTGGCAGAATCGTCGGCGAAGTAAAAGAACTGATAAAAAGGATTACACAACTTAAAAACAAATTAATGGCCCTACTTGACACCAGAGGGACTGCAACACTGCTCTACAAATTTTAACAAAATAAATTAAGCTTTCTATCTCTCTCCCACTACTGTAGGTTTTAAAAGACTCCAGACTCAACTTGTACGCCAGAAATCATTGAAAGCTTAAACTATGTTTAAGGGTAAACTTAATAATTTATTCACAATTTGTACTCAGCATAGAAAATGTTGTATGTCTTACGTTTAATGTATAAGATTTGCTCAGCATTTTTCTGGAACATTTAACTCTCAAACTCATCGTTTTATAACTCTTTTTGTGCATTTCTTTAAAAAGGGGCAAAAAACTCCCCTTCAGCAGCAATATAGCGGGCAAATTTTTTCTATAAAAATTTTCCTCGTGGTCTAGTACATAAAAAAGGTGAATACATCTTATAGCTTAAACGTAAGGCTCACAAGATTTTCTATGCCGAGTATGAATTGTAAATAATTACGAAATTAGCCCTTAAACACATTTTAAATTTTGAATGATTTCTAGCGTCCAAGTTAAGTCTAGATCTTCCCTAGAATTAGATTTCCCTAAAATTAGGTTTCCCTAAAATTAGAATTTTATCGCGAATATTTTTGTTGAACATTTCAGCCCTCTATATCGCCACTAAAGGGGAGTATTTTGCCCCTTTCTTAATAAATGTACAAAAAGTCCCATAAAACAAAGAGTTGGAGGGTTAAAATGTTCCGCAAAAATATTTCTTGTAGTGTTTTGCATAAAAGTACTCAACACATCTTATACCTTAAACATAAGACTTACAAGATTTCCTATGTCGAGTATTAGTTGTGAATAAGTATGAAGTTAACCCACTCTACCTTTTGAGGGCTGTTTTTTACGATTTGTTAGAAAAGAGGCAAAAATTACCATTATGTGGGGGAGCAAGAGGGTTAATATGCTCCACAAAAATATTTGCTTTAATATTTTCTACAAAGTTATAGAAGCAACCCTATACCTCAGATGTAAATAACACACAGTTTTTTCATCTACCAATATGCTGCACGAACAACCCAAAAGGGTGAAACTTTAACCCACTCTAAAATAAAATTCCGATGTGATCGTGCAAAACGCCGACACACGTATATATTTTTTTTTTGGTCTCCTCTTCCAGAATCGGTTGCCAGCACCCCGTAATTTTTTTTTCGTGTTGTACAGTGTAATTGATAATATGGCGTAAGCACCAGTGAGTGAAAAACAGCATATTCGCAACAAGTAAATCTTTAATATCAAAAGTTTTAAAATAGGAGAATATTGAAATTAATAAAAATTAAATATCATGAATAGTTTTCATTACTTACTTAATTCATTTAAGTAACTTTTTGTTCGATATTTTAGATATATTTCAATTAATTGTTTAATTGAATCTATGAAAATTTTTCAATTAATTTTTTAATAGGATCCCGAAAAATTTTTCAATTAATTTTAGGTAAAGTGTTTAAAGTCTTACTAAAAATGCTTCTAATATTCGTGAAGAAAAGAATTTCTGCACCTATTTTCCCAAAAGCTTAAATTTCTCATGACTAAAAATTGTAGCAAAGAAGGTTTTTTTCCCCACGAATATTACAAGCATTTTTAGTAAGACTTTAAACATTCTCAGCATAGGTGTGGTAAGTTAAAATCCGTTCTAACCAAACAAAGAATAGTAGCTGAGAAAGCTAATATTGAAAGAAAAAAAAAAACGAGACGTCTAGTTCGGTTAATAGAAGAAGATCATATTTAACTCTGTAGGCTGATTATCAAGTACCTATTCGATAGAAAATTCATCTCAATTTGGTGTAGTTTGTTTCTGTCTACATTAAAAATTATCACATTAATAAATATACCCTGCGGAAAATTTGGTGACAAATGATCCAAAAGTACTTATCCTATGACTTGAGAAAATGAGACTGGTACCAAAAACAAGGAGTTGTGAATGGTGAAAAAGACATATTGTAGCAAACGGCATTGAACAAATTCGATGCACCTGGATCTAAGGCCTATCACATAGTATCTACATAATATTAATTGTCTCCATTCAATGAGACTGCCATGACACTCAGGAACCTGTGCCGTAACTATATTCAGACATTAACTCCAGCTTAACTGGTACTTATAACATTGAAATATAAATTCCCCTGTGGTGGAGTGGGTAGTGTACTAGCCTGTCATGCCGGAGGTTGTCGGTTCGAGTCCTATCAAAGACATCGCTTAAAAATTAAATACAATTTCTACTTGGATTTGTAACAATAAAAAAATAAATTCATCGATAATTAAAGCCGAATTTTGAAATAATATTTATATATAATCTATATTATTCTACACCGATTAGGACTCCATAAGATAGTTCAGAGACAAGATACAAGGTGCATACAAAGTATCAATTAACCCCATCCTAGGCCATTCCCATGTAAAAGTGGCTGGACCGCTTCATAGGAAGTGTTAGAACATGGACTGGTCCCTACCACCTGGGGACCGGTCACGTGACATGTTTTGTGTCAGTTCCATTTACTGCAGGGTATTAATATAACGGCCCTTTTCCACAATGTATGATTAAGAGTTAACGTGGACTGTAACGACAATTTTTGTATGCCGAACTTGCCGTTAAAGTTCACGTTAACTTTTAATCGTACATTGTGAAAAAGGTCGTAAATATGTTATTTATATTTTCTATTTAGAAAATTGAAAAAAAAATTTTTTATTTATTTAAGGCCAGATTTTGTAAATACAAACGCTTTTTGCGTTTTGAAATTTGTATAGAAAAAAAATTTATTTGAAACGTATTTGCATTTCTTTTCATACAAATTTGAAACGTTAAGAAACTGCCTATTAATTATAAAAAATTATAAAAATTAATTAAAAATCTGCCTTTAATTATAAAAAGCTTTTTATATGAAAATTTTATTTTTATCTCTTTACATGAAATTTACAGCCTTCATACTACTTCTCACTCATTCACATTGAAGCCTTTTATGATAGTTTTGTTTTTTCTTTGCCAATCGATTTATAATGGTATTTCACCCATTTCATTGACACTTTAACCATTTTTCTTTCTTTATGAAACAAAGAAATAATAAACTTATAGACTGATACCAATCAAAAAGCCAACCGCTTTTTTAAAAAACGCAAATGTCGGAAAAGTAACCACACTATTGCTTTGCTTTATATGGAGTAAAACAAACACGTATTTTGAATTTCTTTTTGTTTAATATTTAATTTAAACAAACTGGGAACATTAATTTAAATTATAAAATTAATTAATAGAGCGATTACTATAAAAATAAGAAAATAGTTTTTAGTTTTGGTAGCAGTTCCTTTGATTGCTGACAATTGATTTCGCTTTTGTTATTTTAATTGTTACCAAAAAAATAAAACAAAGAAGCCAACACTCAAGACAAAGAATTTTTGTAAAACACACTCGTACCAAAAGGGAAATTGCAAGCAATTTTTTTTTTTGAAAGTGTTAGTAATAATGAAGACAGGTGGCCACAAGGCAGGAAATAATTAAAACAAAAGTATTTATTTGGTGCTGACCGTCTTGGCAAGTTGGCAATGAATGATAAATCAATAAAATTGTAAAAGACAAACAAGTTTGCTTTCTTAAGTCTTTTGTTTGATTTGGTGCTTTGGCTTTGAGTTGTTGAAGTTTTATTATAATAACTTTAAAGGAAGGAAGAATATTTTATATTCTGCACATTCAATGCTATGACTCATTTACTTAAATCAAGCAGCAAAAGAAAAAGTTTTATATACTCGTATGTATATACTTTTAAGTATTGGAATTCTCAAGTTTTAAGACCATACTAATTAAAAAATAGCTAGATTTCATGATATTAAGATAAAGCAAAGTTATTAAATTTGCAATTATTTTAAATAACACAAAAACTACTTATCGTATAAGTATTCCGTAGATACCTTTTCAAAGAGATCAAATTAATTACTCAACTTGAAAATTTCAACAAAATTAAAATTTTTTATTATCTTGAATTTATATAACAAAAGTTCATAAATCAATCATTGGTGGCGCGTTTTAGATATATAATTTTAATTATTTCGTTAAGTCATGAGTAGGAACTTTTAATTCTGTTGATGTGCTTATAACCAGATCTACTACATATTTAAAAAAAACCAGCTTGGAATAAGAGCAATAAAAAGCAGAAAACAGTTTTAATAAATTCATACCATTTTAAACAAATCAAATATCTAAGATTTCTTCTCATTTATTTTTATGCTTATCTTTGAGACTTATATTTCGTCTAGAAGCTTTTTTAAAATCAACATATACAGCCATGTCATAGATTTCGATCGGATTGGTTTTGATACCGCAGTTGTCATTCCGAAAATGTACATTTTTGGTGCTTTAGATTCCGTATATTTTGTATTTCGTTTTTAAAATGATAAAGTTCTTATACTTTTAGGCGTTTGTTTACTTTTGTTCTTAGATACAAAGCTCACATCAGGCTTTTTATTAACATGGAAAGCTCATGACCAAATATTTATTTGACGATCCTAAAAGTATGCACGTTTTTTAGTATTTACTGCAAATGAAGTCAGTAGAAAAGTATTTTCAATTCCACTTTGAAATTTAAAGTGGTTTGATTACGAAGAAAGTTTTCCTTTTTCGTTTTCTGAAGAAGCAACTTACGGAATTGCAACCACTTCCGATCGGCATGGTATTCTGTGATATGGCTGATATAGTATATTTGAATCAAAGAACGCCCAAGGTGGGGCTCAGCTATACTAATAAAATCGTAATTAAAACATTCAGCCGTGTCATAGAATCCGTTCGGATTGGTTTTGATTCCGTAGATTTCATTCCGAAAAAGTGCATTTTGGTGCTTTAGATTCCGTTTATTTTGTATTTCGTTTTTACAATGATAAAGTTTTTATACTTTGGGGCGTTTGCTTACTCTTGTTTTTAGGTACAAAGCTCACATCAGGCTTTTTATTAACATGGAAAGCTCATGACTAAATATTTATTTGACGCTCCTAAAAGTATGCAAGTTTTTTAGTATTTACTGCAAATGAAGTCAGTAGAAAAGTGTTTTTAAAATTTTAATTTTAGAGGAATAGAACTTTGAAGATCAAAAGGGATAAAAAAAAGAAAATCACCAGAAAACGTTGAAAGTGTCCCCTTTAACCCTACAAACATTTTTGTACCCGTCCGGACACTTCCGTAGAACGCTTTTTTGATTTTAATAAAATTACTCAAAAATTATTATTCAAAGAACGCCAATTTACTCCATATTGGTACAAAATGGTGTCATAAGTTTTTATCAAGCTCTAGACGTCCGATTAACTTGAATCTTGGCATACATATTAGAGTCCCATGATAAATATCTTATATCATGAAAGTATAGTATAGATTTTTTTTATAGCAAAATGCGAAGTATGTCAAAAAATTGGCAGTATATGACCGGCGGAAGGGGTACTTGCCGTATAAAGTAATTAATAACTACCTGATATCTAGAAATCTATAATAATATAAGTCTTTTAGAATGGTATAAGCAAATTTGAGTATAAGATACGAAGCTATATAAAAAATTACCGGGATAGGTGCGAGGGAAGAGGTACTCCTCATACAGAGTAGTCAATAATTACCTTCTAACTCGAAAGATATAAAAGAAAGAGTGTTTAAATTGGGTATGAATTAATTTGAAGGCATGATACAAAGCAAGGTAAAAACTAAAAGGGTAGGTATGGGAGAAAGGGTGCTCCCCATACAAAGTATTTAATAATTACTTGCTAACTGGAAAGCTATAAGGGTAAGAGATAAATTTGGTACGAGTTTATTTGAAGACAAAACACGAAGTAATGTAAAAAACTAGCGGGGTAGGTGCGAGAGAAGGGGTACTCCCCATACAAAGTAATCAATAATTCCCTGCTAACTGGAAAGATAGAACAAGAGAAGTCTTCAAATTTGGTATGAACAAATTTGAATACAAAATACAAAGTTGGGGAAAAACTGACAAGGTAGGTACGGGGGAAGTGGCACTCCCTACCTTCTATATCTTTGCGATTCATTGATATATTGTACTACAGTTTTTAGAAATGACCTGTCGTAAGCTGATCAAAAACTTTTCCTAGGTTTATTATAATGGTTTGTTTATCCACATATGGCCTTTTTTAATAAATAAATGGGTTCAAAAATAAAAAAAAAAAGTTTTATGTAAAATGTTAAAAAAAGTCCAACTTTGGGAATGAATTTCTCAACAACTGCTGAGCCGATTTCAATGAAAGAAAAAGATGCTCAGAGTTCAAACAGTTGCCTGTACGTTGAAAAGTATTACAAAAAAAAATTATTAAAATATCTCAACCGGCCAAAAAGTTGCACAGTTTTGTCCAACGAAAAACGATTATGAGCCACTGTGCGCCGGTGACTACAACTCTAACCCCCATATGCAAAAAAAAAATAAAGTGTGTCTGAAATGTATGTTAAAATCGGTTTTTCTATGGAAATTTTGTTTTAACATACATTTCAAAGACACTTAATTTTTTTTTGCATATGGGGGTAAGAATATATTCTGGGGATCACAACTAATCTCTCTTAAAGGTCGCGTTTCGTTTGACACAATTTCTAAAATCGGTTTGAATGTACATAATTTCAAGTCTTCCGCCAACCTATTGGCCAAGAGATCGTCAAAAAAATCTCTCAAGATGTAGAATGGCTATTGTCTGAAAAAATAAGAGTTCGAAGAAAAATTAGGCTGAAGGAATGTACCTAGCAGCTTGAAACATTACTAAAACTCCATAATATGCATTCATGCATAAATTTCTACCATTACTCGACGCAACACCACAGCTGGCTTATTCGTTATGGCGATCAGCTAGAGGTCTTAAAAGAACGGTCATGTGTAAGCCTCCATTGCGAAGTTCGAATGGAAACTGGGCAGGAGCTGATGCTGGAAAAGATTCTCTGTTCTTTAACCACATCAAAGAGATATTTACTCCATTGCCACTAGTTCGCACTGAAGCTGTCGTTCTCCTGAGATTTAGTATTTGAGAAATTTAATGTAAAATACAATTGATTACCATGATGGGAGATTTAGAAAAAATTATTACTATTTTATTCGATTAATCGACACAAGTTCGAGAGAATACACGAAAAAAATTATCACTAAAAAAATTTTTTAACAATCTAATTTTGTCTAAAATAAAACTTCTTTACTGATTTAGTGAATTTTTTGTTTGACTTTTATTTAGGATGCAAACAGGAAAAACGTCAACAAAGCCCAGTTTTCTGTGTCGTAAAAAACACAAACCACATAACGACATACACATAAATATCAAGAACAACAATGATAGCATAATGAATGCCATGTCGGACTTCATACAATTTACTAAATTGTAACAAGATTATTTACTGCAGATTTCTGAGTGAATTCGTGGAACATCAGCAGCCTTTTTAATGTTGTTGCGTTAATACTCATTGATTTTTTTTAGAATCTTTAGATAAACATACAGAATTGAACACATTTAACCAAGTGAAATTACATAAATACTTAATGGATTATGATGTTATTATTTAAAACTTTAAAATATTTTCAAAAAAAGATTTTACTGACTCAGACAAAAAGCCTGTTTGATATATTACAAAAAATCCAGTATATGTTTTTGTTTGATTCAGTAAACTATTTTGTTTACAATTTGTAAGTATTTTGAGACAAATTGTGTTATAAATTCAGACAAAAATATTGTTTGATATATTACAGCAAGTCCAGTAAATATTTTTATTTGATTCAATAAATTATTTTGTTTAGAATTTGTAAATATTTTTAGACAAATTATTTTATAGATTTGGACAATTTGTTTACTGAAAGCCCCAACTTTTTAATGAAATTGCTGAGACATTTTTGTCTGTATTTACAAATTTGTTTGTAGATCCGATTCTAGAGAAAATAATAACTAATTCATTGAATTTTTTACTGAAAATAAAATATACTTTTTTCTGTGCAACCTACTATGTAATAATTAAGATTTTTCTTTCATACTATTCTGCTATGACACAGACCTTTCAGTCGCAATGTGGTATTATACGTTTTAAGAATGATAAATATCTCTATACAAAAAAAAATCAGATTTGTAGAGGGATTAATTTTAGAGGGAACTTAATAGTTATATTAGCTTGGCATATGAAATATTGTTAGCCTCACGTTTAATGTATAAGCTGTATTCAGCATTTTTATGTAAAATGCCTCATTTTTGTGCAACATTTAACCCTCTAACAGTTCGTTCCATAAGCCTTTTTGGCATTTTCTTAAAAAAGAGACAAAACCTCGCCTTCAGCTGCGATATAGCGCCCCCTTCGGTGTTGAACACATCTTTTACCTGAAACGTATGCCTTATAATTTTTTTAAAATTAGTACTCGGCATAATTTTGAATATATACGAAATTAACCCTTAAACACATTTTAAGTTTTGAGTGATTTCTGGCATTCAACTAGAGTCTGTTCCGTTGGTGGCTTTGAAGACTTGTAGTAGTATTTTATGGAAAATATTTTTGTATGGAATTTAGCTCAACCATGTTTTTTTTTTTTTTTTTGCTGTACAGTGTATTTTAAACTTCAATCATGTTTGGAAGAACTTCATAATTTCTGGCAAGCTCGTCAAAAAAATATACAACGCAAAAAGATTCAGATAAAATTATCGCTTGTTTTCTTTGTTTAAAAGAAATAAAGGCCAAAAGCTTTGAAATTTTAAAAATAAATAAAAAGGTGTAACTTAAAAGAACAAATAATAATGGTTTCTTATTAAATAGGTAACAAAATAACAAATTGTTCATAAATATAAATTACATCAGTATATTTTTTTTTTATTTTAAATAAACACAAGAAACGACTAAATACATAAAAGAGAATAATTTTAGGCAAAAAAGTTAAGTTATTAATTGAAGATTTTTATAAGAAAATCTTTAAAACTTGTTCTTTAGCGATGATGATGAATCAACATTTTGTTTTTTAGAACAACAGCCCATGGAATTTTTTAAAAATTTAATGACAAATTTTGAGACTTTCTTTATTCTGGCAGATATAAAATTTAATTTTTAATTGCTGCTCTTTTGCATATAATATGGAGAAAAATTTTAACGGCCGCACACTGGCAAAAAAGACCAATCTAGCGGCGAAAAAATCATATCTTCCAAACGAATAGTCTGATCCACAAAAAATGTATGGATGAATTATAGAGAAGGGTGTAAGCTACAATTTTTAGCACAATGGGCGCGATATGTTGTTATATAAGACCAATTTTACCGATAACTCTTTAAGCGTCTGAAAGCTTATACCTTGCAAACTAATAGTCTGATCCACAAAAAACGAAAGGCCGTAGGCTATAAAGTCTATAAATAAATTGGCTATATTTAACACAGTGCGCGCTATATGTTGTTAGATAAGACTAATTTTACCAATAAAGTTCTTACTTCTTCGGAAGACCCATATCTTCCAAACTAATATTCTGATGTACAAAAATGTATAGATTAGTCAGCTGTTTTAACACAGTGGGCGATATGTGCTGTTATATGAGACTAATTTTACCAATATAATTCTGAAGTTTTCAAAAAACCCATCTCTTCCAAACTAATAGTTTGATCCACAAAAATATATAGACAGGTTGTAGTCAAGGATGTAGTCTATAAAATCTGTAAAAATTAGACAGCTATTTTTAATATTGTGGACGCTATATATTGTTAGATAAAACAAATTTTACCGATAAAAGTCTTTAGTCGTCGGAGAGCTTATATCTTCCAAACTAATAGTATGATCGACAAAAAAAAAACGTATGCCTGGAAAGGCTGCAGACTATAAGGTCTCCAAATGAATTAGCTATTTTTAACACAGTATGCGCTATATGTTGCTATAAAGACCAATTTGAAAAATTCAAAATGCTTTAAAAAATAAAATTCAAAGTGCATTTAAATTTCAAAATACATTAAAAATGTTTCTTAAAATTGAAAACGACTACTTCATTCATATTTTAATTTAATAACAAGTGGTTTCGAAAGCAAATTACAACAAAATCATATAGAAGTACAAACAAGTAGGAAAATTTGAAAAAGGTGTATAGTTAGAAAAACTGAAGTAAAAAATCACATACGCAGGTCTCCGCAGCTAAGTTTTGAAACAATATTATATTTTAAGAGCTGTAACTCAATGCATTCTTATCCGATTGACACAATTATTGTACTGGCTGAAAGAAGAGAGAAATATATATGTAACAATGCAAAACTTATTTTATTCAGATGAACCGCTCTCGAAATTTTTGGCAATCAACAAAAAAAATTATTTTTCGCGAATATCGTAAAAACGCATATTCGTACACATCGACCTCAAAGTAGCTTAGAAACTATATTTCTTGAATTATGACAAGAACTTAGTAATTCGATAAAAATAATCAATATTTTCAGTGCAATGAGTTGCAACAATAATAAAACATGTTTAATGCTGCATCATATGATGTTTCATAAATTGCTCAGTTTGATCTTATTTTCAAAATCTTGATATAAGAGTATACAGAAAAAATTATTGCCGAATTTTTTCCAATTAACTGTTTGCTCAGTAATAAATTAGTTTCTAAATAATTTTTTGTTAAATATGTGTTTTATTTTGACGATTTTTCTGTAATTTAAAAAAAGTACTGCCAACACATTTGAAAGCCAAATAGTAAAAATTATTATGTATTAAATTCATATGAAATATATAAGATTTTGTTTTATGTTTGAAAAACTTTAAGTTTTTTAGAGTACGCAGCACTTGTACTGAGAAAAATTAGAACTTTCTGCTTTTATTATCTTGCTAAACAAACACAACTACATACATATGTACATTCTTAGCAACAAGCAGCATACCCAGCAGCTAAAGTTACAACTACATACGCTTTGGGACTGTCATATTACTAGTTGTGATATTACTGGTTAAAAAAAGGAAAGTCATAACCCAAGTTGCATCAAAACTAGTAACGATACTAGTAAAAAAAGAACAATCATATTGCTAGTTGTATCGAGACTAGTAACGATACTAGTCCAAAAAAGAAAAAAATTTCAGGTATACGACTTGTACACAAAACATATTTTAGCTTGCAAAAAAATTATTAGAAAGTGGCTCAGTCGGTAGAGTACTTGCCTTGAAATATGAGGAATGTGTGTTCGTACCCTGGTTGAGCAAAAGTTTTTTAAGAGTTACAAAATCTAAATAAGAAAACTAGTAAGAGAGAGCACTAGTTTACAACAACTAGCATTCCAACTGGGATATAACTGTATACAAATGAACTAGTTGGACTCCTATGACAACCTAATGTTAAAATCGATAGTTCGATATATGAAAGAAGGACAGATAGGCAACTAGTCTGAAGTAAAAAGCAACTAGTATAGTTCTAACTACATACATGCTAGTTACTTTGTCTACAGGGATACTTAACAAGAAACACCTACATACATAGATAGGTACATACTTAATAGCAAACTCACGATCAAGGCACAACCATACCAAGTGTGCTTGCCAGTACGGCAACTACAAATAACACAAGCATTTTGTTTTTGGAATACTATTGTACGATGTCAAAACAAAGCGAATCACAAACCTAACAAAGAAACTTTGACATCCAAACATGAAAATATAAAAAATAAAGTTAACTCCAAACAGAGTAGCGCAGCGCCACTGTTCTGCTGTGTAAGTTGAAAAATTAAGTTGATGTTAATTTTTCCTTGTTCCTTGGAATATTAATCATGCCCAATTCTTTCTGAATATAACGTTACGAGCCTTAGCCTAATAATCAATTTGGATTCACAAAGCAAATACGTTCGAAATAATCATACTAATAAAGTTAACTCCATAAAGTTAACTCCATCTATCTGTTATGGATGCGCCTTGCATTCAATGATATAAATTTAGGTTCTTGCTGTCGTTTTCGAACAGTATTTTTGGTGGAGTGGCTGGTAAGTTGGATTTCAAAACAGAAGGTGCTTAGTTCGATACTAGTTTGAAGTTAAAATAACAAACAGTGAATAAAAATCTAAAATAAAATATATTCAAAAGTGTATAATCGATAGATAATAAATAAATCAAAACAAAACAAAATATGTTGATCGAATAATCTTCAGCTAATAAGGCCTAACGCAGTTTATGTAAAAAAAAAATATCCTAAAATTTCCTAAGAAAATTTTTATTTTTATTCATTACAAGTAAATTTATTGTTTAACATCCTATTATATTCAAATATTTCTATTATTAATTTAAAAAATTTATACTTTTACGATTTTTGTTATTAATATAGCGAATTTCTTTATCACAGGATATTTTTTTGAAAAAAATATTTGAATACCGGGATTTTTGTAATCACATATGAAACTTATTTTTTTCTGTGTAGGTCCCAATATTTTTTTTCATTACTTTTCTCTTCTAACTGAGGATAAAATGCAACGTTCTAGTGCTCGGCTGCACAATTTCAAAACACATCAAATGACAAGCTTTTCGATATCGAAATTCGAAATTGAAACTCGAAAAAACCCCTAATGAATGCTGATGAAGTAGTGGGACGGCCACCAAAAACAACGTTGCTATGTTCTGCCGTGTAGGCTGTGGATATAATTGACCTTAATTTTCCCTTTATCGAATATTTTTTTCGTGTTCAAATCTTTTTAATTAATCATTTTACAATCTTTACCCTAATAATAATCACTTTGGACAAAAAAAATAATTTATTTAAAAAGAGTTTATTTTTTGTGCAAGAAAACGTAATAAAATTCAAATTTAGCAACAATATATTAAATGATATAGACTTCATAAACAGAAAAATTTTAATAGTGGGAAGGATTTAAAAGCCCAAATACTGTTTTCTTTCAGTTATAATGTTCACAGCTTTCTAAGCCTTCACAGGTTGAACAAACAGTTAAACAATAAAAAAAAATCTGATAAGAACCTTAACAATTCAATACATTTTAACAAACGATGACAGCAGCAACTTAAACAAACAGCCAGTGATCGAAACAATTGAACAATCCAACTTTACCAGCCAGTCAGTCACTGCATCAGACAGTTTGTTAATATTTCTTGGTGCTTTAAGTTGTAAATGCAGCCCAAAGTTGTCATACAAGTGACCTGCTTTCTCTTTTATGTTGTGTTAAACATTTTAACGTACTTTTTTCTTTTCGAAAAGATTGTATTTTCCAGTTGTTGTTTGCTCATATTACGATTACTAATACGATGTGACTGTGTGCGTTTAACTGTTAATACTGGAAACACTGGCAATCACTAACAATCGAACTGTTTTTTTTAATCTCTTTTTCTCCAGTTTCATTCAGTTCAGCTTCTTCCATTCAGTTGTTATCAATGACTGGCAGTTTGGCTTAAAGCAGAGTTGCTCAGGGTGATGGTAGTGGTGGTGGTGGTGGTGGTGTGCAAAGTGGTACCAAACTGGCGATCTATGATCAGATCTTATTACCTGTAATCGTTCTTTAACTAGATCTACTGGCTATTTAAAATTACTTTTGGTTGCAAGTTGCAACACTTGGAAATGTTCACGTTTTATTGCTCTCTTTCTTCAGTTGTTTTAGACTGCGTTTTCGTATGTATATTGTTGATTTTTTTTATTTAATCTAATGATATATTTGGTTAGTTGTGAAACGAAGAAAAACATAACACTCACACACAGCCATAAAAACAAGTATTATGTAGAATTTCAGCTTGAATGGATTTTTCTGATTTTGTTTCTCCGAAAAAAGTCTCAAATTACTAAATGATGTGATGCCATCCATGCAACAGTTACAGTTCATTTAAACTTGTCTAGTCGTATTTATTTTAGTGCTTAATTTTTTGTTCTAATTAAATTGAAAGTTCTGGCTGAATGAACATACTTACGTTTACTTTAAAAGTTTCTTGGAATTTGAAATTGTGCCACAGAATCCAGTTTTTATTGATAAAAAAAAAGTTGAAATGGGTGAAATGATTAATTTGGGCTACATGACTTCATTTAAATCTTAATTTTTGCGTGGTATCTACATGGGAAACTGTTTTTAAAGATAAGAGTGCCGACTGTCCCAAAATAAACGCAAAAAAAGTGTTATTCATCTTTTGGCGTGATTGGCATATAGAAGATTGGCGAAAGAAGAAAAGAAGAATTTTGGTTAGCAAAAAAAAATATATATATACACAAAAAAAGACACCAATGTAAAATCAACATGTGGTAATTTTGATTAGAAATCGTATTAAAGTTTAAGACATAATTTTTTGTTTAATTGTGTTAGTGTTTATTTACTTTGTTCATAGCTATAATGCATTGCTGTCCTCAGTTGTTGTATATTTTGATGCTCGTGTTGTGCAAATATAAATAGTCGACGACAAATAGCCGACAAACTTCGCATTACCAGCGAAAGTTTCCTGCTGCTGATTTAAAACTACCGTTGTTTCACAATAACTTAAAACAAAAAATTATTAATCTGGCCGTTAATATTTTTTATTTAATATTTTTCACTATTAAAATAACATTGTTATCAACGTTAAATTTTATTTTAAATCAACATGACAACAACTTTATTTTCAAATATATTTTATGTTAAGTCATCAACTAAATAATGTTGAATTAAAATGAAATTCGTGTCACTTTTGATGGTATTTATTTAGTGTATATCTGAAGTAAAGTTTGATGTTGTTGTGGATGCAGTAGTTAGAGCGTTGACTACCAAGCAAGTGGTTTGAGTTAAAATCTTGGCTGGGGCAGCCAACTACAACACAAATTTTCTGATGCCTACGCAAATGCACATCACTTAAGTAAAATAATTAACAAAATAGCTAATTTAAATTCACGTTGTTTCAACTTTAAATAACTTTGGTTCAATATGATTCTCCTTGTTATTTCAATATCAAATCCACCTTTTTTCGACTTGAAATAACTTTGATTCAACATGATCCTTCCTGTTATTTCAGTATCGAATTCACGTGGTTTCAACTTAAGCAAATTTTGTTTCAACATGATTCTTCATGTAATTTCAGTATCAAATTCACGTTGCTTCAACTTAAAATAACTTTGATTCAACATGATTCTTCGTGCTATTTCAGAATCAAATTCACGTTGTTTCAACTTAAAATAACTTTCTTTCCACATAATTCTTCATGTAATTTCAGTATCAAATTCACGTCACTTCAACTTGAAATAACTTTGATTCAACATGATTCTTCGTGTTATTTCAGAATCAAATTAACGTTGTTTCAACTTAAAATAACTTTGATTCAACATGATCCTTCATGCTATTGCAATATTAAATTCTCTTTGTTTCAACTTGAAATAACTTTGATTCAACATGATTCTTTGTATTATTACAACTTCATTTTCATTTAACTGCACTGGAATATTAAATGAACATGAAAAATAGCTATTTCAAATGGAAAAATGTTCTTTAAAGGCTATGGTAAAATTATGTTGAATTAACATGAAAGACCAATGAAGCAAAATTACTATCGAAAAATGTTAAATTAACCTTGTGTTCGAAAATTTTAATATGAAAATTTTTCTGTGTGCAAGAAAGACAAAACCAAATATATAAACTTATTTAATATCAGCAGCCAAAGGATTAAATAACACTGGTCTACAATGAAAATGTCCTTTAAATGAAGATATATGGACTTTAAAGAGTTTAATCTGCTAAATGAAAATCCATTTTCAGTTGTTTTTCTATCACGTATGAGCATAAATTTTTAACTTTTTTCGATCAGCAAAACACCTAAATATGCATGACCTTCAAACTTTTTAAACATAATTTCTGATTTGATCAACGCTTTTGGTGGTGTTCACAAATTAGTTTCAAAAAAGTGCTTTTTCGTGCAAAATAAGAAAACCTTTTCTTTATAAATATTCATAAAATATTTAAAGCTACAAAATCTTTACCTTCTAGCCATTTTTCTTAAGGCTAGGAGTCTAACAAACAAAATAAGCCATATTTTATGAAAATCGATAGATAAATGTTGATTTTATTTGCGATTAAGTAAATGCACCGCTCTAGAAACTTAAAAGGTTCTTTCGGTAATAAATTTATTTTTGGCTTGAAAAAAATTAGAACAAAGTCACATATTAACCGTCTGGGTGTATTCACTTAACTGCTAATAAAATCAACATTTGTTCATCGATTTTCATGATAAATTGCTTATTTTGTTCGGTAAGACACCTGTCATTCAGAAAAATATTGAAAATGTAAAGTTTTTGCGGTTTGAAATATTTTATGAGTTTTGAAAAAGAAAAAAGTTTTAATTTTACCTGAAAGCGCACTTTTTCGATACTAATTTCTGAATAACTCCGAAAGTGTTAATCAAATAAAAAAACTATAAATATTTTATGAATATTGGAAGGTAATTGTGTCCTGGATATTGTGGGGTTTCGCTGACTTACATCGTGCATATCGTGCTCGAGTTAGGGTGAAATATACTGATGTGCCTAGTGAAAATATTCCAGTAAATATGTTTCATGTTTTTTTAAGCACTAAAGAAATAAAGCGCTTCATAATTCGCTTTAAAATATGAGATTGTTCAGAAGCTGATTTCATAGCGTCACAACAATGCAAGTTTTGAAGCGAGAAAAGTATTTGCTTTTTACTTATACAAAAGCTTCGTACACAAGCTATACAAAAAAGGTGATTTTATAGTGCTGATCCAAAGCAGGTTTATAAGCGGGAATGAAGAGTAAGTTTATTTGAGTTTCTTGGTGCCGTCTTGCAACAGTGTTTTTGGTCGAGTGATTGGCACGTTGGACTTCAAACCTGAAGGTTCTTTGTTCGATACTAATGGGTGATTTTATAAGAACTATCGGAAAGTAAAATAAAAAAAAACACATAAAATTCAGAAAAATGCATTAAATATTTATTTGGATCGATAGTTGGGTCGATATAATTTAATGTTTGAAGATTATTTCATGCAAATGTTGGCCGCGGCTGCGCCTCAAATGGTCCATCCGCTTAGTCCAATTTTGGCATACTCTTTCCAACATTTCGGCCGGTATCTCACGAATAATGTTGGCAATGTTGGCTTCCAGTGCATCAATCGAAGCGGGCTTGTCGCTATAGACATTAGCCTTAACATAGTCTAGAGGCGTTAAATCGCACGATCTGGGCGGCCAATTGACTGGTTCCAAGCGTGAAATAAACTGTTCACCGAACTCGCCTCTCAATTGGTCCATTGTTTCGCGTGCTGTGTGGCATGTGGCACCGTCTTGTTGAAACCACATGTCATGCAAGTCAAGCTCTTCCATTTTGGGCAGAAAAAAGTTTGTTATCATCGCACGGTAGCGCTCACCATTCACAGTAACGTTGTGATTCGCATCATCTTTGAAGAAATACGGCCCAATGATGCCGCCAGCCCATAATCCGCACCAAACGGTTGTTTTTTGTGGATGCATTGGTAGCTCTTGCAATGCTTCTGGCTGCTCTTCACTCCAAATACGGCAGTTTTGCTTGTTCACGTATCCATTCGTTAGTTGAAGTTAAAATAACAAACATTGAGTAAAAATATGAAATTAATAAAAATAAATAAAGTAACGAAATAATAAAAATTCAAAATGGCGTTAACGACGCCAATCCACATCGAACCATTTTTTCATATATTTTCAGCTCTAGGCTTAAAATGTTGATGATTTTCAGCGCTTCAAAAGCGCTTTTGAGAGCAAAAATGTAGTACTCCAATCCGCGAACTCGCCATACAAAAATCAGCAGCGATATCAGCAGGTTTGTCAGCGCTACTTTTATTCCATAATAGTAGAAACCTGCTTTATTGGAAGCAAGTTTTTTACTGGGATTAGTCATGGCCATTACAAAAAATTTTACGTGATAGGAAAAAACTGAAAACGGGGTTTAGTGTTGGGCATTAAACCTTTCATCTGCCATATGTTCTTATTAAAAAAAGTTTTTGTAGACCAGGAGAAGGGTTTCTTATTGTATTTAAACATGATTTATATTCACAAACTGTCGCTTACGATCAAATTGTACAGCCTGTATTTCAAAAGTTATTAACAATTTTGACATTTTTACGATTTTAAACTATGTGTAGGCTCATACAATTTTGATTTCAATAAAAAAATTATTTTTTTACAAAAAGTCGCTTACGATCATTTCGCTCAAAACTGTCGATATCCTCGGTAATCTGTGCACTTTGTTAAACTGGGGTGAACCGCATAATCACAGACTGGAAAAGGAACATATTTAAAGGTAGAACCAAAATTTCCAGTCTGAGCATGAGTTCAAAAAGTAAAGTTGCGGTAAGAGGCACTCCAGAGGGGGGAAGCTCTGTATGCACTCTTATAGAACGTTGTCAAAAACAAAATCATCTTCCATTTGAATGGAAATAGCACATGACGTAGTGCTTCTTATCAAGGTAAATTTTTGTCAGCAATTGGTGAAATCAACGCTTAGCTAACTACGGGAATAGGTCAAGAAAGAAAGTCTGGAAACCAATCCTGCATTGATCGAATTGATACTTTTTACCAAACGATACGAAGTTCCAGAATTGAGACCACTATGCTTGGGTGGCATTATTCTAGAACGCTCGAAAGAGACTAAATACTTCGGCATAATCCTGAACTCAGAGATCTCATGGGAACGTAGTGACGAGGGCAGGATAAATAATTATCTCTGCGCTTTCTATGCGTGACCATATGGGAGCTTAAGCCGTGTATGGCAGTGATCCTACACATTCTCATCTACGGATCAATTGTCTGCTTCTGCACAGTGGACAATAGTAAATATCTCTCTACGCTGAGCAGCATGAAAATTAATACCATGTCTCGCTATTACTGGTGCAATGCAGTCAACTCCTCAGGCCAGTTTAGAGGCAGTGCTTCACTTAACTCTCTTTGATGTTCAAATACATATATGTCAGGTTATGTTAGGTTTGGTTGCACTGGTTGCTAGTTTAGAAGTTAAAACACGCCGTTTTTGGTACTGGGTGGTCCCCTTAAGTTACCTGAAACGGTCACGTTACGAGAGGTAAAATTCCTCCACATTTCTCCAATTCGTTCAGTGTAAAAACAAACCGATGACCGTATAAACGAGTTTCTCCGTCTTATATCGCAGTTCGTTAAGGCTGCCCAGTGAAATCACCACTTTCTTAGCGAGTGGGGCAAAGACAGAGGAGATGCTCTGCATTCTCTTTCTCCTCCTAATTATGACAACTTCTACATAAATCATTATACGGTAGATTTAATTTCTTAGCATGCGCACCTATAAAATAATGTTCTGTAATTACCGCCACAACTGTGCATATTTGCCCGTGAGGTGTCTCCTACAGGATCTCAGATCTACTACAATCGTATTGGGGCCATGTTAGCCGCGATGTCGAGCAGGTGAGCTCAATAGACCATTTAGTCTATGCGGTCCCAAATAGATTCTGCTGAATTTAAATTTTACAGCACTTCAATGTGATGCCAAGTATTTGACTCATGTCTCGAATGTGCCTTCGGTTTCCGAAGTGTGCTAGTTCGTCAGCAATGATTTTTTTCTTGCACATTGCTATGCCCTGGAACCAAAAATAGCTCTAGGTTTTAGTGGGAGGTCGCTCTCATATAAACTTCTAGAAATTGAATCGGTGACTTGACTTATCTAAGGCCCAATTTAGACCATGAATTAAATGCATGAATAAAATTCATGATATTTTTTTTTTTTTGATGACGAGCGGGGTAGAGAAGAAAACAGGGCATAAAAAACGGCACGATTTCTATTTCCCATGTTCTTTTATATTCTTCTTTAGCTCGATTTGAATTTTCTCTCTCTTATGTGATTGTGTTATGGTTTTTGTTGTTATGAATGAGTAAATAAAGCAAATTTGGAGAGAAATTTATAAAAAAAAAACATGAAAATAAAATTCATCGTATAAATGCAAGAGGTTTTTAGAAGATGTTTTCAAAAATAAATTGAAAAAATTCTTGAATAAAAATTCATCATCTAAATTGGGCCTAAGAACAATTTTTTTGCTTTTACTTCTTGCTAAATTAGCTGAATTTACTTTTCTTAATTTGTTTATTCACGTTTTTTATTTTAACAATTTTATTAATATTGTCTGGCCATTATTTAAGTTTAATAAAATTTTAATGTTGCTAATAAATTTATTAAATTATTAACCTTCAAAGAAATCGTTAAAGCTTTAATTTTAATTTTTAACTAACTTTTTAAAATTTCAATACTAGATAATATTGCATGCAAAATTATTGTTTCTTTAGATAAATATAACAAAAAATTATTGAAACAAGTTTGGCACAAATAAAGACAAATATGATTAAAATAAAGCGATGACCAAAGAACGAATTTGCTAATAAATTAATACTGGTATTTTTTTTTTAAATATATATTTGAATAATTTGAATTTAACACTGACAGTTAACAGCTCATGTGCGCTTAATTGTGATCGAGTTAATATCAGATAGCCATGTAGTAGGGTATTCGATTAGTTGATATTTAACAAAAACCGGGCTTGGGAGCCAAACTGTTACACACAAATGGATGCCCGAGAAGACTTGTGCTGTTTTTTCGATAGCGACAAAAGCCCATTAAAGTTTAATGTGAGACCTAAATAGTGGCAGATCCTTTTCTACCATCACTACGCTTAAGTGACGGGGTAGGTTAGGTTTAGATTAGGTTAGATGGGCTTCCTGCATTGTAGCGAATGTATTCAGAGACCCATTAGGCCTATTACAACCATTGTGGTGTCCAGAGGACTATCTACACTCTAAACATGTCTTCGAAGCTTTGATATTCCAGCTCCTGGGAACATTCTAGAACTTTTCACAAAGCCTAACAGGCCAGAAGGATAGTCCAGATCCTGCAGAAAACCATTGCCTAGATTCCTTAGCCGGCGTTCTCATGAGCCCTGGTTGTTACAGAGGAGATGTTGTGCTGAGCCTGCTTCTTCGTTGTCGTAGCAGGTGCTGCAGTGACTATCGATCATAGGGAAAAAGCGACGATCCAACATATAATCGATTGTACAGTGACCCATAATTATAACAACAAGTAGTACAAGCGATCTTCTTCTAAGTATTAGGAGTTTTTTTGTTCTAACTCTACTACCAAAAGTGTTGGATATAATACAAGATAATTGCGGTCCTTCTGAGTGCCGTCTTCCTTATCGCCCACTCTTCAATCTCCTTTAAGAGCTCAACTGAGGGAATATCAATGTAACTTTTTGAGTCTACTTTGTCAAAGGTGGAACCTGCTCTTGCGTAGTCATCAGCCATTTTACACCCCTGAATGCCTTCAGACCCTGAGGACCAAACTATCTTGACATTATTATGCCGTTTAAGCAATATCAGAGATTTAAAGCAAGCCAGTATACACTTTGGATGGATCCTAATTTCGACCAGACTATTCACAAAAATGTCCATAGTACTCCTATCTGAGCCGAGCCTGTAAATTCTTTTCGCAGGTTCGGCTATGACATAAATATCAGCCTGAAGCAAGCAACGAAATCGAAAGGTCAATATCCTCAGAGAACACTCCTTATCCAGTACTAGTGACCACTTTGCAGCGATCTATAAGGACCAAAACTGCATTATCTCGAGTTACATAATTTTCTTTTCAGTCGCTCCTGTTTGGGATATTTGGGATCTCGTCTGAGATCTGCAAGAGATTTCCTCAATAATTTAGTTTCCTTATAATGTTAATACCCTTTAAATTAAATATTATTTTTCTGCAAATTTATTCCCTCGAAAAAATAAAGAAAAAGTCTACGAAACATCGGGGAAAACTATATTTGAAAAGAAAGCGTAGATTAATGTCAAAAAAGATAACTCCCAACTGACCCGGTATAGGAAATCTTGTAAGCCTTACGTTCAAGGTATTAAATTTGCTCAGCGCTTTTATGTAGAACATCACTAAAAACACTTTCAACAGAGCCACCTGACAAGTGGTGATAAGCAAATACACGTGAGCACTGACGATGGAAGTGTAGCGGCTTCCGAAAGTGGCGCTACTCTGTTCTGCTGTGTATGTTGAAAAATTAAGTTGATGTCTTTTTTCTCTTGCTTCTTGGAATAATAATCATGCCCAATTCTTTCTGAATATAACGTTACGAACCTTTGCCTAATAATCAATTTAGAATCACTAAAAACATTTTTGACGTACATTTTAACCCTCTAACTCTTCACTGTATGGGTCTTGATGTCCCTTTCTTAAAAAAGGGAAAAAATCCCCTTCAGCTGCTCTACAAAAATATTTGCCATTAAATTCTACAATAGATATTTAAAGACTTCTAAGCTCCAGACTAACTTTAACGCCAGAAATCCTATGAAACTTAAAGCATGTGAATCCAAATTGATTATTAGGCTAAGGCTCGTAACGTTATATTCAGAAAGAATTGGGCATGATTAATATTCCAAGGCATGATTAATATTCCAAGGAAATTGGCGCTACTCTGTTCTGCTGTGTAGGTTGGAAAATTAAGTTGATGTTAATTTTTCCCTTGTTCCTTGGAATATTAATCATGCCCAATTCTTTCTGAATATAACGTTACGAACCTTAGCCTAATAATCAATTTGGATTCACAAAGCAAATACGTTCGAAATAATCATACTTAAAGCATGTATTTACAATTAGTAGTCCGCATTGAAAATCTTGTAAGCCTTATATTTAAGGTATACGATATGCTCAAAATGTTTATGTAAAACATCAGAAGGAGCATTTCTGTGAAATATTTTAACTTTGCCACTTTTTGCTGTGTGGGTCTTTTCCCTTTTCTAAAGAAAAATGCGCAAAAAACTGTCCTTCAGCGGCGATATAGCGGTCTGATTCGTACTGATAGACAATTAGTACTCGGCATAGGAAATCTTATAAGCCTTATGTTTAAGGTATAACATTTATTCAGCACTTTTCTGTAAAACACCACGAGGAACAATGTCGTGGAACATTTCATGACGTTATATCGGCATTGAAAAAGACCTTGCACTTTTTTATGAAAGGGACAAAAATACCAATACAACGGCGCAGTTAGAGGGTTAAAATGTTCAACAAAACTGTTTCAAGTGATGTTTTACATAAAAGTGCTAAACACATATTACACCTTAAACGTAAAGCTATCAAGATTTCCTAAGGCCGAATCACTATAATTATGTGCTAAATGGGGGACATTTGGCTTCCGCTAAAAGTAATGCCAGAGAAACTTTCAAAGCGCTGATACACGTGTATAATATTTTGGTGTCCTGTACCAGAATTAGTCATTAGAACATTGTTATTTTGAAAACATTAATGTCTTAAGAAAATTCTTAAATTAGTTTTGAAGCAATAACAAATAGCGAGGAAAACTCTTTAAATACACCTTAAACTTTCGGGAAGGAGAAAAAAGTCCAAGACAATATCAACACTTTATGTATTACAAGAATAACAAAAATAAAGCAGTAATAACTTTGAAAGTTGGAATGTGTTTTCGAATTCATAAAAGAAAGAGGAATATAAGAGAATTCTAAAATAACTTATTTGCAGATAAAAAAAAATTTGGTTTTTTTTTATCAAAAGCCGTGAACCCTTTGTGACGCACGCTACGTGACGCATGTTAAATTTTTTTCTTAATATCTATATCTTTTTAATTGCACAATCTATAAAAAAAATTTGTTTAGTAGAGTTGTAGATAATATTATTATCTAAAAGATAGATTTTAACAAAATTTTCATATTGCCTATAGTATTGTCACTCCCTTATTATCAAGAAAGGAGGCGTTCCCGACCATTTCCGACCTAGAAAACTCAAACTTAAGCTTATGGTCACATGAGTAACTAAACACTTAAAAAATAGCATCCTATAAGAGATGCAAGGTTAGGTCCTTTTACTCGGTGTTGTTATATCCCTGACATTCATAAAGGGATCACCCAAAAAAAGTTTCCATTATATATTTTTAAAGTTATATATATAGTACATTATTCCATCAACATATACATATAAACACTTTTGACAGCTCTAAAATTCTGTCATTGCACAGTGGGGAATTTCGAAAAACAAATAAAACTAAATCGGCAGTTTCTAAGCCAGAAGTCGAATTCTAATAAAACTTCATAGCGCATTTAAAAAGATGTTGTTGCAATTAAGTTTGGAGTTTGCAATTTGTACCTTAAAAAGGGCCGAAGTCTTAACATCCCAAATTGGGTCACGTCGCGACGTCGGGCTTATGAAAAATTCAACCCTATGCCAAGCTGATGTTTTCGATCTGATAAACAAAACTTTTTGCTAGTATTTTTGCCTATCGAAGAGGTGATGAGAAAAAGTCTGTGACATTAATGGGTTTGCACTTGACAGTTTAGAAGATATTCGACAAGAAAAATTAAAATTTTTACTTTTTTACCCATATTGGTCCACTGTTTTGCTAATGGGGAAACATTAAGCGGCTGATATCGGTCATATATCTGCTAACATTTGCACTTTTTCAAGCTTAATTTTTTCGAGACATAACTACGTTCCTTTCAAAGCTTAATTTTTGTCGAGATATAAGTATGTTTCAATAAACGATCGTTATGTGCCTGTATAATATAGACCGTTAAAAATTTATAACTTAGGGTTGGTGCACTTTGCAGGAGTATTTGAGAGATATAATTTTTTTTAATTTTGTTTTTGTTGCCATAAAGTCCATTTTGATGATGTGACCTAGACAATTTAAAAAAGGACATACATACATATATGAATTTTATAATTTTTAATTAGTTCTTAAATAATATTTATGTATATTATGTATATGTATGTATTTGCTTTTAGAATGATTAAACTTACTTTTATTCGTATATTTTTATTAAAAAACAAATTGTAATTCATATCTTGAGCTCATTTGATTCAAATCACTAATTTTCAAAAATTCCCGGGAATTCCGGGAATAAGAAATTTTATTTCCCGTTTCCCGGGAATGGAAAAAGTCCGGGGAATTAGAAACCCAAGTCAATACCATTAATAAATCCATGGAGATTTTCTTTAAAAGGATTATTTTAGTGATTTCTTTGAAATCATACTATTTCTCAAGGTGGAACTAGTCATAAGGAATTACTGATTTTCACTGATATGGGTTGGACGTTACGTTATTGAAACATTATGTTATATTAGATAAGCAGAAAAAGCACGAACATTTTATGACTTGTAATTTTATAACTTGTCATTGAATGGAAAATTTTCCAAAAAAAAATTTTTTGTGCAAACATTTACTTCACAAACTGTATGTATTTGCTTATGTTTGTTAATTGTTTTTAAGACAAAATAATAATAACAAATTATTATTTTGTCTTGAAACTACGAGTACTAAAACAATGTTATGCATTTAAGAGTATCGACAACAGTTGACTCACATAGACTTTACTACGTAAAAATTTGTCTCAACAGTAGTAGAAAATCGTATAATGTATTTTCTTAACAAAATGATAGATCAGTTGCAGTTGATTAAAATAATTTGACAGGTGTTGGATTGTTTTCAGACTATGAGATTATTGCTGCTACAGACATACAACCTACAGCTGCCTTTGGCTTGCTCGCGAAGTTATTGTATGCTGCTCCAATTATTACTTAAGACTTGCTTAATATTTTTCTTTTATTGCTCATTCAACACTTTGTACATGCAACTAGATTTGAACTATTTTTCTTTTGTTTGTTACGTTTTTTTATAGTTTTTGTAGTAATTTAGTTTAGAAAAAATATACTACAATGTTAGGCCAACATCGATTAGAAAAAACTTTATAACATAAATTATATATTACATTTTGTAAACAATTCTATGCTGTTTCTTTTTTCAATTATAATACACATACATAGACTTTGAAATAATTATTATTTTGACTAAAGATATCTTGACATGTCATAACAATTTGTCAGTGGTGCGGAATGAAATTTGAAGATATTGTTTGGATACACAGAATCAATTGAGAAGTATTGTTAATAACACTGGTCTACAGAAAAACAGCAGGTAAACTCTTGAAATTTTCAAAAACGCTAAAACTAAAAAATCCAAAATAAAAAAAATTTCAAAACGAAGAATCGCCAAAATGAAAAAAGCGCTTAAGCGCAATAAAATTAAAAAAATCGCTACAACGCCAAATATGACCAAAACTAAAGAGATCGCCAAAAAACCAAAAATAAACGCCAAAAACCGAAAAAATTCGTCAAAACGAAAAGAAGAACTACAACATAAAAAAATCGCTAAAACTAAATATATCATCAAAAAAACGAAAAACTCGCCAAAAATGAAAACTAATCACCAAAACGCAAAAAAAAAACTCTAAAACAAAAAACAAAGCGCAAAATCTGAAAAAAGCGCCAAAATAAAATAAATCGCAAAAACTAAAAATATCGTCAAAAAGCGAAAAACATTAAAACGGAAAAAACACGCCAAAACAGAAACTAAAAAAAATCGGCAAATACAAAAAAAAATTGCAAAAAGTCAAAATCGTCAAAAACGAAAAAATCGCTAGAACGAAAAAAAGTGTCATAATCAAAAAAATCGCTAAAATTAAAAAAATCACAAAAAACCGAAAGAAATCTCCCAAAACGGAAAAAGCGCCAAAACTGAAAAAGTCGCCACAACTAAAATAAATCGCTAAAACTAAAAATATCATTCAAAGATTAAAAAACGTTAAGAAACGCCAAAACCCAAAAATCCCCAAAACTAAAACAATCGGCAAAAAAAGTTGCAATGAACGAAAAATCGCCAGAAAAAAACGAAAAACTTATGAAAATTAAAAAAGAGCCAAAACCAAAAAATCGCCAAAAACAACAAAAAATACTTTAAAAATAAAACAACTAAAATTAAACAAAAAAGAGCAACGAAAAAACTGCCAAAATGAAAAAATGGGCAAAAACGAAAAGGGATATACATATGTGTATTCGTACGGAACCCTTCGTGTGCAAGCCAAAGTCACATTTTATTTAATTTATTTATATTTCCAACAGTTTCGAAGTTATTAAGAAATTAGCGGTGAAAATTATTTTTTTCCATACAAATTTAAAATTTTTTTTGTTTCCAAAAGCTCATGGTTGGTTGGTATACGACAGATTATTTCTTTGATCACTAATTCCGAGTAGAAATCATCTTGTGACTATATAAAAAAAATTATTTGAAAATACAAGTGGCATTTCTCAGTTACATTTAAAATATTTACGAACATTGCATTTGTTTTCATTTTCTTATTTTTTTAAATAACCTCATAAAACTAAAGCCTACAGCTGTAACGGCAATTAAAACCTGTACATAATTAGCGTACACATTTAACAAGATTGAGCATTTTCAAAAATATTTATGACATAAGCAATTCTGTATAAAAAACACCACAAGCGGAAAAGGTGTTTCATAAATTACATAAAATTAAGTGCCTACATCTTCAAGTTTATGCTTTTGCGAGAATCTAGTTTAAATATTAATAAAAAGAATTCATAATATAACCATGACAATCTGTCTATCAATATTGTTTGATTTTGGTTTTCAAATAGTTTTGAGAGAGAAAAAAATAGATTTGTTAAATTTTTTGTTCACATGATTATTTCTTTATTTATGAAAAAATGTTTCTCAAGTTAAGATTAGATTTTTTGTCAAATCTTTATTTGTTAATCATAATTTGTTTGTGTTATTGGGTGTTGTGAACTATTCGCTGTCACTCAATTGTTTGGCAATTTGTAAAATATTTGTGTTTTTGACACAAATGCGTGGTAATCTTGGAATAAATTGTGTGAGCTTTTGTTGGTATTCAATATTTTTTGGTATTTAATATTTAAACATTTTGTTTACTTCTAATCTGTTTACGCATGTTCTTGTGTAGTTTAAAGCATTTTTTTTAATAATTTTATATTAAAGATCCCAATAGAAAACCTTAAATGTTTGAATATTTTTCAGCCCATTGTGCTTAATTTTTTTACTAAACATTTGAATGAATAAATTTTTTGTAAGAAGAATGTATAGTAATCATATTTACAGTTCATTAGGAATATTAAAACAAATGACTTAAGAAACAAACCTGTTTGTTTTGGTTGTAGGAAGCAAGGTTTGTTTCTTAAGTCTTTTATTTCTATACATACTAAAAACTTGCACGAAAAGGTTATACTTGTTGAACGACATTTTAATTGATTTCAAAGTAATATTTCGTTTACGAACAAGATGATGTCTATCGATTGTGACGGGTGCGACAGTTAACTCTTTGTTACTCAAACTTTTACTTACTTCTCTAAAGCTTACCATTTTTATGAACAAATAAAATGAGCCTTATTTCATGAAAATCGATGTATAAATATTGATTTTATTCATAATAAATGGAAGTCACCTAATTTTTGCAAAAGTTGCGAATATTTACACTGTACAACAAAATCATCTTTTTTTTAAATAACAAGTTTTTTTTACAACTGTTTCTGGTAGAAGTTACCATAATAATACTTACGTGTATCGGCATTTTGAAAGTTTACATCTGGGATTTTTTGGGGGGGGGAATAAAATTTCCCCCCTTTTGCCCATAGTTATACTGACTCGGCATATAATATCTTGTAGAGCTTCCATTTAAGTTGAATGACATGTTCAACAATTTTATGTAAATATCACGAGAAACATTTTTGTGGAACAATTAAGCACGCTGCTACGCCCGCTATTTACCCCTTATTTATTTGTGGGCCAAAAAGACCCATACCCCGAAGAGCTAGAGGGTTAAAATGCTCTACAAAAATTCTAAGCATGTGATATTACATAGATATGCTGAACACATCTTATATGTTCAAAGTAAGGCTTACAAGGTATACTATGCCGAATCAGTATAACTTCGGGCAAAAGGGGGGAAAGTTTAACTCCCCCTGCAATAAATTCCAGATGTAAACTTTCAAAACGCCTATACACGTATGTATTTTTTCGGTGACTTCTACCACAATCAGTTGTAAAAAAAACTTGCTATTTAAAAAAAATTATTTTGTTGTACAGTTGCAATTTTCGATAAATCAGGTTATTTCACTTTATTATGAATAAAATCAATATTTATCCATCGATTTTCGTGAAATAAAGCTTATTTTATTTGTGGTATATGTAACTTTACGTTGAGTGAATAAAAATGGTATAATTTTGCAATTTTTGATTTTTTATAAATGTTTAAAAAATAAATATATTTAGATTTTGCATAAAAACCCTATATTTTTTATTATTGCAATCTGAATAATTCTGAAACCATAGAGTATATAAAATATAAAGTCAGAACGTCTTAAAGGTAATTTTATTTAAAGGTTTTTAGTATTGTTTTTGTAATAAAATTGGACAACCCCTTCATAAGTTATGATAAAATCAGTGAAGCAGCCACTTCAAAAACCCAAAATAAAAAACATTATCCATAAAATTTAAATTTCGACTGTTTTCGTAGTTACGGGGACTATCAAAAAATATTGTGGTATTCTCCGGCATTTTTCTTGTTGCATAGTGTAGTCATACTTTCTCTATATTAGAGGGGTGTTGTGAACTATTTTCTGTCACTCAATTGTTGAACAAATTGTAAAACATTTATTTTTCTGGCACAAATGCGTGGCAGTCTTTAAATAAATTGTGTGAGTTTCTGTTAACATTCAATATATTTTGGTATTTAATATTTCTAAATTTTTTGTTGGACTGTTGCTCTACTGCGCTTAATATTTTTGCAAAGCTTATAAATAAGTGAATTTTTTTTTGTAAGAAAGAATTATTAATCATATTTATAGTTCACTAAGAATAATAGACAAACAATTTAAGAAACAAACCTGCTTCTTTAGTTTGTAGGAAGCAAGTTCGATTCATAAAGCTTTTGTTTTCATATATACACATACAATGAAACTTTCATATAAGGAAAAACTCAATATGTATAACGAGTTTTTGCTGAGTCTCCTGAAAAAACTCTTTATTGCGAAGTTTTTCCATACAAAAATGCACTATAGCTATAATGAAAAAGTTCTAAGCAATAAAGACTAAAAAAAATATTTCATTGCCAGCCTAATATGCATATAGTTATATTGTCTAGCAATTAGCACATTTAACCTTTTTAAGATTTCTTTTATTACCCAAAACAATAAATCTAAATAAAGAGAACAAATAAAAATTAACTTTCATTTCATTTAATATTACAAATCGTGCTGAATAAAATGTTGAACATGATTTCAATACACTAATAAAACCCAATATGGACAATAACTGTTCTCAAAGTGAAACTATAAATATGACAGCAACAAGAAACAGCCAGAAGCAAATAAACAAACAAATACAAAAAAGTTACAAAGAAAATTAAGAAAAAGTTTTCATTATTTTTACTAACTTTAAAATACAATTTGGACTATTTGTATTTTTAAGGTGATTGAACTTACTTTTCTATTTTATTTCGTTTTTAATTTATTTATTTTCATAAATCACATTAGTATTACCGTGTTAGTATTTAGTAAAAAATATAAGATTTACTTTAACAACATTGTTGCATTGCATTCATTAATGAATTGCAGGGATGTAAAATGTTATTCTATTATATTTTTTACTGTAGTTTTGTTTCTTCATTATCTTGTTTCGAGAAAATAAATGCTAGCGTACGAGAGCTCGAGAGCTAATAGTAGTTGTTCTCGAGCCAACTCAATCAATCACAACACAGAAATAGTTGTTATACATTTTTTTTCAGTTAACTGTGTACTCAGTAAATATTTATTTAATTGATATCTTAATTAAATCGATGTTTATTTGAATTAGTTCTAATTTACAAACGCAACAGATACAGCAATATAAGATTTCGTTTCTTCTATTACACATCACATAAAATGTTTCTTTTTCCTTTTACAGAGCAAAAAAATTTATTACAAATTAATGACTTAAAATGCTATTAAACAAACGCTTTTTCTTCTTTATCATTTTAACAAACTACTATTAAGTTACGAGTTTTAGTCCAACTGTATGGGTTTATATCCAAAGAAATTTTATTAGTTTGGCTTGAGTTCAGTTTTAATTGAATTTTTCAATTAAACTATATTTTTATTTAGAGATAAATGTGAAGTATGTAGACAAAGAAAATTTTGACTGTGCGGAGGGTTGAACTTACTTGTTTCGATAGCTGCCGCTATTCTCGTCAGAGTAGACCACTCGACCAAAGTCAGTGGTTTCCGGTCAAGAGAGTGTTGAACATCATTTACTTTTAATCAATTCATACTGTCACTTTTAGAGCTGTATTTCATTTATTAGTTATTGATATTCACTTTTCCCTTTTATGTCTTGTGTTAAGCGTCTTGTTGTTTTGTCTATTCTAGTATGAATTATCTTTGATAATTACAATTACTAGCGTATGAATGCTTTCGAGGGAGTTAATTCCCCACGCCTCCTTTATTGCACATACTTATACTGACTCGGCATAGAATATCTTGTAGGGCTTACGTTTAAGGTGTAGGATGTTTTCAACAATTTTATGTCAAACACCACAGGGAACATTTTTGTGCAATATTTAAGCACGCTATATTGCCTTTTAATAGTAGTTTTTGCCCTTATTTATTTAGGGGCCCAAAAGACCCATACGCCGAGAAGATAAAGAGTTAAAATGTTATACAAAAGTGTTAACCGTGCTATTTTAGATAGAATTGCTGAACACATCTTATACGTTAAAAGTGAGGCCTACACGATATACAATGCCGAATCAGTATAACTTTGGGTAAAAGAGGGGGGGGGACAATTTAACTCCCCCTAAAATAAGTCCCATTTGTAAACGTTTAAAATGACGATACACGTATGTATTTTTTATGTGACTTCTATCACAATCAGTTGTAAAAACTTTCTTATTTAAAAAACTTGATTTTGTTTTACATTATACACAGAAAAGATTATCACCAAAAAATTTTCAAACAAAAGTTTGTCTAAAAATAAATTTAATTTTCAGTAAATGTTCTTTACATAATCAATGAATTGTTTGTTTTAGTTTTATTTAGGATGCAAACACCAACAAAAAAACAAGACGAACTGTGTAGTAAAAAAAAAACAATCCCGATGACGGCATACACACAAGAAACGACAACAACAATGATAGCAAAAGGAAGGCGATTGTACCAAGTTTATTTACCGAAGATTTTTGAGCGAATCAATTCGTTAATATCGTTGCGTTAATTCTCATTCATTTTTTTTAGAGTCTTTAAATAAACATTCACACTTGAACAAATTTAAGAAAGTGAAATTTCATAAATGCTTAATGGATGATCATGACGACCCAGACAAAATATATATATTACAAAAAATCCAGTTCATATTTTTCTTTGATTAAGTAAACTATTTTGTTTAATATTTGATAGTATTTTTAGACTAATTGTTTTATAAACTGAGACAAAAATATTGTTTGATCTTTTTTGGAAAATCCAGTAAATCTTTTTGTTCGATTTAGTAAATTATTTTGTTTACAATTTGTAAATATTTTTCGACAAATTGTTTTATAGATTTA
This sequence comes from Panzeria rudis, assembly GCA_956483635.1. NCBI lineage: Eukaryota > Metazoa > Arthropoda > Insecta > Diptera > Tachinidae > Panzeria > Panzeria rudis. The sequence continues at coordinate 47,006,055 of OY101448.1, read as the reverse complement.
AGCAATTTGTTCACTGAAAAAAACACGTTTTTTTCAATGAAATTGTTGCGCTATTTTTGTCCATATTTACAAATTTGTTTGTAGGTCCGTTCCTGGACAAAATATTTACTATTTCATTGCATTTCTTTACAGAAAATGACATTTAGTTTTTTCTGTGTAATATTTGCAATTTTTGCAAGAACCAGGTGATAAAATCAATATTTATTGATCGATTTTCATGGAATAAAGTTTATTTAATTTATATGTAATATGAGTGGCTTTATGATTTGTTAATAAAAATGGTAAGTTTTTGTTATTTCCTATTTTTCATATATTTTTAAAAACTTAATATATTGCAAAAAAAAAATGTTGTTTGCGGTCTGAAAATTCCGAAGTCATTGAGTATATAAAAAATATAATTTTAGAATGGCTTAAAAGTAGTTTTATTTCAGTTTTTTTAGTTTTTTTTTTGTAAGGAAATTGGATAACGCTTTTCCAAGTTATGATAAAATCGGTAGAGCAACGTCTCCAAAACTTGAACGTAATTTCATTTTATTGTGAATAAACTCAATATCTATCAATCGATTTCCGTGAAATAAAGCTTATTTGTGGTATATACGGCTTTACAATCAGCGAAGAAAAATGGTAACATTTTGCAATTTTCGATTTTTGATAAATGTTTAAAACTTAAATTTATTTCCATTTTGCCTAAAAATATATATTTTTCATCATTGCGGCCTGAATAATTACGAAACCATTGAGTGTATAAAAAAATAATGTAAGAACGACTTAAAGCTAATTTTATTTAAAGTTTTTTAGTGGTTTTTGTAATAAAATTAGACGACGGCTTTAAAAGTTATGATAAAATCAGTGGAACAGCCTCTTCAAAAATCTCAAATTTAAAAAAAAGATTAATACGGCGACTATAACATATTACAAAATATAGTGGTACTCCTCGGCATTTTTCTTGTTACATAGTGTAATCAATAAGTAATTGATTTAACTACTGTAAAGTACTGCAGACGGTAAGTAGTTTGTGTTTAAAAGTATATTGTTTGGTAATTACAACACATTACCAAGTTTTTACGGGGATAGTGTAAAAAACATCAAGTCCTTAACAATTTCTTTAACTTATTTATTTCATTTATTTATTTATTATTATCTAAACATAAAAAATACAACAGCATCTGAAAACGTTTCATTTTCCATGGCTAAATAAACAGAGAGAGAGAGAGAGAGAGAGAGAAAGAGAGCACAAGAAAAATGAACACTTTTAAGAAGATGTTAAGTAAATAAGAAAACAATTGATTTTTTGAAACAACCGTTAAACAAAAATACAAAAACAACAAAAGAAATAAAAATATTACAAACAAATCGTGTTGGTCGAATGAAAAAGAAAACAATTGTTTGTTGTATTTGTACACAAAAAAAATGGTAACAAATATAATCTCCATTTTTTAAAAGACTTTCACTTTAAAATACAGAATAATAAAATTAAATGAATTTAATAATTTAACTATAAACAAATATTAAATATTGCAATTATATTACTTAACCATAAATATGGTTATTATCTGTTAATAGTTAACGAGTTATAAGAAAAAACTGAATGACAAATTGCCATAAAATTTTTAAAAACAGTGTTTTGAAATTAATAACCTATACAGTGGAGTAAAAAATGAGCACAGCCCATTATTTATGATAGGGGGTATTCCACCCAGCAAAAACGTTTGGCATTTTTGTTGTTGTTGTTGTTGTTGTTGTTGCTGTTGTTGTAACAGCTCTGCTGATATAGGAGGGTGTTCCTTCCTGGGGAAAAAACTTCCTTCCGGTTTTTACAGCTGTTTGCTGAGTTGATAATCTTTGGCCGAGTTGGACTTGGGTCGTTCCGGAACGTAGATCCAATTGTCATGGGAACGTGGCATTTTTGTAATCGATAGTTTTTTTAATGGACTACAAAATAATGAGTGGTACTTATTTATTTTATTACTATGCTCCAAATTAAAACTATTACTTAGTAATGAATAAAAATAAGTTCGTATTTATCTGAGCCCGCTATATTACCATTGATGATGGGTAGTTTTCTGTCCCTTTTTGAAGAAAGGGGCAAAAAGATCCGTACAGCAAAGAGTTAAAGGGTTTAAATGTTCACGAAAATGTCGTTCTTAGTGTTTTACATAAATGTGCTGAACATAATTAAAATGTGAGCATTACAAGATTTCCTATGCCGATTCACTAAAACATTGTGCGAAACGGAGGAACTTTAATCCCAGGTGTAAAATTGAAATACGCTGAAACATGTATATTTTCCACTCTACCAGATTTGTTATTTTGAAAATTTTTTGAGTGCTATTAGACTTAAAATTTTCACAATTAGTTTATTGTTTATTATAGAAACTAAATCATGAGATAAAGTTAATAATTAACGACTATCCCTTCAAGTAATGCAGCGAACAAGACGAAATGCCAATCGCCAAAACGAAAAAAATTTCCAAAAGGGAAAAATCTCCTATACGAAAAAATACCCAAAAGGAAAAAAGACAGAACAAGAAAAATATCGCCAAAATGAAAAATAACGCCAAAAGTGAAAAATCGCCTAAGCCGAAAAATCAACAAAAAATGAAAAAAAGTCGCCAAAGCTCTAAAAATAAGTAAGCAAACAAAAAGTAGCTAAAACGAAGAGAAAAAATCACTAAACCAAAAAAAAATATCTGTCAAAACCGAAAAAATTGCAAGAAAAGAAAAAAATCACTAAAACTCAAAAAATCGCCAAAAACGAAACAATATATTTATAATACGTACGACAGGAACCTTTCATGCACAAGTCAAAGTCGCACTTTACTAAATTTACTTTTTCTTTGAAGCAAGTACAATTACTTAGTCAACTGCAATACATGGATCCAAACAATGAATGCATTGTACAAAAACCCAGTGAAATATTTGCTGTTTAATAATTTATAAAACCCAATTTAATTTGCACTTGCGTAAAGACATTATATTTGAACCATTATTAAAAAAAATATCACAAAAATTCACATTTATTTTTCTTTATCAATTTATTTACAGTGAAATATTATAAAGAGCAAAAGTGCGAGAGAGAAGAAAAGCGCCCAATCGATTTAATATGGTATCGATCACTGTAAATCTAATAAAACCAATTTATGTAAGTTTGTAAGTATGTGTGTCCACAAGCAATTATTACACCATTATGGTAAACATTTATTGTACAAAATGTAGTTTGCCGTTGACAAGTCTCACCATAAAATTAACAAAAAACACAAAAATTATAACGATTAAATTGCAAAAGTGTCTGTTGTAGCAATTTTGATAAAAAATAGACTTGTAACTGAATTAACTAAATTGCATTTAGAAAATATAAGAAGCAAAAAAGTTTAAACAGTAAAAACTGTCAACAATTAATTTGTTTTTCTTTTGCGAAATTTTTATAAGAAAACAAAAGTTATATTTAAGTTGTTTGTTTTTTTGCAAAGAAACAAATGTGCATGATCTCTGATCATACCCAGCAAACATTTTTTGCCTATTTCGGTACGAATTTAGTCAGAAAGGCTGCGGAAGATGGCGAATTCGTTTCCGAAAACGTACCGAAAACTATATGAGCCTTATATGTCTTTATGTCTTTTTTTATATCTTTATTTATTTATTTATTTATTGAGTTCCCTTGCATAACAAGACTTTGTCTTATAATTATAATGCAAGGTTGTTTAATGTACAATAAATTCGCCTTCAAAGGCCTATGGTAAAATGTTATGACCAAGACTGTGGAACCTTTTATCCTACCCTTCCCTTTTTATGGGTGTTTTTTACGATTTGTTAAAATAGCTCCAAAAATTCCAGTTACATGGGTGAGTTAGAGGGATAAAACACTCAAAATTAACTGAAATTGCAATATAAAATAAATTAAAACTCAATTAAAAACTGTTCTACTTATTTTTCATTTAAGTTTATATAAAAATTTATTCAGCTTTAAATGTTAAAATGTTAACAGACTTAAAACCACAAAAAATGAACGATTCCTTATTTGTTTGGATCAATTTAACTAATGGCAGCTTCCGTAAAAATAAAAGGAGGTTCCTTGTTTCTGCTATTTTTACTGTTAAATAATAAACCCCAAGCTCAGTAAAAATAATTGATTTTTACTTTATTTTCAAATGTAGAGGCTTACTATTTCATATCTTTAATTATTATTTTATTAAATTTATATTTTAACTAACTTTTTGTTATGTTAACTTCTACTGGGAATCGAACAAAGCTCGTTCAGGCTTGAAACCCAACGTACCAACCACTCAGCCAAAGCACAGTATATAAATTAGCTGCAGTAAGACAACATAAACTCACTCAATTTTATGCATTTAACATTACAAATTAAAAAAAACACACGCATGGTCTTGGTTGAAATTGAACATGTAACCTCTCGTTTAATAGTCTAACGTACTAACCACTACACCATTGATTTTAAATATGTATTTATATATCTTAAATTGCGATTTCAGCTAATTTTACGCTAAGTTCGCAACTAGATACGCTTTGGGATAGTCATATTACTAGTTGTAATGTTACTGATCAAAAAAGGACAGTCATATTCCTAGTTGTAGCAAGACTACACAGAAAAAAATAGACAAGAATTATATTTAATAAAACCATGTTATTAAAAAAAATATGAATTTCAATAACATTTATCTTTAACATAATAAAATATTTCGTTGTAAGTATTTCTTTTCCATGCCGGTTATTTCTTTTCTTTTTATACATAAGTACTTAAAACAAGTTGTATCCCATAAAAAAATAAATGGGATATGGCTCAGCTATAGAGTGTATGCTTTACGTCCGGAAAGTCCGGGCTCGTATTCCAGCCATGTCAACATTTTTTTAATTTATATATATTTTTATTTTGAAATAATTTTGTTATCAATATAGCGGAATTCTTTATCACAGGAAATTTGAAAAAAAAATTATTGAATACCGGGATTTTTGTTATCAAAAACGAAACTTATTTTTTTCTGTGTAGTAACGATACTAGTAAATTAAGAACAATCATATTACTAGTTGTATCGAGACAATAACGATACTAGTCAAAAAAGGACGCAATTTTCAGGTATACGACTTGTATATAAAACATATTCTTAGCTCTTAAAAACATAAGTAGAAAGTGGCTCAGTGGATAGAGTACTTGCCTTGAAATATGAGAAATGTGTGTTCGTACCCCGGTTGAGCCAAAGTTTTTTTTAAGAGTTACAAAACGATAAATAAAGAAAGTAGTCAGAGGACTACTTTACAACAACTGGTATTCCAACTGGGATACAACTGTATACAAATAAACTAGTTGTGCTCCTATGACAACCTAATGTTAAAATCGATAGTTCGATATATGAAAAAAAACTGATAGGCAACTAGTCAGAATTAAAAAGCAACTAGTATATTTCTAAACACATACTAGTCGTTTTGTCTGCAGGGTGTTTGCTCTTTTAAAAACGAATGCACGAAATACTTCTTGAAAAAATACATTCCTTTACTGTCATAATATTGTGAGTGTATTTGTCTTAGAAAGTTGCTGAACATAACCTACGCCCCAGATGTAAAGAACATATAGCGTCATATACTGATATGCTGCACGAACAGGACAAATTGGGGAAATTCTAAAAGGATTTTAGACAATTTGGTTGTTTTTTATGGTAAAGCTCCAAATTTAATCCGACGTCAGACATGATGACAAAAAAATGTTCACTGGGTACTTATGTATGTTTATATGTATTTATATTGCAAATTTAGCGCTTAAACAAGCATGGGAATGTTTGTATGTTAGAGTTATTAAAAAATATTTGTAATTAAAATTAAAACTCTAGGAAATATATAGCATTAAGCAAATATGGCATAGTTATTAATTTTTTAGGCGCATACCGCTTGCATTAAAAAGTTTTCAAATTACAAGAAACAAAAACAAAATTATGTAAAACTTTTATTCCTTAAATCGAAAGTAATCATTTGTGACTCTGAATCAAACGATTCGATTCTGTTTTATCGAAAGCAAACATTCGTATCAAAAATAAGTGCAATAACTTCTAAGATTATCATCATAAAAAAAAACTAATTCAAATAATCCAAAAGTATGTTAAATATCAAATCGATTGCACAAAAGCCCATAACACGGTACAATTAGTCGAAACTAAATATTAAGCCAATGCCAAAGATTGAGTGAGACACAAAACTGGGAAAGACCGAAAAACAAGTATACGCCTAATTTCCTAATTTAAGATATAAAGACAATGATGCGAAAGTTGTTTTTCAAATCAGACTAACTTTATTAAAGTGGACGACAGCTCATTTATATCAGAGATTTCTCATTCTTCAAAGTGCATATCTACTTTGTAGGAAATATAATTTGAACAGTTATAAAAACTATTTAATTAATACCCAATGTTTGGTTTTCTTATTTTTCGAGGTTAATATCGTTTTGTTTTCAAAAACTATTTGACATTGTTATGCTAAATTGTTGTGGTTTCTTTTTTATTAATTAACAATTTTGACACGGTTTAAATATTTGTCACAAAATGCATTAATTGTTAACAATTTTGCTAACAAAAACCTTTTGAATTTTATTATAATAACCGGAATTTTTTTGATAACGTAATAAAAAAAATTTTGTAATTTTCATATAATTTTTAATAGCTTTTTATAGGGCAGGGTTAACTTTAATGGGGCGGCCCTTCACATTTGCTGCATTTCTGTGGTAAATGAAACAAATATTTAATATCTTAAAATAGCCATTAAAAATAAGTGTTCGTGCGCCTACTTTCGAAATATTTCACAGAGTAAATATGTAAATACTTTGAGATAACTTCATGACAACAATATTTAAGTCAATCATTTAAAGATTCAAAGCAGAATTAGATTGTATAAGCGGGATGATTTAATTAATTTAATTAAATTTATTTAATTAGTTTAATCTAATTTAATTTTTTTGAGGGAACGCAGACAGCTGACAGGTCTTTACTGTGTAAAGTTTTCAAATTGGGATGAAAACAAATTCAAAAGTTACAGTTGGTTCTTTTTGAAAATCCGAAAATTTCAATGAAAATGGAGAGGGTTAAAGTCTGGAAGGTGTGGAAAATTATTGAAATTACTCATTACAAATAATTCAGTCCATGGGTGTTTCTGTAGAAAAGCCGAAAAAGGCTTAAGGGCAAAATACACCATCAACACGCTTGACAAGCATGGTAATATGTATGTGTGAAATTTCGTTAGTATTAGTGACACCGACGACGCTTGATGGAAAATCTACTTGGTTTTGATTTTTCGTCAAGCACGCGTACACGAATCTGAGATCAAGCTGATTGATGGTGTATTTTGCCCTTTAAAGACACGAAAGACACTTATGACACTACATTTTTCTTGCATTGTTTTGCTATAGGATTGAAAGAAAAAAATAGCAAATGATAGAAAGAAACAACTACACAAAATGTAAACAAAACGTAATAGTTTCTTTACGTGCTGCCTACTTGTTATGTATAATAAAACGCCAAAAAAAGTTCAGAAAAAAGAGGCGCTAAGTCACTGAATTCGTGAATAAACCGCTAACTTGCCAACACTTTAATGTTTCAAGCTTGAGACGTCAATTTTAAGTTGAACATTTTTAATTTTTTTTTTGACAGGCCCCCATTTTTTATCGATAACATTAGTAAAAGCTTTGACGATTTAGTATTTATCTTAATATATCTGAACTCTTTGAACCTGGTAAAATTTCCTATTATACTCCTATTATATTTGCAGTGTTCTCCAAAACTTGAAAAATGAAGAAATATGTAGTATCATATGGGTTTAAGCAGTACGTGTATTAATTTTTAGGGTTCCGTACACCAAGAGTGTAAGAAACCCCTATTTTTTCGCTACGCTGTCCGTCTGGACGTCTGTCAGTCCGTCTGTCTGCTACAGGCTGTTTTCTCGAGAGCCGTAAGAGCTACGGACCTGAAATTTTAACAGAATATGTAAAACTTTTGCCGCTACAACAACAAATATATGACAGTTAAAAATTAAAGTGTGTTCTAAAGCGAGCAATGAAACATGTTGAAATACTAATCTAATATAGAGACACTTACATATACATACATACACTTTAAATTTTCAAAGTTAGTGTTAATTGGTGTAGTCTGTACAATAGACTACACCAATTAACACTGATATATAAAATAATAAAAATTAAAGGGTGTTCTATCAGTTAATGTAATTTTTACTATATAATTTAGACAATTTGCTGTATCTTGGAAACCGTAAGAGGCAAACTCTCAAAATTTAGAAAAACGCAAAACTTGAAAATTCCAACATTAAAAAATGTCAAAACGAAAAGTCGACAAAATGAAAAAAGCGCTCAAAGGAAAAAAGCACCAAAATTAAAAAAACCCTAAAACGCAAACTATCACCAAAACTAAAAAGATCGCCAAAAAACTGGAAAAAAACGCAAAAACCCGAAAAAAGTCGTCAAAACGAAAAAAACACTACAACATAAAAAATCGCTAAAACTAAAAATATCGTCAAAAAACGAAAAAATTGACAAAAATAGAAAAAAATCACCAAAACGAAAAAAAACTCCCCAAACCAAAAGAAGCGCCCAATAAAAAAATTGCCAAAACCAAAAAAATCTCCAAAACAAAAAAAAATTCAAAACAAACAAAAATTCGCTAAAACTAAAAAATCGCAAAAAAACCCCCAAGCCCGAAAAAAGCGCCAAAACTGAAAAAAGCGTCAAAACTAAAATAATCCCTAAAAATAAAAATATCGTCAAAAAGCAAGAAAAAAACTACAAAGCAAAAAACACCACAACTAAAAAAATCGAAAAAAAACTTGCAAAAAACCAAAAATCGCAAAAAAACGAAAAAATCGAAAGAAAAAAAGTGTCATATATAAATAAAAAAATCGCTAAAACTAAAAAATCACCAAAAACCGAAAAAGTTCCCCAAAACCGAAAAAGCGCCAAAACTGAAAAAAAAATCGCCACAACTAAAATAAATCGCAAAAACTAAAAATATCGTCAAAAAGTGAAAAAACGTTAAAAACGCCAAAACTCAAAAATCGGCAAAACTAACAAATCACCAAAAAAAAAACAACAAAAACAAACTAAAAACCAAAAAAAATCGCTAAACAGCAAAAAAATTTAAGAAAATAAAAAAAATTTTATTTAACGTAAAAGCAACAGGAAAAAATTGCCAAAATGAAAAAAAACAAAAACGAAAAGGGATTTACATAAGTGTATTCGTACGAAGCCTTTCGTATGCGAGCCCTTCGTGTGCGAGCCAAAATCCTGCTTTACTGAATTTATTTATTTTTAGTTTTGCCTATGGGACAAAGCACTATGCATCGTCGCCCATGATGAAATTTTAATGCTTCTGCTTTAATTACATCCAGACAAAGCCAAAGTTTTACGTGCTTTATGAGTACTTCGAACTCGAATAGTCCACAATTATACACCGAACTAATTTTAGTGCATAAATCTTTATTGGCCTGTTCTACTTTGCATTATCGACAAATATTTCCTCTTGTTGTTTTTTTTTTTCATTATTTATTTAAACTTCTAAAAACCTTTCATGTTTGCACTAAAATTGAAATAAATTTATATAAATCACTTTATTATTTTCACAATTGAAAATAAATAAATTCCGCAAATAAGGAAATCAAAGTTGTCTTCAACAATGTTTTGAATAAAACAATAAAAAAAACAGTTTTGAATAAAAATATCATGAACCAGAAATGAAAAAAAATGTAATAAAATACATTTTAACAAAAAATACGCATAAAAATATTGAAAAATTATTTTAAATAGATATTAAGTAATGTTTGGGAACTTGAAATCGCAATTCAGACCAGAAAGCCCAACAATAAAAGAAACAACAATTTAAAGTACTTTCATTTTTTTCACAAAAAAATTAAATAAAATAACAATCGAATAAAGACCAGAAACTAAACTCAAACACGTACTACCGCGTTAACTATGAAAAATATTTATTTTAAAGTGGAAAAAATATTACAAACAAACAAACAAACACTTAATTTGGTCGGTATTTTACAATGAATAAATAATTTAACAAAAGATGAGACTTTTTTCATAATCAACAAAAATAAACGTTTTTGGGTGTTTTTTTTTTGTAATTTTGAAAACTTAACTACAAGTGGTGGTTGCTGGTTCTTCGTTTGGGTCTTCGATTTGTTTTGTATGTGATTGGCATTAAATTTAGCTTAAACTTTTTAAAGTTTGTCTTTCTTTTCTTCTTCTTCTTTTTTTGTTTTTTTTTCATCTGTTTGTTGTCGTTTATTTTTGAAAGAAATTTCACTTTCATTTCAAAATTTTAAACCTGCTATTTGAAGAGGCATCATGCATTTCTTTAAACATATTTCGAATATTTTATTAGTTTGTCAAAGTTTTGGTGAGAAATGTTAGTTTAATAAAATGTATTTTTATGATTTTAACATAAATTAAAATTTCATATTTTTTGTTTGACATATTCGTGCAGCAATTTTACATAAAAAGGCTTTAAAAAATTTACATAAAAATTAAGATGAGATGTTTATCTATTTGAAAAAATATGTTTATTTTTTGAGAAATTTTAAATAAAATTTCATAATTTATGCAAAAATTACAACAAAAATATTTCAAGAAGAAATACATAAGCATTTTACAAAAATTAAGTTGTGGTGCAACGAAAACAACAATAGCTGGGTGATCTTATTGATGAGGGTTCAAGCTTTAGTTGTTTATTTATTAGCTTCGAAAATACCTCCAATATATGGAGACATGTAGTGGACTTCAGAGATGTTTCGATTTTCAACAAATGAACAACATATAAGAGATCTGACATCGGAATCAGGCGTGAAGTTTTTCAAAAATAATCTTCGGAAAAACGGAATTGAGCTGTAAAACTTTTAATAAAATGATTTTTTTACAAGTGCTTCTAAATGAATCATATCTCATATTTTTTAGGCGATCATTTGAATAACATATTTTAAGAACCCCGTAAGTCGGGTATTTTTTTTTTTGCCATAAGTCAACAAAGTTTTAAGCTTTTCTTAGACATTGAAAACACTGTACAATACAAAAAAAAATATAAAATGGTTCTAACTAATGATTCTGGCAGAGGGCACCAAAAACATATACACAGAAAAAAAAATTCATCAAACTGCAACTAACAATTCAAGTTGTTAATATTTAATTTAAATTCAAAAATATATTTAGTTAATATAACAAATTAAGTTGTTGATATGACAAACACAGAATTTTTTGTCAACTAACTGCACTAACCAAATTTTTTGTTTGGCTGAACCCACACCAACATAAGACAAAACTGTTTTTTTTACTAATACGACAACAGTACATTAGTTCTTATGAGACAACCCACACCAACCCAGCGGCAAACTTTTGTAGACCTTCATTTATAAGGCCTTCTGTATGGCCTTATAAATGAAGATCCAGTACTCATGCTCGCTTGCCTTCTCAGGAAGGCCTTATGGAAGGCCCACCTACTCCCTCCTACATAGTTTTTTTATTATGTGCACGTACTACGTTTGTAGCAACTAAACTGATAAACCACTACAAAAAATCACATTCCAAGAAAAAACAATACAAAAACCTTGAATAAAAATGCAAAAAGTGAAAAGAAGAAGGCCTTCTACCAGGCCTATTGGAGAAGGGAACACAGAAGGCCTTGGCTGGCTAGGACATCGTGTGTAAAAATATATATCAGTGTGGAATAAGGGCTTCCAGAAGGCCTGCTTACTACTTCTTTTCGCCGCTGGGAAACAAAACAATCGCAATACTGTCTCTTTGACTTCCTAGCAGAAGGAGGGTGCTGTGAACTGAATTACGATATGTTTGTGCTACTCGCTGCCGGTACTGCAAACTGATCAGTGATATGCCTTCATCCCTTTAACACAGGGTTCCCAGTTTTATTTCATACCTTATACCCCAATTTTAGACTTTTCGTTGCCCAAAATCCCCGAAATAGCTATTTTCTCATCCCCAAAAATCCCTACAGTACATTAAAATGAAAATCATATTATTTCAAAGGAAATATGTACGCAAAATTTTTTTATTTAATTAAATCCATTTATATTGAATCTTTTAAAGCTAAATTTATTTCTACGTATACCCAGCAGTAACTGGAAGGAGTAAAGAGGCCTTCTATAAGGCCTTATTTAGCAAGCTCTAGTACTTTCACTCCCTTTGTACATTCATATATTTTTATACACGTCATTGTGGACCAAGGCCTTCCTTGACCCATTTCTCAGCAGGCCTGATTGAAGGCATTCTTTAGCAGGCCTATTTGCTGATCATAAAAGGCATGTCTGTGAAGGTCTGCTCAAAATCAAATAGAGTTACATTTTTTATATGGGTATTTCTATAGCGGCTTCTATATTTTGTGAATTTTTATTTCGAACTCCTTCTTTTCATCTAAAATAATTTTTTATACAAATGAGGCAAAATTTCATGTATTTATTAAGAAGGAATTGGACATGATGTAGTAGCTGCAACAAAAACGACATAATAGCAGCATGTATAATGGCTCTTGTAAGTAAATTTCAGTCTTGTATACAAATTATTGGCGAAAAAAGAATACGAGAATGTTTGCTATTCAAAAGAAAGGAGAACGAATGTGTATCGGATCTTTTAGAAAAGATTGTAGAGGCCTTCTAGAAGGCTATTATGAGAAGGCAGATCTCATTTCAGGTCTTTGAAGCCCTTTAAAAAGGCATGTTTAGTGAATGCGTCGTAAGTTTTACCGCTGAGTATATATACTTTGAGTCCTAAATACATATCTACATACATATCTACATTTTTAATTAATTATATTATTCTTCTAATTATTAATTATTCATTGGCATTCCGAGTCCAAATACAGCAAAAAAAAATCCATCATTTGCAATTTTTCAAATATCGCGAATTGTATATTAACGTGATATACTCCAATTTTGTTGCAGTAAATATCTTTCTTTTGAACGTTTTTTAACAAATTACCACTCTGTACAAAAATATCTTTCATTTGAGTATAATAACGCAGGTGCTTATAGCATTAAACGTTTAAGGACATTTAAAAATGTTAATCAAATAAGGATAAAACTAGAAATAGTTAACATGCAATATCCTTGCGGTATCACCAAAATATCCTGGAACATACATCAACAATATTATATTTAAAAATAAGATAATTTTTGTGTAGATTAATAAGCTAAAGAGTCTTATTAAATTTTATGTCCAGTTTGGAAAAATTGGGCGAAGAAGCAAAAAATAGATAGAATGACTAAAAAAATAAAAACTGCGATATTTTAAAAACTAGAGCCGACCAAAAAAGCTTAAGGTAGTTTTGAAAATAGCATGAGCCATATCTGTTTTATCAATCATAGTTTTCGCTACACCAAACCAAAATATCCATTTTGTTCCCCTGTGTAATCAGTTAATGCAATTTTGTTGTACATGTTGTTTGTATTATGTTGTTTGTTTGAAAAGAAACTGAACTGTTTTTAGATTGTTTTTGTATGAAGCGATTCGGAGCTATTTTTGTGTTTTACTGATTCACTATGCCTCCAGACCATAGTTGTTGGGTGACTGGTAACTTGAAATGATTTTTGGTGCAGAAGAAATAGATTTAAAATCCCTAAAAATTCCCAGCGAAAAAAAGTGTTTTTTCCCAAAAAATCCCCTAGGGTTTTCAAAAATGTTTATGCCCAATCCAAAAAAAATCCTCTATTTGGTTACAAATCCCAAAAACTGAGAACGCAGCTTTAACAGTCCAACAACAACCAACACAATAACACACCAATGCACATCAGAAAAATGCATGATGTTGTTGGCTTTCCTGAAACTAATCTTGAACTCAAGACCTCAGGGTTTGTAGTCAAACGCTCTAACCATTCACCAAACAGCACCCTCAAACAATTAATTGATATAACAGAAAAATTAATTGTATTTACAAATCCTTCTTTTTTATGTACATATACGTGTTTGTGACTCATAGAAGAGAAACTAATAAATGCAGGAAAATCAAGCAAAATGTAATGTCAAAAATTTAAAGTAAACTACTTTGAGTACATTGTAATAATTTAAGTGATTTTATTGTCACCTGCTTTTATATAATTATGACACGCTAAACACTAATCCGGCATGCACCATTAGTTTTCTTAAGTTTTCATAAACTTTATCGGTTATTGACGAAACTAGGCTTTGCTCAATATTGTTGAATAAAAACTTCAATATGGAAAATTTTTTGTTGTTTTTAAATCTAAAAAAGTTAAAGTCTTATTTAAGATAAGCTGTGTAGCATTATTTAAGTATATAATGCAAACTAATTAGAACTTGTTTTAAAAAATACATTTCAGCAACAACGCCACCTATCGGGACTATTCTATCCTTCAAGCTGGAAACAAATATTCAGGCTCACCAAATCTCATTGCAAGAAGTGGAGTATTTTCGAATCTTGTACAAACATAATGACGGACGATTTTTATATATCGATCGGCTTAATATAGAAAATACGTATCGTGAATTTTTATTATTTTACAGAAGAGGCAAAACGGAATAAAGACTCACATACAAAAAATAATAATAATTAAGTCACTATAACAATGTTATTTTCAACAGAAACTCACTCTGAATTTTTTAAAGGGATTGGCGCATAATCATATTCAAAACAAAGTATACTTTAGGAGTTTAAAATCAGTATTTTGTGTGGCAATACTGTTTTTTCATTATTAAAGTATACTTTATTTAGGACTATGAATATGCCCATTGTATTTGTTATTTTACTTCCAGAAAACTTTAAAAACACTTTTTCGAAAAAAATAAATGAGATACGCTTTTTCTATATTGAGCCATCGATGTAGAGATGAGTATTTTGAAATATTATAATATATATCGTTACCTCAATACACTCAAATGGTAGGTAAATCTAACCAATTTAAAAAAAATGTTAAAAGAAAATCTCTCAACCGGCTAAAAAGCTACCGAGTTTTTGACCAACTAAAACCGATTCTGATTCACTGTGCGGCGTAGAGTATCAGTTTAAGCTAAAGTTAAATTTTTCAATGGTAACATAGTACACAAAAAAGTATAAACAATTAAGAAAAACGAAGATCCAATTAAAAAATTAATTAGTTTTCAACCAATTACAAAAATTGTAGTATTAACTTAACAGAATTAATTGAAAATATTTTTTAACTTTTTCAATTAAAAAAATATTATATCAATTAAAAAATTAATTGAAATTTAAAAAATTATCAATTAATTGTCATCAAACTATGTCGGATACTCAGAAATATTATACAATTCCACACATGCAAACTAAATTTATTTTATTTACACACAATTGACATGTAGAAATTTTTTGTATTTTATGGTAACTTCATTTAAAAAATCTAATTGATAGCATTGTCTTGAAAGAAAATAAGACCAATTGAAATAAACGTTGATTCAATTAAAATATTAATTCAAAATAAAAATGTTTCTGAGTAAGCAGCTATTTGGAAATTTTAGGGAAATCATTTGTTCTGTGTAGTAGATGTGAAACATCAAGTGAAGTAATTTTCATCATTTTATTGTAGAGCAATTTATTACATATTTCCCGAAATATGCAAACACGGAAAAATGTTTAGTTCTTTGAAAGAAAACTAAATCTATACCCAGCAAAAAAAGGGAATATATGAATTCAACGCGTAGTTGTCACAGGACGAAAGTGTTCCAAAGAACTGAATGGTATACAATTAAAAGGTTGTCTAGAGAAAATTTTCTAGCAAACAACAGCTTTAGAATATAAAATTCAGTAGTGGTACTTTTTGGTATGCAATGAAAATTGTATACCTTTGGAACAACTTCGAAAAATTTTTGCTGGGTAACTGCAATTTGAGTTGTAAATAATACTGAAACAATTATTAATATTAATTTCTTAACTGAAATTACTCCTACTGAAATATTACTCCTAATATTTAAATGAATAAAAGAAAAAAGAAAATATTTCACTTACCTTAATATTTGGTTGTTGCAATTGCAAGAACGTGGCTATTCCATTGCGCACACGATTCTTGACACCGCGAACTGTCCCCTTAGACGACCGTATAGTTGATGTATTAGAAGCACAGCGAAGATCTTTATAGCCAGCAAATACATCGTCGTGCAAACTCTTCATATCATAATCGGAAATACTCAAAGAGTCACCATCATTGTCGCCATTAGTCGATGCCAAAGAAGTATTATTGCCAAAAGTACGGAAATTATCATGTTCATTGACATGGAAATTGTAGTATTTATCAGCCTCATAAGTACGAGGTATAGAATTCATTTTCATATCAATAAAAGTGCCATCTTCTGTGTTCAAAACAAAAGTTTTGGAAGGTAAAGAGGCACGTTTCAATGAGGACGATATGGTCGTCGGAAGATTATTGAGATTTTTGCGTGACTGTATAAATTCATGGGACTTAATGTAGTCCTGATTGCTTAAGGGTTCATATTCCGTTTTTATAGTGGGCAAAATTTCATCTTCCTCTTCGTTTTCGGCCTCATAGTCATTTGAAGAAAATTTAAGATTTTTAATTTCCCTTAGCAAAGAATCGGGTAAGAATGATTGCAGTTTCTTTTTGGATCCATTTATAGTGGAGGATTTTATTTGTATGGGTGAAGTAGAAGATTGTCGCAAAAATTCATTGGAGTGTAAAGAATCGCAGCTTAGGGAAGAGGCTTCACTTTCTTCGCTGTCGGTAAAGGAGCATTGGCGTTGTTGCATTTCCAAAGAGTTGCTGGCATTGGCTACAAGTATTTTTGTGGTTGTCAAATGCAGTTCCAAGGGTGCCATAGATGCTGTCGATGTGGTTGATGACGAAGAAGAATTGGAAGATTTTTTAATTTGTAAATTTGGTGAAGATTGTTGTTGCTGGCCATTGCTTTCCAAATCACTGCCGGTACCACTATCCAAGGTATCGCAGGGTGAAAATTGGCCGCTAGACATCATGTAGTACAAATAATTGTTGGGACTTGAGACATTTAATTCCGTTACTGTCGAACCCGTTGCCGTCGCTACCGCACCGGAAGTATTTGAGACGTTACCGTTACCGCTACCGTTACCGTTACTATTCGAAACTACCGTTATCGTGGTATTACTATTATTCGATGGTTTTTGCACCATTTTAGCGTCGTTTAGTTCGGGCTGGGTGGCACTAATTATTTTTTTGGGTAGTGTGTTTTCCTTTTGATTTTTTTTATTTTCAATATTTTCACTTGTTACGATTTCTATTTGATTG
This sequence comes from Panzeria rudis, assembly GCA_956483635.1. Lineage (NCBI taxonomy): Eukaryota > Metazoa > Arthropoda > Insecta > Diptera > Tachinidae > Panzeria > Panzeria rudis. The sequence goes on along the minus strand of OY101448.1, from coordinate 46,988,793 downwards.
TCGTTGATGTTGTTGTTGTTGTTGTTGTTTTTATTTTCTTTGATTGTTTCGTTATCAAGATCTTGTAAATTTTCTATTTTCACTACCGTTATTTGTTTTTCCGTTAACCTTTTACTTTTATTATTTGGTTTGATTTGTATTTTGACCACGTGATTTACTGTTTTGTCGTTTGTCAAATTTTCATAATTAATCAAATCTTTTTTTTGTGATGTCGTCACTTTGTGAGCTCGTGCGCTTATGGTCAGCAGAGTTGTTGACTTAGTACAAGTTGATGCATCCGCTTGCGTTAAAAGACTGTTAGAGTTTTCTTCGTTAACTGAATGTTTACCATGACTCAAATCTACTGATACAACTTCTCTTTGAACCAGACCACAATCACTAATACCACTGCTACTACTTCTAACTTCATTATTAACTTCTCTATTAGCCACTTCGTTATGATCTTTAATTGTATTATAATAATTATCATCCTTATTATCATTTGGAAGATTATGAAGTAGTTTTTCATTGTCATCATCATCATCATCATCATCATCATCATCATTATGGTCTTCAGCTTTATGTTTATTAAGTTTAAGTTTCAGCTGGTTAATAGAGTTTTGACCATTTTCTCTATTTTTACTGTTACCATTAACCTGCTGTTGATATTGTTGTTTTTGCTGTTGTTGCTGTTGTTGCTTCTGCTGACTAGCTGTTTGGCCACTTTCTTCTTCATCTTTCTCTACTTTTTGTTGAGTAGAGTATTTGGTTGAAATATATTTATCTTCGCCTTTGTTATTGCCGTCTTTTGTTATATTTATTGTTTTCTCTCCATTGCACTGAACTTCATTATGATCATTACCCCTCCTCTCTGTTAAGACGCCATTACATTCCAATTTTAAAGAGTCTGGTTTTGAGTTTTCTAGCATTTCTTTCATTTCCCTGGAAACTTGACTGGAAGTCGACGATGAACAGTTTATATGTAAAACATGTTCACTTTTAACTTCATTATCGTTCTGGAAATGGCGATGATTATCCACCTTATCATCATTATTACAATTAATGTCAATTAACGTTTTATTATTTTTATTATTCAATGTTAAATATTGTTGGTGCTGCAAACTTTGTTCATTAGAATGTTGTATTTTTATAACATTTGAATTTGCAGATGAATCGTAAACCTGTTGCGTCTTCAATTGATGCTCAGTTGTCGTCGTATGTTGGTCAATTATTATTGAGATTCCCTGTTTGGGTTGTGTTACAGAATGTTCCATACAATTAATAACAGTTTTCGTTGCCATTTTGTGTATCGTTGAGGTGTATAACAAATTTTCTTTTTTGTCTAATTTATATATGTAAATTGTTTGTGGGGTCTTGTGTTTTTTATACTAGTTTGTAAATCTTTAGCATATTTTTCGTGTCGTATTTTGTTGTAAATATGTTGCATGTATTTATATGACTTAAGCCTTGTTTGAATTATTCTTTGGATAATTTTTTTTTTAATATTTGGTTTCAATTTACAAAGAAAGTTTTTTTAACTTTTGCAGTTTTTGATTAGATGAATTCACTGAAATTAGAAACATAAAAAGTTTTAGATAAAAAAAATGTTGATTTAAAAAAGAAACACTGTAAAAATATTTATACTCTAAGAAGATTTCTAAGAAAATGTGAGCCACTGTTCTCTGTGGTAACCAGGAGCGGATCCAGCTTAAGCTTTTCGGAGGGGAATTTTTAAATTAAATGTACCATTTTGTAAAATTTCTTTTAGAAATTCCATAGAAATGAGGTACATATATTTCATTTGTTTTGGAGGGGGAAATATCCCTTTTCCCATCCTTTCGATTCACGCCTGGTGGTATACTATGTATTTTATATTATTTAATTCTTGCTAGCTTACATGACGCAAATGTGATTTGAATTTGGTGTCGTTTAAGTGCGTTAGTGTTTATTTGCTTTGTTCATTGCTACAATTCACTGTTGTGCTTAGTTGTGTGATTTGTTGTATTTATTCGTACATGTGTCGGCTACGTAGGCGACCAAAAACGAATTACCAGCGAAAATTTAGTGCTGCTGAATTAAAATTACCATTGTTTCATATTAATTTTAAATGAAAAATTATTAATCTAACCTTAATTCTCTTTGATTTTAAATTTTTCACTGTTAAAGCAACTTTGTTATAAACGTAACATTTCATTTTAAATCAACATGAGTATAACTTTAATTTCAAATAAGTTTTATGTTAAATAATCATTTAAATCATTTTCAATTAAAATTAAATTCATTTTACATACGATGAGTATTTATTTAGTGTGTAGCTAAAGTAAAGTTCGAAGCTGTTGTGGCTGCACTGGTTAGCGCGCGGACTATCATGCAAGTGGCACGAGTTCAAATCTTGGCTGGGGCAGCCCAACTATAACACAAAGTTTTCTGATGCCTATGCTAATAACCTTCAAGTAAGTAAAGTAATTAATAAAATATCTACATTAAATTAATGTTACTTCAACTTGATATAAATATAGTTCAACATGATTCTTAATGTTGTTTCAATATCAAATTAACGTTGTTTCAACTTGAAATAGCTTTGATTCAACATGATTCTTCGTGTTGTTCCAATATCAAACTCACGCTGTTTCAACTCGAAATAACTTTGATTCAACACGACTTTTCGTATTATTTCAGTATCAACTAACTGTACCGCAATATTAAATCAACATGAAATATAGTTAATTCCAAATGATAACTGTTCCTTCAAGATTATTGTAAATTATGTTGAATTAACATAAAACGCCTATGAAGCAAAATCAATACCGAAAAATGTTTATGTTTTTATTTTTTTTTAAGAGAAGAACACAATCAGGCAATTAATACTTACCAGTTAATTAAATAATGTGTTACCTTCTTTGGGAAATGGATAGTGTAGAGAGAACTGGTGGTGAAGTGGGAGAGAGATAGAAAGCTTAATTCATTTACAACCCTGCTATTGCGCGTTTTTTGTAGAGCAGTGTTGCAAGTCCCTCTGGTGTCAAGTAGAGGCATTTAGTTAGTTCTTTTTTTCGTTCTTTTACTTCGCCGACGATTCTGCTACAATACCGACGAAGGAGGGTGCGTGAAGTGCATTAGGATATGTAAGTACTACTCGCCGCCAATACTGCCGAAGTGATCAGTGCTATGCCTTCATCACTTTGACAGTCCAACAAAAACCAACACAATAACACACCAATGCACATGAGAAAAATGCATGATGTTGTTGGCTTGCCTGAAACTAGTCTTGAACTCAAGACCTCAGGGTTTTCAGTCAATCGCGCTAACTAATCAGCCAACAGCACCCTCAAAATTAACCTGGTTTTCGACGATTTTACATGGCTTACATCGTTTTTTCGGGACTATGTATAGTTTTATTACAATCATGTAAGCATCCGTGCAAGACTAACTTTTGCAAAAGTAATATTTGCTTTATGGAGAGTTAAAAGTTACTCATGGCAACATTTCTCCAACATTATTTTCCGCCTATCCACCGTGGTACAGCGTAAGCGATTCTATTTAAAATTATTTAATTAATATATATATATATTAGTTTTAAATAATAATTTATGCAATATGTTGCTTTAATATATTTATTATTTATATCTTCACTACCTTAAACTACATTTTCTATACCCTTTTCAAGTACAACTCCAAACAACAACAAAAACAAAACAGTTTCTGTAATTCAAGCCAAGACGGAAGTTTTATTGTTTCTTTGCCAGTTTTTTCCCCTTTGGTTTCTTTAATTAATGTAGTTTTAACACGTTTAATGTTTGTTTGTAAATAAATTTTATATAAATATTTCTTGTTTTTTCATTTTTATTTAATATTTTGTTTTTAGAAAAACTTATTTTATTTTCTTCTTTCCTTTTATTTTATTTGAAAATAATGAGTATTCCCTCAAATGGTTTTAAATTACCATTTAACTTTGGTTTAGTTAATGGTTTAATTGGTCTGAATAGTTGTCGATCATTTGGTTTTGACTATTTGTCTGTTTGCCCGTCTGTCTGCTATTATTTCTGTGTATATTTCTAAATAAGTTAGTCGGCTTCTTCGTCTTCGTCATTTTTATTACACGCGTATTATTTATTATTGTTGGTCTTTGCGTCAGTTTTGCTGTCCATCTCAAGTTTCTTCTTGTAAAATGTTACGTGCCAAGTTGCAATTATTGTATTAAAAAAAAATAATAAAATAAAAGTTGTTCAACTCAAAGTGTTTTTGATTACAAGCAGTTGTTTTAAAATCTTGTTAGAAACAATTTATTATGACTTTTTCATTAATTAAGTTTTTTCACATTGAAAACTTAATGCACAGTTTTCAACAAAAAAAAAATATTCATAATTTTTAGCGCGAGTAAATAAATAAAATTTTAACTTTATATTTTTTTAATTTTGTTTTGACTTTCTTCACGTTTAATTTAACAGACATGATTGATAGTCTAGAAATTTTATCTCAAATTTGGTTTCATTTTCCATATAAGTTTTCTTTTCATTTATTTAAAGAATAGAAAATGTTTCTATTATTTTTAATATCAAGCAGAATGAGTTTAAATGGTGGAGTTCACGCAACATTCGGTAACTGTTTACTCGATAAATTAGTAAGAATTTCCCATACATTTCGTTGTCAAAATTTTTTTATATACATTTTACAGCAAACAAAATATATGGAAAATGTTGCCAATTTAACGGGTATACAGTTCCCGAATATTGCGCAAACTCCACCAATGTACACACAGAAAAATTTCCATTTAAAATCGTGGAAAACCAGGTTAATTTAACATTTTTCGGTAGTGATTTTGCTTCATAGGCGTTTCATTTTAATTCAACATGATTTACAATAATTTTGAAGGAAATTTTATCCTTTTAATATTGCAGTACAGTTAAATCAAAATGAAGTTGATACTGAAATAATACGAAAAATCATGTTGATTCAAAGTTATTTCGAGTTGAAACAACGTGAATTTGATATAGGAACAACACGAAGAATCATGTTGAATCAAAGTTATTTCAAGTTTAAACAACGTGAATTTAATATTGAAATAACACTAAGAATCATATTGAATTATAGTTATATAAAGCTGAAAGCTGTGTTGTGGCTGACTGCCCCAGCCAAGATTTGAACTCGCCAAACACTGCAGCCACAACAGCTTCAAACTTTAGTTTACCTACACTGATTTAAATGATTATTTAACATACAACTTATTTGAAATTAAAGTTATAGTCATGTTGACTTAAAATGAAATATAACGTTTATGACACAGTTGTTTTAACAGTGAAAAATGTAAAATCAAAGAGATTAATAATTTTTCATTTCAAATTAATATGAAACAATTGTAATTTTAAACCAGAAGCAGTAAATTTTTGCTGGTATTTCGTTTTTTGTCGTCTACATAACCAACACATGTAAGAATAAACAACAACAAGTCACACAACTAAGCAGAACAGTGAATTGTAGCAACCCTGCGGAAAATTTGGTGACAAATGATCCAAAAGTACTCGTCCTATGACTGGAGAAAATGAGACTAGTATCAAAAATAAGAAGTAGTGAATGGTGAAAAAAGACATATTGTGTAAATGGTCACATATTAACCATTTTCAGTCAATTTAGTTGGTACTCCGGCTAGTATATTAGTAAACGGCACTGAACTAATTCGATGCACCTGGATCAAAGGCCTATTACATAGTATCTATATAATATTAATTGTCTCCCTTCAATGAGACTGCCATTCCACTCAGGAACCTGTTCCGTAACTATATTCAGATATTAATTCCAGCTTAACTGGTATTTACAACATTGAAATATAAGTTCCCCTGTGGTCGAGTGGGTAGTGTACTAGCCTGTCATGCCGGAGGTTGTCGGTTCGAATCATATCATGGACACCGCTTAAAAATAAAATACAATTTCTACTTGGACTTGTAATAATAAAAAAATAAATTAGTCGATAGTTACAGCTGAATTTTGGAATAATATTTATATATAATCTATATTATTCCACACCGATTAGGACTCCATAAGATAGTTCAGAGACAAGTTACAAGGTGCATACAAAGTATCAATTAACCCCATCCTAGGCCATCCCCATGTAAAAGTGGCTGGTCCGCTTCATAGGAAGTGTTAGAACTCGGACTGGTCCCTAGCACCTGGGGACCGGTCATGTGACTTGCTTTGTGCCAGTTCCATTTACCGCAGGGAAGGAACAAAAATAAACACTAACACACTTAAACGATAAATTATTTCATGTAAATTTAAGATGATTTCAAATCACAATTGCGTCATGTTGATTTTACATTCCATTTTTTTCTGTGTGTATGTATGTACACTCTAAAACATAAAATTTAGGATCATATATTGTCTAAATTTGTGTTGAAAATGTCTCCTTGTCTAAACTGGTATCGATTTTGTAGTTATTTGGAACAAAAATATATAATTTGTCCAATTTTCCGCAAAAAATACTAATCTGCTGTTAAAAGTATTTAGTTTTAAACAAAAATAACATTAAAATCTTAAATATTAAGCAAATTGTCTAAAAATAGAAGAAAAATATTTTAACAATAGAAGCAAGCCATATTATTCTTCAGTGATCAAAATTTAATTTCACCATAAAGGAATTGAAATATAAATTTAGTAAGTGTTGGTAATTAAATATTGTTAAATTATAAACAAAGTTGTAATACTTTTTTTTTTGTTTTAATATATCTAATGAATTAGAATATGTACTTTATATAGTTTTATTAAAGAAAACCCCTTTCAAATTAAACGTATTTAGTTCAGGGGGAAAAAAGTGTTACACAAAGTATATTATGACTATTGCTGAATGGTAGCTATGCTAGACTATCAGTCGGGAGGTCGCGGTTCAAAGCTGCACACAGCCAATCGGTTTTTTTATTAAAAACATTTTGCTCAAAAATTAACAAAAATAATGCGTGTCTAATTTTAGGTCGATAATAATGTGAAAAAGTGCTGCCGACTCTTATCGACCTAATTTTCATCAAAAGTGTTTTATAGTGTACATAAATCGTGTAAAACGATTTCCTAGGTAATGATTCCGGGCAGGTAGCTCCCGTTTCCTAAGGCCTGTTCGTAATAATCGCCCTTCCTCATCCAGTACATCGCATCTTTGCTAGTGCAAATACACTTTAAAACATTACTTAAAATTTAGGCTCATATAGTGTCTAATTTTGTATTGAAAACTTCTCGTTACCTAAAATTGCATCGATTTTGTAGATATTTGTAATAAAAACACATAATATGTTTAATTTGACTTCACAAATTAAACATACATACATATTTAGTTCAAGTGGATAAAATGACAGAAAAGGTATAATATGCCTAAGGCTAGGGCTGCCATCCGTCCTCTTTTCCCCGGACACTGTCCTCTTTTTTAGGGCGTCCGGGGTAGTCCTACTTCTTTTTTAGTAAGTGTCCGGGGTTGTCCTACTTTTTACAACTTTCTGCAGATATTTTTTATTAAACAAAATTTACGCGATTAATTTTTTTTCATGACATTTTCTCACTTCATCTTTTAAAGCTGCTACGTCGTCTGTTTGTATATTAAAATGTCTATGCCACTTTTTTGACAACTTTTCCATACTTGATATGTTAAAAAAAATTTTCAAGAAATTCAAGTCATGCCATTTTTCCTACCCTCTTTGTTTCTCTACACCTCTTGCCAGGGTTCAAAGTTTTATTTTAGCACAGAAAAAATTATCGCAAAAAAAAATTTAAAAAAAAAAAGTTTGTCTAAAAATAAATTCAATTTTCAGTAAATGTTCTGTCCATAATCTATGAATTGTTTGTTTGACTTTTATTTAGGACGCAAACACCAAAAACAACAATAAAAACTGTGTCATAAAAAATTACGACATACACACACATAACAATAACAATAATCATAGCAAGAGGAATGCAATTGTACCAAGTTTGTTTACAAAAGATTTTTGAGTGAATCGATTAGTTAATGTCGTTGCGTTAATTCTCATTCATTTTTTTAGAGTATTTAGATAAACATTCAGACTTGAACACATTTAACAAAGTGAAATCTTATAAATGGTTAATGGATAATGATGATGGCACAGACAAAAATTTTTTTTGTATTTTTGTTTGATTAAGTAAATTATTTTGCTTAATAATTGTTAGCATTTTTATACTAATTGTTTAATAAATTCAGACAGAAATATTGTTTGATATTTTTCAGAAAATCCAGTAAATATTTTTGTTTGATTTAGTAAATTGTTTTGTCTACAATTTGTACATATTTTTAGGCAAATTGTTTTATAGATTTAAACAATTTGTTCACTGAAAAAAACACGTTTTTTTCAATGAAATTGTTGAGGTATTTTTGTCTATATTTACAAATTTGTTTGTACGTCCGTTCATAGACAAAATAGTTACTATTTCATTGAAATCCTTTACAGAAAATGAAATTTAGTCTAAAAATTTTCGATTTTTCATCCCAAAACATCGTAAGATTGGATTCATTTGTATAGATCGGTTTTGCTTTGTTCTTTTAAAAACATATACATACATTAGGAAAAATGGAATTTAAAACACGCAAAATAAAACTATCTATCAATGGCTATTTCTAAACAAAATTTTTTTGGAAGTAAACTTTTTTCTATAAAGAATTTTTTGCTTGTTTCTCATTTTATAAAAAATAAATATTTGGCAAGTGTTTAAATCTGATCAATTATATCATAATAAATGTTCATGACGTTATAACTAGAAGGGATGCACTATTTTTACCCGACTGCGCGACGCAAAGAAGGGTATTGTGTTTATCAGTCTATGTATGAAATTTACGGGTTAAGCATTTTTCCTGCTTGTGGTACGTGGTAGTTGTCCGGGATAATTGATAACCAATTCACATCCTAACAGTGTTTTTAAACCCCTCTCTCCCCTCGTAACGCTTTTTTGAAAAACAATGTTAGAATAAATTCTCTAATCCGTAACAAATCGTATGGTCAGAAGTATGTACATACGATTCGTCTTGTAAAATATATATAACTAATTAACTTAATTTATGTTCTTTCTTCATCTTACAAACATCAAGGAGAAAAACATAAATATTCAATTAAATTTCTGTCTCTCATTTTAATACATACTTTTAGCACAAATTTGTGCCAGAAAAGCACAAAAACACTTCGACTCACAAATTGTTGATGTGCAAAATAGCTGGCAAAGTCTTGGAATCAACAACAACAGCAACAGAGAACACAGCAACAATTTATTAGTAAACGACATTTTTGTTGTTTGTTGTCTTGTTAGGAATTGGCACAAGTTCTTCTGTCATTTCTTCTGTCTCCTTGATTGTGGTTCTTCTGCTTGTGGCTTTTTTATTTTTTTGCTTATTTTTAAATAAATTGCTTAAAACTCGTTATTGATTTAAATATCTTTGGGGTTTTTTTTTTTCCTTTTTTTATATAGAAAAAATAAATATATGTATTAAAATTTGATTTAAGTGCAGATGAGCAGAGCTATAAAGGAGTGTATTATAAAATTACTTTGAAATTGCAAAGTTTTATATGTAAAATTTTTAGAGCAAAGAAATTTTTCCTTTAAAAGGTGCAAACACACATACATATGTATGTACGTAGCTAAAGTGCATAAAGCAATAGTTGGTAATAAACAGGGCTGGGACTCTCATACAACTAAAAATTGAATTTAAGCGCCTAACAAATGCACCTAAAAATGAAAAATATGCGCAAAAATATGCATTTACCTACGAAAAAAATACCAAAACTAAAATAATATGAATATACTCTGAGGTTCGGTTGCCATCGATAATTGGCCTATTGATTTTATTTTCAAATTGAGAAATATGCACTAAAAATTTTTTTATAACTCCAAATATATGCATTTATTGCCAAAATATTAAAAAAATATTCACTTACCACCAAAATATGCAAAAATATGCAACTACAAATCGATGCCAAACTACTTAAAATTTGATGATTCGCATAGAAAATTAGTCAATACCTCTTTATTTATCACTACAAAAAACATCCATTAGCATGGAAGTTCGAACCCTGCTGATAAAATTATGATTTAAGATGCAAATGGTTTGGTTGGTAATTCGTTATTTTATCTAAAGGCCCCTAGTACATTGTTTACTAAAAGTAGTAGTATTTTTTATATGAAACTCTTTTAAATAAAAATATGTACAAGCATTTCATTACTTTAGGATTCTGTGCAAATATTTTCATGCACTACTATTTTTCTGGGTGTATTAGTTGCGATGAATATGAAAATGCGGCCAACCTTTAAAGTTTAAAGATTTTGTCGGTACTGCTGCTTTAAGGAGGACGTGTTTACGAAAAAATCCGTATTAATAATATAAAAATAACAAGAACAGCAACAATAACAACAACAGTGATAACAGTTGTTGTTAAAAAAAAGTTTCTTCAATTTTCAAGATGCTAAATAAACCTGATCGGTGCCATAAAATCAAGTTTACATGTTATTATGTCTTCTCTTTTTTTATATTTTGTTTTATGACTTTTTTGTATGTTTAATATATATATGCCGATTTTTAATAAAAAAAAGTATGTACCTATATATAAAAAGGTGTATTATTTAGATTTTGTTAGTGTTGTTGTTGGTTTTATGTCATAAACTAAAATTAAATGCCTTCAGCATAAATTTAAAAAAACACTTTCAAATATTTTTATTAAGGATGTATCGAATGTTGCTTTGGCGAATGCAAATACATAATAAATATAAATTTTTGTGAAAGCGATGAAGGTTCACTGAACCAAAAGGTAGATAAAAATGTATCACAGTGATAGTTAAAAAAACTTATCACAGTGATAAAGAAGAGTTATCAGTGATAAAGAAAATTTATCACGATGATAATTTTCTAAGGAAAATGTATCACAATGATAATTTTTCTAAAGAAAGTTTATCACAGTTTTAATTTTTCTAAAGAAAGTTTATCACAGTGATAATTTTTCTAAAGAAGATTTATCACAGTGATAATTTTTCTAAAGAAAGTTTATCACAGTGATAATTTTTCTAAAGAAAATTTATTACAGTGATAATTTTTCTAAAGAAGATTTAACAGAGTGATAATTTTTCTAAAGAAAATTTATAACAGTGATAAGTTTTCTAAAGAAAATTTATCACAGTGATAAGTTTTCTAAAGAAAATTTACCAAAGTGATAAGTTTTCTAAAGAAAATTTATGACAGTGATAAGTTTTCTATAGAAAATTTATCACAGTGATAAGTTTTCTAAAGAAAATTTATCACAGTATTAATTTTATTTAAATAAAATTTATCACAGCGATAATTTTTCTAAAGAAAATTTATCACAGTGATAATTTATCTAAAGAAAATTTATCACAGTGATAATTTTTCTAAAGAAAGTTTATCACAGTGATAATTTTTCTAAAGAAAATTTATCACAGTGATAATTTTTCTAAAGAAAATTTATCACAGTGATAATTTTTCTAAAGATGATTTATCACAGTGAAAATTTTTCTAAATAAGATTTTTCACAGTGATAATTTTTCTAAAGAAAATTTATCACAGTGATAATTTTTCTAAAGAAAACTTTTCCAAAAAAATATGTGCAGAATATGCGGAAATCCAATATTTTTAGGACAAAAGTCGTATGAGTAATATAATATGGCCTACGCCGACAGTGGTACGCCGAAGACGACAGGAACTTCGTTTCAACCCGGTGTTCCATAACACCATGCGTTCTTTTTTATTATAGTAACAACCTTAATATGAATTTTTTTTTATTTATAAATGTGAGTAAAGTAATTGCTTGATGTTTACATGATTAAAACTAATAAGAATTGTTTTTATTATTACTTAAGGACTTTTTTCAATTTAACAACACACGAGTATCTCTTATAGTTAACTTTTATTTTATCGGCGGACTGGTTCTTCTTTTGTACACATAAAATATTAAATATGACAGGTTTTTTTATAATATTTGCAACCTTGCAGCCGTTGCAATGTTGCATTGTTATATGCGAGTATGTACTTAATTATAAATAAGTATTTTATCATTGTGAGAAGCTTTTTGCAAAGTTATTCACTTTTCAACAATTTATGTTAATTTTATAGCAAAATATTTAAAACTACAATTGAAGTCAATTTATTAATGCTTATTATATGAAACTAATGTAGCAAATTTGTTTTATTTGTTAGATATAAAAACTGTTCATAACAACTGACAAAGAAACACCTACATGAAAATTCAATTAAAAAAAATTCAATATTATAAACATTTGCTAAAGTATTTATTGTCTTATCATTAATCTTGAAGAATAATTCTTGTCAAAAAATATGTACGAGTATTTAAAACTAATAACAGAATTCCATGTCACGATTGAAATTTTGTTTAAAAAAAAACTATGCCGTGATGAGCGTAGTTGGAAAGAAGTAGTTGTCTATTGATACGATCTCGCCAAAGCTTGATATTTTAATGAACAAGGGGGGGGTCTAAATAGAATATGTTAAATGTAAAATATTTAAATAGTTCCCTTGAGAACTACAATTAAATATGTAAAAAATCACAAAATAAAAATTAACTTCGATAGTTTAATCAATAAAAGAATCAAAGCACAGTGGGGCGGTGCGAAAAAGAATAATGGCAATAGTTCGGTTTCTTCTGAACAATGGTCCGATTACAAAACGATTTATAAAAATCATAGAGGAGACTGTCTGTTGAAAGTATAGTAAAATATAAAATATTTATTAATTTGTTACTTTATTTGACCTTACACTAGATAAATATTATTTATAATTTGGGCTCAAGGTCACAAATAAAATATAAAATATTTCATAAAAATATAAAATATTTCATAAAATAAACGCATGAATTTGAAAATGAAAAGTGCTTTACCATGATGTAGTATATTATAAATAAATGTACCGATTGTTTTTTTTTTTTTTTGTAAGACTGTCCATTATGTGTTAAAAACGAAGAACGAAAATACTGTTTATAGTCTCTTTATACCAAATGGCGTGTCCGTAATGCATGATGTTGACTTTCCACATTAAGAAAGTATGAATTTTTCCAAACACGAGATTAAATTCATAACGTATTTCACACATAAAATTTTTGAACTGTTACGACTTTTTTCGAAAAAGTCAAATAATAATAGCTATTTTTTGACCAATATATGTTCGGTCAAGAAATAATGGCTATTTTTTGACTATTATTTTTTAGGTCAAAAATAAAAGTTAAAATTTGACTGATATTTTTTCGGTCAAAAATAATAGTTAAAATTTGACCGATATTTTTTTGGTTAAAAATAAAAGTTAAAATTTCAACAAAAAAAAAGAGCAAGTAATATTCGGAGCTAATAATCTCACATGGTGAATATCATTCTAATCAACATCGATTTAATTTGTAAGTGAATATGAGGAGCATCAATAGCTCTTATATACAATTTCGTTAAATAAATTGGTTCAATAGTTGATGCTCCGGCTCACTAATATCAAGCATAACAAGTGGTTAAATTAAACAAGGAATGTTGGGGTAACGACTACTAAATCCGTTTAAATTTTAACTTTTATTTCTGACTAAAAAAATATCAGTCAAATGTTAACTTTTATTTTTGACATAAAAAATATCGGTAAAATTTAAAGTTTTATTTTTGACCAAAAAATTATCGGTCAAATTTTAACTTCTACTTTTGACCGAAAAAGTATGAGTCAAAAAATAACAGTTATATTTTGACTTTTTTGAAAAAAGTAACAAAATAAAAGTATTTTTAGATTTTTATTCCTTAACTCACGACCATCACAAAGCTATACTCAAATATCGTATAGACAAATTATTTCTGTCTGACTTTTTGAACTAAAATTTAGTACATATTTAGTAAAGATTCGCGTTCATTGTCCCAAAGAACTAGAGAAACAATTTTAAGCTCTAGGGAACGAAAATGTGTACCGAAATTTGAAAATTATGGGCTTTTTGAAATCTTAACAGCAATAGGCTTTTTCGATATTTTGCTGTTTATTTAATGTGAATAAAGTTGTGTTAGCAACGTTGAGGTAGATAACTTGGTGGTTATTAAAGATGATATAATGATAGAGAGGATTTACACAAACTCTATTATAATTTTTGGATCGCTTTACTGAGTGGTATTATCTAAATTGTAAAGGGAACTTTCAGATAATTACAATTACTCCCATGTAATTGTAATTATATATTGTATTAGGATTGGTAGGAAAACCATGAAAATAAAGAAAATTTTAAATTAGTGAAATTCAAGTGTAGCGAGATTTCTTTTATTTTTAGAGAGTTTCGATGCTCACCTTATAACGGTTGTGAAAAAATGTGAGAGTTTTTTAAGTTAATTTTAGCTAAAGGATTTGACATTTTTTGTAGATTTGTAGCAAGAAATTAAATTGACATTTTATGTATTAGCGAGTACTAAATTCAAATTGTACTAAATTCAAAGCGTTAAATTCAAAATATAACTTTTTAGTAATTGGAATAAATAATTATAAATAAGCATGAAATAATTATAAGTAAAACTTATAATGATTTATAAAATTTCATCTACATATTTTTATACTTTAATATTGTTATGGTCCAAACCATGTTTGGACATAATGAAATGGGCAATTTAAATAAAAGTCGGTAAGAAAACAACTTTTTGGAAGAATTTTTTTTTTTGTAAATACTATATTTATTAAGTTATGAGGCATAAAAACAGAAAAGGAGTATTTACTCAAACTTTGGTGGGCATGCACACGCCTTAAACTTAACTGATTAACCTGAAAAATTTTTTAGGGTATTTTTTTATAAATACCCATCAATTATGAGACTTGAAGAAATCCAAATTTTTATTGTTTCCGACCACTCCAATACACTTACTACATGTTTTTTTCCATTGAACACCAGATTTATAAATAATTTTCCGTGGTACTCTTTCTACAAGAAAGCCAATTCATGCGATCGTAAAATTTAACAAATGGAATTAGATTTGTTATAAAATTATTGTTTTATTGCTTGAGACAAAAATCATCTCCATTTAAAACTATTAATAAATAGTCGATTTAAAACTATTAATAATATTAATATTGATATTGTTTATTTATGGTTTTTTTTTTTGTTAATATTTTTATAAATGAAAAAATACTTTAAAGTTTTGTTATTTTATATGAAATATTTGTTTTCATTGTTACTTAATGGAAACATGCTGAATAACATGACTTTATATAATATAACAAGTTTTACAAACAAGTTTTCCGAATTCAAGATAAAACAAATCATTAATAATTTTCTTCATAACAAAATCATTAGAACAGATATTTAAACATAATGGGTGTAGATAACAGTGTGTTTAATATTTCAATAATTTGACTCAAAGATTCACAGTGGCTTAAAAAGTTTTTATTTTGGAAACTATTCGTGAACTATTGAAGAAATTAATAAAGTTTCGTTCAAGCAGATCTGATGTAGTAGTTATGGACTTCCTAAATATGAACAACTCAGGAGTTTAAAATAACAAATGTCCTTTATAGAGTAAGGGCTAATAAATCAGTGGAAGATAAACTCTCTTTTTTCCTTAAAATATATTTAAACCAGCAATTCTCTATAAATCAGTAAATACATGAACCATTTTCAAATGCATAAAATTGGGCGTTTAAACTATCAATGCAGACCATATGATTTTCATGGAAATCCCGATGCAAAAAGAACTACTTCTTAAAATTTATTATGATGCTACCACAATATATTGTTCAACCTATGCATAATACATGAGGAAATGAGTTTAAACTATATTAAAATTATAATTTAGTTTAACTAAACTAAACTAGCTTAACTAAACTAGATTTTAAACTTTCCCTAATTTATTAGCCAAAAGTATACCTTTTTACCCGATTGCGCGACGCAATGAAGGGTATTGTGTTTATAAGCCTATGTATGTACACTCTAAAACATTACTTCAAATTTAGGATCATACATTGTCTAAAATTATGTTGAAAATTTCTTCTTGTCTAAAATTACATCGATTTTGTAGTTATTCTATTAAAGAAAAAACCTATCAAATTAAACATATTTAGTCCAAGTGGAAAAAATTTAACATAAAATATAATACGGCTATGGCTGAATGGTAAATACGTCAGACTATCAGTCAGGAGGTCGCGGCTCAAACCTGCACGCAGCCAATCGTTTTTTTTTTTTTTAGAAAAAACATTTTGTTTAAAAATAATGCGTGTGTAATTTTAGGTCGATAATAATAGGTAAAGTGTTGCCGACTATTATCGACCTATTTTTCAACAAAAGTGTTTTAGAGTGTATGTATGTATGTGTGTTCCTTTGCGGCGCTATATAAACCGAACGCGTAGACGGACATCAATCGATTCGTCTTAATCCGGGGACTGTCACTAAAGATATGACAGTAGGCAAAATTCGATATGGCAGCCAGCAGACGCCATTTTGTTTATACGAAAAAATAAAAAGTCGGCGAACTACATAAAAATGGATATCAGTCGACAGGTATTTGAAAATTATTTTTAGGTTTCTATTATGATTTTCAATTTTGAATGACCATTTAGGATCTGTGACGGTTTAAAGTTGTTTTCTTTTATTTTTTACGCAGTCGGGTTTTTTGTTTTTTGAAATTTACATGTCTTCCAATAGTCTTCCAATATATCTAGTTTTAGCCATACGAATTTAATTGCATAATAGAGATGTTCAAATGATGATTTTTTGTTCGTTCCATACGTGACTCAGGCGTGATATAACAATTAAATAACTGACATGAACATGCATGATTTTGTACATGTAATACTCAAGCACTAACGAAGGAATTTTCTTAATGCCAGATTTTGTAAATACAAAAGTTTTTTTCGTTTTGAAATTTGTATGGGCAAAAAATTTTTGAAACGTTATGAGTTTGTTGTTCATACAAATTAGAAGCGTTTAGAAACGAAATTTCTTACAAAATCTGCCTATTACTCTTGTTCAAAATTTATTGAGCACTTCTTTGCGAATTCATACACAAAAAAATTGTTTTTGATCACATGAGTAAATGATTTGATTACGAAATTAATTCAAACTATGAATCCAAATTGATTATTAGGCTAAGGTTCGTAACGTTATATCCAGAAAGAATCAGGCATGATTAATATTTTAAGGAAAGAGGGAAAAGTGAACATCAATTTAATTTTCAACATACACAGCAGAACATAGCAACGTGACTGTCGGAAGCCGCTACATTTTCATCATCAGTGCTCATGTGTACATATTTTTATTTATCACCACTTGTGAGGTGGCTCTATTAAATGTAATTATAATTCTTATATGTATATACAAACTTTTCGTGAAAATTGTATACGAGAAATAAATCTTAATAGTGATTAATAATCGCAAATTCCAGATTTTACAAGCATTTGACCTTGAATAACTTAAGACGCAGATGATTTAATGAGAATTTTGAGAAAAATTTTATAACGCCAAAAAGAAGGATTATACGCGTTTCCAGGTTATTATCTTTCATTCCGAGAATTATCCTGTAGGTTGAACTTTCTAGCACCGCAAAACGTCGAGATATCAGCAGTAAAAATTTACAAAAATCTACACTTTGTGATTATCTTGATTCGTAAATAATGTAATTATATTAGACCATTTCGTTGAAATTTGATTGTAAAGAAAAAGAAACACATAAACAAATTGTAATTAGTGACTTGTCTATTTGTATCTTGTTTTAGTAGTTTCTAATATCTGATTTTGAAACTTGGCGAAAAACGGTACGCAGAATATAAGCAAAAATCAAGGAAACGTATAAAGGAAGTTATTCTTAAAACAACAGATTTTTTTTATTAATTCTTTGGAGTTGTAAGCAATTGAAACGAGGTGAAATAATGGAGAAATCATATCATCCTAAACTGAGGTAACGAATGACAAAAATATTATTTTGGCTTGAGTTCGGTTTTAATTTAATTTTTCAATTAAATTATATTTTTATTTAGAGTTAATTGTGAAGCATGTAGACAAAGAAAAATTTGATGTTTCGATAGCTCCCGCTAGTCGGTGGTTTGCAGTCAAGAGTTGAATATAATTTACCTTTAATCAATATTCATATTGTCACTGTTAGATCTTTCATTTGTCTTGTGTTAAGCTTCTTGTTATTTCTCTATTCTAGTATGAACTATCATTGATAATTATAATTGCAATTACTTGTGTGTGAATACAGTTTGACTAAAACTCATAAAAATATTATTGTTAAACAAAAAACAACCTAAAATACAGGTTTTTTGGAGACTGTTATGTTTCCCAAATCTTCAGAATATTTTCAAAATTTAAAAATAATAAAGTTGATATTTAATTTTTTTTTCTTTTTGTACGATGTTAAATGAATTTTACCCATTTATGCATTTGGCTCGAAATTAATTAATGGATTTAGTAATTTTATACACCAAACAAAAGGCGTTTTAGTTCTCTTTAAGATGCATGTGTGTTTTAATTTAAAAAATCGGTTATAATGGGTAACAAAATGTCAATGACTGTATTTTGAACGGGTTCTTTCAACGTGTTAACATATTTTTCAAGTCGTTTTCAAGTGAGAAATTTGAGACATTACAGATTAATCTGCTTCTCCATGCTAAACACATATTTATGCACAAAGTTATGGGTTGTTAAAGATATTATAAGTTTCTAATAACAAGAAACGAGCAGTAGAGCTGGCAAACAATCGATAGTACTATCGATAGTATCGATAGTTGTGCTTCCCTTGCACTATCGATGATTTTATTCCGATAGCGATACTATCGCTGAATTTTTTTTTATACCAAATTGCCAATAAACTCACTTAATTTTTACAAATTCAAATTTTTTTTCTGACTAGTAACATGGATAAGCTGCGGCTGTTAGCCACTAGGCTAAGATCTCTGTTGGCAAAACTCCTGTGACGATACAATTTTATTTAAGCATAAAGTAAACAAAAGTTTTATATATTTCGAAATAGCTTTTTTTAATTTTAAATCAGGCGAATATTTTTATAATTAAAATAATAATTAAAAGAATTCGATACTATCGATAGTTTTCCAACAAACTATCGAAAATATCGAATGTTTTGACTATCGATAGTTTGCCAGCTCTAACGAGCAGCTATAAATGAAGCTTAGTTTCTCGATTTAACGCTCATTTACAGATTTTTTAAGGTTTTCATATGAAAAACTTCTTTTATGAGTAATTTAAAAATTTTCGACAAAAAAACAGTGAGGTTTCTCTGTAATACGATTCGAAAGGAAAACTGTTCGAACTTGTATGTTATTTACATTGCAATTCGAAAGTATTTTCTTTCGATTCGAATTACAGAGAAACCCCCAGGGGTTAGAATTTATATCCTCTCCGATTCGAAAGAAATTCGACTTATATATTCTATTCTTACATGCGCATCACGTAGTGAAGGAATTACTCCGATATCGCTTATGGTTTCTATATTATAGCCGTTTAAACTTGGTCATTACGGCCATTTTTGAGAAAAGTTCGTCATATTGAAGATTGAATAACTTTAGAACGTGTAATTGGCTATTAAAAATTTCGATGTCATTCGAAAGGTTTTTGTCTCTGGTGTAAGACAAAAATGTTTGAAAACGAATAAATAATGGCCACGAATACTGGTCACAAATACTGGTAAAAACTACATTTCATAATTGTGTTATAACTGCGGCTTTTTTAGATTTTCAGTGCTGCTGTAATGTCCCGGGGAAGCGCCGGGGAGCTCCTGGGACTTTGGGGACTTTTGGCCTAGTTTTTGGGAATCTCCAACATGGTTTGCGTCTTTGCTAAAAGCTTTGTGACTTGGATAAGTGGTTCATGGCAGTGATAGCTTTATAATATAATAATATATAATATATTTATAATCTTTTATAATATTATAAATGCGAAAGTAAGTTTGTTTGTTTGTTGCGCTTTAAAGGCTAAGCCACAGAACCTACTTTGATTAAGTTTAGAACATAGATAGATCTATGTCTAGAAGGACACATAGTTTATATGTTTTTTTTTAACTAGGACCACGAGGGGAGGTAGAGGGAATTTCTGCCTCTTAGAAACTATCAAACCGATTTTGAGGAAATTTAAAACATAGTCTGAGTCTAGAAGAACACATACGTGACATATTTTTTCAATAATAGGACCACGAAGGAGAGTAAGGGGCAATTTCTGCCCTTCCGAAACTATCTAGCGGATATTAATGAAATTGAAAACATGGGTAAATCTGAGTCTGAAAGAACACATAGGTCCTTTCAAAAATGGGACCACGGATGGGAGGTCGGTTAAGGGGCAATTTCTGCCTCTCTGAAACTATCTGACCAATTATAGTGAGGTTTAAACATGGGTAAATCTGAGTCTAGAAGAACACATAGGTGATATATTTTTTTAATAATTGGACCCCGAGGGGGAGTAAGAGGCAATTTCTGCACATCCGAAAACTATCTAACCAGTTTTAATGAAATTAAGAACATGAGTCTGGAAAGACACATGTTCTTAATTTGGTGGGGTGGGGGAGGTTAAGGGCAATTTCAGTCGCTCTAAAACTGTCTGACGAACTCTACTGAAATTTTAAACATGGATAGATCTGAGTCTAGAAGAACACATAAGTGAATATTTTTTCAATAATCGGACCCCGAGGTTGTGTAAGGGGAAATTTCTGCCCTTCCAAAAACTAGCTAACCAATTTTAATGAAATTTAAAACATGGGCATATCTGAGACTGGAAGGCTATCTACTTTTTTTCAAAAATGGGACCATGATGTGGGAGAGGGGGAGGGGTAAGAAACAATTTCTGTCTCTCTTAAACTATCTAACCAATTTTAATAATATTTAAAACATTATTAGATGTGAGTCTGGAAGGATACAACTGCTATATATTTTTTCAAAAATAAGTCCATTAGGGTGGGTAAGGGGCAATTTCTAAGTTAGTTATAACGTAAGGAGCTAAGCTCGGTATCCCACGACACCGTGCTTTCTTTTTTTCTTAAGAAGTGTATCTTATACCGATTAGAATAAGCCCAAATTTATAAAAATCGGTTGGGATGTGTCAAAGTTACAATTTCTTCAACAAAATTTCAATATAAAATAGTGCCTTCAAAATATTCGCAGTGCATTGAGGAGCTGCTCACATTCAGCCATGTCACAAAATACCATTCCGATCGGAAGTGATTTCAATTCCGTAAGTTGCTTCTTCAGAAAACGAAAAACGAACATTTTCTTCATAATCAAACCACTTTTAAATTTCAAAGTGAAATTGAAAAACACTTTTCTACAGACTTTATTTGCAGTAAATATTAAAAAACGTGCATACTTTTAGGAGCGTCAAATAAATATTTGGTCATGAGCTTTTCATGTTAATAAAAAGCTTAATGTGAGCTTTGCATCTAAAATCAAGAGCAAACAAACGCCCCAAGGTATAAAAATGTTATCATTGTAAAAACGAAACACAAAATAAACGGAATCTAAAGCACCAAAAATGTACTTTTTCGGAGTGACAACTACGGAATCAAAACCAATCCGAACGGAATCTGTGACACGACTGATTATAAATGGTAAATAATATTTAACTTTTAAGCTACTAATCACATTTATTTGAAACTTGACATATCAATAAATAAGGAATTATACTTACACAATATTGCCTGCAGAGATGTTCAGGTTACGAACTAACGACGCAACAGTGGGCAAAATTTAAACAAATCACGTGTGGAAAGCATTAGAAACCTTATAGTTTTCGCAAATCTCGACCGATTTGGATCATTTTTGTACGTTATAATTCTGCTTAAAAGCACGAAGAAAACAACAGGACCATTATAGCCTACTAGCTATTATAATTTAAAATATATTTAAGTGCTAAAAGTTTTTCGCCTTTTTAGGCAATCGTTCATTAAACTTTAACCTGCGAAAGCTAAGAAATATAAAAACTTTCCAAATCGGTTCAGATTTGGAAAGAAGACTTCAACACAATTTCGAACAGTTACAAACCCTTTTTCTTATGTACAGACTTTCAAAAACCATTTGAGAATTTACAAATATATAAATGATTTTCAAAAATAAACATAGTAGGCTCTGGAAATTATACAAAACCCAGCAAATAATTTTTTATTCGATGTGAGTCTATTTTATTTTTCTACAAAATGAAAAATAAATTTCAAATTAAACCTTAAAGAAATGGTTTTTGAAAGTCTGTACATAAGAAAAAGGGTTTGTAACTGTTCAAAATTGTGTTTGAAGTCTACTGACGAATTGGTAAAGCACCAATGAAATGCTGCATATAGACAATGCTTACGCTCCAGCAAATAAATTTCATTTAAAATAAAATTATGGCAATATGTCAAATAATAAATTTTTTAAAGGTTTAATAATATTCTTTTGATAATATTTCCACGTACTATTATTCAAAATAAAATATTTTAAATACATACGGAAAGCTTAAGTCCTCCTCTCTCTGATATTATTTAAAAATCAAAAATCGGTGCAGAAATGACGCAGGGAAAATCTTTTTTGTCCGTGAAGTTCCCGAAAATCGTAATTCATCGATATCTTTCGATTTTGACATTTTAATCGAATTTCTAAAAGTGGCAAAATTATCTACTCCAGTATGCCTGCAACCTCCTACACTAGGTCTTTCCAAAAAAATCTTCCATTTTTTAGATTTCGTCACATAGTGTTATAGACGCCTTTACAATAGAAACCATAAGAGTTATACAACTAATTCTTTCGCCATGTGATCCGCACGCAAGAGTAGAGAATATATATGTCGAATTTCAATAAAATCGGTGCAGCTAAAAATCCAGACCGTGTCTTAAATTTCTGAAGTTACTCTTATGGTAAATCGATTTATGGTAAATAATTTCTCAATTTAACGCTTATTATACATTTTTCTAATTTGTTGATAACTACCGGCTATTTCCTACAGGGCTTAAAAACGAATTCATTTAATGCTTGTCTAACGTAATCCAATTAAATTAAATTTTTTCCAAAACTTTGAATCAATTTTCAAATGCAGCTTCTTTGTATGAACATATAGCTTATAATTACCTTTTCAATGGGCTTAAAGAAAAAAATTAGATAATCCCATAGTGACAATCGCAGGCAGCAGCAATAGAAGCAGCGACGACAAAAGCAGCGTCAAGTTGAAATATTTAATGACTTTGTAGCGAAATAAAAAAAGAAATCTTCCAAATTACACTAAAAACCAAACTAATCGTGGCTTAAATATTGAATTGTTGTTGCTCAAAATTCGAAATCGTTAACAGTTTTATGTAACACATACGCAGATATGTACACCAATAGCAATTAATAGTAAATCTTTTTTTTTTTTTCTTTTTTGGAATTTTATTTTACTTAACACAATGTGTTTTGACTTTTTTCTCCAATAAAATATCAATTTCTATTTTATTTTATTTTTTTTATTATATATTTTCTGGTGGCAGAATGGGATTTCACATTTTATGTGCTTTTTGATTGATGTTTGGTGTTTGTTTGATTTTTTAAGATTTTTTCACTATTTAAATAACATAAACCAACAAACAAGTGTATTTAAGATTTATTACTTTGTGCTATTTTGTGATTAAAAGAGAATTTTTAAATCTGCAAATATATCGAGAATTTCATTCAGCAGAATCCATTTGATTTTCAAAAATATGCATTCAAATGACTGCATACACTCTCTTTCGCAGCACACACACACACACACAAGCAATATATATTTGTATTATTGTTGTTTTTGTTAAATGAAAATCTGCACTCTAACACATCCACACAGGTTACACTCGAAGGAGCTTAAGCGAAAAGAAAAACAAATGGAACTTTTCACACACACACACACTCACGCAAGCAGGTGTTTTGGGTTGCAAACTATTATTGATTGCTTGATTTTCATGGCTTAAAGGTCAAGAAAATTGTGGCTTTTCTTTTGTCCAGCAAAAAAATATTAGCTTTAATTCATAAATTTATTAAGCAGCTTAAACGTAGTTTTTTTTTATTAAATTAATATTTTATCTCTTTTTCGTAATTTCTTTATTGAAGGCGCGCGTTTTAACTCATTCAGTCAGTATCACGTCGGTAACTGAAGAAACAGCATGTTGTTGGTTACCAAAATGTTCCACTGCTCCACTACTTTGACTGAGAAGACAACAAAAAAAAACGTCAGCAAAAAATAAAAAGTTTTCTTAAGTGTTATGTTGCTGTTGTTGTTGTTGTTCATGTACTACGTTACTTTAGAGCACAACTGCTTTACTAAAAGCACAACAACAACAAAAACAACAACAGCACAAAAATATATACAGAAATAAAATTTTAACTTTGCACACCGAATTACTACAGGCATATTAGAGCCAAGTCAACACTTACATACAAACAAACAAGCAAGCATTCATACAAAATTCAGTCAGTTAACAGAAACTCTGATTGAGCCGAGCTTTTTAGCACTTTAAGTACCAAGAAAAAATAAAACTACAACAACAACAACAACAATAAAAAACGTTAATATCTGAAATACCTTAGTGGATGTGTAAAGTAAATTTGTGTTCACAATTTTAAATTTATGCTGAAGTTTAAATGAATGTTTTCATATTGTGTGTGTGTTTTTTTTTGTTTACTAATAGAACTAATATATACATATATGAGAAGGTAGGATTCCTATCATCCTGAAATAAAATTTATATATTTTGATTTATTAACATTTCTGTGTCTTGAGCGTTACATTTACTTTCGCGGTTGTTCTGGGAATGGTTTTTGCGAAAAAAAATACACCACTAAAATTGAGTATATCGTTGGAAAGCACTATATACTACTCTCTAAAAACAAAAAATTATAATAATCGTTGGACGAAATTAAAAGTTATGACCACTTTTTCAATTTTGACTTGGAATCAAATGGAAAAATAAAAAATTTTTATACATTTATACATAAGCAAAAAGTAGACTAACTCTTCTTTCAAATAAGATTTATTTTAATGAAATCGACCAGCAATGTCAAAAGTTATGTAAACTTTAATTAATTTTTTTGTAGCGAAATGCGACCTATCTAACACATTCTTCGAAAAAATAACAACCCACATGCGCAACAAGCAAAATTTTTTCAACGGAAACCAGAAATTTTGTAAGCAAATAATGTTATTTATGTCGTTTCTGCCCTTCAGCTGCTGTTAACTTTTTTTAACGTCCCAAAATTTATAGATAAATTATATTTAAAAAATTTTTACGTAACGCTCAATACATTTTTGTACGAATTATATAATTTTCAGGACACACACTATATTTTGAATTTAAAAGAATTCAAATATATAATCTTCGATGTATTTTAGCCAGGGACCGAATATAATGATTATTTCACAAATTTCTTACCAAAAAAAATCATAATGATCCCAGAATATTAGTAACATGTTGTTGAACAGTAAAATTACTATTTTTATGCAATAAACTTTTGTTTTAAATTTTTACTAAACAAAATCAATTAATAAGAATTATAATAGAGTTTTATTTTTTGATCGTAAAATAGTTTTTATTTTTGGATACTTAGGTGATACTTCTCAAGAATTTAGCCGAGGCACCTGGTGTTTAGCCGAGACACCTGGTGTTTAGCCAAGACACCTTCATTAAGCAAGGACATCACCCTTAGACACAAAACCGGTCTAACAATTCCCCGAAATTGAGACAAAAATCTACCCAAAATCTCAGAAGTTCCGCGGACTTCCAAAAGCTTTTACAAAAATTTCCCCAAAATCCCAGAAGTTCCCCGGATTCGCAAAAACTTTTACAAAAATCTCCTCCCCGAAATTCCAGAAGCTCCGTGGATTCCCAAAAACTTGTAAAAAATCTCCCATAAATCCCAAAAGTTCCACAGACTTCCAAAAGCTTTTACAAAAATCTCCCCAAAATCCCAGAAGTTTCCCGGAAAACAACGGCAACACTGAAAGCCGCGAAAATATCAAAACGGCAACACCCAGTAAAAGTGTCTAACAAATTTCAGATAAATCGGTCATATTACGAGAATTAAAAACCTACAGTAATCGTTTTTTATAAGCAAAAGATAAAAATCAAGAAACAATCGTTACCTTCGAGCAAAAAAATTTTAATTGAAAATAATCGTTATTTTTTAGCTAAAATCAAAAATAAGAATTATTTTACGATGAAAAAACAAAACCCAATTTTAATTCATATTAATTGATTTTTTAGTAAAAATTTAAAATAATAATTAAATCGTAATTTTTATGATATTACTCATAATCGTTCGGTCCCTGATTGTAACATAATCTTCTTAAGCGGCCCATCCATTATACAATATTATTGCATATGTTATTGTCGTTTTGACCTATACTATCCAATGACGGGCACATTATTTTCAAAGAAAATATTGCTAAATTTTTCTGACAGTGAAAACGTAAACGAACAATGTTGGCACCACATTGCAGAATTGTCTTGATTGTACAAAAAAAAATCAAAACTGTTTTGATATTTGCCAATATATTGCGCCACCTTCCAATATGACATACACATTGGCGATATTAATGTACAATACGAAAAAATATACAATTATATTGCAACATTTCAATTATATTTAAAAAAATATGGATAACACTCAATACATTATTTGGATACAAACGATGATTGATTGGTGAAACGTTTTGCAATATAATACTATTTACAAAGTTCACAAAACTTTTAAATATTTAGAAGTACATACAAACCTATATACGCTACTATTTGAGTGGATGTTGTTAAAACAATTTTAATAACTAAACTGAGAAATGAAGCGTACTAAAACACAATACGCAAGACTGCGGACAACATCAATTTCAAAAAGAATTATAATTTCTAATATTTTTCAAAAATGTTATGTATAAAATAAGAGAATTAAATGCAAAAATTCGAAGAACCATTATAAATTTAATATCGTTTTTAGAAAAATTCATGGTTTCTTAATGTCGAAAATCAATAGCATGCATTACGGACACGCCATTTTGTATGAAGAGAGCAAAAAGAGTATTTTCGTTCTTCCTTTTTAAAACATGATGGACAGTGCTACACAAAAAAACTTATGTACATTTATTTATAATCTATTAAATCATGCTAAAGCAGTTTTCATTTTCATTTTTTACTATACTTTCAACGGACACGAAAAAAGCATTTGAAATGAGAGTCAGTCATGTATGTGCCTGGATGGTATGTTGAAAATAGTATTACTATCTTCACAGACATAATTTAAGAAAAAAAATTTATTCAATTTACCATTTTTGCTGGCCCTGAAACTTTCCGAATTCGAACCAGTTTTCAGCAAAGTTTTGAATTTAGTCCATATGTTCTAAAATTTAAAAGCCTGGATTCAGAAACAAATACCACTTGCAGAAACTTTTATTTATATCCATTTGTTTGACAAAGCATTTTATTGAACTTGGATCAAATGTAGTCACTATGATCAGAACCATAAAAAATTCCATTTTTTTTAATTCATTCGAAAATAACAAAAATAAACCATTTTATAGTATTAAAAAATGTAATATGCACAAAACACCAGATAACACTATTGTTTTCAATTGATTGTTGAAAAAAAAACCTTGAAGAGAAGGCTCAAACTTTAATAAAATTGCAAATTATACAAAACATTTTTGCTTCATAATAACGTCTATCAGCCGAAAAATATTTGAATTTTTCAATTGCAATAACGTGATATGTTACATTATTTTTAAGCGTAGGATTCAGAGTAGTCACATTTAACAAATATTGGAGAAGAGAAATTGACTCATATATCAAAAATTTTGGGATAAATCAGGTTTTTTTGCTCTCTTGAAAAATTGTCTGTTGGTTTATAGACAGTATTGAATATAAGCCTCCGATATATAAAACACTAGTTCATATTACATTTTGATTTAAATTGAATATGAACTTTGTATACCTTTAAGTCTCTGCATACTTTAATAAATAACTTTACAATAGCAGAAACAACTGCATTTTTTATAGATGCATACCTGCATATATAAATACTTACTTACATACATACATATATGTATGTTTATGTTTGTGTATTCAAAAATCCCTCCAAACAAAAGAGCTGTAATTTACTGAGAATTTTGTTTTTTTTTTTCTTAAATTCGTATCAGCGTTGCCAATTTTTGAATAGTTAGTCGAAAGTGGGACTGCCAACAAGTTATTGGATAACCCAGACGAACACTGATCTTATTGCATAAGACTTCTTAAGGTGTCTTTAAATGGTAATACATGTATTACGATATGTCTAAAAATGAAAAATCTTATCATGTAAACGCAAAATGTACTGAGTAGGAGAGAATACGGATACAAAATTTGACAAGCGTTCGGTAAATGTTTATTTTCTAAACCATTTTAGAAACATATCGTCAGCTTATTATTGGTTTGCTGCTTTCTAATGCTTTTTCCTATGTTTATGGGTCAAACCAATAATAAGGTGGCGATATGTATTCTTATCACAACAGAGGTGTAAACATGAAAAATACTTACAACAGGCGTTTGTTCTCATTTTTTAAGTACGAAGAGAATTTCATAATATTTTGATTCTATAAAGTCGTTAATACTTTGTATTGCCATGTAAATGTACCTTTAATAGTCTAGCAGACTATCAACTACACCATCGGTTTTAAATGAATATTCATTTATTTTAAATTACAATTTCAGCTAAGTTTACCTACAGAATATTTTGAGTATTTATTTGTGTGTTATTTGTATGCATGTATTTCTTTGGTACTTATAACATGAACAACGGACAATATTGAAAGCAGCATGAGTATTACGCTGCCCGCTTTTCAACGGGACCAATCTGGAAGTACATCCTGTCAAATAAAGAAAAAATCCGAAATCGATTTAAAAATGACAGAGTTCTGAGGAAACATTCACACACACACACACACACAAAAAATACATGAAAAATTGATAACCGTTTTCCTTTTTGTGGAAAAATGGGAAACAAGGAAATAATTTTTTATAGAAAGAAGCTTTCTAGCAAAAACCGTTTATTCAAAAATATGTAGTTTCTTCCGATCTCGGAAGTGACAGACATTAAGACATAAATTGTTTCATGTTTGCGTGTTTCAAATTACTATTTGTTTTTCTTCGTGTTTTTAAAAGTACAAGGCGCAACCGATCTATACAAAAGACTCAAATCTTGGGGATTTTGGGGATGGAAAATCGAAAATTTTAGGATAAAATAAAATTGTAGACCCTGGACACCACTTTTTAGGTGGCTCTGGCAGCATGTAAGTATATAAATTCCAGTCTTATCAATACAAATCATAAATGAAGGAAGAATACGAGAATTCTTCATTAATCCAACGTAACGAATTACTAATTGATATTATATTAATTATACGCATTGGCACCGTGTGACTTTTGGTACATTCGTAAATTCGGTAATTCTACAAAAATCTAATTTTAGCCTTCGAAAACCATCAATTAGCAATATTTTTTTCGTCAAAGGTTTCTTTATGCAAACTATTGACTGTGCTGACACATATTTCTGCAACTACAGAGCCACCTAAAAAGTACTATAATATAAGAGAAACACATAAGCCTCAAAAAATATCGTTGTTATGTTCTGCCGTATGTACAACCAGAAAAAAGATTGGTTGGAAAAAAGTTAGGACGGTAAAATATTAGTTGAATAGACTATATTTCATCTCACGCTATCAATTTTTTATGAATACAAAAAACACTACATATTTATTACAATAAGATCATAATTGTAATAAAGATATGATTCTGACAACTCTTATGCTTTTGTCATATATTATGAATTAGATGGTAGTACAAATCATTGGTATTCGCAACTAAAAAAATTTTCTTTCTAAGTTTACTTTACTTGTTATCGGTTGTTGCAACTAACCAGTTATTATTTTTATTATCATTGATACAACTAACCGATTAAACGGTTCGCATTAAGAATTATTTATTATTGTAAAGAATAAGAGTTATATGATAGTTGGTGCAACAGCCAAAATTCGATTGGCAACAAATTCGTTTGTCTTCACCAATGAATCTGTTTTCTGTGTAGATTGGAATTAACTAACATTAATTTTTCCCTTGATTTTTGTAATACATATTGTCTTATGTCCAACTCTTTTTGAACTTTGTCCATTGCACATTGTGCGAAATAATCATATTAAAATTTTATTTAATTTTTTACATCTAATAATTTTTGCCCAATCGATGTGTAACTTTGCGTTTCACTAGTGGCAAGACTGGCATTTATTAATTTTTCTTATTGCAGCTGCTCTCAGCCAAAATACTTTCGGCAACGTAAATGACTGCGCAGCAACTTGTTAAATGCTGCCGTTAAAGGTAGACTAGTTGCTGCCTTTAAGGTTGTCTGGTTATAAGTATGTAAGATTGCATTGTTTTAAGACATGATGTTGTTGTAGATACAAAGATAATGTGGTGATGTTGTTGTTGGTGGACACAACTCGTATGATTTGGTATTTTTGGGAGGCTGATTTTTTGCTGTTATTATTATTTTTGCCATTATACCTTCTGTTGTTTTTTGTTTTTTTTTTTAATGTAGTAGTTGTTGTTTATAGATGTTGCTGATTATCTTAAATATAATTTTGCAATATTGCATGCTGTTGCATGCGAATAATACAAAACACTCACAAAAACACACACACACACACATATCCATGTGTACCTGTACTGCTTACATGAGCGTATGATGGATGCAATCATTTATTTATTTATTTCCATTTCATTTTCTTTATTCAATTCAATGCATGCGTTTGTGTGATTGTTTTTCTAACAATGTGTGTTTTGAAAACCGAACAAACATCATGCATCCATTCATCCACTCATGCATCAATCCATCTATCTACTGCCTGAGAATTTAATGATTCATATGGTATGAGAATCGCAAAAGTGGTAAAAAGTACATAAAATCTTGCGTGTTGCCAAAGTCACAACAAAAGTAGTTAGGGCCCACAATTGTGTTACTTTCGAACCATCACGAATTTAACTTATTAATATAAATAGAATTATTACAGTGTACAACAAAATCAATTTTTGTAATTACATAACTGATTCTGCTAGAAGCCATTAAGAAATCTTGGAAGCCTTACGTTGCACAGTGGTTCCAATTGAATTGAAAAAAAGGTTAATAAATCTGTATCTTTGAAACGATGTTTGTAAAAATCATATAGAAGGGCCTGAGCTTTAAGAATGTTGAAATCTGGGCCACCTTGTTGACAGCCAAAGTTGACAGCCTCGTGCATGAAAACCCTTGTTGGTCTCATAATACTTACAAATATTATCCAATTTTAATTAACTTAAACTTGTTGTAAAGCTTAAAAATAGATAAAGAAAATACACTGTATTTCATTAAGAGATCTTTAATACTTTCAAAGATGTATGGCTTTAAATATTAAAATTTTGGTTTTTGGTCTCGACTTTATTCTCTATTCCGTAAATATCTCCGTTAATAGCATAACCAAAATTTTCTAAAAAATATTTTATGATCTTTAGCACATTCCTTGATAATACACAGAAAAAAATAAAAAAAATTTTTTTTTTTAATTCGTTGAGCCAAGTAAAAAATTAATTATATTTGCACCTATAAACAAATCGCTAATATTAAGTAAAATTTTGTACCAAATTTAATGAAAATAATTTTTATTAAATATTTAATAATAATAAATAAAAGTTTAATTAAAATATTTTCAAGTTTTCAATTAAATTTTTAATCATAATAATTAAAAAAATGGGAAAAAAAGTGCGATTTGGATTGGCGGGAATGATGGATGGATGTGTTACAAATGGATTAACGTTATGCTGAATATGTTACCTACTTGGTAATTTCGTTTTCGTTGCTGGTACATAAGGTTAAGACATCCTGGCTATAAATGTGGCCGCTACGTCAAAATTAGTAAAAAAAACTAGCATTTCGGGAAGAAAGTTTATATATTATAAAAAAATTTGTTAAAAATTTATATTTTTATAAAACACGAAAATTACTTTTCTTATAAATAACTAAGCTGAAAAGAGTTAATTTTCAATATATTTACTGATTCACCAATATTTCATGGATCGTACATCAACAAAATTATACTCAAAGAAAGATAATTTTTTGAATACACAAAATTTTATTGAAACAGAAGGTTTTTGTTCAACTAAATTTACATGATGAAAGATTTCATGAAATTTGTGGGGTGAAACTTTCTTTATTTGATAATTGATCGGACAGGGAAAGAAGTTGGGTGGAAAAAGTAATAGGAAATAAAATTTCATATGGTTTTTGACAATTTTCATTAGACCATTTGCTTTTCCACGCTTGCAATAAGCAAATAAAAAAAGTTGCATGAAGAAAATTTCATGAATTATTTCATCGTGTAAATTTGATATTAGTAATACATATTTTATTTGATGAAGAAAACTGCACGAAAAACAAAACTGATGCTGAAAAAATATCGAATTTGATATTGTCGATATTTGTTCAAAAAATTTTGATATATTGCAATTAAAAATATCGACGATATACATATAATAACATATTTTTAAGGAAATATCGATACATCGATATTTTTGCCCATCCCTATTCCGTACGAATACACATACATACATATATCCCTTTTCGTATTTGTCCTTTTTTCCATTTTGGCATTTGTTCGTTTTGCTTTTTCGGTTAATTTTAGCTTTTTTATTTTTTAAGTTTTTTTCGTTGTTTTGGCGATTTTTTTTGTTTTTGCGCTTTTTTCATTAAGGCGATTTTTTCTTTTTTCTGCAATTTTTCATTTGTAAAAATTTGTTTTTTTTTGTTTTTTGCCGATTTTTTGGTTTTGTCGTTTTTAATCGACTTGTTTATTTTTTTTTTTTTACTTTTTATATTTGTACACGCATAACTCTGTCGTTTTTAAGCCGATTTTCAAAATTTTTTTGTTTGAAAGGACTTGCTTGCAGATTGGTCTCATAAATTTTGTTCGAAAATCGGTTGAAATTTTTCTCCCCAAAATATTGATTATCGCATAACTCCTCCACTTATGCACCGACTTTCAAAATTCTTTTATTGTTTGAAAGGCCTTGCTTGCAGGTTGGTCCCACAAACTTTTTTCGAAAATCGCGGGGGAAATTACCTCCCCCCCCCCAAAAAAAAATATTGATTATCGCATAACTCCTCCATTTATGGGCCGATTTTCAATACTCTTTTTTTGTTCGAAAGGCTTTGCCTGCAGTTTGGTCCCATAATTTCTTTTCGAAAATCGATTTGGCAATTTTCCCGCCTCCCTTCCTCGGAAATATTGATTACTGTATAACTTCTCCATTTCTGGACCGATTTTCTAAATTATTTTTATGTTTGAAAAGCTTTGCTGGCAAAATTTAATCCCATATTTTTCCAGAAAATCGGACGGGCCATTGCCCTCCACCCCCCTTCTCACATAAATATTGATTATCGCATAATTCCTCCATTAATGAACCGATTTTTAAAATTATTATTTTGTTTAAAAAGGTTTTCTTGCAGTTTGGTCCCATAATTTGTTTTTGAAAATCGGTGGGGCGATTTGCTAACCCCCCCCCCTTACACCACAAATATTGATTATCGCATAGCTCTGCCATTTATGGACCAATTTTGAAAATTTTTATATTAAATGGCGTACAAGATTTCGCTCTTTGTATTGAAGTCGGTTTTTTTGCCAGAGCTACTTTTTTTTTGTTTTGACTTTTTTCGCTTTTAGACGATATTTTTAGTTTTAGCACTTTTTTCAGTTTTTGGCGCTATTTCGGATTTGGGGATTTTTTTCGGTTTTTGGCAATTATTTAATTTGAGCGATTTTTTTTTTGGTTTGACATTTATTTGGTTTGGTCGAATTTTTTATTTTTTGCGCTTTTTTCGTTTTGGTGATTTTTCTTGACGATATTTTTAGTTTTAACGATTTTTTTTGCTTTGACGACTTTTTTCGGTTTTTGACATTTTTTTTAGTTTTTTGCCTATGTTTTTAGTTTTGGTGATTTTTTGCGTTTTAGCGATTTGTTTTTTAGTTTTGGTGTTCTTTTTTTTTCTTCAAGTGCTTTTTTCATTTTGGCGATTTTTCGTTTTGACTTTTTTTAATTTTTTAAATTTGCAAAGTTTGCCTCTTATGGTTTCCAACATACAAAAATTTGTTTAATGGTGTGCTTAAAATTATAATCAATTAATTAGTAAAAAGTTAAAGCAAAAAAACAAGAAAAAATCAATGCAAAAAATTTTAATTTCGAAGTGAAATATCTCTTAAACTATAAAAGATACAAAAGCAATTGTGAGTACATTTTTTCTTTGTCTTGTCTATTTTAAAAATTTTTAAAATTTTACAAAGAAAGTTTTTCTCGCCCGAGGTACCCAGTTGTTACCCCCTGTAGCTCCGCCCTGGTGAAGCTGCAGACTTAAAAAGACGAGATTCCAAAAGCCCAACTCCTCTTCTACAAATGTAATAATTTTTAGATAAATCCCTTCAGTAGTTTTATAGTTCCAGATTTATTACTACTTCTTTTGTAATTTACGCCACTTTTCAGCGTATACGTATGCATGTATATATTTTTCCGGTTATTTGCTATTCAACATTTCCGGTTTGAAGTTTAATTTTGCATTTCAAAATGTTTGCTTTTTTTCTAAATCTAACCATAAAAAGAGCTTAAATAGTTTTTTTTTATGAAATTTCTTTATTTTAAAATCACTTTTAATCATGAACAAGCTGTTGTTAAGTTTTATTAAATTTTAATTACAATGAAATTGTAAGTACGAAAAATACTTGAAATGGGCAGGCTTCTGTTGTAATAAGAAAAGTAAAAAAAAAAGCTAAGACTTTATTTCTTTTAAGTAAACATTTGTTTTTAACGATTTTCTTTGCAATCGTTTTTAATTGCATCAAACCAGCTGCTGCAGCAGCAGCAACAGCCTTCTTCTTACGTTTCAACGTGCATCTTTGGCAGCTCCAACAATTAACAATAAGAAAAACAAAAACAACTAAAACATTAATAACAATAATTATTATTTTCTTACGTTTCCACTTTATGCTCTGATGCCTTAAAATAAACCTTAAATAAAAAATATTTCGACGTGAAATTATAAATAAAAGAAGCGGTATTGCGAGTTTGAATGCTGTTTATTGATCAACTGTTGAAATATCTCAGTTTAAGATAATTTAATTTTTTTTTTTCAATAAATCTGTTAATTCAAAATTCAATTTGTCCATTTACATACAAAACAGAAATCAGTTTTGAATTAAATAACGCATTAACTATCAAAACTGGCAATTGCTTCGATCCGAATGCGGAGTTCTTTGTTCACAAAAATCTTTTCTCGAATTACATACATATGTATGTATATGGGGCACTCCATGTCAAATCGACGATTTAAAAAAATTATCTTTGCAATTTTGTGATATTTTTTAGTATCTTTTAAACGAGCCTTCCTGGTAAATTTTGAAATTTTTTTTATTACTCGTTCAAAAAATATTAAATTAAAAAAAAATTTTAGTTTTTTGCTCATAACTTTCTTAATAATGGTCCAAATTGCACATTTTTGGAAATTTTTTTTTGTTTTTAGTTGTTTTTACAGAAAAAAATACAAACTGAATATCAATAACTATCAAATGAAATACAGCTCTAAGAGTGACAGTATGAATTGATTAAAAATAAGCGGTAAAGAGCTGTGATGAGATTAGCGGAGCTATCGAAACGTCAATTCAACCCTCCGCGTAGTCAAAATTTTCTTTGTCTACATGCTTGACATATATCTCTAAATTAAAATATAATTTAGTTGAAAAATTAAATTAAAACCGAACTCAAACCAAAATAGTTAAAATTTCTTTGGATATAAACCCATACAGTTCGACTAAACTCATAACTTAATTGTCAAAGTTTTTTTATTCTGATTTTTGGATTTGAAATCTTAAATCATATTTTTGAAAAGGAGTGTATCCTTCGATTTTTTTCAATATTCATAAATCGAAAAAAAATAGTAGCCCACTACTTGACTGGAATTAAAAGTTGTTGGGTGGATAGAAGT
This sequence comes from Panzeria rudis, assembly GCA_956483635.1. Lineage (NCBI taxonomy): Eukaryota > Metazoa > Arthropoda > Insecta > Diptera > Tachinidae > Panzeria > Panzeria rudis. Next base: position 46,952,828 of record OY101448.1, on the reverse strand, counting down.
TCAAAATTGCAAAATTTTTCAAAAAAAAAGTCAAAGGATACACTTATTTTCTAAAACACGATTTAAAATTTTAATTCCAAAAAATAATAATCAAAAATAAACTAATATTTGTTTCCCTATTTTTGTTTATAAAACATCTGAAAAAACTATCCTCTGCCTGTTCTGTAAGCCGAGCCGATTTGAAAACACTCGATTTAGAGAAATTAAATCCACATATAGCACACTTTTTTCAAATATTTTTCCAATTTCATATAGTTTAGAGCTTAAGATATCATATCTGAAATTAATTTACTATATACAATTTAAAATACATCAATGGTTTAAAGTTGCTTAGCAACCAAAAGTTCTGAATGCGTAAAAAGTGAAGTTTAAAAAATAAAAAATCAATTTAAAAAATCAAAAGCCCTACTGCATAAAAAAATCAAAATAAAAATAGTTCGGAGCATATTGACTTTTACATTAAAAATCGACTAATTAAATCTTCTTAATAATGGCTTCAGTAATGTATGTGTATACAAAAAAATAGCATAACTCAAAAAATATACTTTAGGGAAAAAGCATTTAGAGTTTTAGTAAAAATCGTTTCTAAAAAGGTGAATATAGTGATAAGAGCATTGTGTAAACTTTATACACATTATTATATAAAAAATTTGGGATACGGTTGACCTTGCAGGTCATCCCTGGAACTTCGCTCTAAGTTTAATCGCAAAGCGTTGAAAAATCCATACATTTTTAAAACAATTAAAAAATATGTACATAGTACTTTTTTTGATTTCCACCGCGATATCTCTCGAGCCACTTATCCGATTAAGATGAAATCTGCTGTATTTGGAGCAGTTTTCCAAGTTCAAAAAAGTAAATGCATCATAAGAATCGATTTGAAAATAACTTTTAGAGTTGTTAAAATAAAGCGCTTTTTCCGAAATATTTCGACAACGATATCTCTAGAACCAGTCGACGTTGCTTTATGAGTTTAAGAGCTGATTAGATTTTGGATTCCATCAGTTTAGTAGCATAGAATTTATTTGAAAAAACTTTTTATCGATAATTTTATTTTCGAAAATTCTTTAAATCCACTTAACCGAATAGGTTCATTATATCACGAAACCTAAGTGTGGTCAATGTCTTTTCAATGTCGTAAATGTGGTTCCGATCAGTTAAAACGTCCTTGAGTTATGAGAGGTTTACAAATGTACAAAAAATAAAAACATACTAAGAATGCCATTCCCGAATACCGAAAACCCGGAACTATTAAGTCCCTAATACCGGGATTTTGGTAATAGAGAAAATTTGCCAACTATTTTTTACATTGGTCGCGTTCACAAGACGTAACAGTTGTGCAACTGTTGTGTGTTTGCTGCCATTTTTTCCATCATAAAAAAGTTTCGCTACGTATGGTCAACATGTTGTGCTTAGCATGCACAGCTGATCAAAAGAGATATGTCGTTTATATTCTAATACAACGCCGCTATATTATGTGGCCGCTGCAAAATAGTTTAATAAATTTTGCATTACAAATGTGATAAAGTAAACAAATAACGGAATATAATTAAAATAAAACTAAGATCACTAAATATATGCTTATTGTGTTGTTTAATTACTATATTACATAGTATTTAATATACTATAATGTTGAACCATTTTTTTAACACGGTGGCGGCTCAGCGCTAAATTTAAAAAAATTATCGGCGCAGCCTTCTTATGTTATTGCGGTGTTTTTTGCTTTGTGGCGAAAATTTTAAAATAAAATGAAAACGAAAAATTCATAAGGTGCTGAATATGGCATTGCATGCCATGTTTATAGAATATTTTATGGAACCCAAATGCACTCAAAACTGAGTGCTAAACTAATTAATTTAGTTAATTTCATCAATGTCTTTTTTGCATGTTTTTAATTGTTTACATTTATTAGCTGTTCATATTGCAGTATATCCATCAAGCCGTTTCTAAGACGTAACTGTTGGGCTGTTGCGCCCAACAGTTGCCATCAGTCTTACAACAGTTGAGCTCAACAGCTACGTCTTATGAACGCGACCATTGAATACATGAGCATGAGTTACCCTGTTAAAATTAAAATATTCAAATATTTGAAATTGAATGATAATGTCATTTACACGTTGACTTTGTTGCATGGTTTTTTGGAGCTTAATGACGCAAGAGAATTAAAAAAAAAGTCACATCAAACTCATCGCACTCAAAATGCAAAAAGCTCCTAAAGAATTTCAGGGAGTTCTAATAAAGGTTTTTTACCACATATATAAGTAAGTATGCTTTGTTCAATAAATATTTAAAAAAAATGTTTTATATATTCGATTACATGGCCAAAACCTCTCAGAGGTCGTCAAAAATTTTCTTAAGTTCAACTTTCAAAGTTTTATAAAAAAAAATTCACTAATACAATACTAATAGACTAATGTAACATGTAGCCGCATAACTAATACAAATACATTTTGTGGTAGGAAATTTCAAACATTAATAGAGAGGGTATGTTTGTGTTTGTAGAACATAAGCAGCAAATATACGTGTGGTATTGTTTGTGCAACGTATTTATTCCACGTATACGCAAGATTCGACAATTCGTACCATGAAAAAAGCCAATAAAAAATAATCTGCTGGGTTTCCAGGACTACCTTTTATATATTATTCTACCATGGTTATATCAGAGTTTATCGCAGACGCTATGTATGATGGGAAACAATAACCTGCTGTCTAGTTGCATTAACCTGATTATTGGATCATGACCAGCAGAATGTCAAAAATAAAGAAACAAAAAAAACAATATGAATTTTCTCCTTTATTAAACAAATCAAAGGAAAATTTGCACTTTTCTCAGCAAAACAAAAGAAAATCAGTGAAATATTAAAAAGAAAGAAACATATTTATAAAATTTATTTAAAAATAAATTGAAATCACTAAACCTCAGTCAACAAACTTAATGTAAAAGTTTCCAAAGTATAAGAAATAAATCAAAATACAATTTATAAATGATAAAAATTGGATTGAAGACGAAAAAATGTAATAAATATATTAATTTTAGAACAAAAGTTAAAGAAAATATTAACCATGACATTGAATTTCAGCAGATTTACTGTAAAGTGCCATCAAGGATATTAAATTTGCCAGTTTTGTTCGTGTAATAAACAGAAGCCATATAAGATAAGAAGGGGGTTAAAAAAACTTGGGTGGTTTCTAATACCAACAAATGATATCACTAGCAGGCAGCCTTCTTATGCCCGTTTCGCTACAGGTTATTGAAAATTCATCAAAATTGTGTTTGGATTGCATTTGTGGGCACAATCCCAATCCACTCCGGCTACCACTGTCGCTCGCACACGTAGCTGGTTTGGATTTGGATTTACTCCTGAACAACTACTAACAATAACACAGTATTTGCAAAGATTGTGTCGAGCCTATAGAACGACCAAAATGTCCTCATCGCACTCTTCCGACTCGGCGGATGGAAATGTCAGACCAGAAGCTAATAATGCAGTATCCGTCGATACTATAGTAAATTTTTCCAGTCGAAGCGGAGATCTAGTTGCATCCTTAGAATCTGATGATGAATATGATGTAGCTGGCGCCATGATAGACGTAGAAGGTTGTTGCTATGCTGATTATCGCATCGAACAATATGTCCATAGTGTATTGGATTTTAGTTCCCAATATGGTATTGATTTAAGTATATCTTATACGGCTCCAAATATTATTGGCAGACCTTCTAATTTTCCAGAATATGGAGATTTTCCACAAACTTTTGCCATGGTATGCATTTAATAGTTTTCTTATGGCTTAACAATTTTATAGATGATCTTTTATATATTTGTTTACCAGCGTACTTATGGCGATTGGTGGGAGAAGGCTCCGGCTCGTGTACATGAAATAGCACCACAAAATTTACCAAAAGTTCCCGCTGAAGATTTTATTGTTTTATACTTTGAAGACTATGTCGTACCCGATGAAATTGCTATATTTGAAACTTTTAATCCTGGTGCTGTTATACGTATTTGGGCGTATACAATCGCAAAGACTTGGATTTGTTTATGGGAGGATAATGATTTCTATATACGGCCACCGTATGTGGCAAATAGAGCTAGACGTTTTGCACCACCTTTGAAACGTATACAATTACCAACCAAGTGAGTAAAGTGTATAAAATAGATGTAAAATTCTTTTTTTTTTAACTACTGACATTGAAATCAGGTACATATTACAAGTTTTGGGTCAATTTACATATTGCAAGAATAGATTGATTCCAATAATATCCACTTGGTAGATGTTAATATCGCATATCTTTTCCTTTTGTATTTTGAAATAAATTTAAAAAAGTATTCCAACGTTATGAATCGAATTTTCGTTATTAACCGACTTCAAAAAAAAGGAGAAAGGTTGTCCATTCGTCATGTATTTTTTTATGGATGTTCCCTCAAAACTCCGAAATTTATAAACCGATTTCGAATTTTTTTCTTTATTTAAAAGGATGTACTTCCAGATTGGTCCCGTTGAAAAATGTGCGGGGCTACGCACATACGAAGTAAATACACATGCCTTTTCAACTTCTACTCATCCGATTCTTATGAAACTACACACACATTAAGTTTCTGTTTGAATACTACATCATTATTAACTAAAGTGGGCAGTGCCATGCCTATCAAAGTAAATTTTCTTTTTTAACAACTTCACGAAACCGATTCTTATGTCGGTAAAATTTTTAGAACCGAAACTGACTGAAACCTTTGAAAATTTTACCGAACGCCGCACAGTGATTCAGAATTGTTTTTCATTGGCCAAAACTCTGTAACTTTTGAACTAATGAAGATTTTTTTTATTATTTTCTTAGTGGATAGATAAGCTTGTATCCAGTTTTATTTTCATTAAAATCAGTACTGTGATTGTTGAGAAATTTAAGCTAAAAGTTAAACTTTCGATTTTTTTTTTAATTTAGCATAGAAATGCGTTTTTTAATGCGTTGTAATGAAAGTTAAAGCAGTCGAGTAATACCAAATTTACACGATGAAATATTTCATGAAATTTATTCATGAAACTTTTTGTATTTGCTTATTGCAAGCACAGAAAAGCAAATGGGTTAAAGAAAATTTACAAAAGCTGTCTGAAATTTTATTTCCTATCACTTTTTCAACACAAATTGTTTCCCTGTCCATTCTATTACCAAATAAAGAAAGTTTCATGCCACAAATTTCATGAAATATTTCATAATGTAAATTCAGTAAAAGCTTATTGAGTTAGCATTCAATAGATCTACCTTGGTATTTGAGTTATTTTTCATACAAATTTTTAATTGAAATTTCAAACGAATTTTTTACAAAATCTGCCTTAATTTAAAAGTCTCCGCTTTGACACAAATTTTTATTTAAAAAAAAAGTATTTAAGTATATAAGCTTTCTATATTTTTTAAATAATTTACGAAAATTAATTGTGCAAAAATAAAAGAAAATTAAAAAACGGAAACATGCAAGCATTACAAAATAATGAAGATTTTAAAAACTTGCGGCAATATGTAACATCGAAAATTGTCCCAACAAAATTTGGACAAATCATGACTTTACAAAAGTGTAACAAGCCACAAACTTTCTGCCACCAGAAAAATGAATATTGTAAGATCCAATTGCCGCAATCTAACCAAAATTATGTGCAAGCCATAAATTTTGATTTGACACATTATCTTCAAAAGAAAATGCAGTTTTTAGATACAATTTGTGCTAATTATGAAAAATACGCTTTTAAGAAAGTGCCTACCGAAATTAAATTAAACAGCAATGGAATCAATGGAACTTTAACAACTGAAATTAAACCACTAAAGAAAGTTCGCACAATTCTCAAACAAACCAGCAGTCATACCAAAGGAAATCCGATATATAAAAAGGTTTCACTAGAGACAGTGCCCACCGTTATAGTATTAACCAACAACTCATCATCAGAAGCAGAAAATAACGCTCTAAAAAATGCACCAAACGTGATAAAATTAACAAAGAGTCAAATCAAACGAGCTTCTTCATCTGATTTACAAAATAAATATTTTAAAAAATCATGTGAACATCTTAAACTGACAACAGTTGGCCCCAAAATGAACCCTCTATATTTGAATACCAATTGCCGTATTCATACCAGCAGAATATCAAATCAATTAACAAAAGCTTTTTACGGCACTGAATCAAATACAACGCTCAACACAGCAAAGAATGCTTCAAGAAGAAAAAGTGAAATTTTAAAAGAAACTAAAACTTTAAAACGGAAACCAAAAGAAAGCAATACTGCATCAGACGTTTTAATTAAAAATCTTCGTAATGCTGTAATCCACGGTATACAAATTCTGTTTAGTTCTCCTCTACGTTCTGGTAAATATTTATTCTTATGATTTATTATTAATTTAATATAAGCTTACATACAGTACAACCTCGCTCAACTCAAATAATAGAAATTTCTTCGTCTAGATGATATGTATCTATCTGTTTTAAGCACTAATGTCAAATTAAATCATATAGAGCAATCAGTTTTCAGAAAAAAATTTATTTCTAAATTGAGATTAACTCCCTTTAAAATGAGTCCAAGGTGTAAACTTTGAAAACGCCAGTACTCGTACATATGTATATATTTTTAGTGCCCTCTACCAGAATAATTCGTAAAAACGTAGTTATTTGATTTTTCTGTATAGTGTTGTCTAGATGTTGCTAATAATCACTTCCTTAGAAGTTGAAAATACACAATTACACGGATTATGTATGTCGAAGTAGAATTTGTGACTACATCAAATAGCCCTAGAATAAAGAAAAGTTTTACAAGTTGTCTTGCTTTGGAAGTAGAGAAAAAGTAGCTCTCCAAAAACTACTTTTTTTACTGGGATAGCAAAAGTAAATTTTAAACAGCATAATTAATAATTCTTGCAAAAAAAGACTGGCTACAAAATAGGCAATGTTTCACAAGTATCTGTTAAGTAGAAATAGTTTAAATGACTATCCAGGCAGATAAATACAATCGGCCCAACGTTGGCAAAGCATTTCCTAAGGTGTTAGAAACGTTGGCAAAATATTACAAGTTCTACTTTTGAAGTGTTGTGTCAACACACAAATAATAACCTCATGCTGGGGTCGCCCGACTGTTTTTTATATCGTTGGCTAAACACTGTGAAAACCAAAATTTAAATGCTGTCCCAATATAATTTTTTTGTTTAGTACAACCTTTTGCTATTACTTCGAACTCTAAAATTACAGTATTTTCCCAAATTACCAATAACTAAAAATAATATATTCTATTATTTTATAGTCTTATTGCAAGTATGACATATACACTTGGAAATATTATATGAACAGCAGAATTGTAAGTTTTGTTTTGTTATATTTTAAGAAAAGCGCGTATTATTCTGCAGCTCCTCATCTAAACAACAATATGGGGTATATTTATAAAAATTATTAAAGTTAATGTTGGTTTTATGAACAACCTTTGTATGGGAAAACCGGTTTTAATGCATACATTAACTTTACTAATCCTTTATGAATATGGGGGATAGAGTATAAATTTACTTCCATTCCCCCACATAATGCATGTTTACTAAAGCCCGTTTCACACTATAATACAGAGTATTCGCACATAGCATTTGGAAGATTGTTTTGCCAAAAGTCACCAAACTGAGCCTTTTAAGACTACATTAGATGATCAAAAAGTGATTAATCAGTTGTGTGCTTAAAAAAAGACTCGAAAATGATTCCCACAAATGATTAGAAAACGACTTGTGCGCAATCATAAATTGATCATGCATATGTTCGAAATTTAATCTTTTAAGACTACCTTGGACGATCACAAAGTGATTAAGCAGTTGCGCGCTCAAAAAAACCGAAAACCGGATTCTCAAAATCACGCTTTTTCGAATTATTCGAAAACCGGTTTTTTGTATATGTCGAATATTTGATAACTCTAACCGTTACAGTACGAGTACGACTGTGTATAAAGCTTATAAACATATTCGTACTGAAAATAAGAATTTTTTATATGAATAAAGCATAATCAGGCTAAAATTAAGTACTTTGCACTTGAATATTCCGACTTGAATCAATCTTTCTGTACTTGATTTCAAGAAAACCGGGATTACCGTATTTTTGACACCGCTTGGGATTAATTTAAGTACGTATGGATTGACTTTTCTTTATATATATTTGGTGCTTAACATTAGGTCTGTTCAATAACTGAAAGTTGTTACTAATTGTTACTAGTTGTTACTGGAAAGTGTTCACGTACTCGAAAAACTAGCAACGAGAGAGTGAAAAAAGAGCATAAAAAGTTGAGAGAAAAAAAATTTGTTGCAAGTTTTTGCTAGTAAAATTTTTACTAGCAAGAATTAGCCAAACAGCTGTTTAGATCTTTTGTTTACAAAATAAATGTAAACTTTTTTGAAAAAGTAAACTTTTTTTAGTTTTAATGAATTATTAAGAAATTAATACTTTTTAAGAAGTCAAAAATATTAAATACAGTAAGATTGGATATTTTTCTTTAATTTGACTGCAGCAGTGGCCGTTAAAAGAGTTTAAAACGCCTGAATTGGGTGGCAGAAAATTTTCCACCTTAAGGCTAAATCATAAAGGTTACACTCGAAATATTATGTGAGTCAAATATAAGAAAAAAAACCTGGCAAGTTTTTGCAAAGAACAAATTCAACTAAATTAATAAAAAAAAAATTCCACAACTACATTGAAATTAACTTTATTTCTATTGTTTACAGATATTTTAACTAAAAAAAAATCCTTATGTATAAGCAGTTCTATTTTTATTTCTGCTATTTAACTCATAAAGCTTTATTTACGGACAGTTAAAAGGTAACACTTTTTATCCTAAGTTGTGTTTATGTACCTCAAAATGATAAAATTTTCATATATTTCTTACGATATGTCTAACTTTTCATAGAAAGTACTAACAGCTAATGTAAAGTTTTCTGGGTGTACAAACTGTTTATTGTGTTACTTGCAAATTTTTGCTAGTAAAGCGTTCATTTACTTTTTCATATCTGGGAGAGTAATTTTACAAATTTCTGCTTTACTCTCTCGTTGCTAGTTTCTGCTAGGAAAGTAAATGAACAGACCTATTGAGAGTAAAGACGCTTTTGTTTTGCTTAAGCTATACGAAATCTTTTTCGCATATTTTTTTTTTGTGTAATAACCACAAAATTCAATCAAGTTGGATTGATTTACACTCAAAAGTATGAAAATTCCGTTTTTATGCTATTGTAGCATACAAATTTTAAATCGCAAACATAATGAAAAGGAGCGCTTACTTAAAAAAAACGGCTAGTACCACTAAATTCGGCGTACTCAAATTAGCTTTAGCAGTGCGGAGCCCAGTGAAATTTGTACAAATTATCAAATACGCAAACACAGCTTTTATTTATCAGAAAGTTATTTGATAATTATTACCTGAAAAGTACACAAACGCAACTATTACTTTACTTTTTTTATTTAAAAAAAAAATTACAAGTCTTGAAAATTTATTGTTTCAAAATTATCTGTTTGTGAATAAAAAAAATTATTTGTGAAAAAAATACATAAAAAATTTATTGATTTTTAATATTAAATAAGTGTACTACAATGGCCACTAAACACCATCTCAAAAAAATCATTGAAAATAGAGAAGATACATTGAAAAAAATACTTAAAGATATTCGAAAATATGAAATGAAAATACCGTCCACTATGCGAAGTCGTATAAGAAAATCGAAAAGTTTGGAACGCATTAAATCCAGCATCGAAGAAAAAGAAAGTATGCTAGAAAAGAAATTGCTTCATGATCCTCAATTTCGAAAATATTGCTATAAATATTTATTGCAAATGTTAGAAATATATTTATATAATCAAGAGCAAAGGGTGAAGGAAAATTCTACAAAAAGAAATGAAATATTAAATGAATTTAAATATTGCCACCCACAAAATTTCAAACGGATTAAGGCAGGGGAAAATATCGTCGTTGCTCACGAAATGTATCCAAAAGCTAAAACAGTTTGCAGTCGTAAGCCAAGTTTTTTATGTAATAAAAAATATGTGTTGTATAATCCTGGAATTGCCATAAATAAAAATCGTTTAAAGATTCTGGCTGAGAAAAGAAAACTTCCTTTAATTAAAAATCTTAAAAGATATTTAGATATTGAAAATAAAATTAATATGTCTGAAGCTTCTATGGAAAATCCCACAAATATGTATATATAAAACTATTCCATTAAGCTTAGCTGGTTTTGACATCATCAACACATAAGAAATGTCTTGAAGCGTATAATTATAATTGAGAAAGCAGCAAAATACAAGGAACGAAAAATTATGATGAAGAAACCCGATTTTCTTAACTGAGCAATCTATTTCCCCATCAAATTCAATTCAATTCTTTACATAAAAAAGTTATTAATTGACTTATAAATATGAACTACAGTTTTAATTTTAAGCTATGACTAAACTATTAGGCCATATTACGGCAGTCGAATCGATTCGATAGTTTATACTAAATTAAAGAAAAATTTTGTGTATTTCTTTAATCGAGCACAACAGTCGAAGACGATTCCACAATCGTATTAAGGTTTATTATTATAAAATACTAAATAAAACGCAAATTTGATATTAAGAAAAAACAATAGATTTACAGGAAACAGATTTTATCAGTTACCTTTAAGCGTTATTCATGATATGACAGTAATAACGACAGTTAGTGTCACGACAGTTAGTGTCACGACAGTAAGTTCCCAATATCAAATTGTACTTGATAGTGTACATCAGTAGCAATAACTGTCACAATTTCTGTCAAAACAGTCCTATCACGACAGTTACTGTCATGTTGCGAACGGGAATTTGCAGTAAGTCAAAGCACTACTATAATAAGACTTCTTTAAGAGAGTTACAGTTGCTTGCGTAAACCATCTGGCAAACCCATACAGCTTTTAACTCAGATATCACATTCTCATCTTGGTCAACGTAGAGAAGCCTAAATACTTCGTGGAGCCAGATAAACTCACGTTTGTGAACTACAACAAAGCCAACTAAAATGTATTCACCAACTCTATTGGCGATTGAATTCCTTCACCTACCCCTTCCCACTTGTGCCAGGAAAGGGGAGAAAACTCTGAGACTCACTATTCTCAGGGCAGTGAATTGTTTTATTATCCCGGCAGGAAGAATCCCAAACATTTCTCGCTCGCCACACAGCAACATGGTTTCAGGGCAGCTCAGCACCACGACGGCATTGAATCTTATAGCTACCCAGATTGCTAATGGTCTTTATCAGCATATACCGTGTCAACGCACAATTGGAGCTGCTCAAGACATTTAACGCGGTTCACCAATCGCAACTGATTAATGAAATCATGAAGTCCAGTCTTCCCAACGACATCAAACGCTGGATTGCTAAGTACCTCAATAGAAGGCAAATGTTTGTGGAGTTGAGAGGCCAAAAATTAAGCTACCGAACGATAAAAGGGGCGTGCCACAAGGAGGAATACTGTCATTAATACTCCTCAATATTTATCTATTGCCAAAATTCCCACCCCTTCAAGAAGTATCACTGGTGTCATCCGGTGTAAACATCCGTGACAAAATAACCCAATATCTGGCTACCGTTACAGACTACCTGCAGCTATCACCCTCAAAGTCGCCAGTTTCCCTTTTCACTTCTTGGACTAAGGAAGTAGGCGTGGAATTAGACATCTTTGTCGGAGGCATGCGTATGCAGGATGTGTAAAAATGACTACATGAGGAGGCATTAATCCTACGAGTTAGGCAGCACAATGTACTGCTGACAAAGCAGTTCCTGATGGCATGGCACATACGAACTTGCCATAATAATCAAATTCTGATGTAGGACTCTCTTCCAGGGCACATCGGAAAAGACTTTCGGTACTATATCGAGGACATTAGAAACGCCATCCCACGCAGCGGTAACAGAATATCTATTGCGAGCGTCATGAAAGTATTGGATCACTGAAACCATTAATAGTTAAAGATGCAACAAGCAATCATTTGAAAACGATCGCTGAGAAAATTTACAATTGGTCTTATTTTGTATATCCGATAAGGATTTGCGGCATCGTATACAGTGTTATTGTGTATATGAAGGTATTCCCTAATCTTCTGAAATCGATTGACAGTCATAACATTATGTACTGCATCAACGCCATTTTGCATATTCCAATACGTAATCTCTAACAGCATTAAGTTTGAGATAAAACATGTTACATATGATGCCAATGTATCTCCCGAGTTCTATTGCACCGACAAAAAAAAACGTTGCTAATTCTTTTCAACCTTTGTGTAAATTAAAAGTTATTCAGATATTCAGGTATTGCAAAATCATCTGCTGATTCTGGTTCCAACTTAGAGCATCCGATAAAGGCTCTTCATTCATTTATTGTTGTTATTGTAACAGCTCTGTTGTTGTCGGGAGTTCCTTCCTGAGGAAAAATTTTCCGTTTGATACAGCTGTCACTGGGTTGATAATCTTTGCCCGAGTGAGACTCGAGTCGCTCAGGAGCGTAGATTCAATTGTTGTGGAACATCATTCATTTGTAGATCCCCTTTCTTCCATTGAGTTCTCTCAGAATCAGTGGAAATAATGTCAACAACAATCTCCTTGTATTTGCAGCATTCTTCGCGTATTAGATCCAAGTTTTTAGTTTCGTCAGTACCTTCCTTAGAAGGTAGAGGCATGTAAAAAACTAATATTTTGATTCTTTTTCTCAAAAGGGCGAAGAAGGCTCCTTTCTCATTAGGGATAAATCGGCAGCCATTGCGGCTTAAAGGTAATTTTATTTAAAGTTTTTTTTGTGGTTTTTGTAATAAAATTGGAAAATCCCTTTATAAGTTATGATAAAATCAGTAGCGCAGAGCAGTCTATTCAAAAATTCAAAATTTTGGAAAAAAATTAATAAAAAAAAAATTATCCATAGAATTTAAAATTTCGACTGTTTTTGTAGTTAGGGGACCCGACCATAACACATCAAAAAATTAATAATAGTATTCCTTGGCTTTTTTTCTTCTTGCATAGTGTAATTAATGCGATATACTACATACATTCATATATTCTATTCGCTATCTAAAATCGTTTTTTAATTTATACTAGTATGGCCTACAGACGACACAATCGTCCGTATTCTAGATATACTAAATGATTTCATTAAGGTTCACAAAAAATTATCCAACGTCATAAAAATCGCTTAAAAAACAGCCACACAATAGACTAGAATAGGGGAAAGATCTGGTCCAAAGACCGGCACTGCGACACCTAGTGGATCTTTTGTGCCATAGATCTATAAATTAAATCAACCTCTGCATGACTCTCCTTATAAATGTCAACACAGACTTTGAAGAAGTCCGCTTAATATCAGCCGAGCACAGAAACTCAGAACGAAAAACACTCCTTCTACTATTACATAAGACGATACACTCACAGAGAATGTGTGCCGTTGTCTCATCCTCTTCCGAGCGTAAACGGCACAAGGGTGAGCGAACTTGGTTAATTTTTCACACAGGATAGTTCAGTCCAAAGTGACTGGTTTTCTCCAGTAACAAGCTGTAAATCATTCCTGAAATTCAGCATGCCACTATATGAAAATAGCTGCATCAATGCCTTAGCTTGCCTTAAACCAGAAGAAGCCAACCACACTTCCTTTGCGGTCGATATGTCATTTCCTTTGATTAAGGACTTGGCGGTCGATATGTCATTTCCTTTGATTAGGGACTTGATAGTCGGCCAGTTTACGCCACAAAAGGGCTCTGGGTCCATAAGAGGAGTAGCAGAAGCCCTCCTGGCCAATTCATGCGCTTCCGTCGTTACCCGGATGACCAGTGTGGCTAGCTATCCAGTAAATGGAAACCTTGTTGTGAGTTAAAGCACTCTAAAACAAGCTTAGAACGGAGTTCCCAAGAAAGGAGGGACTTCAGAGCAGCCTGACTATCGGAAAAGATAGCTATATGCCCACCCTTAATGCCCCTAATTAAATTAATATGAACACACTTAGTGATCGCCAGTATTTCCGCCTGAAATACGGTAGGCCATTTGCCCATGGGCATAGAGATTTTCACGTTGGATCCCCAGACTCCAGCGCCAAATCCATCTTCTGTTTTGGATCCATTCGTATACCAGCATAAACTTCTGAAATCCACAGTGGACCGTTTTCTTCCCAAGTTGCCCTAAAGGAAATTGTGCTACTATACTTCAGCCAATAACAATACCACTTAATAACAGAAACACTACATTACTTATCAATATGCACTCATAAGAATTAACACACTGAAACTGATATAAATAGATGTATCTGTATACGTGACTAATGTGTACTATGTGCGTATGTATTAGTACCAACTTTAAACGCTTAAAGCTCCCAAAATAATGAAGCGATTTTAACAATATATGAATTGTACACCTCTTTGAAAAAATATGTTTAAAACGGTATAAGTTTTATCAAAATCGGTTCCGTATTACGGACGTAAAAGGGATATAAAAAAACGTGTTTGCCTATTAATTATATATACTTATATAGATTGATGCTACAAGAACATGCAACAACTTTGGCAGCTAAAGTAAAATGTTAGAGAGATAAACCGGTATTTATTTTAAAAGTTCGCTGTAATTTAAAGCAAAGATTAACCCGTTTGATTTAAATTGCTTAGACTACGGGCCCATTTAAGCGTTGTACCATATTTGGTACGGTATGTATTTAAAGATTAATGAGATAAACTATAGCCCGCGTATCTTTCAATAAAAAAATCGAGTTTTATTTTCTTAAAGATATGGCCTCCGCTATGATTTTTTCATATTTTAATCTAATCGCAAGTTTTAAAGATAGATATTAATTACCATTATTTTTGATGTAGGCGTCTATCAAAAACGAAACGGTAATTCCATTGTCGTGTGACAGGCTATCAATTTCTTCTCACAGAGTAGCCGACCATCTGCTAATATAGTATATACCCTAGAGGTAGTTATTATTGGACCCAAGTGGGCTGGAACCCTTTCTTTATAGTTTTCACCAGCAACCTGATAACCTAACCTAACCTAGAGGGAAAAGAACCAGTCACAAGACAGGTCATGTGGCTGGTTCCCGAGGACTAGCAACCGGTTCGAGTTCCAGAACATAATATGAAAGGGAACGGTAACTTTTACATGCCTTTGTCATTGGAGGTGGTCAATTGACATAATTAAGATACTCAGTGATAGGTTCTAGACCCAAGCTAAGGCTACTTGTCCTGTGATGGGTTCTTTAATACTAGCTGAATTACTGTACTTTAAACAAATATTTTTAATTTGGAAAAAAACTGCTTGTGCAATGAGGGTTTTCTTGCTAACATTTTTGTTCTAGTTTTGTGATATGATTCTTTTCAACCGGTCACCACTCAGGAACATTTCGTACCATTTCCATTTTCACCAGTCATAGGGCAAGTACGTTCAAGACAATTGGTACAACATTTCCCGCAGGGATATGCTGTTTATGGAACCCAAACAATCTAATTGAGAGAAAAATTTTTATCAAAATCACTCAGTTTTTTTTAGTGGTTTCCATAGAAATTTTCTACTCAAATCGATTGTTTTGGTTCTATAACCAGCACATAATTTTCTGTTAACTTACAAAATATATAAAATTCTTTATTTTTTTGCAGGACAATAAGACTGGAGTTTAATCACCAACGCCTCCACTATTATACCGAAATTGATGCAGTTCTTTTAAATGGGAAAAAATTAAACATGAGAAGTACACAAAACCTACTTGACTACTATGAAAGACAAAGAAAAGGTAAAGATAACTTAAATTACAACTGTTGCGGTCTTAATTTTTTAATATAAAACCAAACCATCGGTTGATTTTTCTTGCAGGCTCTATTTTATGTAAATTACAAAATATGAAATTTCGCCCTGTTTGCAAGGATAATTATCAAACACGTTTGCAACATTTTCTAATGCATGATTTGGATAAATTCATGTCTGCCTTAAACAATGTACAAATCACAGATATAACTCATAACAAAGACACTGAAACAACGTCACGAGCAGATCTAAATGATATGCCGGTAAAATTTGCAAATTGTTTACCTTTAAAATTATATATTTATTTTGATGATTGCTCTTTTTTCTTTATTTCTTGCTTTTAGTTCGATATAGTTTTAAAAATCTTTAGCTATTTAGATTTACTTTCACTATTTCGTGTTGGTCAAGTATCACGATTCTTTTATGATGTCTCTACTCATCCTTTGCTATATAGTGAAATAAATTTGAAACCTTACTGGCATTTAGCATCAACTGAATTACTTTCCACTTTAGCAAAAAGAGCAACGATATTAAAAAAATTAGATATGTCCTGGTGTGGTTGTACCATACAGACAGTATCTCCTACGGAGTTTAAAAAGTAAGTTTTAAACAAATAAATAAAAAAACGGATTCATTTATTTCTTCATTTAAAATTAATTCTTTAAATGTTTAGGTTTATACAACAACGTGGTGACACTTTGACCCATATACGCTTGAATTCCGCCAAGTTTTTAAATGCCAGCTGTATAGAAACTTTAGGAATTGTCTGTGATAATTTAAGAGGTACATTATTTCTTTATTTTGCAACTCCAATAGATTGTTTGTATGCGTACTTAATTTTTTTTTTTTAAGAACTTTCTTTGCGCAATTGCTCTACTAGTCCGCCTTTATTAAATTTTTCCTGCTTGGCTAATTTAAAGAACTTGGAGCGTTTGGATTTATTTCAAACTGTCATCGAATCCGACTTATTACTCACCATGCTGGAAAGTAATGCTAAATTAAAACATTTAAATTTGGGTGAGTTTTTGAAAACAAACTGGAAACTTTGAGCATTCTTCTACTTTTTAACTTCTCTTTAATTAATATTAGCTTTTTGCAATGTGGCCGCTAATATGGATGATATTGCTTTGCATATTTCCCAGTATAATAAACAATTGGTATCTTTGGATTTATGGAAAGCACATTTTCTATCGGCACATGGTCTTCTTGCCTTAGCTGAATGTCATGATTTAGAAGAAGTTGATTTTGGTTGGTGGTAAGTTTTACATCTAAAAATTTCTGTAAAATCACTTATTTTAAATTATTAAATCCTCTAGTTTACGTGAGGCTTCTCTGGGAGATTGCCTGAAAGAGTTTTTGACAAAATGTCCAAAAATAAAGAAATTGTTTCTAGCAGCAGTTCGTGGTTTAACCGATCGTGATTTAGAATATATTGCAAATTTGTGTCCCAACTTGGAGCAGTTGGATCTAATGGGTGTTTTGGGTATATCAAAAGAAAAATACTATGAGTAAGTTAAAAAATAAAAAATTAAAAAAAATACCTTTCATTATATTTGCCAAAATTTTTTTCTTAGTATACTACAAAAATGTAAAAAACTGGAATTAATGGATTTGAGCTTTTGCGATAATATTATGGATTATGAGGTATTTATTCTGTCTAGATGAAAACTATTGAGTTCGACAGAGTTCTAGATATATTACTTTGTGCATTATTTTATTATTAAAATAGGGTAGAGTATTGCATTTTTAAACTGTCATCGATTATACTAGTGTAGGTTGCAAGAAAATTAACCTCAAAAATATGTTTTCTAAGCTAATTTGAAATCATCGCTGAATAATAAAATTGAGTTAAACTACCTCAAATCAATCAACGAGTAGACCTCACCATCTTCGATTTGGATAGAACTTTGTATGGAATTTTTTTTTTAGTATATTACAGTAATGACGTCATCAAAATTGAAAAAATATATCTACATATAAAAGTCGAGTTTACTTAAAAAATTTTCAATATCTCCAAGAGTGCTTAAGTTAAAGACCTCAGCAACATACCATTTGAAAGGTTACAGAACCCCCTTCATAATGAAGTAAATTTTTCTCGGAACACAAATTTATTTTAAAAAACTTTTTAAATTATCGAAATCTAAAATTGTCATTTCTTAAAAAAGATAAATTTGAAAATTTTCAAAGAAATATATGTTTTGGTTCACTTTTACTTCTACCGAGACTACTTAGCCCCAAAGTGCTAAAATTATTATATCTAAAGTTATAGATAGAAATGTAGAAAACTTAAAAAAACTTTACGAAAAATTAATAGAATCTCTGTAACTCAAACATTTTGTGAGATATTTACTTATATAACTCAACTCAACTTACATAAATAATTCGACTTTTTTAGATATATTTATTAAATCTTGATTACGTCATATCCCTATAACTAGAAGACCCAGGAACCCAACATTTCATATACGGGTTTTTATTATATTAACAAATGTCCATAGCGAGTTTCATTAAAATCGGAGAGAGTGAGGTTCATGTCACCCTTTTTCTTCATTTATTTCCAGATATTTGGGAAAAAGTGTTTTGAAAATATATTAGCTATTACAAAAATCTTGAGAATGTTTCATCTGAATAATTGCTTTTATCTAAATGGAACAAAATGGTATCAAAGTTCGTCATTTTGAAATTTTGAAGAAAAAACTTCTAAACACATTTTCAAAATCTTTAACGCCTGTAATTCAATAATTGTTGTACTGATCAACACAATCGCTGTATTGGTTTAAAGAAGAGAAAGATATCTATGCAACGCGTGCAATTTATATTATTCAAATCAGTGGCGGACATTCTCAAAACTTCCTATACTCTCGTGCATCAACACACGTACACTGTATGTGAGATTCACAGACTATACATATATTTAGCAGCGAAGCACATACACAAACACAGAATAAGATAGTGTGCGTTTGGACACCTCTGAACCGCGGCTAATATATCGCGACCTTAGTATTGTTTTGGCTCATATGCCAAAAAGTCGGAATGGAGAAAAACACAAAGAAGATTTACATAAAGCTTTCTCAAAATATATCGGATTGATTTCTAATCGGATTGATGAAAATCCGATTAGAAATTAACATATTTTTACTGAAAGTAAAATATCTTGTTTTGTGCTCCAGCAACCTTTTTTATTTTATTTGTAAAAAGTAGCTTTTGTTGCTCCATGTGTATACTAACTGCTGTGTATTGATTAACTTGTTATTGAGATGAAATTTTCTACTTTTTATTGAAAATAAGCGTATAAATGTTATTGGAAAAGATATTTACATGGAATAAAAAGTTAATATTGATGAAACTTGGTATTATACTTGATTTCTGATTTTTATTTTTTTATTTAAAAATAATAATTTTTTTACAAAAAATTTATCAAAAATGATGATATCGAGCACAATGAATGCTTGATATCTCAGAAACCAGGAACAATTTCGCGAAACAGTTTTTGGATTCTGAAAGAGGGTATTGAAAATATATATACCCCATACTTAACTCAATTTTTTTTTTAATGGTCGGTGGGCCAAAACAATACTATGGTCGCGATATACGTTTTGATCGACCCCAAACTATCCTAGAAAACACTTGATTTTTGAGGTTATGGCAAAAAGTTTAAATAAGTTCATTTGATCACGTTGTAAAAAATATGGCTTCGGTCGAACTCAAAACTATTTTATGTCCTAATCAAATTTTATTTATGTGTGAATTATTCATATTATATAATATAATTTATTTTCAGGTCGCTATGTGGTCTCGAAATTTTAAAGTGAATATCAAATGTTGTCATGTACCTAATGATTTTAGATAAGATTTTAAACTTATACATACTTTTTGGTTGATTGCTTTTGTAACAAAAATCCATATTAAATATGAATTAATCTAAAAAATATGTTATGTATGTAGATAGTTTTAAATAAATTGAAATCTAAACGGAAATCCTTGAGTTTATAAATTTACTGCCTGTTTTTGTAAACAAAATAAAAATTTTTGAGATATAACGGTCAGTTCCCCAATATGCGTATACTTTATTTTGCAAATGTGTTTTTTTTTTAATTTTCCTAATAATTCTTACGCAGAGCTACCAGATAAATTTTCTAAATTATCATTAATTTCGTGATGAAATATAAAAAAATTAGATTTTGTTTCGGGCCGGTCTACGCGTGCAATTTTTGTTGCAGCAATTTTTTAATATATGGGAGTGTTGAAAGCGAAATACATGCCATATATATTCCTCTCTCGCTCTTTCTCACTAAAAAACAGAATTGCTGCAACAAAAATTGCGCGAGTAGATCGGCACTTACGCGTCTACTGTGTACGGTTGTCACGATAATTTGAGAGAATTGCAATCACAAATACAAAATAACAGCGTATTGTCATCTCGTCGCATTGAGTTGCTTAAGTGTGTTGGTGTTTATTTGCCTTGTTGATAGCTACAACTCACTGTTATGCTCTTGTTGTTTTTGATCTTCGTGTTGTGTAAAAAATAATCGACGCTATTTCTATCGGGTATATTTTGAGAAAACTTCATGTAAATCTTCTTTGTCGTTTTGCTCCATTCCGACTTTTTGGCATATGAGCTAAACCAGAAATGAGTTCGCGATTAGTGGATTTAATTTATCTAAATCAAGCGTTTTTAGATCGACTCGATTTACAGAACATGCAGGATAAACTTATTTCCATATCATCTTGACGAGACATTGATTTGTCATGAGAAATGTCAAAGTCGATACGTAAAAATAGCATTGAAATTTGTTTCATGTTTTTATGTATGAAATTGATAAAATTCTACATATTACATAAGTTCAGTACTCAAGTCTGACACTGTGCAGTGCGTTTGTGTAGTGTATGGCGGTGTTTGTACTATGTATGATGTGAAATGGTTAAGAATCAAAGGGATTTTGATATATGCGCAAGTTTCTACAGTTGTGCAGTTATCTTACTTAGTGTATGTAGAAACCTTTGGTTGCGTCGCCGCTTCTTCAGATTTAAAAACGAAAAATGAGCGCAAAAAATATTATGGACAGGGTTAATTGCTCGTCTCCCCGTAGCAATTGTTATTGCTAGTAATTGTCAAACTCCGTATTGAAAATTAAATTATTTTTGTTTTGGCTGTATTTTCTATATGAAGCTTGGCAATTGCCGCAATAAAAATTGCTACATGGAGACCTAGGGTAATAGAATTATACAAAGAATCACCTGCACAATGGCGCATTAAAAGGGGCGAAAATAATTAAAAGATTAAAATTAATTAATACGATAGCGCAGTATTTGAATAGTTTTCTTGTATATGTAGTGTAACACAAGCTTCGTTTACGCAGTGCCAGACTTGAGCACTGAACTGTTATTGTATCATGCATTGTTGAAAATGCTAAGTAATCCGTCAAAAATATTGAAATTTTTACTCACGATTCTTAGACGATTTAAAAATCCACTTTGCCGACTTTTGCTAATATCGTTTTTTTTTTGGGAAAATTTGTCGATTTTATACCAATTATTTATGTGGCAACTACATATGATTAGAATCCATCTCACATTTTTGCAGTCCATATTTGTGCGTTTGCAAAGAACATTATTTTTTGAAAAAGTAAACACAAAGTTGTGAAAAGTGTTGATTTATGAAATTTATCAACAGTAAATAAATAAGAGATAAATCTCAAATAAAGTGGTTCTGAACCATAGAAAATGTGAATAGCAAAAATCGAATTTGGTGAAATTTTCTTAAAAGAACAACAAAAAAAGAACAAAAAGATAAAAGAGAAACTGAAAAGCACAGGTGAACCAAGTAAAGAAAACAAACTGTCAAAACCATTTTTGTGATTTGTTATTGTTTCGCATAATTACAGTGTTGCTCGCGTATTTGCCGATAGATGCTTTTTTGTGGATTAAAGACACATCGTTAACTGAAAAGTTAAACTCCCTAACATTAATATTACAGTAGAAGCAAAAAAATAAAAATAGCGTTTTCAATGCAGTTCACAGGCAGTACTACGGTTTCTACGGTGCCACGATCTGACGAAAAGTCCATATAAAATTTTTTGATATCACGCTTCGTTGCCAAGATATAAGCCATCGGCCGGGCTTCGATGAAGAATGATTTTCTTCCTAGCCGGCCGTCGGCCGGGATTAATGGGTTTATCCTCTGGTTATGTCGAATAGCGGCTGAAGAATGATTTTCTGCCTAAAACGGCACTGATTAATAAGATTTTCTACATAACTTTTAATTGATACCAATATTGACCAGTTTTATATGAAAACTACAGAGGCCCATAACTCGAAAATTGGAGGTCGCCGCCAATTTTTCTATTTAATATTTTCTTTTTATTTTTAAATTTTCTATCTAGGCTATTTTTTATTTCATTTGGACCTGCTTGGCTAAACTATATGTAAGTCAAAAAAGCTTCAGACATTTCGCAACATCTCGAAAAAGAGAGATACCAAAAATTTTACTATGACTTATTTCATTGAGTTCTATACAAAAACCATCAATATTAACAAATAAAATTATAAATAATTCAAACTCCAAACGTCGATATCTCGAAAACGAAGCGAAATATAGACAAATTTTTTATGACTTTTCGTCTTATTTCGTTGAGTTCTATACGGAAACATCATCAGATCGCGGCGCCGTAGGCTCCGTATAATCTCCCTCGTAAAATATATAAAAAATATTTCTGCAAATAATTTTGTGTATGTGCCTTTAAAAATAAAATTGTTAAATCTAAAAAATTGGTGATAATAATCAAAGTTTGTAATCTATACTGAAATATTTATGGAGTTCACGCAACATTCGGTAAAGCTAGCCATACACGTATGATTTGTTCATGTTCGATTTAAGTTTTTATGTTTACGGGGCTATTATAGGGCATTTACATTGGCATAAAATCAAGCTCAAACCAGATTTTGGGCAAAATTCAGTTTATTTTATTAGATTTCCCATACAAAATAAAATCTAGTTTCTTATACTATATTTACACCAGAGCGAAATCTAGTAGATTTGAATTGAAATCTATTTTAAAATCTATACCGTTTACACCAAGCTTTTTTGAAACTTTTTTAAATTTCACTGCCAAACTACATAGAAAAATTAAGTTTCAAAACCAAAATAGCTAGAGGATAAACCTAATAGCAAATACACAAACCTTATGCGGTTTATTTTTTTGTACAATATGAAAAAACAGAGTTTTAGTTCCCATACATAACAAGATTTTGACAAAATCCAGTAAGGAACTAGATTTTATTTTGTATGGGAAATCATAGCCTGTGTGCTCTTCCAGACTCAGATCTATTCATGTTTTAAAGAGGAAGAAATTTCTTCCTACCTCCCGTCGTGGTCCTATTTTGCTTATTTTTGAAAATCATTTACATCTTTGTAAATTCTCAAATGGTTTTTGAATGTGTGTACATAAGGTAGAGGGTTTGTCACTGTTCAAAATTGTGTTTGATTTCTACTGGCGATTTGGTAAAGCACCAATGAAATGAATAGACAATGCTTAAACACCAGCAAATAAATTTCATTTAAAATAACATTATGACAAAATGCCAAGTAATAAGTTTCTTAATGGTATAATGTAATTATTTATAATGTTTTTTTTTTTTGTTTGGAGAATTTCTTCTTTGGGAATTTGTAAAAGTCTATCGAAATTATTGTTGGGGCGTTTTTTTTGTTTCAGGTAACGATATGTAGGATTTTGTATTGATTGTATAAGGCGCTATTCACATATTGCGATACGCTCAATGAGGTGGGTGTTGGTGGTTAATGATTTGAATATTTTGTAAATAGCATTACGATTCATTGTAAAAATTCCATAAACATAAAAAAATTTACATTTTCATAGCCTGTACTTTCTCTTTTTTGTAGTTTTTTAAACTAAGTTTAATCCCTTAAAAACAAATGCGGTCGGACGCAAGGTTTTTCTATTCTATGGTTTTGCGCACAACAACGCTGGTTACTAACACACATCATGCCGATTCTAGTTTTGTGTAGCAGTGAAAATAACTGTCAAAAACTTTTGATATGAAAATTTATTTTGCACAGAAAATTTATAAGTGTAAAATAAACATTTGGTGAATAGTAAGGTCAAACTCACAAGGAAATAAATATTTTGCGTATTATAATTCGTTTATTTATTAATTAAAGGATGATTTTGATCTTCCAAAGGATAATTAATGATTTAAATATAAAATACACAAGAAGAATTTTTATCCATATATATTAATAATAATAATAATAATAATAATAATAATAATAATAGCCGTAAACGTATATAAAAAAACTTACGACACAAGATATGCCGATTTTCTTTAAAGTTATCATAGAACACTAAAGATGAAATAAATCTTTAAGCAAAGAAAAGTATCTCCAAATCGGGAAGCCTTTTAGGAACTATAGTGTCACGGACAGACAGTTACGGGAGAACACAACTAGAAAAGTAAGGATAAATGTGGATATACCGGTTTTCTTCCAACATATCTAAGAAATAAAAACTACGATATTTTTTGGCTAAAAATAACTTATTTTACAATTCTCTTATATTCCACTTTCTTTTGTGAATTATATTTTGTGTGATTTATTATGTAAAACTCGCTAATAAATAATAAGAAAAACACTTCAACATTCAAAGTTACTTCCACTTTTTGTAGCCTGCGTAACAAAACTTTGTGCTCATAAAACTTTCCGATAAGCTCTAGTTTCGAATATATGCAGACTTTTATATTTTTATAAATTACAACAATTCGTTTCTTCTTTATTTCTGTTATTACTCCCATGTACTTCAAAAGTTGTACAATTCAAGGAATGCGTTTTTGGAGGCAATAGTATAATATTATTCGTCATATTGCTTTTCATATTGCATACAAATCATTCAAATGTGTATCTTGTATACTAAACTCTTGAGGAGAGAATATAATATCTTTCCATGAAAGTGTGGGTAAATTAAAAACTAAAACTCGTTTTCTGGAAAATCAGTATTTTTGAGTTGTGTCACTTTTCAAGTGCATGTGCGATATGTCCTTTAATACATCAAAAATATTGTATTTTACTTTATGAAATGATCAATCAAATACATCAAAATTGACCAAATATCACAAACAACAAATACATATTATTTTTATATAAAATGAAAATTTTTTAATTTAGTGCGTTTTTTCATGAATTGCTCGGTTTTATCCTGGTTTCAGTGCTTTTTGAAATTTTAAAGTTTACAACGCTGCATAGTACCAAAGTTTTCACAGGTACATATGGAATGAAACATATTTTCATAATTCAAACGAGAATCAGAAAATGTGTAATTGTGAAAAGATAGAGTGAAAAAGTAATGATGAAAACTAATATGAAAAGTTTTTTTTTCATTTCACATTATCACAGAACCAGAACTGATCCCCTGGTGCATGTAGAAATGTGATGCAAAATCACATTTTTATATGAAAAGTTCAGAGCCCCATAACTCGAAATTTGGGGGTTTCCGAGGATTTTAGTATTAAACATTTTTTCTTAGAATTCAATTATCTATCATGCCGACGTTTTGTTCATTGTTATAACAAAAAATTTGCTCGTCAAGACGTAGTGTTGCACACCGACCACACGAGCAATTGCATATGGCTTAATACAAGCAATATCGCCGGCAGAACCACGACGTCAATTGAGAATGTTCTTGCTTGTATTTCTTGGTAGCGAACACGTACAAATTTTAAAATATTAAATTGACAATTTTGCTGAATAAGGTTGTGCGTTGTTTACACTGTATTCTTTTATGTATGTAATTTATAATTATATAAATAATAATTTTTTACATTTTCCAGCGATGCTTCAAAATTAGCTTTATTGTTAATTTTTTTCACTTTTCACAAAAAAAAAACTCAAATGGCAATTGAATTTGACAGCTTGTGATAAAAGATTATTAATCAGCAATGTATTTTAACATTTGTTGCTGAATATGTATTCGAACACATATTCATACGGTCCACACGCAAATATCTTGTGTCGGCAATCGAATTTGGCGGTTGCCACGGCAATAATTGCCAACCTTATTGCTCGTGTGGTCGGCGTGTTAAGGAAAACACAAACCAAAGCGAATTGATACCGGGTGGCCCTATTAGTAAAAATGAGCATCAGTTGACTTTACCAAAGTGTCAAACTCTATGTAAAAACACTAAACAACAACTTTTTATATATGCATTTAACATGACAGATTGGTAAAGTCCAGTTGTTGTTGCACTAATAAGGCCACTTGGTATTAATACGCTTTGACACAGTACCCATGTTCTGTAAATAATGTGAGAAATGTTCAATGCGAGTAAATTGTTATCATCCTGTGCAACACAGGGTAAATAAGAGAAAACATAAATTTTCTTTGTTAACTTTAATATATTCAGTTTAATTATTTTATAAATCACCCTGGAAAAAACGGGATGACTATTATAATTGTTGAATCTTTCTCGATGCGAGATCACAAGCTACAGAATATGGGCACAGGGCTGTCAGATTTGTTTTTCGCTTCCCAGCCAAATAACTTGTCGAATATCGCAAAATTAGTCCAAACATCACCAATATAATAAAATTATTAAATTTGAGTTGCGAATATTGTAATATTGAAAATTCGGTAAGTAATGCTCATCGTACAACATAAAAATGATATTGTTCATAAAAATAAGGAAACGTTTTTACATATATAACTTCCGACTTGAAACGTTTTTACGTTAACTAACTACAGTTCGTTTATAAAAGGACAATAAATAATGGAGTATAATAATATACTGAAAAAAATCTATCAAAACAAGTTCAATCTAAATAGGACGTAATAAACTTGAGCTTCGAGAAAAAATTAATATATAAATCTTGTGATAAAATAGAACTGGTGTTGACTTAAACGTGTATTTAAGTACCCATATAATTTATTAAATCAAAACTTTCGTACGTACTATTTTCAGTACCATAATTGCTGTATATTTCTATCTGTGATACATTTGTTTGGATTAACAAACATTCAGTTTGAATGAATGTGTTCTTTCAACACAAGCATTACTTGTGAAAACAGCCAACACCTGCCAGAAGTCCATTTTGTAAAGAAAAGATTGCATTACCAGATTAAGCAGCGTTTATCTCAAATAGTTTATGGGTTTGAAAAAGTTCTGTACATAAAGAATAGATATATTTTTAACATTATTCTATTTTATTGATTATATTTATAAAAAATATAGCCAAAAATATCGCCAAGGATATCAAATATCACCAAGTAAATCGCCAACCGCCATTTGAAATTTTTCATCGCCATTAACAACTTTTTATCGACACGTTTGGCGACAAATCGCCATGTCTGACAACACTGGCACGAACTCATATTTTTCTTCTTTAAATAGTACTAAAATATACAGCTCTGCAAGGCCGACGAACGAATGACATCTCAAAAATATCTCGAAAGTTTTTTCTGTTGACTTCGTTTGTCCTACCTTTTCTCTTTATAATTCGTTTGTGGAATTTCACTGAAATGCGTTGCAATTTCAATAAAATTTTAATGCAAAAACTTGGTTGATCATCGAATAAAAATTAAAAACATTAATGTGTAAATTATAACACTCATAAATTAATATTAAAGGAACAATAGATAAAAACGAAACGTGGTATTAAACCATAAAGAAAATAAAACATTTGTAACTAAATTTGGTATAAAAAATAGAAGTGAGAAAACAGATAATCAAAAAGAATTGAGTGAGCTAATATCAGAATAAAAAGCGAGTGAAGAAGTGCAAAAAAAAATTAATGAAGTCAGAAGTGGAGTTAAAAAATGGAACAAGTAGAACAAATCTTTTGTTTGTCAGTTTTTAAGCTGGTTGATTTTGCAAAAATAAATTGAAATTCAATAAATAAACGGGTCAATTTAAGTGCGTAAGAAAAGTTTCCCAAAAAAATACGGAAAGAAATGAGTTGAAGAATATTAAAAAATAGACCTCATTCCTGTGTTAAAGCTTAATTCAGCTTTAAAAACAGCATGTATGAGTGAACTCGCAGCCAGTTTTGACAAAATTGTTCTTATTTTTATATATCGTAGAACACGCCTTTTTAATTTTCGATAATTATCGAATATCTCAATGCAGTGTTTGTTTAACTAATTAAAATCTTTATTCATCATCATTTTTATACATAAATTGAGAGATGTGATTTGTTTCCACTAAATTAAAAACTTGTTTTTAGCTAAACTAAATAAATCAACAAACCGAATTTGTTCGACGTTTGCGTCTACGCTGACGTTAGCCGTCACCTTCATTCATAGTAATAACGACAAAACACCACAAAAGAGCTGTGAAAAGCAGCAACAGTGTTTTCAACACAACAACAACGACAGAAGTTGTTCTTAAAAAAATCATAATAAACCTCTAAAAACGTCATATTAACTTGACTCCAACAAACAACAATAAAGTAATAACTTATAAAATATGGATGAAGATGAGAATAATTTGGCAAACAATAGTGCAACAATAAGAGCCGAGGCAGCACATGAAGATTTTGATGATGATGATGATGACTTACTTGATACAATAGAAGTAACAGTCAACACGGATGGTGCACATTCGTCACGTAATGATACGGAAGATATTGAAATAATTAACCTCCCTCCTAATCAACCACAAATGCAGCAGCAGCAAGCAGAAAATTCGATCACTACTGCAAATAATGTAAATGCCCCTCCCCTCCTTAATACCGCAGAAAATGTTCACGATTGGTCTTGGGATAGTGAAGAAATAAACGATCCCATTACGGCAGGGGCAATAGCTGGACAACCAACTCCTAATCCAGGTTCTCCCAATCAGCAGCAACTACAGCAGCAGCAAGCTGTAAACACATCATCTACATCTAATACTCCCAATAGCGTTAATCCCACTCCAAGTGAAAACATTCACAATTGGCCTTGGGAAAATGAAGAAATTGATGATCCAATCATAGCAGGCGTATTTTCGGGACCATCTACTTCAAATGCATTAATTCGGGCAAATGCCTTATTTTCAGCAATATCGTCATCAGCCAATGCTGCTGACGAAGCTGCCAGCAGCAGTGTTGATGGGGGTGCTGTGCCCAGCTATTGTTTTGATACTTCTTCATTTTGCTCTCGTACACGTAAAGAAGTAGCTGCCCTCATTGTGGCAGAATGCTGCAGTGGTGGTCCTACACCGGACTTGAATTATATTATGGATAGATTTTTTAATCCAAGTACACCCATAGACAATCCTGATAATATATCGTGGATACGTTGGCTGATTGCAGGTGGCAGAACTATAAGCAATTTCGTTAAAATTGGTAAGTTTATAAATTATGTTATAAGTTTGTATTGAGGGGGTGAAAAGCAAAGGGTTACAAATGCCAAACTAAAAAATGAGTTATATGCAGGAATTAACACTTAATACCAAAAATTCCAACATGTACGATGACCTCAAGAGGCGGGTATGTATTAGATACCAAAAATATTCCCCTTTATCGTGTTTGGCGATTTTCGCCTTCGACTACAACATTTTTGTAGTGGATTAAATAAAGAAAAATGTATTTTGCTGTCTTTAATCTATTACAAAAATGTCGCAGTCGAAGGCGAAAATCGCCAAACACGATAAGGGCCATTATATATGAAAATGCATGGGAACAAAAAACTTTGAAACTTAATTACTCAGAATTTGTACCCCTTTGTTTTTAAGCCCTAAAATTGTTATTCATGTATATATGTATGTTTATACATGCCCAGGCAGAAATTGCCAATCGTACAAAAAATATAGTACTATTTGCCAGCGTTAAAATTTTCAACCCGTTAAATGTTTTGTCAACTTTTTAATAACATATATTTTTGTTTAATTTTTATTGTTTATTTCAACTTAAATGAAATACTTCTGTAAAAGAGTGTTAGCAATGGCTACATTTTGAAATTTTCTAATGCTGACCTTGGACTACATGTTTCTTACATATCGCGATCTTAGTATTGGTTTAGCCCATATGCGAAAAAGTCGGAATGGAGAAAAGCAACAAAGAAGATTTACATAAAGTTTTCTCAAAACATATCCGATAGAATTTTTTTGTATTCTCACCACTGCTTCCGTCATATGTTTGGAAAAAAAATTTACATTTTTGTGAACTTTCATCAATTCGATTAGAAATTAACATCTTTTTACTGAAAGTAAGATATCTTGTTTTGTGCTCCAGTAACCACTTTTTCTATTTTATTTGTAAAAAGTAGCTTTTGTTGCTCCATGTGTATACTAACTGCTGTGTATTGATTAACTTGTTATTGAGATGAAATTTTCTACTTTTTATTGAAAATAAGCGTATAAATGTTATTAGAAAAGATATTTACATGGAATAAAAAGTTAATATTGATGAAACTTGGTATTATACTTGATTTCTGATTTTTATTTTTTTATTTAAAAATAATAATTTTTTTACAAAAAATTTATCAAAAATGATGATATCGAGCACAATGAATGCTTAATATCTCAGAAACTAGTAAGAATTTCGCGAAACAGTTTTTAGATTCTGAAAGATTGTATTCAAAATATATATACTCCATACCTAACTAAATTTTTTTTAAAATGGTCGGTGGGCCAAAACAATACTAAGGTCGCGATATGGCTTTTATGACTTGTCAGGTGTTTGAGACATATGCAACTTCGCATGTTTGTCAAAGTTGTCAATTTACAGACGGTTTATAATTTTTGCTTTCACACGCACATGTGCAATTACATCTGACATAACCTCTGAGTGTTCACAACAGCTGAGTTTTTGCACAATCTTAAAAGCTAGTTAGGATAACTTATATAGGAAAGCAATGGCTGCTAAGGCCTTCAGCTGATTAACTTTAAATATACATGTGTTTGTACTTTTGTTTATGAGTTTTATTTCAAAGGATATACAAGAGATTACTTGCTAACTTTTTTGTGAAATATTTAGGTATTATTGAATTGTAGGTAAAAAGTGCCTACTGTCGTTTTACAACTATATGTCTTTATAGATATGTTTGTTTTTAAGAACTTAATAAGAATTTTGCTTTTCTTAAATATATAAACCGTTCTATGCTTTTTAATATTTGTTCAGCCGAACCACACTTTTGTTATTTCAATACAACTGATGTCATATGCCTTGTCAGATGAAAATAGAACATGGTTTAATTGAAAATTTTTCATATGACTTTGCTTCTGTAAAGGTAATCTGACAATGTTTCATATGTTTCACACGGCATGTATAACTTTTGCAATTGGAAATTTGACAAGTCAGATGTAAAATACATGTCGTCTAAAGTCAGTATAAGAATACACTTAACATCTTTTATACCTATGTTTATTTTAATATGATTCTGGTCTAAATTGTCGCCGCTGCCGATTATAATTGAGGGGGTGAAAAGCAAAGGGGTAGGGGAAAGGGACAAACCTAAAAAAATTTAGTTATATGCAGGAATATACACTTAATACTCAGCCACAGAGGCATGGAAAAAAACTTTAAAGCTTAATTACTCAGAAATTTCTTTTAAGCAATTTTACCCCTTTGCTTTTAAGCCCCTCAATTACCAAATCGCCGATTTGAACTAGGTTAATTAGATTAATTTATGTACAGGAAGCTTACGGCTGAAAGTTTCTGTTATAACCATAAGGTTAGGTTAGGTTGAACAGGCAGCATCCGCTCACTTGGGTCCATAATTGGTCCCTTTGTGTTACCTGTAAAGAAAGAGGAAAGGGGATAGTTCAAGTAAAGTTGTGAAAAGAATGAGAAGAAGAAGAGAAAGGAGAGAGTGGTATGGCGATCATTCGCCTATAACCATAACATTCTTAATTTACTTAATAAGCATGCATTATCTGTGGGAATGGAAGTAAATTTATAGTCTATCACCCATATTCATAAATGATTACTAAAGTTAATGAATGCATTAAACCCGGTTTTCCCATACAAAATTCGTACATTAAACCGACATTAACTTTAATAAAATTTTATGAATATGGGGGTATATGTTTAGATGAAGAGGTGCAGCATAAAACCTAACAATAACTGTTTTCGATTAATAACAAAAAATTGCCACATGCTTTGAAAAATTATTTCTCAATAAAAAATGATTTAAATGTAAAAATTAAATTGAACAAACTTAAGCCTGAATAATAAATTTCTTTGGAAAAAATTTAAAATTTAAAAAACCCCCGATGAAAATGGATGATAACTTTAACAGTTTGAGTTTCGACGAGTTATGCCTGATTTTTTGAGAAGGAGTCAACGTGGGCGGAAAAAAATGATGAGGATTTGAAGGCAAGGAACTCCTCTACAAATTATCATATTACGAATTTTTAACAGTTTGAGTTTGGACGAGTTGTGCCCGATTTTTGAAATGTGGGCTCCACACTTTTTTTGAGAAAGAGTCAACGTGGGCGGAAAAAAATGATGAGGATTTGAAGGCAAGGAACTCCTCTACAAATGCTCATATTACGAATTTGTAACAGTTTGAGTTTAGACGAGTTATGCCCGATTTTTGAAATGTGGGTTCTCTAAGAGATGCCCACATTTTTTTGGGAAGGTGTCAACGTGGGCGGAAAAAATTATGAGGTTTTGAAGGCAAGGAACTCCTCTACAAATCCCCATATTGCGAATTTTTAACAGTTTGAGTTTGGACGAGTTATGCCCGATGTTTGAAATGTGGGTTCCCTAAGAGATGCCCACATTTTTTTTTGGGAAGGAGTCAACATGGGCGGAAAAAAATGATGAGGATTTGAAGACAAGGAACTCCTCTACAAACGCTCATACTACGAATTTTTAACAATTTGAGTTTGGACGAGTTATGCCCGAATTTTGAAATATGGGTTCTCTAAGGGATGTCCACACTTTTTTTTGGAAGGAGTCAACGTGGGCGGAAAAAAATGATGAGGATTGGAAGGCAAGGAACTCCTCTACAAATGCTTATATTACGAATTTTTAACAGTTTGAGTTTGGACGAGTTATGCCTGATTTTTGAAATGTGGGTTCTCTAAGGGATGCCCACATTTTTTTTGGGAAGGAGTCAACGTGGGCGGAAAAACATCATGAGGATTTGAAGGCAAGGAACTCCTCTACAAATGCTCATATTACGAATTGTTAATAGTTTGAGTTTGGACGAGTTATGCCCGTTTTTTGAAATGTGGGTTCTCTAAGGGATGCCCACATTTTTTTTTGGGTCTGAGAGATTTTGGCCATGTTTGCGCACATCTTTACTTGTAGCGCATTGGGACCAAAAGAAAATTGATGCCTATGATCCACAATATTCGAAAATATAAGTCGCATTTTTCAATTCTATTTGTGAGTTTTTTTACAAAACTTTGAAAATTGAACTTAAGTAAATTTTTGACTACGAGTATCTCTGAGAGATTTTGGCATAACTCGTCCAAACTCAAGCTGTTAAAAATTCGTAATATGAGCGTTTGTAGAGGAGTTCCTTGTCTTCAAATCCTCATCATTTTTTGCGCCCACGTTGACTCCTTCCCAAAAAAAAAATGTAGGCATCCCTTAGGGAATCCACATTTCAAAAATCGGTCATAACTCGTCCAAACTCAAACTGTTAAAAATTCGTAATATGAGCATTTGTAGAGGAGCTCCTTGCCTTCAAATCCCCATCATTTTTTTCCGCCCACGTTGACTCTTTCCCAAAAAAAATGTAGGCATCCCTTAGAGAACCCACATTTTAAAAATCGGGCATAACTCGTGCAAACTCAAACTGTTAAACATTCGTAATATGAGCATTTGTAGAGGAGTTCCTTGCCTTCAAATCCTCATCATTTTTTTCCGCCCACGTTAACTCCTTCCCAAAAAAAATGTGGTCATCCTTTATGGAATCCACATTTAAAAAATCGGGCATAACTCGTCCAAACTCAAACTGTTAAAAATTAGTAATATGATCATTTGTAGAGGAGTTCTTTGCCTTCAAATCCTCATCATTTTTTTTCCGCCCACGTTGACTACTTCCCAAAAAAAATGTGGGCATCCCTTAGAGAACCCGCATTTCAAAAATCCGGCATAACTCGTCTAAACTCAAACTGTTAAAAATTCATAATATGAGCATTTGTAGAGGAGTTCCTTGCCTTCAAATCCTCATCATTTTTTTTGCCGCCCACGTGGGCTCCTTCCCAAAAAAACGTGGGCATCCCTTAGAGAACCCGCATTTCAAAAATCGGGCATAACTCGTCCAAACTCAAACTGTTAAAAATTCGTAATATGAGCATTTGTAGAGGAGTTCCTTGCCTTCAAATCCTCATAATTTTTTTTCCGCCCACGTTGACTCCTTCCCAAAAAAAAATGTGGGCATCACTTAGATAACCCACATCTCGAAAATCGGGCATAACTCGTGCAAACTCAAACTGTTAAAAATTCATAATATGAGCATTTGTAGAGGAGTTCCTTGCCTTCAAATCCTCATAATTTTTTTCCGCCCACGTTGACTCCTTCCAAAAAAAATTCAGTTTTAAAAGCATTCACTGCGTTTTAATTTTAACAGAGTAATGTTAACCTGTTAACAGAGCTCTGTTAAATTCTATGGTTTGTGTCTAGGGTTTTATATTTTAAAATTTAACTTCACTGACATATATGTACTTACATTGAGTGTAATGTCAATGCCGTGACTGTCACATACAAGACGATATCTGCAGGTAAAGTTTTCGTACACTTTGCGGGAAATCAGTTCGTCCATGACTCAAAAGCCAACCGAGAACTGTCAAGTCGGTTGTCACAGAAAACGGTGCTATCAATTTAAAGAACTTTGCCTAAACTATGCATTCATTTTTTTCTTTTTTAATAAAAATTAAATCTTGTGGCTTTAAATATTTGCGGATGACGTTTTTATTTTTATTTTGGTTTTACAATTTACAAAATTAACTTTTTGCTTTGTTTTATTTTTTAATTAAAACATGATGTAT
Source organism: Panzeria rudis (assembly GCA_956483635.1). Taxonomy (NCBI): domain Eukaryota; kingdom Metazoa; phylum Arthropoda; class Insecta; order Diptera; family Tachinidae; genus Panzeria; species Panzeria rudis. Next base: position 46,918,118 of record OY101448.1, on the reverse strand, counting down.
TTGTTTTTTTTTCTGTCCATGAATTTTGTTTTTCCTAATGTCATTATTATTTTTGCACTTGGCTTTTGGCCATAAAATACAAGCCTACACTAAAAAATGCAATGGAAACAATCACAACAACTGCATAAAAAATGAGGCAACAAAATCGCATACTGAAAGAAAATGCACATGATCTGTGAAATGTGTAGAAGCCCAAAAAAATGTTTGTGTTTGAATTTCACTTTATTAATGATGACGTCAGTATATTAATAAAACATTACAGTCGGCAGATTTAAGTCAATGCCCTGCCTAGAAATATTTTTGTAGTACTCACAAACATGATTTGTAAGTACATATGTATGTGTTTAAGTACATATGTATGCATGTGTGTAATTGCAAGAAAAAAATTAAAATAAAATTAGTAATTTTGTATTTAAAGAAAGGTGATAAAATTTTTGTCGTTACATATTGTTGCAATTACATACATATCGTCACGTTAAATGCAAACGCACGTAACTACACTTTTATTTATTTTAAGTAGAAGCAAAAAACTGAAATTTTAAGCTTATTAGAACTTTGTAAATGAAAAGAAAAAAACCATCGTTTTTGATCGCAATAATCTAAATTCATATTTATAACAACAATGCTTTGATAATTCCACACATTTTAATTCCACATGAAATACAGAACTTACCCGTAAAACTTTGCGCGGCTTTTAATCAGTTTTAAGTAATGTTTCAAATATTGCAAATTATTGCAAATTTTTCTCGGTGCAAGTAATTTTTGTTAGTTTTTGACTTTTTTACAGTTTTACCGATTTTTAATCAATATAATTTTGCAAATTTTCGTAATTACCGCAATTTTTCACGTTTTTGGTATTCCTTAAATTTTTAGTGGTTTTTAATCCATTTTAGAGATTGTTTCCAATTTGTGCAATTTTTTTGCGAACTTTAGCGCTTGAAAATATTTTTTTTCCTTATATGAGCTAAAAATGCGCAACTTTTTAAGAAAAAATATTATTTTTTTATACTTTTTTTTAAGTTATGTGTGTTACGTTATTTTGAATTGTAAATTTCTAAAATAAAAATACGTATCATTAATGACAAGTATGTTAATATTAAGTGAAACAAACAGTCCAAATATGAAATAATAAAATTTTTGTGCACTGAAACAGTGAAGTTAAATGTGTTTAAATGCATCAAAAAAATGAACAACCACACAATAAATAGCATTAATAGGTTTGCGTCGACATGCTCAAACAAGCTTGCTATTCTGATGCAGCGCAGGCACTGCTGCATTTAAGAACATAGAAATATTTATATTTTACTTCTACTACGGAAGTTCTCTTTATAATGGAACATTTAATGCTACTAGGAAGATGGTTTTTGTAATCCAATGAGACCTACATAATTATTATTAGCTTCTTCTATATATAATAGCTTTGTTTAGTGTGTTACATAAATTTTAAAATTATAAATGCGAATATTTCGCACTTGTTTTGCTTATCTTTGTTTATCTTTTGAATCACATGTTCATGGTTACTGGTTTTTACTGTAAAAATTGTTAATACTCGAACGTAGCTATTAACCATTTTGATTTTGTTTTGCACACTAACCACATAAACAGTCATAAGAAATGACAATACCAGAGGCTTACTTGCTTCGTTTAAAAATAATAAAAAACCATTACAAAAGTGCGATTATATGTCTTTTTGGTTTATGAAAACATGTACTTGAAGGATATATTATTTTGAATTTTTATTATAATATCGTTATTTTTCATCCCAGGTCCATAAAATTTTGTAGAGACATGTAGTTTTTGAAAAAATTACTTGAAAATTTAAAGTTTTTTCGATTATAAAACAGATTTTGTTGTTTGAATATTTAATGCATATTAACATTAAAACATTAAAAAACAAAACAAAATATGCAGAAAAGGAGCAACAAAAAAAAACCAGAAAAATTCCCTAAATATGAGGCTAAGTGTAAAATATGCTAAAACATGCTGTAAAGGCTAAAATATGCAAAAACATGCACTAGCAAATCAATGCCAAAATTCTGAAAAAGTTCTGAAACATACAAATATCTTATTTGTGACTAAATACATTATACATGTTGCTAAACAAAAGTGTACAACATACATACAACTTCTACTATAATCACAGCGAATTGGGCAACGATTTCAATTATATTATTGTACAAAATTGTTAAACTTTTACATTAATTTATACAAAATTTATTGCACTTTTTGTTTGCAAATTTTTTGTCTTTTAATTTGGAAATATGACATAATTAAAGAAATATTTTGAGTAGCAACAGCAAAATACCTGAAAAAGAAACATTGAAATGAAACCACAAACAAAAACTGCTTATCAATAAACAAATGAAATAAACAAGTAAAAAGTAGATAATTGCATTTTATTTTTTAAGGCTGTGTGCATTTTAAATCTGATTAAAGTAACGAATAATATAATATCGGCAGAAAAACATAAATGTGAAAATAAGGCCAAGTTCCTATCCAAAAATTTCGGACGTAAAATGTACTGAGATTAAAATAAAGACCAAGTTCTTGATAGGTACAATACCATCTCATTTCTAGGCAGCCTGTAAGCTTGTCAAAATTTTCCCCATAATTCTTTTCCATATTAGAAAGGCAAAAAAAAAAATATTGCCAACCTAACAGGTTATCTAGAAATATGAGATGGTATTGTACCTATCAAGAAGTTTGTCCTTATTTCGATCTCAGTACTTTTTACGAACGAAATTTTTGGATAGGAACTTGGCCTTATTTTCACATTTATATTTTAGTGCGGATCTCAGTTCTTTTTTCTAAGCTTTTATTTGGTACAATATGTGCCCATACAAATAAGGAGCACCCTAGCCCACCCGCCCCCGTCCTAGATGAAACATTTCCGTTTTCACATTTTTCTTAGTACTTTTCCATCAAGACCTACCTGTGTGCCAAGCTTCAGCTTTCTAGATATACTGAAAGTGTCCCATACAAAGAAGGGCACCCTAGTCTACCACAGATGAAAAGTGCCCGTTTTCAAATCTTGTTCGTTAATTCCTCACCAGGACCTATCTCTGTATCAAATTTCAGATTTCTAGCTATACTGGAAGTGCCCCTTACAAAGAAGGGGAACCCTAGTTCCCGCCCCCGCCCCCTCCATATGAGAAGTGCCCGTTCTCAAATTTTTTTCGTTAATTGATCATCGGGACCTACGTGTGTACCAAATTTCAGCTTTCTAGCTATTCTGGAAGTGCCAAATAATATTGATGAGTCAGTGAGTCAGTCAGCCAGTGAATATGTATTAAAATATGCACTTTTTACACCTTCATATTAAAGAATATACAAAGAAGAGGGACCCTACTCCCCGCAGGTGAAAAGTGCCCGTTTTCAGATTTTTTTTCCAGTTAATTGCTCACCAAGACCTACTTGTATACCAAGTTGCAGCTTTCTAGCTATAGTGGAAGTGCCAAATAATATTTATGAGTCAGTGAGTCAATCAGTCAGTGAATATGTATTAAAATATGAACTTTTTACAGCTTCATATCTCGGAAATCTTTTATGGTAGAACTTTCAAATTTTACCTATGAGGTTACCTCTGTAGGGAGATTTAATGTTTCGAGTTTCATTATTTTATGGTTAAGTGGAGCAAAGTTATGAGGGGGCTAAACACTGATCGAATGGTCTCGTGTAAATATACACACTGTGTGGCCGGAACTTGGCCTGGTGAGCTACCGTGCGCCTGGATATATGTATCTACAGTGGTAGTCAAAACAATTTCAAACAAAAAGACATTTTCTATTTCAACTAGTTCTATTTAACCGTTTCTTATGAAACTTTGCACACGCATTAAGCTCCCGGGAGAATACAACATTATGATCAGAAATGTAGGCATTACCACGCCCATGGAAAGTAAATATTCTTTTTAACACTTCTACTAAACGGATTCTTAGGAAACTTTTTGGCTTTTTTAGCAAGAATTATTTATTTATTTTTAAAAGATTACAAATTATAGAAAAAACTGCATTTTAATATAGATTTTTACTCTCAAATTAACGATTTTCCGTCCCAAATTAATTTTTTTTCAAGCCAAACTCAATTTTTTTCAAAGTAAATTGAATTTTATTCGAAACAAATTAAATTATTTTCAACACAAATTAAATTTTTTTAATTTTAAATTAAATTTATTTTTTCGTTTTTAACCGACTTCAAAAAAAAGGAGAAAGGTTTTCAATTCGTCATGTGTATATTTTTTTATGGATGTTCCTTCCCTCAGAACTTCGCCATTAATAGGATGTACTTCTAGATTGGTCCTGTTGAAAAGTGGGCGGGTGAAAGCGCTTGGCTACTAGAATGCAGTACACCACGAAAAAGTATAATCAGGGCACAGTCCGAAACAAAATGCTAGATCATAGAGTTTAGATAGGACATAACGCCACCTCAGTCCTGTTTTGGCCCACAGACCATTTTTAAAAAAATTGAGTTAAGTATGGGGTATATATATTTTGAATACCCTCTTTCAGAATCCGAAAACTGTTTCGCGAAATTGTTCCTGGTTTCTGAGATATCAAGCATTCATTGTGCTCGATATCATCAATTTTGATAATTTTTCTTTTTGGAAAAAAATTTTTTTTAAATAAAAAAATAAAAATCAGAAATCAAGTAAAATACCAAGTTTCATCAATATTAACTTTTTATTCCATGTAAATATCTTTTCTAATAACATATATACGCTTATTTTCAATAAAAAGTAGAAAATTTCATCTCAATAACAAGTTACTCAATACACAGCAGTTAATATACACATGGAGCACAAAAAGCTACTTTTTACAAATAAAATAAAAAAAGTGGCTGCTGGAGCACAAAACAATTTCTAACCGGATTGATGAAAGTTCACAAAAATTTACATTTTTCTTCCAAACTTATGCCGGAAGCAGTGGAATACAAAAAATTCTATCGGGTATATTTTGAGAAAACTTTATGTAAATCTTCTTTGTTGTTTTTCTCCATTCCGACTTTTTGGCATATGGGCTAAACCAATAATGAGGTCGCGATAAAGTAAAAACTTAAAATTAAATAAGTAAACAAAATTTTAAAGTTAAATGCTTTTATTGCAATGAAACATAATAGTGATTCAGATAATGCACTAAAAGCTAAAAAATAATTATGGACTTAGTATCAGGTACCAGTTACCACACCACTCTCCTCACGCCCTACGATTTTATTTTAGTCTGATCAATGCCCTATGTTGGTGAGGAGAGTGGTGTGGTAGCTGGTACTATGCAATTATTTTTTAGCTTTTAGTGCATTATCTGCATCATTATTATGTTTCATTGCAATAAAAGTATTTAACTTAAAATTTTTTTTTACTTATTTTATTTTAACTCAGAATTATCGACATTTACAGCTCTAGTTGCCAATTTTTACAACACAACATTACTGTGTACACAAAATATGTACATATTAAATATATATGTACATATTTATGTATGTATATAAAAGCAAAATTAATAAATTAAGAAAATGTAATTGTTTTAGTTGAAAATGTTTGTATTTTCTGTGCGTGTTGTTTTATTTAACAATATTGAATGTACAATGAATGAACATTTAATTAATTTTAAAACATTAATATGTGCGCGAGTGTATCTGTATTTTTTCAAGAATATGTATGAAATAAATCATTGAATTTGATTTAATTTTCTTTGCCAACAAATAAATATCAACAACAGATTTTTTTTTCTCTAAATCTAAACAATCACAAGCGGAAATTGAACAAAGTTTCCGTTGAGTTGATTTTCAGTTCAATTCGTTAAATTTTCAACCTTTTTTCTCTTCATCTCTCATTTAAAGTTTAAACTGTAGTAGTTTTGAGTTTTTATTTTGATATAATTTTCGATTATATTTATGCAGGTTTTGTTGTTTAGACATTTGTTGCACACATAAAACAATTTTTATTTTCATACGTTGTCGCCAATTTTCCGCAGTAAATATATGTACAATTGTACGAGGGGTATATTGAAAGTCTTAAAGAAAACATTTAATTAAACAATTTTAATTAATTGGATTTATTGGTAATCGGCTCATAATTCTGCCGGAACTGACTTCAAATCTCATATATGCATGTTGGTATTTTCACACAAAGAAGCAAATGAGCACCTCATTTTCCGCATCTGTCTATAGTCTCGTAAAGACCTGGAAGACACAGTTAGTATTCTAAGGAATATTATGAAGTTGTTGCGTTTGAAGAACAGACAAATAGACACAAACTTACAGAACTCATATAAATATTTATTTGTACATTAGGGCAGGCCTATATTGTATGGAAAAATAACTATTCAAACACTTGGTCTCACCCCTAAGAAAATTGCATACGAATAGTCAAATATATACTATATTAGAGTCTGATGATTCGGTGTAGGACTATTCCAATATTGTGCTTATTTTAATGTTAAATTTTTTTAAGTACCTTGATAATCTTAAAGGGGCCCATTATTATATAATATTATTGAATATGTTGTTGTTCATATTATTGAATTATCAGGCGCGGATTCAGCTTAAGCTTTTAGGAGGGGAACTTTTAAATGAAACGTACCATTTTGTAAAATTTCTTTTAGGAACTCCATAGAAATGAAGTATATTTTAATCGTTTTGGAGGAGAGAAATATCCCTTTTTCCTCTCCCCCTGATCCGCGCCTGTGCATTTTTGACCTATACTATGCAATAAGTGGCACAGTATTTTAAAATAAAATATGGCGCCTTTCTTCTCACAGTCAATAACACATTACACAATATAATGGACTTTTCTTTGTTGTGCAATAAAAATCGAAAGCCTTTTGATTTTTGCCAATTATTTGTACAATAAAGCGGGTCGACCTCCACACAAGAAATAAAAGTTGTGCTGTTCACCCCCCCTAGAATGAAAGATATGTCAAGGAAGTTTCTAAAACCGAAAAAAAAATTTTTTCCCACGCCCAAAAATACAGCACTTTTTGTTTTTTTGTATATAGCACAGCCATTTAAAGTCCGATCTGATTATATCGCATATCGTTGTTCATGGCTTGAATATAGCTTAATTTTTTCTTCTGGTGACTTTTTGATCCGACATCTAGTTCTGGGCGCCACTTAAGCCATCTCGGATCCTTCCCCCATAATGTCTATTTTTTTTTTTGCACGTGGAAAGAAAGCCGATTCAAAACTTAGTATGTCTAGCTTTTAATATATGCACTTTTATGCCACGCCCAAAAAATCCTCCTCTTTTCTCTTTTTCACATACAAGTTACTTTAGTTATTTTAAAAACCAAAAAATTTGCACCAGTCACCCCTAGAATGAGAGATATATCAATGAAGTTTCCAGAACTGTAAACAAATTTTTTTTGCCACGCCCCAAAAACAGCACTTAATTTTTTTATATATTGCATCGCCATTTAAAGTGTAATCTCATCATATCGAATATCGTTGTTCATGGCTTGAATATTGCTTAATTTTTGCCTTTGGTGACTTTTGAATCTGACATAAAATTTTGGACGCCACTTATGCCATTTCGGATCCTTCCCTCGTAACATCCAATTTTTTGCAGGACATATTAAGTTTTAGAAGGGCTTTTTTGCCACGTGCAAAAAATTGAACAACACAAGGGAAGGATCCGAAATGGCATTAGTGGTACCCAGAATTTGATGTCGGATTCAAAAGTCACCTGAAGCGAGAATTAGGCCACTCTTAAGCCATAAACAACGATATGCGAAATAATGAGGTCGGACTTTAAATAGCAGCGCAATATATAAAATATTAAAAATGCTGTATTTTGGGGCGTGGCCAAAATTTTTTTTACAGTTTTAGAAAAGTCATCGACATACCTTTTATTCTATGGGGTGACAGGCAAAAATTTTTCTGTTTTGTATTGGGATCTACCCAGTCTAAAGTAATTTGTATGTGAAGAAGAAAAACGAGGCGTAATTTTAAGGCGTGACATAAAAGTGAGTATATTAAAAGCCAGATATACAAATATTTAGAAGGTCTTTCTTGTCATGTTAAAAAAAATTTAACATTAGGAGAGAAGGATTCTAAATGGCATAAGTGGCAACCAGAATTTGATGTCGGACTAAGAATTATAAATGTTGTTGGTAATTTCCACATAAACATGTTTCTAAACAAATTTTTATTTGGAAATTACCAACAATATTTGTACGATCTACAACACATACAACAGGTTGTGAATTGGCCAATTAAATATTGCACAATTGTATTGCAAGTACAAGGACCGATTAGGAATATTTGCTTGTACAATTTTTTCCAAGTTCTATTTGAGTTAAATATTTTTCAAATAATTTTAAAAATTGATATATACACAAATTGCTTAATCTACTCCTAAGTTTTTAGATCCACAATTGGAAACATTTTTTTTTATAGAGGCACCCTAATGTATATACACAAACTCCGAAAAGGGCAAACAGAGAATGCACGTGTTGTTACAATAAAGTTTACAAAGCGAATAAAGACAACTTTGTGTAGAAGAAGAGGCAAAACTAAAAACAGAATAAAGTTATGCTGTAACTAGGAACTTCCTGTTAAATTGCAGCTCAAAGCTAACTAAGCAACCAGCTAGTTAACCTGCAAACCGACCGACCAATCAACAAGCCTACAAAATTACCCAACCAGGTTGCCAACCAAACCCAACTTTACTCTTCGAAACAATACATCGAACTCGCCAGGGATGGCAAAATTAATAAAATTTTACAATTTTTGGTACAAATCGGACTTAAAATTACAGTAATGTCTTATTTCGTACAATTAATAACACTGGCTGCAGAAAAAACTGTCCTTAAATAAAAATATATAGAATATGAAGAATTTAATGCGCTAAATTCAAATCTGCTTTCAGTTTTTTTTCGTACGCGCAGATTTTTTATGGGCTTGACTAATATGGCGTCCGAAATAAGGCGGTCACGCTAATATATTCTATCATAACTCGAGAATGGTTAGTCCGGTTTACATAAATAAAACACCAAAAGATGTGAAATAATATTATATTTACATCATCTATCAGAGCTGTAAAAAATTGCAATCAATTTTGATTGCAATCAAAATGATTTCAACCAAATTAATTTCATTCTTTGATTTCAAAATGATTTCAGATTTCAAACTGAAATCATGTAAAGATTGCAATCTTTTGTGATTGCAATCATTTTGAAATCATTGATTGCCATCAAATTTTGTTGAAATATTTGATTTCAATCAATTTCCCTAAAATCACTACTATAGTGTAAGTCCAACAAAATTGTATAAAAAGGTACCAAAACGTTTTTTTTTTTATTATCAGAAAAATTAGTGTCATTTGAAGAGAACTATGATTTTGATTCTGATTTAATTTTGATTGCAATTACTGGATTTGATTGCAATCAATTAATATAGAAATTTATTTAAAAAAATTGATTGCAATCATTTTTATTGCAATCATTTCATGATTTCAAATTGAAATCATGAAATCAGTATCGGACTTATCCTGAAATTAACGGGAAAAAAAATTTTTTTCATGCAATATTAAACTTTATCGTTTTCAAAAACAGTTTCACTTACATTTATCAGAAGAATGACCAAAGTCGATCTTTTTCCCAATTAAGTGAAGGAACTTCATTGAAAAAATCACAATTTACATACAAAGAAAATTTTTCAACTGTGTGTCTGTATGTGTGTTGTATGAAAATCACAATTTTTGTAATTTAAGTTCCCCCACTTAATTGTGAATAAAATCGACATTTGTCCATCGATTTTAGTGATGGATATGGCTTATTTTATTTCCAATACATATATCTAGCTTTCTGATAAATGATTAAAATGTAAAATGTTTGCCCTATTAATATTTTTTTTTATTTTTTGAAAACGAAAAAAAAATTTTATTTTGCATAAAAAAATATTTTTGTTGCCGCTATTGTCGGAATAACTCCGAAACAGTTGGAGATATAAAAAATTACATATAGATGACTTAAAACTAATATATCACATCTTATAGTGTTTTATTTATCCAAATTGGACAAGTCGTTCTCAAGTTATTAGAAAATGTATTAGCGTGACCGCCTTATTTCGGGCGCTATATTAGTCAAACTCATAAAAAATATGTGCGTGATAGAAAAAAAATATGAAAAAATTTTTGTTTTTGCAGATCAGTGTAATTTTGCCATTTTTTTTTTTAGAAAATCTGCTTATTGCAGGTCTTTTATTGTGATAAAATATTTTATCCTTTTCGTCCATTCGTACATAGGCGACTTTTAATTTGAATTAAATTTAGAGAAACTCGACATAAAAAGAGGAATATTTAAAGTGGTCATATAAGTTTAACTGACAAAACGAAATTGGTTGAAATTGCAGAGATTTCAAGCTCTTGCTGATCGTCATGAATACATATTAAAGTGTGATTTTTTTTTTACAAATTCATTTGCATTGTAGTAAAGGCTAATATTTCAGAAATATATTTGCGGTATTCAGTGCTGGTGCAAATGGTCATGCGAAAGAGCATATGCAAAATATCAGGTTTTTTGTGGAATCTAACGGCAACACTGTGTATATTATGTTCTTGGATTTTACAAAAAAGCTACGATATTTTGCATTTGCACTTTCGCAAAATTATTTGTACTAAACACTGAATTCTGCCATTGAGAATAAATATATCCTTCAACCTTCCAAATAAATGCGTTATTTGCGAATAGAAATTGGACTTCGTAAATCCGATTTAAGCGCACATTCTTTTTTGTCACAGATACATACATATATGGAAAAGTAATATATTTTCTGTACTTGATCCATGTTCAAGGTCTTAATCTCTGTTCTTAAAATCTCTTTTGGTACAATTACGATAAAAAATGTACAATTTTAAACAATAATTGGTAAAATTTTTAAATCTCATTTGCCATCCCTGGAGCTGGCACTTGTATTTGTTTCTACTGACTTTGCCAGACTAATTTGTTTAACAGTGTGGTGGAATGTTTCTCATTCATAATTGTTTGAAAACATGTTAACGTTCTGTTATAATGTTAATTGTTGTTGGTTTTATATTTTTATTACTCATATTAATTTTTTGCTTGTTTCCATGTGTTTTTATTTATAAAGAGTTAATTAGGTTTGTTTTTATTTATTTTTGTAATATTAAAGGCAGTCACATTCTTAACCCGGTTTCTTTTTTTAGTCGTGTGCCATTTTTCATATTGCTTGCTAATTAATATGCAACTCAAAGTTGCACATACATAGATATGTATATACAATGATGGGGCGTCGCATTGATGATGCCCCATCATTAGAATTCTGACATCAATGCTATGACAAATGGCATCAATAAAAGGATAACAGACATCAATCTGATGACAGACGTCATCATAGAATTTTGTCATAGTTTAAGTATCATCAATGCTATGACTGGAATGACATCAATACGATGTCACTTATTATATGGGTAATTCCATGTGAAATCAATTAATAGTTAGACATCACCCCTTTTGATTTTGATGAAATTTGGTCAGATGTTGTCATTCATCCCATAACGAATTTATGTTAAAGGAAAAAAATTAAATATGTTTATTTCAGAAGTTATGACATATCCAAAATATCATTATTTCGCCAAATTTACCGAAAGTGTTGAGTTTAGTTTTTAAATATCTCGAAAACTATTTTATATACAAGATTGGTTTATATGTCATTTTAAGCAGAATATTTGGAGCTACAAAAAATGTATAGGGCATACATTTTATTGGAAAAATGACTTATCTGCAAAGTTTTGAATTTTTCAAAACTGATTAAATCAAAAACCTATATTTTTTTTTGGCTGAATTTTTTTTATATAATATTTCTAAACGTCCTTAAAAAATCCTGCAATTTTTAAGGAGGTGTTTATTTTTTTTTTTTTTTTGAGATATGAGAAAAAATATACATTTTTAACACAAAATTTCTAACATAAAATTTCACCGAAAAAACAAATGCACAAGTTTGTCAATGTTATTACTTTTTCCCTTTCAAAAACTTTAAATTAAATTAAATTTAATGCATATTGCTCAAAATTACAACTTTAAATTATTTTTGATACTATATTGTTGAAGGTTGCGAAAGAAAAAAATCGTATCTCAAAAAAGAAAAAAACACCTCGAAATTTTCACGACTTATTAAGGACGTTTAGAGGTATTATATAAAAAACTCAGACGAAAAAAAATATAGGTTTTTGATTTAGTCAGTTTTTAAATTTTCAAAACTTTGCAGATATGTGATTTTTCCAAAACAAATTTTTGTTCTACGTATTTTCTGTTGCCCCAAATATCCTCTTTAAAATGGCATACAAAACATCCTTGTACATAAAATAGTTTTAGAGATAATTAAGAACTAAGCTTAACACATTCTGTAAATTTGGCGAAATAATGACATTTTGAATATGTCATACCTTTTGAAATAAAAATTTTTAATTTTTTTCCTTTAAGATTAATTCGTTATAGGATGAGTGACAACATCTGACCAAATTTCATCAAAATTGAAAGGGGTCGTGTCTAACTCTTACTTGATTTGACATGGAATGACCCATATATTATTAAAGTGTAAAATATGTATAAAAGCAATAAGTAAACAATGTTATGTTTGTAATTTGTATTTTAATACAAATGTTATTGTTTTATTTTTGTGTTTCAACGCATTTTGAATCAGTTATAAAACATGAAATTGCATTGATGAACACTTATATCATCATTACTATGACAGAGCTAATAATAAACTACGCAAGACCTTTTAAAAACTAAGACAGTGCAGGATATATACTAGAGATGGGCGCGTGTCGTGTTTTTTTCGTGATACGAATATGCAGAACTCAACACGAAGTGTTTGTGACAGAAAATCTGATTTCGTTCGTGTCATGTCGTGTTGAGCAAACGTGACATGAAAAAATACGAAACGATTTTCAGATTAAAATATTTATGAATGCAGAAGCTTGCCGCACAAGATTATTGAGCACATGAGATAAAGGATTTGTAACTGTGCAAAATTGTGTTTGAAGTCTACTGGCGATTTGGTAAAGCGCCAATTAAATGCATATAGACAATGCTTAAACACCAGCAAATAAATTTCATTTAAAATAAAATTATGACAATATGTCAAATAATAAATTTCTTAAAGATTGTAATTTTTATTTATTTCGCCATATCAATTACAGTTTATCATTGCAAAGATTATTGATGACAGCTGATGTAAAAGGTGACATCAAAGGTGATGTAAACTGTCATGGGGTCAAAAATGAAGACACCTGATATAGTATTGATGTCAAATTACATCAGCGTTATGATGGGTTTTCTTTCAGTGACATCATATTGATGACATTTTGTCATTAAATTGATGTCAATTCGTCATTTCCCTGATGTCGGTGTGTCATTGCATTGATGATAGATTTGTCATTATTGGCATTGATGACCAGTTGATGTAAAGGTTGAGATCACCATGATGAAAAGTGTCATGGGATCAAAGACGAAGACACTTGACATAGCATTGATGTCAAATTATGTCAGCGTTATGACGGTTTTTCTATCAGTGTAGCTAAATTATATACAACCAAATTTTTTAAAATATTTTTTTTCGGCAAAAAAAAGGGGTGTTATAAGTTTGTATTGTGTATCTGTGTATATGTGTCTGTCTGTCTGTTCCCTCGTACAGCCTAGACGGCTGGACCGATTTTGATTTAGTTTTGTTGTATTTGAAAAATGACTATCGAGAGTATTCTTAGCTATTTTTGAAGAAAATCGGTACAGCCCCTTAAAAGTGATAAAAGTGAAAAAATCGTTCTTGCCGTTTTGAAGTTATCATCTATTTTCTTTTGGGGTTTTTAAAATTTTAAATTTTGTTTTAATACTTTTGAGGAAAATGAAACCTTGACATGATAAATTGTTATTTGCTTAATTCACAAAACCTCTTGTATCTTTGTATCGCTTGTATTATAGTATTAAATACAATAGTGTAAAATTTGTTTGTTGGTAATTTTCATGTAAAAATGAAATACATACACTTTCATATGTTTTGCAAAAATCGTATTTGTATACTCTTAGAGAGTATTCGTATGGTGCTTGTTTTACTTTTGATACAAACCAGCGTTGTCAACTTTTTGATTTCAAAAAGCACTGAAACAAGGAAAAAAAACGCGTAATTAAAAAAAACTAAATTTTAATTTTTTCTTTTTATTCAAAATTATTCTTATATACATACATATGGGCATTTCCATATCAGCATACGTGACATTTGTACGTTTACAAAGTGGAATAGATATTGCAAAAATAGGAGTATCTGAAGATAATTTTGGTGCTATGTTCCATTCAGAGGGAACTATGTGTGAAAAAAATGTATTACATTTACAACCCTGTTGTCCAAAATATCGAGGGAAATAAAGGCATAGCGTACGCGACATAAAACGGAAGTGATGTTAAAGTGCATGTACAAATCTGCGAATTGTGAAGTTTTTTTCTGTAATTTCTTAAATGTCGTGCAAGTGCATTCATTTTTGACACAACGGTATATCGCGAAAGCTAGAGCTGATAAAAATTCGATTTATGTATTAATAATCTGCATAACATATGTATGTAGTCAGTAACATATGTAGTCAGTATATAAAAAGAGTAACGAAAAATAACTCACAAGAATAAAACAATTGCATATGTATCAATGTTTATCATTTCAAATATTTCTGAATCAAAATCTTCTGAATAATCAGGTAATGCAATTTTGTTGTACATGTTATGTTGGTTGCATTAAAAAGTTTTAGCATTTGAAGAGAAATATATTTATTCCAGATATTCTCAAGAATTTATGTGCAAAAAAAAGTTAAATTTCTTTGCTGTGGTTAGCTAATCTATCTGCCGGCATTTCGTTGGGTGCCAATGCCAACTTATCAGTAGATCGCTGAGCAAATATCGGTTCCACATTTGTTGTCCACCAATGGAGGAACTGTCAAATGCTAAACCGATGAACCACATTCGAAAAGTTTTTAAAACTGGTGTGCTTATAGTTAGACTCTCAAAAACGAAATGAGAATTACAGTAAATGCATTTATTGTCCACCAAAGGTTAACTAATTGTATAAAGGTTGTATGAAAAATAAACAGATTCATATCGAATAAAAAATTGTTTTTTGTATTGTTCATTTGTAAAAGCTTTATGTTTTCTAATAAAACTATTATGCTTGTGTATTGTGATTCTCATTTCTTTTTTGAGAGTCTAACTATAAGCATACGAGCACTGAAAACTTTTCGAATGTGCTTCATCGGTTTAGCATTTAATGCATTGGGTGACAACAAATGTGGAACCAAATTTTGTTTAAAGATCTACTGATCTAAAGAACCAACGAAATGTCGGCATATGGATTAGCTAACCACAGCAAATCAATTTAACTCTTTTTTTGCATTTGAAATGAAAACTGAACTATTTTCAATTTTTTTTGTATAAAGCGACTCGAAACTATTTTTGTGTTTGACTGATTCACTATGCCTGTTAAGGTTTTTTTCTATGAATTTAAAGAGCTCTTGTGAGCCACACACCAGAACATATTTGTTGGGTCACTGGCATCTTGAACTGACTTTGGTACAGAAGAAATAGATTTCAAGTCCCCAGCCAAAAAAATCAGTTTCCCCTAAAAATCCCTGGGTATTTTCGCGAAATTTTCATCCCAAATCACAAAAAAAAATCCCATATTTGGGGACAAATCCCCAACGCTGTTTCTTCCCATTTTTGCTCATTGAATTTTGTTACACTCGTATCTTATGTATTTTTGTACATGTGTTGTTTTTTTATGTAAATTGTGCCGCGAATGGAGTTTTGGAGCATTGAACTTTACTGTGTGTTTGAATTTTTATTGTCGTCATTGTTTTTTTTTTTTCAATTCGTTTAACTATTCTTTTTGTTTTCAATATTGATTTTGACATTTTATTTCAGTTATTTTTGTCTTTAAAATTGATTTTGTAAATAATTCATTCGTAATTATTAAATGAAATACTTTAGCCTCTCAATTTTGTTTATTTAAATTTATTGCATGTATGTAATTTTTATTTCATTAATAAATTTAATAATTTGAAACAATTTTCAATACATTTCAATGACAGGTAGTAAGTAGTTAGCGCGTGTTTTAATTTAGAAAACTAGAGAAAACGTGAACAAATTTTTCCAAGCCCATTCTTGCTTAGCCTGAACCCAGGGCAATATAAGGCAAAACTGTTTTTTTGACTAAAGCGACAACAGAGCATTAGTTCTTATGAGATAACACACACCAAATATTTTTGTTGTGCGTTGTAATCATACGAGTGTGTTTGGCTTAAAAGACAAAAACGTTTTGTCTTCTGCGGTGTGTGTTCAGGCTTAAAGCTGAACCCACTCCAACAGAAGACAAAACGTTTTTGTCTTTGAAGTGAAATACACTTGTTTGATGCTAACCCACACCAAAAAAAAATACGTATTATCAAGTTTTTGTCTTAAAAGACAACCGGTAATCAGACAGCAATGCGACTATAGGTGAACCCACACCAAATAAGACAGAACTGTTTTTTTGACTACTACGACAATAAAACATTAGTTCTTATGAGACAACACACACCAATTTTTTTGGTGTGCGTTATAATCATACGACACTGTTTGACTTAAAAGACAAAACCGTTTTGTCTTATTTGGTATGTTTTCAGGCTAAGTCAAAGACACAATATTGCGGTTGTTTTTTTTGTGGGTTGTGGGTTCAGCCTAAGATAAATTTAAATTATCTCACATGCAGCTCGACTTCTGTAGAAAATCCTAAAGACTTGTTGTTTAAACCTGATATAGCTTTAATTTAACATTATTTTTCGTGTTATTTCAGTATCAAATTCACGTTGTTTCAACTTGAAATAAATTTGATTTAACTCTACTGGAATATTAAATCAACATGAAATATAAATATTTTAAAAGGAAAAATGTTCTTTGAAGATTATTGTAAAATCATATTGAATTAACATGAAACACCTACGAAATTGTTCTGTGTTAACGAACTGTATTTAAAGGCTCTACATTTTTTCTTTATTTCGAGAAATTTTTAATAAAAAATATTTTGTTTTTATTAAATATCAGCAGCAAGTTCAGCACATGTCTTAATGTTTTTACGAAAGTCATTCAAAGTGTTTCTGAAATCAGTCATGGCCATTCTTTCACAGGAACCGCTAGATTTTTGTAAACCACTTCTTATGTCCTTCGTAGTTTTATCGAAAGATGTCAGCAACTCGGCCATTTGATCTTTAAGCATTTTAGCACATTTACGAGGAGTGTCAGTATAAGCATCCTTATCTTCATCATATCCAGCGTTATCACAATCATTATCGTTAGTATAAATCACTGTTGCAGTCTTCTCCATAAGATCTTCAGTATCATCTAGTTCCTTTTGAAACTTGTTTTTTTTGCCACAATTATTTTTAATTTTGTAAGAAAATTCATCAGCGGCATCTTCTAAACCGAACACATACTCCACCATACAATTTACACCCATTAAATTTTTAACGCATGTTTTAACGTTTGTAGTAAAAACTTCATTAGAAGTTCCTTGCACCACTCCACTTAGAGAAATGGATAAAAGTACAAAAGCAATTTTAGTAAACATTTTACAGTCTTCTTCTAGTCTATTTGAAACGCCTTCAAAGAACTGATATAAATTTCGTGGCGTTTCATTCTTTATATAGTGAAAATTTTATTTACATTTTAAACAGATGTTTGCATTTGAATGTGGACATATTTGTATTTTAATTAATTACATATTGGCAAAAATATTTAATTGTTATTTTATTACATAAGAAAAATCCATAAAGAAAACTAATCAGCTTGCTTAATAACATTGTATTAGTTAAAATTTTTCACTATTGAATTCTATCAAACGTTTGTTCGTCAATTGCAAAGTAAATAAAATTTTTTTTGCCCCCTGTTTGAACTCTGTAATGAAGTAGACTTATTTATACCCTGTTTATCGAGATCGAAGGAACTCTTTCTTTCCTAAAATTTCATTTAAAACAAAAATAAATTGTAAAATTTTGTTTTTGGTTTTGTTTTAAATGCAATTGTACAAAAGAAAGAATTCCTGCGACATCGATAAACAGGCAGTTATACGTGTTACTACTACTACGTATTACTACTACTATAGTTTTTACATTGTTAGCTAAGTACTAGCGTTGGAGAAAAATATCGATGTACCAATATTTTCTCAAAAATATATCAATTTATGTGTATCGATATATCGATATTTCTCAAAAAATATCGATAATACTGAAATCGATATTTTTCAGATTTTGGGACTATGTATGAATAATCATCCTTGAAAAATATCGATATATGTATATCGAAATAGCGATATTTTTACTTGATATCAATCGATACCGATTGATATTGCAAAATATGTCGAAATCGACATATTTTTTCAATTACTCATCCCTACTATGCACAAGCGTACCGCTATGGCTGATTGGTAGCAATGCAAGCCTGTCAGTCCAGAGGTATCGGGTTCGATTCCCGACATATGTAGATCCTGGGTGTTTCCGCAGACAAGCTAAATCCCTTCGCGATTTGTGTATGTTATTTAAAAAATATATATATGCATGTACTTATTAGGGATGGGCAAGTAAAAAAAAATATATCGATATCGATACATTTTTAAATATCGATATATATCGAATAACAAATATCGATATATCGAAATATCGATATTTTTTAACAATGATAATTCATACGTAGTCCCCAATTTTTTTTAAATAAAACCAAAAAGTACCTTGCTTATAAATAATTAAGCTGGAAAGAGTTAATTTCCAAGATCCTTACTGTTCCACCAATATTTCATGGAACATACATCAACAAAATTACACTCAAAGAATGATGATTTTTCGAATAGACAAAATATTATAAATAAAACAAAAGATGTTATTAGTAATATTATATATGATGAAGACTGTGCCGAAACGTTTTTAAAAATTGCACGAAAAATAAAACCAAAGCTAAAAAATATCGAATTTGATACTGTTGATATATTTGGAAAAAATATAGATATATCGATATATCGAAATTAAAAATATCGATATATATCGATATTTTTGCCCATCCCTTGTACTTATATATTTATTTAAAAAACTGTATTGAACGTCACAACGGCAGTTATTAATTCTCAAATTGATAGTTTTCACTATGTATGTATTTATTTCTTTAATTGCAGAAAGCCTATTACCAAACAAAAACCCCTAATTTGATATCTTTTGTAGAACAATGTATATATTCTTCACGTAGAAATTGCTGAGTGCTTTTCGAAAACAAATTTATTTAACTCGGCATATTTATATTCACACACGTTAAAAAATAAAGTGTGCTTGAAGAAGTGTACATTAAAACAAAATTTCCATAGAAAACCTGGTTTTAATTTAATGTACACTTCAAGTACACTTAATTTTTTACATACATATGAAGGTATATCTTTACTCACTTATTTTACCGAGATTGCAAATAAAACTCGAACGAAATGAATGCTCAATATTTATTTGGAATTAATGAAAGAATAAATACATTTTCATTATTTGGCGCAAATAGCAACAAGGTTCTCAAAGATGGGCATCTTCAACTTTATGTTGTTTGCAGCCATGCTACTGCAGGAATCTTTGATATTATCTGCATTAGCGGTAACATATTTAACAATTTCGTCCACTTTCTTTTTGAGGCTATCCATGCGGCTCTGTATTGCTTTAGCACAGGACTTAGGAGCAGTTTTCTTAGCATCTCTTGAATCATCGTATGCGGCATTTTTGCAAACATTTTCATTAGCTTTAATAACATTATCCGTTTTTGTGGTAAGAGTTTCACAATCATCCACCAGCTGAGATACCTCATCAGATTCATCAACGTTACATACTTGAATGTCGTAGATAAAATCATTGGCAACGTCCTCCACATTAAATACAGGGTCCATCAAACAATTTATGCCACGCAAGCTTTTTGTTGCAGCTTTAACATTATTTTGAAAATCATCGCAATTAACTTTACTGTTAGCCAATAACAGGATAGAACCAACAAGTAGGATAGTTGCTTTAGAGCTCATTTTGTTTGATAGTATTTGCTAGATGTTTATTATTATAATACTGAAGTAAAGAAGAAAATCTAAAGCTTATATACTCTAAGGTTTGATGTACAATTCTCCTATTTAACATGTGATTTAATTAATTAAACAAATAATTAATTGTACATGAAATTAATTAAAAGATAAAAAATATTTTAATTTAAATACATATTCTACTAACAGTTACTTATTATTATAATTAAATTAAAAAAATATGTATGAACTATTGAAATATTATTGTTTGCTAAACTTGTTGAACAGAGTTGCCAGTTTAGGGGTTTCCCCCTAGACTTAGGGATTTTTATTTTATTTAGTGGAAAATTTAGGGGTTTTAAATTCTTAGGGAAATATTTAGGGGGCAAAAATTTATATTTAGGGGATTTAACGCGAAAACCGCTAACTTTTTAAAGGGTAAAAATTGGTACTTTTGCTATTTTTTTCAGCAGTTCCCGTACGAAATCGCGGATAAATGCTAGTATTTTCTATTTTTAATAAGATTAATATTATTTTAGGAACTGTTAGTATTAAAAATGTGCAATTTTATTTGAACTTGTTCTATTGGATTTGTAGTTGATTTTACAATTAACTTTAAATACCCCAAACTATTTTCAAAGTCGAAAGCTGAAAATTGTGATAAAGAAGCTCCTATGCTAATTACATCATCTGGTATATGGATTAGATTACGTATATTCATAGTTTGCTAATTAGGGCCATAATATGTAGGCCTAAGTTCAAAAAAAGATTTTAACAAATCTTTAACGCATTTTGATTTTAATGTGGCTAACTTTGTTGACGACAAAATACGAGAAGTAAATAAAATTAAAAAAAAGTTTGTACATTTCAACATCTAATACATTATTTAAAGCAATTGCTCTAGCATATAAAAAAAAATACGGAATTGTGTAACTTTCTAGTTTGCTAAATTCATTAAATTGTAATATTTTCTTTGAAATTCAAAAGGTACATTTTTAGATATCATTAATAGGTTTTTTTGAAGTGTTAATACACTTTCTTGTAAAACATGCCAGAATGAATTCTTAAAAATTAACTTCAGAAGTAATTGTTTACTAATTCCGACATAAATAATGCGTATTTCATCAATAACGACGTGCTTTATGGGATCCAAATTAATCTTGTTCAGTAGTGGGCTATCTTCTTTCGATAAGTGATGCTGAATTGGTAAAATATATTATTTTTATTTATTGGTATTTTAGGCAAATACTGTATTTTTGTAGAGTGAGGTACTGGGAAAATGTGTTACTTCACAAAATTATAGTGTTGAAGAAATGTTTTACTAAACAAAATCAAAAGCACTGAATTTTTAATTTTCACAATGATTGGCCATCGATATGAAAAACGATCGGCCAAGCGTGGATCATCGACTTTATCATTTGCGTGTTGGAAAAGCACTTTAACCTTGAACGTCTTACGTCTTGCTAAAGTTTGAACCACCCCACCACGATGGGCCAGGATTCAAATATTTTTTGGCCAAAAGTACATTTCAAGTAAATGCAAAATTTATGTGTACTACCTTAAAGAGGACAACTTAAGCTTTATTCCAATAAAATATTTCGTGATTATGGTCTCTGGAATTTTTTAAAGTAAAAGTTCCATATATTATGCTATTTTGTGCACTTAAAGCTGCACATTAAGCTGAGCATTATTGTATTAGCTTTTTCTACACAGCCAATGCAAAAAATTAAAAAAATATATCACAAAAATTAGATGAAAAAAACTCTTCAGATGTGTTCAAAATGGAACTATTTTTGAAATACGACTTTTTGTAACATCAAATTGCGCAAAAGTGCGATCGATATTGAAATGTTCGTTATGGGAAATAACTCCTTAACATATATACTACTTATATTTTTGCGACCGTTCATAAACGTTCGAGATATCGACCATTAACCCAAAAACTACCTGCAAGCTTTGGACTTTAACAAATGATTATATAATTACATCGGCACACAAAACAAAAAAAAGTGTTATGTACATTTGACCAGACCCACCATCCTACATGGGTTTCTACCCAATGAATGCGAATTTGAGGACTGATTGGCTCGAAATTTTAAGAAATTTGCCAAAACTGTAGTTTTGCGGGATTTGTGGCAGTTTTTCGCAATTTGCACGGACTTAGCGCGTCGAAATTACAGACCACTTTTTTATCTAATTTAAATTATTAATAAAATTTGGTATGCTAGTTTATTATATTTATCAGATCTTAATCTTTTAATGTCACGCTTTAAAATTTCTTCTTATTAACAGTAAACAAAATTATAGAATTTTATTTAAAAATGTCTTATCGCCATATTAAATTTGTAAATTTGATTGTCCGTTTCATAATCCTCGACTTCAAAAACCCCCAAATAGCTAATATCTAACCTCTGGCGCTCCTAATCTTAGAGTAATTAAAAAGTAATGATGATCTTTTAAAAATGTATCAATATTATAGCCGCTTGAATTGAATTGATTTCACCATTTCAAATTATAAATATTTGTTTGTAAAATACTTATCACGGGCTCCCATAGTTTCTTTTGTCTTTTTTAAAAAATTAAAATTTGGGTTTTTTTTTAATTTAGACCGCCGTATTGGATCCGCCATCTTAAGTTTTTAAATTTAAATTTCAGACTCGTAATCCGAGACTCTAAAAACCTCCATATAGCTGATCTTAAATTAATTAGGTAATAATTGAGGGGCTTAAAAGCAAAGGGGCACAAGTGCAAAAAAGAAAATTCTGAGTAATTACCCAGTAAAAAAGTTGCTTTCAATAAAGCAGATTTCTACTATTATGGAATAAAAGTAGCGCTGACAAACCTGCTCATATCGCTGCTGATTTTTGTATGGCGAGTTCCCGGATTGGAGTACTACATTTTTGCTCACAAAAGCGCTTTTGAAGCGCTGAAAATGATCAACATTTTTAGCACTAGAACTGAAAATATATGAAAAAAATGGTTCGATGTGGATTGGCGTCGTTAACGCCATTTTGAATTTTTCTTATTTCGTTTCTTTATTTATTTATATTAATTTCATATTTTTACTCAATGTAATAAAAGGTAGCAGAGTATAATTAATGCTCAAAGTTTTTCCTCGCATTTTCGAGCTGACCATAAATATATGAATGATCTGACCATGTTTACTAATAATCTAATCACTATTTTAATTTTTCATTTAAGTAAACATGCAAACTACATTGAGAAATAATTTATTTTTATGTTTGTTATTGTAAAATGTGGTTTCAAAAGATTAATGTACTTTGGTCCAGTGTATCAAAGTCAAACCCCTTTAAAAAATACCACAATATATAATTTTTAAAATAGTTAATTATGCAGATCGGCCTTTGTAAGCCAGATCGTTACAGATAGGCGCAAGCAGATTGGCCCCTTTTACTTGTCGTAACAAAATAAACAAAAAATGATTGGCCCTCATAAAAAACTGCAGATTGGACCTTTTTACGCAACTGCGTCGATATATTTATATATATTTAATTTTAAATATTAATTTATATTTATTTTATATTATTTTAAATATATTTATATATATTTTATATACCATGATTGCAGCTAGAATTTTTTATGTTGCAATTAATATGAATGCTAAATGTAAGCATGAGTTTTTTGTCGTAAACTAATTAAAGTTCACAATTATTTAAAACACTAATAAATTATTTGTCGCAAGCATAAACTATATCGGGAAACATGACTTTGTTGACGCATCCATGCCACAACCATATCTTTTCCCTTCGTGTACTTTTTGTATATGAGAGAAATAATTATTAAACACACAAAAAAATATGTCATAAGACTGCAAAAAAAAACATAAAAATTTTTTACATCGGTTACCCGGTTAATCGACTGAAATTAACCAGCTTAATCGTTAATCGAAAATAGCCAATTTTAAATTAACCGATCAGTTAATCGGGTAGTATTTAATCGGTTAACCGACTAACGGCTAACCGATTGAATACCGTGGTATGTTCATATACATATTTATAATAATGGAAAATATATTTGAATAGTAAAGAAATTGCGTCATCAAATTTTAATAATATCTATTATACCCCATTTAGACTGCAGCCAAATTAGGATTTTCTTGATTTCGACTGAAATCAACTCGAAATTAAGTAATTTCCCATAAATTTTTTCATATCCGAAATTAAGTTATTTTGCTCGATTTCGGCGAAATCAACTCGAAATTACAATGCCCAACCCTGTTTTAGTTTTAAAGTTTCGTTTTTAGAACAATATATTTACAACTGAGGAGCAATCAAAAAAAAGTTGACAACGGTTTCATTTATAAATTTAATAATTATTGCGTAAACTTTTACAAATATTTTAAATAAAAGAAGAGGAAATTTTTCTGGTCAATAAAGTGTAAATTTCGTACAAAATATAGCAAATGCTAGAATTATCAACTGCAAAGTGTCAACTGAAATCAAGACAAATGTCATTTATAACAGTATGAACATTTTTAATTTGGTGACTTATTTCGGCACGAAATTAAGTAGTTTTAGTACAGTCTGAATGGGCTATTAGTGTCATTCGAAAGTTTTCGGCTTCGTCTTTAGGAATTTTGTCCAGAAATTACAAAATCCTTCAAAAGAAACAGATACATAATCTCTTCTATAAATATTTTGTATGTATGAAAATATATTTAAAAAGTTGACCAAAATATAGAAATATATTACGAAAACGTATTTGAAAATACATATCTCCCAAATTGGAAGACATATTTGCCAAATATGTCCCAAATAGCTAATGACGTAACGTCTTACGTCAAAACATATTTAGGCCAGCATATAATCCCCAAATGCAAAAAAATAAAGTGTGCTTGAAGTGTACATTAAAATATAATTTCCATAGAAAACCCGGTTTTAATATACACTTTAAGTACACTTTATTTTTTTGCATACATATATCTTCACTCACTTATTTTACTGGGATTGCCAAATAAAACTCAAACGAAATTAATGCTCAATATTTATTTGAAATTAATGAAAGAATACATTTTCATTATTTGGCGCAAATAGCAACTGCGTTCGCAAAGATGGGTAACTTCAACTTTATGTTGTTTGCAGCAATGCTACTGCAGGAATCTTTGATATTATCTGCATTAGCGGTAACATATTTAACAATTTCGTCCACTTTCTTTTTGAGGCTATCCATGCGGCTCTGTATTGCTTTAGCACAGGACTTAGGAGCAGTTTTCTTAGCATCTCTTGAATCATCGTATGCGGCATTTTTGCAAACATTTTCATTAGCTTTAATAACATTATCCGTTTTTGTGGTAAGAGTTTCACAATCATCCACCAGCTGAGATACCTCATCAGATTCATCAACGTTACATACTTGAATGTCGTAGATAAAATCATTGGCAACGTCCTCCACATTAAATACAGGGTCCATCAAACAATTGATGCCACGCAAGCTTTTTGTTGCAGCTTTAACATTATTTTGAAAGTCATCGCAATTAACTTTACTGTTAGCCAATAACAGGATAGAACCAACAAGTAGGATAGTTGCTTTAGAGCTCATTTTGTTTGATAGTATTTGCTAGATGTTTATTATTGTAATACTGAAGTAAAGAAGAAAATCTAAAGCTTATATACTCTAAGATTTGATGAACAATTCTCATATTTAACATGTGATTTAATTAATTAAACAAATAATTAATTGTACATGAAATTAATTAAAAGATAAAAAATATTTTAATTTAAATACATATTCTACTAACAGTTAGTTAAATTAAATTTTAAAAAATATGTATGAACTAATGAAATATTAAAATATTTGGTCTTATTGTTTGCTAAACTTGTTGAATGAAATTGCAATTGATGATAAGTTTTAAATACATGAACATATTTTTTAATAATGGAGTCAATCGAAATAAATGGTGATCTATACAACTGCCAAAATATGTTTGAAAAGTAATTTTTTTTTTTGCTTTTGGGCTTAAAGTAGGCTTTGAGTAACATTTAAGAATTTAGTGAAAAAGGAGCTTCCAATATAGTCAATAAGATCCTGAACTTGTGATCCGGAAATGATGCCAGTCCGGATCATTTCTAATGATTTTTACATAGGCTTGTCATTTTGCTAGAAGCTTGCTTTTTCATTTTCATTCATTGCTGTAATGTTTAGAAAGTAATATTTGTACGTAATTATTATTTGAACTGAAAATGTGTATAAGTCGGAAGTTATTATTATTTGGCTTAAGTTCACAATAATTAAATTAATGTAAATTCAAATTATTTTTAAGAGTGGAATATTAGAATATCTAATCAGACTAGCAGAACGGATTAGTACTACTAATTTCGACAGCCGCTACGCTGTCATCATCAGCGTCCTTTGTTCGCTTTTACCATGTTTGGTCGTGGTTACTAGTATTTGAAAGTAATTTTATTTTATCGCGTTTACCGCCACATGAAATCGATAAAGCCGGAGATTAATTCGGCGAACACTTCGGATAATGTAATATTTTTTTCAATATTTATGCCAAAATTAGTGAAATAAAAAAAGCTGGGTATTTTATAGTGGATTTTTATTATATTTTAACAAAATTCATAATAACCTTAAATTGAAAATTTTAAAAACGCCGACACAGTTGACGCTACATCATATAAACGGCTGGACCGATTTTCTCAAACATAGCTTAGAACACTCTTGATGCAGACACTTTTCAGACAAACAAAAAAAAAGCTAAATCAAAATCGGTTCAGTCCAGTTTTGGTTTTACGCTTAGAGGGTGGAAATTCATTAAGAAAAAATGGAGATTTATTCAGAGAAGTCTTCAGATGGGGTAATGTTAATTTGTTTCCAATATTTATGTCAAAATTAGGAAAATAAAACAATTTTTGAGCACATCGTCATCAGTTTTTTTAATCGAGTTTTTTGCATATTTCGATAGATGGATCTCTAATTCATCTCAATATGTAAAAAAAACCTGATTTAAAAAAAACTAACCCAGCTAAAAAATTCGTTCCAATAAAGCAGGTTTCTACTATTATGGAGTAAAAGTAGCGCTGACAAACCTGCTGATATCGCTGCTGATTTTTGTATGGCGAGTTCCCGGTTTGAAGTACTACATTTTTGCTCATAAAAGCGCTTTTGAACATTTTCAGCACTAAAACTGAAAATATAAAAAAAATGTTTCGATGTGGATTGGCAGCGTTAACGTGATTTTGAGTTTTTATTATTTCGTAGCTTTATTTATTTTTATTAATTTTATATTTTAACTCACCGTTTGTTATTTTAACTTCAAATAGTATCGAACTAAGATCCTTCAGGTTTGTAGTTCAACGTACCAACCACTTGGCCAAAAACACTGTTGCAAAACGGCACCAAGAAACTGAAATAAACTTACTCATCTTTCTCGCTTAAAAACCAGCATTGGATCAGCACATTAAAATCACCTTTTTTGTATAACTTGTGTACGAAGCTTTTATATAAGTAAAAAGCTTATATTTTTTATTCATACTACCCATTGGATATGTGTACATTTGCTAACTTTCTCGCTTTAAAACCTGTATTGTTGGGGCGCTATGAATGTAATCAGCTTCTGAACAAGCTCATATTACAAAGCGAATTATGATGCGCTTTATTTCTGTAGTGCTTCAAAAAACACGATAATTTTTTACTAGGAAGCTTCATACCGACAAATTTCATATTAAAATCGTCGAAAACAAAGTTAATTTAACATTTTTCGTTAGTGACTTCGTTGCATAGTTGTTTCATGTTAATTCAACATGATTTTACAATAAATATCAACGAATATTTTTCCTTTTGAAATAACTATATTTCACGTTGATTTAATATTCCAGTGCAGTTAAGTAAAAATGTAGTTGATATTAAAATAATAATAAAAAAAAACATGTTGCATCAAAGTAATTTCAAGTTGAAACAATGTGAATTTGACACTGAAATAACACGAAGAATAATTTTGAATCAAAGTTATTTCAAGGTTAAACAAGCTGAATTTGATACTGAAATAACACGGAGTATTATGTTGAATCACAGTTGCTTCAAGTTGAAACAATATGTATTTAATGCAGAATCAGAAAAATTTGTGTTGCAGCTGGCTGCCCATCCAAGATTTGAACTCGGACGCATCTAGCATCACTTGCTTGATAGTCAACGTCCTAACCACTGCAACCACATCAGCCTCAAATATACTTTAGATATAGACTAACAGCCATATTCATAAATATTTAAAACAGGGCAATAGACTACTTTTAAGCAAAATTTCATAAAATTGCATTCATAAATCTTTATTACATGAAAATTTTAAAATAGGTTTAAAGATGGTATGCACCTTCTATAAACCTTCAATAAATTCATATCATCGATATATCAATTTTAACTTCAAATATCTTTGCAAATTTAGCACACAGGAATACATGATATTCTTTAAATTAAAGCTTGAAGTCTTGGCTATAAGCATTTAAGTATGTTTTTTTAAAATTTAATAGAATATGCCACTAAATTATTTAAGTTAAACAAAATTCGCAACAAAATTAGCAAAAAAGCACCATCAAAACACATAAAAGCAAAAAGAAATGTTAGTGATGCAGAAACAATCAACACAAATACAAACAGGCTCGCTATTCGAGTACCTCTTGCATACATGATTTAAAGAATCGTGTGAATTCTTTTGTAATCATTTCTCTTTTTTGCTTTTACTTCATAGAAAACTCGTATCAAATAAGTTGAGAAATATATTATTAAGAGAGTTGAAAAAATCTTAACTTACATGAAAATGATAAAAAGTTATTCGTTTATATCAATATCCGGATGAAATCATATTGTTTTTATTGCAACACTAACTACAAAACATGGTGGTGTTGCCAGTATCGAAATCTAGAATTCCTTAAAACACACAATGTCTATTGTAGTGTTTATGAATGCAATTTTATATTAAACAGTTTTTAGCGTGAAACTGTTCAATAACAATTGTGAGTCTTAAACCTAAAATAAGAATTTTTTATGAATGTAGCTGTAAATAAATAAAAATTCATAACTCAATTATTAAAACTCTAAAGACACTTAGCAAAAACATGAATGTGTACTGTTTCAAAAAACTTGGGCAAAATAAACATTCAAAAATCCCAGCATTGAAAATATCGATGATATTTCACGCTGGTAAGTCAGAAATCAAAAAAGGTTGAAAATAGTTGAACGAGCTAAAGAAAAGACAGTTAGTGAAGCTCTGAACATTTAGAAAATTTTCATTAATAAAAGGTATGACTCGCCGCAAGGTGGCGACAAAATCTGATAATTGAGCTTACTAAAATAAGTAGGATTTTCGCTAGGATGCTGTTGCTGCCGTCGCTGGTAGTGTAGGTAAAGGGCTCTGATGAGAAGACTGTGCTGATCTCGAAACATCTGATGTCAGTTCAACCTTCCGTAAATCCAATTTTTTTTAATGTTCAATATTTATATGCTATAGAATTTCTTTCTAAATAAAAAATAATAATTTGATCGAAAGATTAAATTGAAAACGAACTTAAGCCAAACTAATTAAATAACTTTGGATAAAAACCATACAATTCGACTAAAAATTCATAACTCAATTACTAAATAAATACCATCATAAGTATCATGAACTCCATTTTAATTCAACATGATTTAATTGATGATTTAACATAAAATTTATTTGAAATTTAAGTTATAGTCATGTGGATATAAGAGGGTGCTGTTGGCTGAGTAGTTAGCGCGTTGTGCATTGCTGTGTTATTGTGTGGGTTGTTGTTGGACTGTTAAAGTGATGTAGGTATAGCACTGATCACTTTGGCAGTACCGGCAGCGATTACATAATACTAACATATCCTAATGCACTTCGCAGCACCCTTCTTCGTTGGTATTGTAGTAGAACCGTCGGCGAAGTAAAAGAACTAATAAAATGGCTACACAGCTTAAACAGCGCGATGCCTCTAATTGACACCAGAGAGGCTTGCAACACTGCTGTACAAAAAAAACGCGGAATAGCAGGGTTGTAAATGAATTAAGCTTTCTATCTCTCTCCCACTTCATCACCTGTTCTCTCTACTCTATCCCTTTCCCAAAGAAGGTAACACATTAATTAATTAACAAGTAGGCATTAATTGCCTGATTGTGTTACTTCTCTTAATAAAAAAAAAGATTAAATCTAACGTTGATTTTTCATTGATTCAATATAGTAGACCCAACTTTAATTTAACATGATATAACATTTAATTAAAAATGGCTGATAACTTCAAAACGACTGGAGCCGTCTAGGCTCTACAAGGAAACAGACACACAGATAAACACTTCAAACTTATAACACCCCTTTTTTGTCGGGGGTTAAAAATTGGTTTTACACTATAAAACAAAATTTTATGGGTTCAATATTGAACAATTTCGTTTTAACAGTGAACAAAATATGATTTCATGATTTTTTTTCTCCCCAATGATGGTTTTTCATACTTGCTTGGAAATATTTTAAATGGTTATTTTAATTTTTTAGATCAATTAATATATAATTTTCTATAGTTTTTAACTTAAAAAAAGTTTATGGTAGTTCACTATGCAATGCGTGAACTTTCTCTGACTAAAGTTAGTTCTTCTAAAATAATCACTTTTACATTTTAACGACTTTTAATGTGTAAAGCAAAGCGGTCTTGATCGAACTTGATAATTGACGGTTTTGACTAACAAAACTAACATTAATGTTGGATGTTAAAAAAGCCATTCAAGAAAGTAATTTACTAGAAAATATGGCAAGAAGAAAAATGGATGCACTTCGTTGATAATAATTTTATTTTTTTTCATAATCCTCCTTATTCCGTAACTATTTGTCGACGTCACGTCAAGATAATACCAAAAAATTGGCACATTTATACTCGTGATCGGCAACAATTTACTATTACTGACAGCCACTTACTATTCTCTAAGGCATAGAAAATGGGAAGATACTGTTAATAGTAGTAAATTTTTGTCGACAGCGAGTAGAGAAGTGCCAATTATTTGGTATTGTCTTGACGTGACGTCGACAGATAGTTACGGAATAAAGGGGAATATTTAGCACCAGAATAATTCTTTTAAAAAAACATTGTTTATAGCAATTTGTAATTTTTATACTACAAATAAAACTCTTGACTGACACTTTTTGGTACACACTATCAGTCAAAAAGTAATATGGCCGTTGACTGTCAATCAACCATAATTTTTTTTAAATTGATTATTGAATGACGAAATTAGTGCCAACACTATCTAGCAAGCAAAAATTTTAGCAAAACTCTCACTCGTGTTCGATAGTATGTAGCCTGCTTGACTATTCTTCGCAATATTTTTTTATAAAGATATACAGTGGTGGAAGAAATAATAGGGACAATTTCTTGTTTCACAATAACGTCTCATAAACTTTTTTTAAGCTAAAAGTTTATGTAGTGACAGTCCCAATCACCACACTCGAATCCCATTGAGCACCTCTGTGGAGCTCTAAAAATAAAAAGTTGGAACGTAAAAACTTGCAAATAAACAGATTATGTGGGACACAATTCAGTAACCTTAGTACTGCAATTCTCCGGATATCTGCACCAATCTTGTGAGTTCAATGATGCGACGGTGTCAGCAAGTATTCAAAGAGGAGCTTCTACCAAATATTGAAATAATATTAGGATTAAATAGTAAAAACTAATTTTGCTCTGTAATATATAATATGTCCCTATTATTATTTCCAGTTATATGTATATTTTTGAATTACATAAATTTTCGAATGCAGCAGGATTGTAATGTTTTTTCTTGTATTTTTTACATGGACGAATTGAATGCATTGAATTTAATTTGTATATGTAATTTTATTTATGCAAAAGCATATAAATATTTAAGAAAATACTGAAATTTTTATGTGTCCCTATTATTTCTTCCACCACTGTATAAAATATATGTTTCATTGATTTCTTTAGTTTTTGGCTGCTTCGAAAATATCAAACCACAGTATGATGATGCAGTTTTAGTAAAACAGAGCAACATAAACATTTATTTGACATAAAAAACCGATACATACTTTAAACATATGTTTTTGGACACTTTTCGGAACTTGTTTTTTCGTTACATATTTTATGAAATTAATATTTGCGAGGAAAGTTGTTAACATTTAAAACTTTTTGGGGAAACTCGTGAAGATGTAGAAGCTAATATATATTTGTTGCATTTTTTGATTTAAAAAAGCTTTTGCGAAAATAGCATAAATTTTTCATTTTAGAAAGCTTTTTTTTTAGCATGTTTTCGATATTTACTCGAGTTATGTTTTCCGAGCTTCTTTATAATTTAGTGCGTGAATTTGACCATTTTCGCGGTAGAAGTGATTTTGGCATGCTATTATCAGGCATGTTCTGAAAATCACTTTACCGAAAAGTTGTTCTGCGCACTAAAATGTTTGAAATCTCGTGATTTGAAACCGGCCAGCTAACAGGCTGACGATTTCAAATCACTTGACGTTTTTTAAGCCTTTTGCTTTGAATTGTGTAATAATATGATTACATACACTTAATATGATTTGTTCTTTATTTGTTTTTGTAATAAAATTAATTATTTTACACAGAAGAACCTTAAAATTTACTAATTCGGGATGACACTGTAGTTTTTGTTGCAACTGAGCAATTCCATTTAACCACTTTACGCATAGTTTTTGTTATAAATAAAGAATATCAAATTTTTGAAATAAAAAAAGGTTGCGACTCGCAAGGCCATTAAGCCTAAAGTCGTTGAATAGCGGCTAGATACTGAAAGAACGCGATTCCTGCTCAGAATGGTCGTCAGAAAACTGCGACGGGTGTGACCTTACAAATCTTAGTTTTAAAGAATTATGACTTTCAGCATAAATTCTGTAAAATTTTTATTTATAACGTACACAATAATTTTGGTATAGCTGTCTGTTCAAAGTGTTTTTAGCTGTATTACGTATTTACTATTTGGCAAAAACCAGTTTTCTTAACAAAAAACCATTTTTAAAATGTGACGGGTGTGACCGACGGGTGTGACTAATACGAAAATTTAAAAAATTCGAAGAAATAAAACTTTTTATTGATTTCATTAATATAAATAATATAAAAAAAATCATAAGAAAATAATAACACATTAAATTATTTGCTATCCGTTCTATCAGCAGAATACTCTAGCTGAGTATTTTTTTTTGTAAATTCAATAAAAAGCGAAAAAAGTATATTCTTTTCAGAGATAAGGGTTTTTATTAATAATGAGAAAGGGAAGAAAAGAAAATCTGAAATAAATATTAAACATACAAAGAGGTAGAGCAAAATGTTTCGTGGATGATCATTAAAATTGCCTCAAATCGCTTAAAAAATATTAAATAATTTATTTTTTTATATGTTCTAAAATTGTCTAAAAAACATCAATTGAGAGATTTTTATTAAAAATAAGAAAACTTCATATAGTTTTGTTTACATTTTTCGTGATTTACTTCTCCTTTTGATTTAGAACAATGAAAATCACGACTAAAAATTAAAAATCTCCTGATTTTCTGAACACCAAAAAAATCACATTTTAATTGAACATTTTAATTGAAACAACGTATGATTATATTGAATCGACATATTTTTGTAAAAAATTAATGACTCTCGGTCAATGTATGTTATTCATTGAAATTATGTAAACAATTTTTTTCAGTGTTGTTAATTTATCACAGTTTA
Organism: Panzeria rudis; assembly: GCA_956483635.1. Classification (NCBI taxonomy): domain Eukaryota; kingdom Metazoa; phylum Arthropoda; class Insecta; order Diptera; family Tachinidae; genus Panzeria; species Panzeria rudis. The sequence goes on along the minus strand of OY101448.1, from coordinate 46,884,372 downwards.
TACTTACGATTTTCTCTGAAATATTTTCTAAAAACAATTGTCACACCAAATTTTTTCAATAAAATTTATAGTTTTTTTTATAAGTCGTGAAAATAATTTTTGAATGTGATCTTCATTTAAAATGAACGTTATATATTCAATTTAAAGAAAGTTTCGTAATGCACTACTACGTAATTGCTTATTTATTTTCATAATATTAATTCTTGTGATTAAAACAATTCTGTATTTACTTATTGACTTTTTATTGTTTTACTTGAATTTTTTATTTGAATAGTGACTGTTATTAACTTCAAATAATTAGCATTTTAGTATTCCCGTGTTATTGATCAATTAATAATATTTGTTTAATATAATATCGTAACACTATATATTTATCGAAACATCTTGCTTTCTTACTATAAATACCTGAGTTTAAGTATTAAAAAAGAAAATTGTTTAAAAAAAAAACATTGTCACTGGTTGTTAAACGGAAAAATGAATTTAAAATTTTTAATTGCATTCTTTATGGTTTTCCTGTCATCGGTAGCAGCAAAAGAAGAGCAAACCACTACCACTGATCCACAAGAAGTGAAAACCACTACCACTAATCCACAAGAAGTGGAAACCACTACCACTGATCCACAAGAAGAAAAAACAACTACCACTGATCCACAAGAAGAGACTACCACTACCACTGATCCACAAGAAGAGACTACCACTACCACTGATCCACAAGAAGAGACTACCACTACCCTTAAACCACCATCTTTCACCGATGATGTTGCTACATCTACAAACAATCTTCTCGGCATCAATTGTATGGCTCAGGCAGTATACAATGTAGACGATTTTTCATCAGATTTTACTTATGATATTCGATTGTGTGGTGCAAAAGATACAGCAAAAGTTTTGAAAAAAGTTAAAACCCTACAAACTAATGCAAAAAAAGTTGAACGGATCAATAAGCAAGTGTGTAAAAATGAAAACTATCAGGATAGTACAGATGCTTCTGCAAAACCTCCCAAGAATGGGTGCGTGCAAAAGATGCAAACCAGCATGGATAATCTAAATTCAAGTGTTGAATCAACTCTTACAGCAGTGAATAAACTTTTTGAACAGACCACTAACACCTGTGCTAGTATGGCTCTTTTAATATACAGATCAACCTTAAACAACTTTAGTGCAAATGTCAAAGAATGTGCACGACTTGCAAGCAGAGTATAGAAATTTCAAAGCTTATTAAATTAAAATAAAGTGTTAAGCCAAATGAATTATAAATTTTTTTCCCATTCCAAGCTTCATAAGAACTAGTTTTTCTTTTCTTTTTAAACTAAAAGAAATTTATATTAGGAGCTTCCAGACGCAACTTTTATACTTTATTACCAGAGAAACTGTTAATATGCCCTAAAAATTTATTTTATGTACATTAAATATGCACTAAAAACTTGAAAATATGCTGCCAAAATTAAAAAAAATGCTCTTAAAGCTTTGTCATATAGGAAAACATTGCCAAAATACCAAAAAATTTCGTTATGGAAAAAACGATAAAAGGAAGTTGGTTATAGGTAAATTCGACTTTATGTAAGTGATATCAAATGATTCATAATGTCAGTATGTAAAAACTATTCCTTCGAACGCATCGTAAATTTTAATAAAAAGTATAGTTTTTGAACTCATTAAAAATGCATGCGACTTTGCTGCATTAAATATCCAGTGAAAAATGCAAGCAAGAACGGAATTAATGCATCACATTGACACATTTTCATTAAAACAAATTTTAACTCCCAACAAAAAATAAGAAGATAATGGCTTAGTTATAGAGAGCATGTTTTAAAGTCAAGAGGGCGAGTTCGTATCCCAGCTGCGGCTGTATTTTTTATTTTTTGGTTTGCTGTATATTTACATGAAAAACCACATTCGAATCTGAGAACTTGCATGGGCTTATTCCATTCATTTGAATAAAGATCAATTTATTTAAATGTTAAAATCATGCATGTTTCACCTAAATCGTAGCTGTTCATCATCACTTGAAACCAGGATTCAATATGTGTGTGAAGATAATATGCCGAGATAAATATGTTTGACGTAAGCTCTTACGTCAAACATATTTAATTCAAAAGTTAAATATGTTTTGACGTCACATTACAAATTAAGTATTTTATTTATACTCAATTATAATGATTTAAAAAAAATGGAAAATAATATTAAAAAAGTACAAAATTGAAAAATCTTTTAATTATACTCGTATTATGCACAAAATTTAAATTTTTAAAATTCGACTTGAAAATTTTTCTATGATCGTTAAGAGATTATGACCATATTTGGGCTCATCTTTGCTAGTCGCTCATTTCAACCATATGGAAATTGTAGGCAAGAATCCACACTATTCAAGAATATAAGTCGCATTTTTCAATTGTATTTGTGAATTTTTTGAAAATTGAACTTGAGTAAATATTTGACGATCACAAATATTTTGGCCATGTTTGGGCACATCGTTACTTGTAGCTCATTTGGACCATATGGAAATTGTAGCCAAGGATCCACACTATTCGAGAATATAAGTCGCATTTTTCAATTGTATTTTGATTTTTTTTTCCAAAACTGAAAATTAAAGTTAAGCAAATAAAAAAAGTAAATAAAATTTAAAATTAAATAAACAAATAATTTATTGAAAAAAATAGTATATAAAACTTTATGTTTAGTTAGTTTTAAATATACTTAAATATCGTAGAAAGAATTTCAATTACCTCGAAAAATTAAGTGAATAATAAACATTTTTCAAACCAATAAAAAATACTTATAGGAAACAAAGTTTACCAGTTAGTTCTAAATATAGTTAACTAACGAGTGATTTTTTTGCTATTATCTTTTTGGCAACACTAGTTTTGACAGCTCACGCACGTTTTGTATCTTGTGTCACTGTCAAACATCTTCAGTTTGGTCTATAATTTAATCATGAATCGTCTTACAAACGAACAACGCTTGCAAATTATTGAATTTTATTACCAAAATGCGTGCTCTGTTAAGAAAGTTCATCGCGCGCTTCTTCCATTTTATGGTCAGTTTAATCGACCTACTGAGGCTTCTATTCGGGCTATTGTAAAAAAATTTCGCACCAAATTTACATTGTTGGACATTAAACCACCAACACGTTTACGTAGAGTGCGAACTGAAGAAAATATCGCAGCCGTATCGGCCAGTGTTGGTGATGACCGTGAATTATCGATTCGGCGCCGTTCGCAGCAATTGGGCCTCTGTTACCCCACTACGTGGAAAATTTTGCGGAAGGATTTGGGTGTGAAGCCTTATAAGATACAGCTGGTGCAAGAATTGAAGCCAAACGACCTACCACAACGCCAAATTTTTGGTGAATGGGCTCTTGAAAAGTTAGATGAAGATCCACCTTTTTATCGAAGAATTGTGTTCAGCGACGAGGCTCATTTCTGGTTGAATTGATACGTGAACAAGCAAAACTGCCGTATTTGGAGTGAAGAGCAGCCAGAAGCATTGCAAGAGCTACCAATGCATCCACAAAAAACAACCGTTTGGTGCGGATTATGGGCTGGCGGCATCATTGGGCCGTATTTCTTCAAAGATGATGCGAATCACAACGTTACTGTGAATGGTGAGCGCTACCGTGCGATGATAACAAACTTTTTTCTGCCCAAAATGGAAGAGCTTGACTTGCATGACATGTGGTTTCAACAAGACGGTGCCACATGCCACACAGCACGCGAAACAATGGACCAATTGAGAGGCGAGTTCGGTGAACAGTTTATTTCACGCTTGGGACCAGTCAATTGGGCGCCCAGATCGTGCGATTTAACGCCTCTAGACTATTTTTTGTGGGGCTATGTTAAGGCTAATGTCTATAGCGACAAGCCCGCTTCGATTGACGCACTGGAAGCCAACATTGCCAACATTATTCGTGAGATACCGGCCGAAATGTTGGAAAGAGTATGCCAAAATTGGACTAAGCGGATGGACCATTTGAGGCGCAGCCGCGGCCAACATTTGCATGAAATAATCTTCAAACATTAAATTATATCGACCCAACTATCGATCCAAATAAATATTTCATGCATTTTTCTGAATTTTATGTGTTTTTTTCTTTTTTACTTTCCGATAGTTCTTATAAAATCACCCATTATTACAGAAAAAAATTTGGATCCTGTACTCAAAAAAATAATTTTTTTACAATTATTTTCTTGAAACAATAAAAAACCACTTGTGATTTTAGCGCCCTCTTGTAGCGTAAAATACAGAC